>OW388297.1:30544530-31172469 GCA_936450465.1 Gibbula magus | reverse complement strand
ACATGTTCATCTAATGTGCCATTTACAGATCATGACATAAACAGATGAAAAATATCAACGCTTATTGACCAATCGTGTTTTCCTAACAACAATGTATCTTGATGAGCACTAGAATGAAGCAAACAGAAATAACACCGCTAACGCTGTCACCGTCACATGAAAACATATTACGGTTGACATTCACCATTAGACCAACTTATCAGTGTCGTGTTGACCAGCTTTATTGACAACAGAAAACGCCTTCTTTAACATGCCAGTTATTCATAACAGATACAATGGTAAACCACATTAACTCCCGCCTATTGATCAATTGTATTGTGTTGTCCACAATGTGCTGTATCGGCAATAATGTATTTCTTCAGATCCCTGATCCCTGAGAAAAAGTATCACAAATGATGGAATCGGAAAGAAAAGTTAAAGGGTGACCTCAAGTATTGGATCAATCAGAACCATGTCGAAGTGACCAGCTTCTGCCACAGTCTGTTATATAACTAATAGGTCCCTGTGTATCGATTTCGTGGCTATTACATGACTTAGTCAAGAGGCTATATAATGCTAGCACACCAGCTACTGAGAAAATCATTTTACTCATGAATGGCCCTCGAATATTCACTTCTACTTCCATATACAGTAATGGGCATATTCTATTTCCTACACGTTTTACGTTCGAAGTTCGAAGATCCCTTCCGTCCAATCCGGGTGTTACCAGAAGTGTTAAGTTTATGATGAGTGCAACAGGTTCATACAGGTCCATCGAACTACTGAAAGACCTTTACTGATACAACCGAGTAGCTCTATGTACTGATCTTAACGAGAGTCGTGAGAGTCGTGTGATTTGATTTTTTTAAATTTAAAAGTTCATAATGGTCTTTTTTAGCAAGACAACTGAAATGCATCAAATTTACAGAAAGGAATCAGCATCTTTAATGATATGGCGCGATGTTTGAGGGACATGCAGAGAAGAGCTCAAGGCACATTTAATTTCCGATTGTAAATGAATGAGCTGATTTCATGGATATCGTTTTGGAAGAGGGAAGTTTTGTATCGACTGAGTCAATGATCATAATGATGCTATTAGTTTGTTCTGTTATCAATATTTGACTTTAACACATATTGTTGTTACCAGGATATTTCGAACCTATCCAATACGTGACATATTTAATTGGTTAATGTAAAATATTAAAAAACTTTAACAATTTTGCATTTTTTTCAAAATCGGAATATACTTAATTTATGTAACTAATCACTTCGATTTCCATGTGCCCTTAAATTATGTAAATACACATTTAACAACTTATGAGGATTTACTTCTCATCTTCGAAATTGTATTATGTTTTTTAAATGGGCAACATTTCAGCGTGTTCTTCATAATTGTACGTAATTCAGATTTTACCCAATATTCGAAAACGACACCCAATCTTCATATTGTCTAAGTTCAACTTGAATCATCCAAGTAGATGAACATATGATTATCTTCTTACGAAATCCCCTCTCCGCTTCATGGTCGTAGATGGTAAACTTTTAAATTGTTTCTTCTGAAGCTCATTCATCGAGGATCTACACACAATCAGATTAAATTAGAAATGGTATTGCTAAATTATTTTTTGCACCAACTGATCATTGATAAATGTGAAGGAGACCATTCCTGTGGATAATTTCCATCCTTTAATGTCCTGCTTGAAGAGATTCCGTCACCGATCTGACACGACCAGACCCTCATCCATCTACTTCTTATCGAATCTGTTTGAGCAAAGTCTGATTTTGATTAATAGAAAGAATTGTTTGAATCTGTTTAAGCAAAGTCTAATTTTGATTAATAGTAAGAATTGTTTGAATCTGTTTGAGCAAAGTCTGATTTGGTTAATAGTAAGTATTGTTTGAATCTGTTTGAGCAAAGTCTGATTTTGATTCTTAGTAAACATTGTTTTATTAAAGGGAGAGTTCTATCGGGGTATTGTTTGTGGAAAATACATAAGGTATTGGTACATGGTTATAACTAGAGTTGAGTAGAATCGAAACACAAGCTCACTCATTGGAAAAAATAACAATGAGAAGTGAAGCCGTTCATCAGCGTGTGGAAAGGTTTGCTACATGGTATTGTTGATCAGTCTAATGATATATACAGTTTTACTTTGTGGATATTCATCAACTTATATGTTTTATCATTAAAGAAGACGTATCATTTATATAAATAAGCAATTTTCATTTTTCACATAACACACACAAACAAAATGGCGGATCATAGGTAGTCCTTCAATTCATATCCGAGACCCGGGATGTACATGTATTTACCTCAGCACCCCATGATCCCAGGGTTGTATTCGAGGAAATGCGGTACATACATACAATATTGTAACATGATTTCGGTGTATCCTTGATTCTGATTGGTTGATTTGAATGTTGTTGAATGACAATGAATACCCGCAAATTACTTGGGGCGAATCACCGCGAACATAATACATCTTGTTCACAAGATTCGGCCAGACTCAAAAATTTTTTACTTCTATTTTTCTTAATATGTGCTCCTTACTCAAATTTGACAGGTGGCATTGTCATTTTCTTACTTGTGTATAGCAGTATAGGTCACAAATAACCCTAAAAATGAATTTGTTTCAAGTAACTCAAATGTTTTTAACAAGTAAGATTTGTCCCAAGTTTGATGCCTTCTTCCATGCGGCTGTGTTTACCGAATGCCGTTGCCATGGCATGACGTCATAGTGATAAACCGTGTTGACGTCACAATGCTAGCGTCATTGTCACAATAGGTTAGGGCAAGTTTAAGATTTTTTTCCTAGGTCTTTTACTGTGTTGATGTCGTAGATAAATGTTTATCGCCATCTAAAAGGATACGTGAATATTATGAAGTGAACATAGTTGAGTGACACTGTTTGAGCTTTTGTGTAAATTGTTTCTTATGTACATATTACGCCGAGTATTTACATTTGTTTTGACCTGACCACACCTCTAAAAAAATGGAACAGTCGCAAAGTCCTTTCCACTCAGAGATAGGTACACAAAAAGAGAGTTCGTTTCAAAACGCCTGATAACTAACGGCCATGTTACAATATCGATAAATAGTTGCGTTTGTAAAATTTCCGGGATTCATTGCTATTCAACAACCGCAAATTTCAGCGTTTAAAACCTCCGGCTTACGCCGTCGGTTTTAAACTAAATTTGCGGGTGTTGAATAGCAATGAATCCCGGAAATTTTACAAACGCAACTATTTATCTTATAAATGACTACATTTGAAGCCCAGACAAATGTAAACGTAAGAACATAGATTTGACCAAGTTGTTACTGCACGACACCTGTATTGCTGAAATGTTTTACTTTGATATTCACTATTAATTCAAAACAGGTGTATTTTCTGCATAATGCAGAAGTTTAGAACTAAATAGAAATTGTTTTATCCATGCATTCAAGTATGATCACATAAAAAAGTCTCAGTTAACGAATTTAATTTTTTTTTCAGCCGTACAGTAACTCGCCTTGGTATTGTGTCGATAACTGTGTTTGACCATGTTGTTCCTGGTATTGACGAGACAGTCTGATAATTCACTTATAGTGGTAGCTTGGTGGTCAAGTCGTCCGATAGCACGTTTAAGATGATCCCAGACATGTTTGAAGGGATTCATATCCGGGATATTAGAAATCAGGTTAGCCTCAACACCTTCTGTCTACAAGAATGCATCTACTCTCCGTGTTCGATTGGGATGTACGTTGTTGTTATTTTCATAATCACCAAATGCATTGGGTAGCAATGGAGTTCCAATAATGTTTCTTTGGGTCATTCTGGCTGAATTCTCTTCTAGCACCACGAGTTCTGTTTTACCGTTAACTGAATTCGAGTCGAAATATGAATAGAACCTCCACCATTGGTCATTCTACACTGGATGCAGTCCACATTGAGTATTTCCACTCTCAGACGACCGGACGCGCAATCGTCAGTCAACCCTGTAAAGATAAAGGGGAACTAATCGTAAATATGGCGTTAGGCCAATAAGGATGTTGTGGTAGCGCCCAGGCTAGGATTGCAATGTTCGCGGCTCCTAAAGAGGCCTTTACTATATTGTATGTCTTCTGGTCTTGTATCGATGCCGAAGAAGTATATTATTAACAGTCTACTGGATATTGGCAGGGGATATTTTCCTTCAGTGGCATAGATGACAACGCGTCAAACGTTGCAAAACACGATGTTGGCGGTCTATAGTTTAGCGGGGACAACTTGTAGATTTCCTGGTACCACATTTTTACTTGTCTTGTACTACTTTTCAATTCTTTGAACTTAACAAATTCCAGCAATGGTGCGATTAGGTGCGCCGTTACGACTCATGCGCGATTGCGTATCTTCAGCGATATTGGACCAGACATGTTCAATGGATATCAAAAGTATTGATATAGGTAAAAGATTCTCATGATCTGATGTATCAATGAACATACATGAAACAGAATATGTTTCTCATCAATTATATCCGATCCAACTCTAAAGGATTTGATCCTTTTAATACATTAGAATATGAAATATATTTCTAATCAAGAAAATACCGAAATCTGACATAAGGCCATTATTGGTCTCAAGGACTGAACATCCAATCAAGTGGATGAAACATGGTCATATAACCTGCCAGACATGCACAAGCAGAAGCTTTGCAAAGTAATATATACAGCTTGTAAAGGGTGGAAGGATGATCGCTTCAAGGCTGGAATCTGGAATAGAGAGCTTATAAGGCTCTTGGACAGAGAAAGCCCATTCCGTTTCCTATAAATAAGAATATAAGAAAATGAAAGGTTTCTGAAAAGCAGCCTCTATATATGAGGATAAAGTTAGCATAATTAAGTGATGTTATCAAGATAGACGACGGATTTCAAGATTTTGTATCGTACAAATAGTTAAGACAGAATTCCATTTTGTATTGAATGTGACTTTTAAAAATCTTCGTCGGAGCCTGCTCCTAACGTATTACAATTCTTCACCCAAATGTAAGTCATTTTCTACAAATGATGTTATAATGTAGTTCCTTTCTTTTTAATCATTTATCTTTATACATATTTCTAGCATTCAGGAAACGCTCAAATATTCATCAGTATAATTAGTCAAAATTGTCCTTTGACGACGTTTCGTAAATTATTCATGTTCTATATACCTGTATAATGGGCTGATGGCCCCATTAGAGCAAGAAACACAGTTTCAGTTATTGTTCAGTAAACTTGCTTTTACTTTTCTCATTTTATTCTAAACGATCTTCAAATATTTAGCGATCAATATTGTTGAACCTCTTCACACGTTTTCGTCAATAACCATTTTCAATGACGCATATAATTGACAGCAATTTTTAACAGCGTTTTAATATTGAAATGAATAGCAGCAAGAAATACTAAAAAAATCAATTTCACACATAGAATACAACAATACATTACAATCATTGTTATAATAGTGTTTTACTTCGATACTAGAACAAAAAGTTAACTGAAGAATTGTTCTTAGCGTTTATTGAATAAGGTGAATGTTACATGTCATGAAGAGTTATCGATAGACATACATGTGTTTGCACCAAGAAGTAAGTAGCAATCGAATCATGAATATATTTCTCTGAGTGTGAATTTGTTGTTTGTTAGCTCAATGAACTTAATACAATAAGTATAACTATGTATGTATAGCTGTTGTCCTCGCAACAGTGGAACAACATCGTCCATCATCTTCTTCACTTCCTTTGTATTTCTTACATCATGTGATGCTTCATCCCCATGATGGGTGGCAAGAGAATGCTACAATATTCTAATCATTTGTCATGAAAGTGAATTTTCAAGCCACCTGAATATGAACGTAAATGGTGCCAAGGACAATTGAGATAGGTATAAGGCATAATATATGTATGTGTCGGCTAACACCAAGATTGTTGCCTGAAAGAATCAGCATTATGAATATGTTAAGACATGGGCAGCCTTCCTGGTTATTTCGGTAAATATGAACCCTCAGTTAGTGTAGACAGACATGCTTGGTGTATTTACCGCTTTACTGTTGAACATTATCACCTACGAGGGAAATCATATCGGGGTTCATATTTTTCATACGATGCCATAGGGCAAACTGTCACTTTGTCATGGTGACGTGACGTCATAAACAATTCGTCACGTTTCGTCTACGACGTTGCATTCTAAATGCTGTGACCGCGGGTCGCCAACCTGTGATTGAAAGTGGATTTTACCATATTTTCATGAATTCAATAACAACAATGCTATATTTGGGATTAAACTATCTGTGTAAGTATCAGTTCTCTTGTCGGGGCTCCTCTATTGCATAATTCCCACGCGATCAGTTTAAAGGGGCAGTAGTACGTTTTTTGCAAATCTTACTTTTTCAAATTTCCCATTTATAATGATAGTTTATGTCATTTTTATATATTTAAGAGGGTAAACATCTTATTACACAAACAATTATCCGTAGTGGTAATAACGGTGTTGCATATAAAGCAAAAATTGCATGGCGGTCATTATAATGTGAACACCTTTTGTTATTTCGAATTACAAAAACGATTCCCATGAAACCAAGTACACTAATTTTTTCACTTTATTTTAGAGAGAAGGGTGTTTTACTATTGGTGGCATTATTTTTCAAATACATTTCATCGACTTATTTGAGCGAAAAAACGTACTACTGCCCCTTTAAATTAGTGGTGACACCAAGTGTACCAATGGTAATGGTAAGCATTTCCTCTCCGGCTTCTTTGGATCGACTTTTGTATTCTGTACATACATGTATGCTATCCTTTCAATATATTAATTGTTCGAAACGTATACAAACAACCCAGCAGCTGTAATATTGTGATTCTTTAATATTCAAACAGATACCATACTTACGTGCTGGATTGAAGAGAAAACATAAATGCAATTACAAAGAAACATCCATATTTTTCATGTCTATCGAATCCTTTCAAATACACAATAAATAACATAACTCTATGATGACAGTTCAAGACGAACTTGCAGCACACGAGTCGTCTATCGTTCTTCGGACTATTTCTACACACCATCCTCCTATATCACGACACTGTCAATTACTGTCTTCCTTCAGACAGGTAGTCCTGATTTACCTAAGGTTTATTGACATCCAAGCCAAATAAACACTGTTATTGTAGATGTATACATTATTGTTACGATGGATAAGTTGACGCATTCAAATGTTGATAATAAAATGTATATAAAAATATTCTTCCAAAAAAGAAATACAAAGATATAAAGTATCCCTTATTTTGATTGAAAAAGAAAACAAAACCATGTTACATAATAACTAGCACTAAATGACTGCACACACTGAGGATATTGACATTTATGCAATTTTCGAGGCACACAAAGGGAAATTACATCGAGCATATCTCGTTGATTTCACAAAGGAGCTACTGTGACACATCGTCACATATTGTAGGGCACGTCGGACTGCTGCCAGGGCATTGTTTTGTCACATATTCATAAAACTTTATATGGCTTTGATGCTCTTCAAAATACCATATAGTTTGTCGGCCAAAAGAAACGCCTACTTGATTTTCCTTAAAATGAAAGGTGAAATAATTTCTGAAATATAATTAATGGTGGTCTCAACGTTATAATTGAAACAATAATTAATATGAAAGTCTTTTGAAATCGTGGAAAAACTGTGATTCGAGTCAATAGCATTCATGAGAACAACGCCCAATGAAGACCGCTATTTCCGGTTGATTCACTTGCCCATCGTAGCCACGAACATCTATAGCGTCATCACCAATTTTATTATGAGAATGCTTGCCTGTATTTTTGGTTGTGGTTGAATAAAAATCTGTTTCAAGTGTTTTTCTGACCAAGCACTGATCGAAAACTGAACAATTCTGTTGTCTCATTTCAACAATCGCCATTCTTTTGTGACATTGCAACTTCTGAAATTTAAATATATTATGCAGAAATGGTACAACTTCATAATGCAATAAAATTGCTAAACTGTTCATTACAGTTTTAACGAAATCTGATAAGATTTAAGTTAGGCGTTTCTTTTGGCCGATAGTGTACATACGACGATTTAAGTTTAAACCATTTCACTAGACTTCACCAATTGCCAGTGTTATGTCAGTCAGTAATTTTAAGATACAACAACACCATTGATAAAGTGTGACATATTTGACTCCAACGACATACATGTACTTTGTGTGTGGTGTGATGTGACGTCGATGGATGACGTTGTTGGTTAGTGCTGACAGGTAGAGTTTGTACACGGTACTCGGGAGATCGAGTAATTGCAGATATTTATTAGTATTAAATCATTATTACAATGACTTTGGTAGTCATCAAGTCGTGAACCTCACAGAACATTATTTGCTAAGCAAATGTTTGCACGAAAATGTAATAACATATTTGTATATAAGCGACTGGAAGCTGATGTGAAGGATTGCGATCGTAGGATTATGATCTTTATTGTTTCTTTTGCGTAGGATGACACATTTGTTGTTGTGGGGGCGGGATAGCGCAGTGGTTAGCGCGTTCGGCTTCTGATCAAGAGGTCCGGGGTTCGAATCCCGCCAGGGGCACGGCAACTTTGTCTGCAGTAAGGTTTGGGTGCAATGCTACACTGAATTTAAGCGTAGTACCACCCATGGTTCGCTAGTTCCAGCCGATGCTCGCAGGTTTCACCGCAATGCATAACCACATGGCGTTGCGGGCTTTCTCCCTGCCATAATACTAGCAGCCGCGATATAAGTGAAATACTTTGAAAGCGGCGTTAAACCCCAAATCACCTCACCTCACAGGTGTTGTCAAAATTCGATAGACCAACACTACAGTTCAGCACTGCAAGACACGTGATATTAAAGATGATATGGGTGATCATTGTCAGTTGACCGAACGTTTCCAGGAACACAGCAGCCGCTGATATCCAGCAGTACACACGTATTGAAGCTACCAACACGTACTTGAGGTCCCACGTGTGATATCTATACAGAGATTCACAGCATCAACACGGCAGGGGATGTTGAATTGATGTGTGGTAGAAAAAGTAAATCAATAACTGAATGAGAAATCGAGGCAGTCGAAAAGTAATCGAATATCAAGAACTCTGAAGAAGGCTTTCCATTTCTTTTCAATTCCGAGAATATGTTTTCAACAGAATGAGCATGGAGACGGAGTGTTTCTGGAACATCCTTCACCGAATAAATGCAGTTTAATGTTCGGGTTGAAGCAGGTAAGAGGACTTTGAAGCTGGACAGTATTAAGAAGTATTCATGTCAAGGATAATGAACATTCATTTGATTAAATATATGGATGTTTAATTGTGACAATCAATCATCTATCTTTAGTCTCTTTCATCGACTAAGAGCATTTGCTGCATTTCACAAACTTTTCTGTTTCAGCATGCTGCACCTGAATTTGACAGTGCAATCAGAATCTATGGCACAGAAAAACGGCGAAATGCAATAAGGCTCTAATTATCTATTGAAAGAGACTAACGCGAGTGATGCATTGCGGGAAATTGAGAGGGATGCGTGTGTAATGTTTAAGAGGAAGTTACACTCATATGACATTTGCAGTGCAATACTTCTGTGTCAATGCTATAATTATGAGAATGGAAAGTATTCGTTGTTGCCGTAAACAAACTCCAACAATATGTTTTAGTTGACAGAAGTCATTTCGAGTTGTCTTGCACTAAGATACAATTACAGGTTAATGGAAACAGGATTGGCTTTGTTGATGAGTGGTGAAAATAACTCGTCATCAAGCTCTAGGAATCAATGTTAATGATCATCAACTTACACGTGGCAGAAATCGTCATAAATATACCTTGTTCTTTGTTTCCTATGGTACCCTTCATGTAATCTATTTGCATAAAAACGTCATAGATATATTACAGTCTGTATATTCACTATCAGACCCTGAACCTATAGATCACTTGATATGCGTTCATGTATTTTACCAATTGAAAAAAAAGTATTTATAATATAAAAATTTAGATTGCATTTATTCATGTTTTAATATAATATGTTTTGTTTATCGTCGTTTTATAAAACGGCTAAAATTATCAAATTCATCTTTAGTTGTCAAATGGTCAAAGGCACTACATGATTTCATGCGTACAATTATTTGTTTGATTAATATCTAAAAAGTTGCCTTGCTTTCGTGATGAAACATTTGATAACAAAGGTGTTAACAAGTTGTGATCGCTAGACCATGAACGTTGGCACATTATGTTTACGAGATGGAGAGTTATGAGGACATTATACAACAACAATTATATTCAAGTTATTGCCCATTTAACAAATTTACTTTTTAAAAGAAAAGAAAAAACGAAGTTTTATTTGCAAAAAGTTGGATATGTTTAGCACTTTATTACTGAAAAATATATATAATAATGTATTTTAATTGTCACATGACGCTAGAGACAGTTGAAACAGAGGGAGACTCGCCAGGTCGAGACAAACAATCATTGAATAATACCATTTGCATGGACTTTCCAGATAGGCACTTCATTTCCTTGATTATTTTTAATCCAAGTTGAAGTGAATATCACTTTAAAGTTATTGTTTAGAATATAATAGATGATGTTTAATAGAATTGATGTTTTATTTATCGGTGTAATAGTGACAAAAAATGTTTAACTGTTTTATAGTGATGCAGTGATAGTGACAAGGGGTAGTACGGGCCTATACGGTCGCCAAGGGCGCTTATAGCGGCACCGATATTCCTTCAGGATAAAAATGCAAATTGTGCGCATGTAATGAGCAAGCTATTTAGCATGGCAATAGAGCTATACAGATGGAACATGGACTATAATAAAAGTGTGATTCAGGGGAGTCAACAGAAAGAACAGTTTGTTGTTTATTGGATAAATATAGTTTTGTCACATCAAATTAGTGTATGGTGGAATTGGAAACCAACTGCCAGCACGGTTTAGTGAACCATATCTTCCCCACTAGCGAGTGTGCTTCATATTGTCTATTAACGAAGTACATGTATATCTGTAGAATACATATATAGACATCGGAGGAGGGCCCTTTGTAAGTGGTTTCTTCACTAGTCATTCTCAAGCAGTTTACAAAGACAGAGCATATTGTAGTTCTATATTGTAATGCATGATAAACATGGACAAATAAATTGCCAAGTTAGGAATATTTTAATTTTTATTGGTTGAAACGTTTGCAAAACACAATATACAGAATCTCATGCATTAAGCATTCAGTCGTTAAGAATAAGACCTAGTGATATATATCCAAACATCATGTGCGTTAATGGTTTTATTATTAGAAAATAAAAACAATGATCTATTTAAGGAAACATAACTTAAAAAGTCTTAATAAAAATAAATCATATTGCGATCACAAACAACATTGCGATACTCATTTGTGAATGTGGCAGAATATGCCCACTTAATAATTTAAATGTAATTGACTAAAAACACGAATACAATGTTCATAAACCCAAAAGCAAATATAATAAACGATATGTCCATCCAAGAATTATGAGATATTGTTTCAAGAGTAAAAGTTTCACAACAATATTCAAGGGCAGGTAAGTAAAGAAGGAATATCCTTATGAAAACTCCCAGTTGGGATAGTGAAGAGGAACCGAAGGTTAAGCCTTGGCTGGCTGAAAATATCATCCTGGTTCCCCTTTTCAGAAATACTAGACAGTGTATATGCTTCAGTGTCGCAGCGCTGCAGTCCACCGCTAGAACTTGATACTGATAATGTCAAAAGGCACATCCATTGTGTTGTTGGGGGTCATATATTGCAAACGTTATAAATGATGTTACTTTATCGAGAAGTACCGACTGTTACCGAAAACTACCATTTTGATGATAGCAGACTTAGCATATGAAGGTAAAAGTAGTGATTTCTGATCGAAAACCGGAAAATGCACAGCGTGTGGCTCGCGTCAATGAGTCAAACGTAATTTTGGAACCTTATTTATAACAGACCAAAAGACAAATTTGAGTTGATAATGTTTAATAGGTCACATAACTACTGTGCATGTAAATGGGACGTGCAGTTTCGGTTTCTGCAAATATATAATGATATTACTCAATTTTAATTGGGAACTAGTAATTAAGATATATTTGGCGATGGGGATAAATATGCAAGCTGAGTGAATTTATTTGTATGGTAGACAGCACATGTGGTGAGCTGGAACGTATTAAAGCCAAATAAAATTTAATGAAACACAATGGATGCACCTTGCACTATGATATACTAATCTTTAATTTTAGAACAGAAGCGATATTTTTTGCTTTAAAAAAGACATTCTTTATTCGATACATTGTTGTACATGTACATGTATGAAAATATCAATAGATATCATTTTAATGCACCAATCTTTGGCCATTTTATAACAAGAATCCACACAGCTTTAATATTGATCACTAAATTTTCTAACAGAAGAGATGTCTGTGTGCTGGAAGGAAGAGGCTAATAAACCATCCTAGATCCATACTACTGACGTCTATCCAGCTGTCTCTAGATAAATAAATTACTTTAAGGCGAAACAAAATCATTTAGTTGGTTACAGATTTTCCTACAATGATTTTGACAATATTGAAAAACAAGCTACTAATACTATCTCCCAAACAATAATGTTGCCAAATTTTCCTCCGATAAATTATATAGCCAAATATTTCCGACGAAGTAAGTAAATTATTGAAAAATTACGATTTTCTTATTCAATTTCATGCATGTTATACATACCTGAACATTTTTCATTTACACAAGAGAAAAGTTGATTTTTTGTCACCTGTCATCCTTTATGATTTGCCCACCAAAATCCGTAAACCAAGTAATTGATTTTGCCTGGTCTGATGATGACAGTCAAAGAACTTATTAGTCGTCTATGGTTCCTGAGACTATTTTAACACAGCATCCTCCTATATCACAACAAGGCCAATTAATGTCTTACTTCAGACAAGTAGTCCTTATTTATGTCATTGTTCGTTAATAATCATTTTCAATTAATTGTGTATGACCTTATGTAACAGTATTTGATGTATGTGGTTCTACACATATATATTTATATAAAACAAATTAAATTCTAATAATGCAAGGAAAAGTTTAATTCATATATCTGGTTCAGCATAACATACATAAATACAATCAAACATTAATGTTGATTTGTCGTAATACAAGTATATTATATATTATAATGCACACTTCTTGAAGCTATCTATTAAAAAGTAAAAATATATGCTCGATCCCAATATCGATAACATGTTAAACAGCCAAATATTAATTTAATGTACCAGCTTGATGTTGCTCCAGTTGATTGCAACTTCTTAGATAAACACTAGACGCTCACATCTAGCATTACAAAGTTATTACATTCTCAGTTCACAATTCTAAGTCTTATCAACATACAGAGATTGACTGTAAAGGAGACGTAACACGATACACACTAGACGCTAATATCTAACATTAAGTTAACTGGCACATGATCTGTTCACAAGCCTGATAATCACACAGAGATTGACTGTATACACAGGCCACCAGGATGACTGAGACGATTACACGAATGTTTGATATGACGCTTTCAACAGCATGCTTGTAGCTTAATACGTTCATAAAATATCTGAACGGTATTTGCAAACAAATGTAAATTTGACGAAAATGATGTGTTAATGACTAGAAGAATGGTCGCAAAAGTGGCGAGACTATAGAGGCATGACCTTGTTTCATTTCGACTCATTTTGATACACTTTCTACAAAGAGCAATGTTGCAATACACCACTTTAATGAATTAAACTGTAATGGCGTCCACTGCAAGATTGAGATAAGCATTACACAAGAGAACTCATTATTACAGAAAAGTTTTCAATCTGAAGTTTGATAATTAAGATGAATCCATGAACAAAACCTCAAGATGGTAGGTGAGGTTGCATTGATGTTTGATTAAACCTTTCCAACAGTAACTCAATGTCAGAATAAGGAATTAGGAAAACGGAATTAAATACGAAAAGCTCAGAAATTCATTTCCATTCGGAGAGTATGTTTTCAATATGGTAAGATTGAATGAGGATAATTTCCTAAAGGAATAAAGCCATTTAATTCGGTTTGAATGCTGAGCGTGGATATGTGTGGCAAACAATGCAGCATATTTTAAGTAGACTGCATAACACTTTCATACAGCTGCATCCCGAAAGTGTATTCATCTACGTGTGCATCTAAGTGCAAATATTATGTAATTTGGCTTTCATTGTGATGTCAATTAATTTCAGTGGACTCTCTATAAACTCTCTGTACATCAACTACATTGACAAAGAATTATCCTATATCCATGTGAACAATAAGAGTTCTCAAACTTACCATGTGATCGTCACATCAGTGATTCATGTTTTTTGGTATTTATTGCCAGGGGGATATTGAAATGGGCTCCGTCCGCCCGTCCGTCCGTCCGTCCGTCCCGAAATCGTTTCCGGAGCAGTTCTCAAAAACCGTAAGGCATATAGCTCAACGAAACTTGGCTTGTGTAACAATCAACATGTGTAGATGTGCCTTTTAGTATTTTCAACTCCTTCAGAATTTTACTTTTAGCCGTTTAGTCGTTTCCATCGACACGCAACATCATGGGCTTTCGTTTCCGGACCAGATTTAAAAAAGCCATAAGGCATAGCTCAACTAAACTTAGTATATGGAATTGTCGTCATGTGTAGATGTGCCTTTATTTTCAGCTTCTTCACATTTTTATTTTCCCCCGTCTCGATAAAATCATAACTTAAAGGTGTTTTTCCACTTGGCGGGGGATGTTTGGCATAACGAGAAGATGGAAAGGGTCAAACTTTGACATGAGGTTAAGAAAAAAAACATGATCAATGTTTGACGCAGCTGATCATTTACTGGATATGTTACAGAAATAAAACAACTGTAGTTTTGGAAAGTTTTACCCCTTGTCACTTCAAAGAGCTTCCATAACTGTAATATGTCTTTTTCCGAAGGTTTCGGTTTTGCGTTAATACGATGCTTTAAAGGCATTCCATACAGATTACATGATATTTGCACTGAGAAACACAAGTCGGTGAACAATTTTTTATGTTATTGGTTATTTTCTCAAACTTCCTGATACGTTTTTACAAGAATGCGATAGTAAAGGTTTCCTCGTTGGTTAAAATAATAGAGGACAGGAGGCATTC
Organism: Gibbula magus; assembly: GCA_936450465.1. Taxonomy (NCBI): domain Eukaryota; kingdom Metazoa; phylum Mollusca; class Gastropoda; order Trochida; family Trochidae; genus Gibbula; species Gibbula magus. Next base: position 31,157,341 of record OW388297.1, on the reverse strand, counting down.
AGCATCACTGACAGGGGGCTGCAGGCAAGACAAACATGTTTATTGAACTGCAGGAAGGTGTTTAATGGAGGTTTTCATTAGACTAGTCAAGTTTGTGTCAAGAATAGGTGGTTTCATCTTTACACTTTGCACTTGCAACGTGATACAAACATATGCATGTGACGACATCCCAAGGTATTCTGAATACCGGTTATCATTTGTAAACATGTGTAATTATTGCAGATCTACCTAATATTCACAAAGCTCCCTTAGCCTAAAGTGATATTAAGTAAAGAATAATGTCCAAGTAACCTCCTTATGCAATTACACTCAAAGTATTCTGCTATTTTAACAATATTTTACCCTTACAGATTAAACAAACAATTTCCAGCTAAAATCTTGGTGAAGTGCGCAACTGACCATTATTGAAACATAATGGAACGAGAGACAAATAGAATGACGTCACAGGTTTAATTTAACTGAATGTTTTAACTATTCAATTTCATTAAGGGCGTTCAAACATTTTGGAAACTAAACTAAAATGATCTGAAAGATAAACGTGTAGATTCCTTTAGAAATAAAAAAATATATAGTTACTGTTTATCAAATATCAGATTATCATATATCATTGGATGCCCACGAACTCGAAGAGTATATTGGAATTTTACAATGAGTAGTTTGTTGGCATGATTGGGCGAGTAGAAGGTTTTGGTATCCAGTAGGGTCATTCTGACAAGCATACGAGTACAAATTGAATATGTAAACTGTTTGCCTGCATATAAAGAAAACGCCACACCTTGTGGTATTTTCTCTGATGACAAAACTCACAAATTTGTAGTTGTGTTGCCAGATCTGTTTTCAACAGTACCAAATCTGAACATCGGGTCAAAACACTTTGGTGAGAGATTGCATAGGCAGTCCAAATACTCAGTTTATATTGATTATAATCATCTTCTTTTTAGCGATTAATTTGTAAGGCGTTTTAAATTTTACAAAATTAAGTCCAACTCATGGCAAGTATTTCTCGATTTGCATTCCTTAGAATGAAAGGATATTAATGACTTTCACCCCTTTCAATCGCTCCACTGATGTGATGACCAAGTAAGAATTTATCCTTGAAAAGCTTTCGTTTAACAGATGCCCTAGATAGGAACGATCAATCTGTGTAATTGAATAACGGATAGAAGAAGTCGCGATCTGATTATCAGAGTTCTCAGACTTGGGGGTCCACAGGTTATCTGACCATTCATTATGATAACTATGGGTTTCCCATGTTAAAGACGCTGTTCTCGTATGTTATTAGTTGTGAGAACCAACAGCCTTGCACCCTTGGCTCTTTCATTGAGATAAAGCGACGAAGTTGAATATAGAAAGAAGCACAAAACTGATTGAGCAATACTTTGAAATGTTGGATAGCAAAGCATTTGCTCTGCTGAAGGATTAGGAAAGTTTGTGTTTTCATGTTTTCGTCCAAGCTGCACTTTGTCCATTTGTATTGCGCCAGTATCCAGTTGTGACGACGTAAGTTGTAATAAACGCGGTAAGATGTAATAACTGCGGTAAATTGTAATAAAAACGCGGTAAGATGTAATACTGCGGTAAATTGTAATAAAAACGCGGTAAAATGTAATAAAGTTTACTGCGGTAAATTGTAATAAGGGGGTGCGGTAAAATGTTACTAAAAAGTGCGGTAAAATGTAATACATAATGCGGTAAAATGTAATAACCATACATCTAATTTTTAGCTGCCATGAAGGCCGAATTTGGGTCATTCATTGAACATAAACATATGTATTTTTTGAATGAGAGTATTATTATAAGTATTATTGCATATTAAAATCATAAGTTCTCCAAAATTTACAGACGAACTGTTTTGATTAAACCTCCGCCTTACATGGGAGTATACAGGGTTTATTCTGTCAATCTGTCTGAAACTTTACATATGTATTTCAAATTTACTGGAGTGGTGCCTCTTGTTATTTTCAGATTTCTGAAAATTTTATTATTTTTGTTTGTTTTCATGAAAAACGAGAATTTGACTCTGTTCACGTTTATAGATAGATAGGTTGTTTCCTGAGAAGAGATTGATAACCATTCATCATATCTTTCTGAAACCTATTCATGTCGTGTATTATCCACTAACATAATTAAAAAGTCTATCATCATTTTTATCAAAGATCGATTATACATGCTAATAAAGCACTCTGAGTTAATAGGGGACCGTTTGGATATTTTATCTTCTGATGACTCTTGTGTTTGTTTGAGTTTCTATGGAAACGAAACAGTGACTTTATGTGTATATTGGAAGAATATATATTCCATTGTTTTGCAGAATCGCTGAAACTATCATATGTTTCAATTCATTAAACTGTATTCATATTCATAACCACAGATTTACATTTTGCAAGTTTTTGAATTTTTATGTAACGGTAATCATATTGTCTTGAACTGTTAAAGTATAAGGTTCCATGTAACATGTTCGTAACTTCCGGTGTCATGAAGTGTTACCATTCCAACAAAATGAGCCTGGGGTATATGACTTTACAGTTGATATGAGAAAAAAAATTATGTTACATGCAACGCTTAAAATAATTTAATTCCATACCTAATTGATAGCGGAAACTTTTGAAGTTGAAATTATTTTCTGCTAGTACCTTTGCTCTATTCTGGCAAGCCAAACTCTCGATAGACATTTTAAAACATAAATAATTATTTGTGTATGTGTGTGTGTGTGCGTGTTTGTGCGTGCGTATGTGTGTTATTATTAGGGTTTAATGTCATTTTCAAAATGATTTCACTTATGTCATGATGGCTAGTATCATTGCACAACATCCCAGGGTGGAAATGCGTCAATTGGGAGACGTTTACATGTGTGCGTGTGTGCCTGTGTGCCTGTGTGTGTGTTGAATTCAAATGTTAATTCATTTAGAAAACTAGCGCCGTCATTCAAATATTTTCTATTTTTCTTGAGGTTATTGTGTAAAACTGTTATTGGCACACATGTTTGGTCAATATTTTGCTTAAAGGAGCTGTAGCATGTTTTTTGCCAATTTTATTCTTTCCTTTTTACCATTTATATTACAAATTTATGCAATTTATAATTACTTTAGAGGGTAATAGTTCTCATTACATGAACCATCTATCCGTAGTTGCAGAAATTTGTGTAGTGGTCATAATGAAAACCACTGGCGGACTTTTCAAGGTGAACACCTTTGACTGGCCGCCAAGTACAAAATGATTCCCATAGCTTTAAAAAAGATGTGCACATGTTTTTTAACTTTAATATTGCGAAGAAAAATGGTGTTTTTCGAATGGCGACATTATTTGTCAAGTTCATGACATTGAATGAATGAATGAATGATAATTCATTTCTATAGCGCCTGTCTTCCAGATAAATAATGACTGCTCAGCGGCGCTTGTTGAAGTGGGCGGAGAAAAGATATGTCTTGAGATGGCTTAGAAAAGAGTCTTTAGTAGGGCAGTTTCTGATATCGAGGGGAAGAGTGTTCCAGAGTCTTGGGGCAGCATAGCATAACGCCATTTCACCCATCTTAGTTTTGGTTCTAGGAACTTGTAGGAGGTTTTCATCAGCTGATCTGAGTGCTCTTGTTGGTTGGTAGGGCTGCAGCATGTCCCTGATGTAGGCTGGGGAGTTCTCATCGTGCAGTGCAGAGTATGTGATGGAAAGAAGAGTCTTGTCTTGAAAGAGAGACATTGATTTATTTCAGAGAAAAACACGTGCTACCCTTTAAACTGTGGAAATAGCATATAGATATCACGTAGTCTCTTTTATGATAAATCGATTTTATTGCAGTAGTTAGCATTTGGTTGGCGAAAGCATATGCCTCCGTCACACAAAAGAAGTTCCTACTACGTTCTTTTCCTTCCAAAAAATGTTGTAAAACGGCCTCGAACGGGACAGAGACAGCTAACTGTTATGAAGAAGTTTTCAAATACGATAGACAATTCTTAGTACGCCCATGTCGTCTTTACTCCGTCCTCTAATAGTTGGTACCATGTTTTGAAACAGCACATCTGCAAATCGTAGTGATTAAATTTGTAAAGTTTAGAAACATATCATCAATTAGTATCAGAGCTGTTAGTGAAACAAAATCAGACGGACGAATTGTCAGACGGACATTTTGATTGGTGAATTTTACTTTCATCAACATCAACTTCTATAAAAGAAAATATTACAATTTACCGCACATCGTATTACAATTTACCGCACCTTTCATCGAAACATTTTACCGCACCCCCTATTACAATTTACCGCAGTAAACTTTATTACATTTTACCGCGTTTTTATTACAATTTACCGCAGTATTACATCTTACCGCGTTTTTATTACAATTTACCGCAGTTATTACATCTTACCGCGTTTATTACAACTTACGTCGTAACACCAGTCACTAAGTGATTGCTCACAGCGCTACATGAATGATAAGAGTCATTAAGCTGGACCCATATTTTCGAAGCTCTCTTAGCACTAAGATAGTCGTAAGTACCAGACAATAACTTTGGCTTACCACAATCTAGCACAGCTTCGAAAATATGAGACATAGTTAGTATTTCTGGAAAATAACGTTTTAAGGTCAAGAATAGGGACTTGATTGGCAATTAAAGGTAATTCAAGAGTGAAATGCCGCGACTTGAACTAAATGTGTCCGAAAGATTTCGGTTGAGCTTGTGTTGCGTCCTTTGCATGAGATCATTGGAGCTGGCAGAAGTAATGTCCGAGAAGTAATGCCCGAGAGGCAAGCTGGGGCTGTTCCGTGGTAGCAGATGGAAAGAAACTTGAATCATATCCATGCTTCAATGGGAGCCATTAAAGGGACATCAATACATGCGATATGTGTGTTCTTTTCTCTGATGGATATAATGCGGGAAGCAGAATTGTGTAACCGTTGGACCTTTGAAAATATATCATGACGACTATTTTTTTGCAAGTATTCAAACATTGAAAGGATCAAAGATCGGATTAAATTATGTTAAATGGTGACATGTCTGCTGAGCGTTAGTATATTGAATATATATGAATAGATAACTAACACCACAGGGGCATGTATCGCTTAGAAACAGCGTTTGGGAGACATATACCTATAGAGACACTACTCTTTTACAATAAAAAAAGGAAGGTATGTAACGACGAAACCAGCCCTTGCTTATTCAAAGTCATATTTCGCATCAAAAACTATTTTTATAACACAGTCGAAAGTTAAATGATTTCCCTACCAACTGAGCTATAAATGGTCACAATCGGATTATTATTCCGAAAGCTATGCGACAAAACAGTCCGTATATCGCTACCTCCACATTTTCAAGCCAATTTCGACGCTCACGAAAATTAGCGAAAACTCAACTTTTAAAATCGTTTATTACTTCCAGCAATGTTGACAGCACCTTCGACAGCAGATTCGAACTGCAGAGTGGAACTACAGATATAAACACATATTACAACACCTACATATCATTTCTCCGGCTGTACAGCGGCATTTTGTCTCAAATCATCGCCATGAAAGTTCGCCATTCAGTCATTGATGACCTTGACATTCAGTTGACCCGGATATCCGATATTCAACTTCCATGGTCTTCTAGCGAGAACGTAGGTCCGGGAAGCTGAATATGGGATAAGTCTAAAAATTTATGGAATACCTTGTTTTGGGCATAGGCTTATCCGTAAACTAATTGAAAGCGCTTAAATTTACCGTAATGCCCTTTTAACGGTCATTTTACGACATGCCGACCTATTTTCGCGGTAAATATATTACTTTGTGTGTTATTCGAATGACATCTGTATCTCATTTTAGTGACGAATTTAAATCGCCTGGTATAATCAACTGATGGTTATTCTTTCGCCTCTTTGCATTCTTAGATTGATAGTATGTTCAATAATCATTAAAACTGCCGTGACGTCAGGTTTTTACATTCATGTACACATGTAAGTAATTTTTAAAATGACATTAAAGTGATGAAACACGTTCGGTGACCCCCTATTATTATTTCTGAATGCGTTTGTTCAGTTAATTGCGCACATCATATTGAAGTTTTAGAGAAAAATCCTGTTGAATATGCGAAACACGATTATACAAAATGCCGTTTTTAATTGAAAATTGCTTAATTGAATTTTCTTTCTTTTTCCAGCGTCACTAATTTTAAAAAATATAGACTTGCTATACATCACTGTATGTGATTGAAATGTATCTGAAAGGATTCTGAGTTTATTCGTTGAAAACGAGCGCTTCGTTTAAATACATCAAATAAAATCAAAATGGCGTAAGTTGTAAGTAAGCATTATTGTTTAATGCCGATAACTCTTTAAATAGGTCGGTGACCCCCAAATTTTCTTATATTTTTGGATAAAAGGCATAATAAACTTGCTATTTTGAAAAAAATAAACGAATTCTAAAATATTTGGTTTCATCGTCCCATCTCTGCTTAATACAATATTGACTAATGATTTTTAACTAAACTGTAAAGTTGAATCCTATGTTTATCAAAGAAAACTAATAAGTTTGTAGTCGCAGAGAAAGGTGAAAGGTTTCGACATTACTGACAGATGCTGTCATGTACAGTCTCCTTGCGTGTCATATCGTGTAACATACAGCTCAACATGATGATTGTAATTATGTGTGAGTGTTTCTAACTTCACCATATTATGAAAGGTTGTTGATGGCTGATATTAAAACGGTAGCTTTTGACCCCAGCTGTTGTGAGATAGATATTGATAAAATTCATTCACATCAATAATATTGAAAAATTGAGAAGATGAAAATGTATATTTTTACAAAATGATATTGAAACAATTTCTGTGTTCATCTAACTTCAGTTATTCAGAAGAAAATGTATTTGAGTCGGGCAGTTCTGCAGTTGAGGAGCAGGGAAGCGAAAAAGGATCGGAAAAGTGATCCAAGCGTGAAAATCAATCTAAACGCATTTATCTTCATTATACTGTTAATGTCATGGCTTTTTCAATTTTATTGTGTTTTTGTAATTTAAAACGTTTTTGAAAATTGGGACGGACAGTGATGAACCAAGAAGCATCACATCGTACAACTTTAACCTACACCATTATCTCGGTTGGCTGAGATAACTCATCAGATGGTATAACTTTGAGCTCCTTTACGCCCTACTTTGACACATGCAACCAAATGAAATATCATAATGATATGGGATATATTCATGTAGTTTTTGTGATGGAAATGTTTCAAAACAGACCATTTTCGGGACCCATGCTCATTGAAGAAAATATTGTCACCGGGGAAAATTTCCGGCTTTGCTTTTAGCTAAGAAATTGACTGTCTATCTGTCTCTACGAGGTATTGTATCTGTATTGAAATACAAGAAGTTAGTATCAATATCTTGAAAATATATCCAAACATCTAAATATGATTGGAAATAATGCGAGGGGCAGTTGAAATATAAACTTTTAGCAGAATATGTAGGGAAGTGAACCGACATTATCAGGCACGAACACGCATACTGTATTTAACTTAAATATCTTAACTAGTATTATTGCAGTTAAACAAACGGACGTACGGGAAAAAAGTAATTGTGCTATTTTAATGAATCATAAATAATGTCAGACCCTGCAGCTCTTTTGTTAATCAATAAACGAATTAACCAAAATGCACATAAATCGTGCTTGTAAGCCAGACACGTTTTACATTTTCTACGAGCATATCTCTAAAAGTAATAGGTTTCTATCGATCAAACCTTGCACAAACATTAACCAAACTGTCGAAAGTTACTTCAAATCATTTGTTACCGTTTACATTGAAATAAATGTTTTAAGGACTTAGTTCGGGTTCATGTGTTTGGCCTGAGCATATATATTTACAACTACGCTTTTCAAAAAAAAGAAACGCAACAAACATGTCTGTGTTTAGATGATGTTAGGCATATATTTCAATACGACCGGGCCATCAGTAGATACAATGACTTTAAACGCCAAAGTGCTTTTAATATTTCACGAACGGTTGACAGTCAATGGACCGGACAAGATGACACGATTGAACGATGTAGGACGTCTTGAAGCTGGACAATCCAAGACTACAGTAGCACGACATGTTCGCTGGATCACAATGTTTCCCATCCTCGGTTACCCAGGGTTTTATATATGCTCCGTTACTCTCCACTATATCACCCCTGGGAAACTCTATCAGAGCAATCTGTACTAAAAGTACCCGCCCTTAGGCGGCGTGACAAAGTTAGTAACCAAAGAAAATGCTCAATAGGATAAGACGGAAATGGTCAAGGGAGATAATCGGTGACGGATGGCTAACAAAATGATCTCGCGTGCTTTGCAACGAAGTGATATGAATTGTCATTGGCTCGCTGGTCTAAGCTGCGTAGCAGTTTGATTGGCTCACGCCTACCAAGGGCGGGTAATTTGAGTACAGATTTCTCCCAGGGGTGATATAGTGGAGAGAAACGGAGCATATATAAAACCCTGGGTAACCGAGGATGAGTGTTTCATTAATATTCGGGCTTTCATGCCACACGTGTGTTACGAAGCTAAAACGAACTTTGACATCCAACTACATCTGGTCGACAGAATCAATCATCGATTATGGATCGTGTGTATACGTGTATAAGGGTGAGGTGGGGAGTGGTACTTATATCCTGCAAATCATGCGGTTATACACGTACAATAATTGATACATGTAACAATTCATGAATTCAAAATTCATAAAACATATAAACCACGATAATATAGCGGCAAAAATTGTCTCATTTGAAATAGCTCTAATAAACCATTCAACTAGAGCAGTGCAGCAATTAACATATTCTTTTACATAATTAAACATGTACTTCAAGAATACAGTGGCAATAAACCTCTGTGGTGAAAGCAGTCTCTTAACTTTTTAGGGTCTTACCTTTCGACGTTCTCAATAGGCGATAATATCTAGCATTACATACATGAACAACAATTACATTAATGACTCAGTCCCGATCGAGACTAACTTACATAGATTCACTGTACAGAACTTAAATGCCACAGAGAAGGTTGCATGGATGTTTGGTTAAACTCTTCCAACACTAAATCGATATCAGAATATGGAATTGGGACAAAAGAAAGGAAATTGAATATAAGGAGATCGGGAATAATCTTTTCATTGCTTTTCCTTTTCTTGTGTATGTTTTCAATTGTAAGCTTAGAATAAATCAATCTGATTTCTTAAAGAAATAACTGCATTTGAAGTGATTGGTTTGTATAAAGAAGGTAGTTTTTATGTTGTCAGTCAGAAAACGTCGATTCGAAATCATGATGCAGATTGCATCAAAAGTAGTCTAGAGGAATCTGTGTGAAAGGAGAAACAAATACACATTGGTCTGAACATCTTTAATGACATATAATATGTTATCGCTGGACCAAAGCTAGACATTTAGTGCCACAATTGTGAAAATAAATCGAATGTTTAGAATCATATCAAATATTGGAGATTTAATTTTAAATACAAACTTGAAAATAATATTTCTTTGAAGAATAGCAAAATATGTTGGATGTGGGCAGCATAAAGCCAATGAAGGTTGTCAGTGTCCGTTAGGTTTTTGTGGGGGTATGAATTATCTCGAATCGTTTTGAAAAAAACTTCTAGTTAATAATCCACAAATATTCTGACTGAATTGCAAAGTTATACTACAGTATCAAACCGAGTACAGGTCATGTTTCTCTGTTGAATATATTGTTTTCAAATATATTTATAAACTTCATAATTGTTTTTAATGTATCAGCAAAACATTAGATTGGAGGATGTGTAACACGTGAACAAATTGTTGCCTGTGATTAGATCACAAAACATCATAGCTTTCACTCGTTGGCGTTTCCATTACACAAGATACACAAAGGATGCATCAGTGTAAGTGATTATAAGACAAGAGTGATAGATAATCTAATTATCAAAGTTCTTAGACACCTTGGTCATAGGAGAATATGATGATTTGATAAAAACCAAGAAAAGGATGTATTTCCAATGTTATAGACGAACTTGCACTCGTATGACATCTGCAGTGACAAATCAACGAATGACATACGTACATGTTTAACTTACCTTTTTGACATTTATATGAAAATGAATTCAGGGTAGAAATAACCAGCAATGTGAATATGAAACCTCCCTTAAGATTTGCGGTGAGAAGTGGATTTTAAGGGAACGGGGGAAGGGGGGGGGGGGGGACTCCTATGCTTTAGAATACTATGAACTCATATGAAACTTGAAGGGGAAAATAACTGAGTCACGCAAATGCACCACGGTCACATGTTCACCAAATGTGACAAAATCATCGGATGTTCAATGCAGGAATAATGTAGTTTAATCTTAAAGACAAACCTAGTCAGGCGAAGCACATAAAAAGTGTTAAACATTGTTTTAAAAAGTGTTGATAGTTTATTAAAGTTTCGAAGGGACACATATAAATTGAAAAGTACAAGTATAGTATAGGCTTGGTAATAGGTGTATATTGATCTCTTTCAATTTATAGTGAACATATAAGTGACACTGTTGATACTATAATTTGAAAAATCACTAAGTGTAAGAATTATTCTGGAAACGCGTCGGAAAATAACCAGTGCTGTTGTATAACTACAGTTGATACCTAATGGAGTGTGATGGACGAGTTCAATGATATGCATGTTTTAGTTGAAAATACAGGAAATATTTCCAGAAATATTGTTCTTGTCTCAACATTAAAACCTTTCAGTAGCGTGCGAAACTCCCATTAACAATAATTTTCCTCTATAGTCTTATTCTGTGAAAGTAATCATTGAATACGTGTCTCTGAGCTTGCTTAATGAAAAGCATAAACATATTGAAATAATACTCATCAGGTAGAAGTCATTTGGAGCTTTTTGTCGTTAAAATGTCATTACAGAGTGATTAACACAACGTCTAATTAAGTTGATGAAAACTGGTCACTAAGCTAGTCAAGACATGTTAATAATCATTAAGTTAAGATATTTTGAATACGTTTGTGCTTAAATAATCAATAATTGCAGTAATAAATATTAAATCATGATTTTAATTTAATCTGCGTACCCAGTGTTTTGCAGTTTGTATTCAGCTGTATATTTCGATTTCGGTTGAACGGATTTCTTACATATTTACCATTTACATGTAGATAAAACTTACTGAATAAAACGTGTGTATTACTGAACAACGTATGCATTACAATGACATGCATACATGTCTTCAGTGTTTACATATATGCATGTGTGTCTAAGCATAACACAAAGCATTCATCCAGTGCCATTTAAACTTTTGAGGGCTTTCAGCTATTGCAAACCATGCTGTTTCTTCATGTGATCCTATATGTCCTTCTCTTTTTTTCTCTTCTATCCGGGCTGGACAAACTTGTGAAATGTGCAATGAAAAAAGAGGAGATTAAATGAAACTCTATACATTATATGTTACGACACGGATGTCTAAATATTGGTAATTTCCAATCAAGAGCGATGGTTCAGAATGCAATAGCAAACACGAAATATGTCGTTCATGACAGAGTTATATTTGCCCTAGGCCATCGTGTAAAAAATATTATTATCGATATAAATGTGATAGATAGTTTCATCTTAGTCATCAGCCTGCAGCATCTGACTGGAAAGGTGTGATATCAAATTCTGGCTGGAATATGTTATCAGATATTGTCAAATAAATTTTGAAACATAAATTGGATTTCAAATGTGCAATTCTCAGAGGAATAGGCACAATGTAAATCTTGTTGAGATTACTTCTCAAATATTGTCCAGTAAATTTCAAATACAAAATAAATATACAAAGTTTAACAGGATATCTTAGGTCGGTGCAGAAAATGAGTTTCAGTACTTCTCAAATAGTGTAACCTGAACGGATTAATTAATAACAATCGCCATTAACTGTGGACAATAGGCCTTGCTTCTTTGGGTTTCAATTATACTCCAAGGAAAACAGTTTTCACCCTTTTCGGTCAGACTGACTTCTTCAAGTGTTCTTTTCATAACGAATTGTTGTTGATGTTTAATTTGCATGGACAACGCTTTTTTATGACCATTTTATCCGAAAATATTCTTAACTGTGCTAAAACACTGATTTCGATTGTAAAGCCTCTGCAAGAAAGAATGTTTTGATCTGAGTTTTGACTAAAATCCATCATTTTCTTGTCTTTGAAAGTATGTAATAATATATTTCCTTTGACCTTTTTTACTTTATCAAAATACACTTTGATGTGCTCATGTGACGCCAACTCTCTTGTGATCTTCTAATTACCAATTAGCTCATATTTACATATAAGCGAGATCAATCTGTCAAATGATGCTAATTATTAGACTTCATTAGCCATTACCACGATATAAATGGCAAGTATTTCTAGAGATATTTTTTTATAATTTATTGATAATTTATTGACATCTACTAATCTCCATTTGCTTGGGATGAATGACATCTATCTATGCAACATTTTATCGGGAACCATTTCCACGTTAGGAGACCCATAACTATGTATTACTACTTTTCTATCATATTTCGAGCTTGAAGGGATAACGTTTATCTGCCCAGTGAGACCAGCACACCAGTCCCAGTCCGACACAGACTTATATCACAATGCCATTACACATTTTCATGCTTTCAATCAATAAGTCCAAGGTCGGATGTCTCCTGCAACCTAACCACTGAGCTCTGTGATAAGACCGCAAAAACCTCATGTCCTTTACATCTTTGACATTTCCAGCGAGATACCAGATGATCAATCTGAGTAATTGAATACAGGGTGGGAAGATCAGTAATCTGATTGTGAACCTCTGGTCGGCGGGGATCTAATAAATTGATAATAGAATAAAATAGGATGTGTTTATATTGTTGCATACGTCTGTGACATTCCAAATGATATGTACATGTTACCGATTGAGGTATCTTCACTTCTGCTCACGTCTACTGTATAAGCTGCAATTAATTTCGATTAAGTTTTCATGTTTTTTATTATAAGTAAATTACTATTGCTAATATACTAATAACACATTATATTCTTGTCAGTGCTGCTACTTTCTTTGTTGTTTCAAAATTAAATATAAATATTAAAACTTGTGTCTGTAATCAAACCATTATGTAACTTCCGAAATATGAACTTCTGTTAGATACAACTGAAAGAGATTTGTATTTGGTAGGAAATATTCCTTTTCAAAGAATAAATTGGTAATATGTACTCACCATTTTCTATTATAAAGTCAATTATAAACTATTTTTGCTCAAGGTCGTGATCGACAGCGATTTATCATTATTCCAATAATATGACATGTTGTTTATGACATGAGGTGAGGTGAGGTGAGTTAGTGTTTAACTCCACTTTAGAGTATTTAACTTTTATCGCGACTGCTAGTATTACGATATTAAGAAAGCCCGCAGCGCCATGTGGCTATGCATTGCGGTGAAACCTGCGAGCAACGACTGGAACTAGCGAACAATGGGTGGTACTACCCTGAAATTCAATGTAGCATTGCACCCAATAGTTCTCTACAGCAGACAAAGTTGCCGTGCCCCTGCCGGGATTCGAACCCCGGACCTCTTGATCCGAAGCTGAACGCGCTAACCACTGCTCTATCCAGCCCCTTTTGAAGTAAAAAATCGGTGTTGTATCGTCCAATGTTAGGTAGAGCTGAAACAACGAACGTGGGAGTCATTATGTGCGCCTCATTCCATGTCAAGAGTAGAAAATAGTTGGTTATCGGCACGAATCCATAAACGTGATTCACTTATGGTATATAGATAGAATTCGAAATTCGAATAGGTCGTTTCTATACTATTTAAACAAATATTATCGTTAGTGTCTTGCCTATGCTTTCAGGTCTTAATTAGATTTTGTTCCTAAACTAGTTAAACTGAAAGACACTTACATATATAGAGAAATCTACCCACTGAAAGGACCACATGCCCGTTATATATCAGACAATGATAAATATAGAAATACATAAGTTCACATTATTACTCGCCCGTTGAAGATGTCACTGTTTAATAAATCTACAATGTTATTACACATTGTGTAATAACATCGCGTGATTCCGATTGACGAGACGTCAAAATGGCATAAATCACAATACTAGCGCTGCGGTCGCAATGGATGTTGTCCCACTTACTGACGAGTTCGTGTAATTAAGTTGGATTTAAATCAGTGAGTAATACATAAAATACTTAACTCGGCTCCGTTTAATAACATATTTATGAAACTCATGAATGGTATCGGTATCTAACTCGCTTTCGCTCGTCAAATACCTCGTACCAATGAAACCACTCACTCGTTTCATAAATATGTTATTAAACGGGACGTCGTTTAGTTTTCTATATGTACAACATCGTTGGAAAAAACAAACGTGAAATATCTCGATTGGATGTCCCTTATGGAGTTATACATGGCAATTTAAAGGGGGAAATAATGCCATCTGTGTTTCGGTTGTTTAACTACCGGAAGTCATTGTCTACTAGTCCTTATTCCTTTGCCTCAGCAATCATTCTGATTCGTCGACAATAATGTGATGAAAATTGAGCGTAGCTAAAAATGTCTTGCAGGTTGTTTCATGGTTCCGTGGTATTACTAGATATTTATATGAACATATAACTTGGCGATTATCTAAGATGCATTCTCGCAAAAAAAATAACGAGCTGAAGCCCGCTGAAAGCACTGGAATCTTCAAAAGATGAAATGCCTTAATTTCACTGGTTTACGTTCATAAAACGTGGAATATTATGAAAGTACGTATAATATCTCTGGTAATGTTTTTGTGAACGTAATCGTTACTTTGACTACCAGCCACCGATCTTTGATGGTTTAGATATTTACCAAATTAGCTATAGGATATGGACCACATTTAATGTACAAGTTTACACTATATGGGGAACATAGCGGGTAATTTGTTTCAAACGCGCAAGTCAATATTAGTGGGCGTGTTGAGCTTCCTGGCTTCTAGTATTCTGCTGTCTCTTGTGTAGAAAAATCTTCGATCCGGGACGTTAACACTGGAATAATTATCCTATAATTCCCTTAACGGTCATTATATTTTACAGTACAGATCTTAATTCCAAATTAATTTCTTTCAATTTTGCATAACAAGCATTCTTTAAAAATACGATTTCTTTCAGACCTATCCCATTATCAAACAGTGTTATCAGTTGTGAAAACAGGCTCACGTAGCTCTGTTCCTTATGAAGATAAAGAATATGAACAAAAGATAAATAGATAAAAATCAAATGGCCCCCAAGATGGTCGGACGGCAATTAATTAGCCTCACTGCAAAAGATTCAAGCTTTTGAGAACTTTTATTTATGGAGAGAAAGATAAAAATAGATTTTAGGGCGTGGTGCACGTGCCCCCTATTATGGGTCAGATAATAATAAAATCTACAACTTTCTATACCAACTGGTCCATATATCTGTGTAGCAGATTTCAGCGCTAGCACTGTAGAACCAGTGTTCATGAAAATAAATCGAGTTTTAAGAGCTTATACAGACGGGTGAATGGATGGATGGATGGATGAATGTTTGGATGGATGGAAGGATTGATACACAGACGTCGAACGTCTTACCATGCCATAAGCGAATAGGGCCTTTCAGTCCTGATTAATTAAACAATCGTTTATTACTTATTGAAATGCACATATTGACTAATACAGATTCCAATTCCAATTGAAACGGAGTGTTTCTGAAAAATCAAAGATAGGAAATTTGAATAAAATAAGAACGGTAAGTATTAAAAACATAATGATGAAAACAGATGAACAAAGTGAAAACAAAATCTGAAAATTTATTATATGGCGAGCAGTGAAATACTGGGATTTATTTTCACTGCGAATGGTGACTGATATAATTTGACGTCATAAAACAATGGTCTCACGCGGCGAATTGGCTTATGACGTCACAGTGTTACTGTGGTGACGGGCTGTTCCTAGCGGCCGCTCGGCGTGAAAATGACCCTTTTCGGACGTAATAACATGGATAATATCATATAATAAATAGAATATCCGTCAATTCTTGCCAAATACCATGTTTATCTCATCTCGTGAGGTAGAAAACTTATATATTTTCACTCGTGGCTGCGCCACCAGTGAAAATATAACCTTTCTACCTCACTCGATGAGATAAACTTGGTATTAGTCAAGAAAAGACAGATATCCTCTATATATCACTAGCGTGGAGAAGCGACCAATCTTCAAGGATACAAACCATTCAAGCACTCAGATTGGGGTGTGCTTATGAAGCACGCCTACATTTACTTACCTTGACCTAGTTACCGGAGGATCACCTGGTCAACACCTGTTTGCAGGTGCTCGGTAAACTCGTGTGTTAGTTGACAATGAATTAGATTATACAGTAATCACAATAACACCTTTATTCATTAGATCCACAACTCAATACAACATTACACTAATTTGATTCGCAAATTGATCAATGTGAATAAGCGCAGGTGCTTGATATGTTTCATATTGACCTACTTCCATATTGTGGTTGTTATATCATTATCAGATAATAAATAACGTGTGAATTTCAGGCATTCGTTTTTACGGTGAAATACTATATGATTGATTGAATATTTTAAATGTATTTGTTATAATGATATAAAGACAAGGGTATGATTATACACAGATATAATTTCCTTTGTTACAATTCTCGGACTAGTCAGCAATGATCTAGGGAATGAGAGATTAACCACTTCGCTGAACTATTGACTACCTTTTAACTACCATTTACAACCTGTAGATCAGTTTACGAAACAAGATGTTGCTGTTAGACCAGAAAGTGTAGACTTGCATAGTTTTAACACAACCATTACAAGTCAATTGGGCAAGATTAGTGTGATAATTGAAAATGTCGGAATTGCAGCATCATATTGAAAAGTTCAAATGAAAGAATGCATGGCTGCTTTAGCTCGAACATACCAATATGTTGATTCGAACACTTTACTGTTAATACCAATCCATTCATCTATTCGAGAATTGCATAAATGTTATATAAATGTGTTGTTATGTATCATCTTTCTAATATAAAATAACATCATCCTCTTGATTATCAACATAATTTTAGACCAAACGTGAGAATAAATACCTGTTTTCAAAAAAATTTAAATTGAATTCATGTCAGACCTTCATGTATTTAGAGTACATATGGCAGATACTGCCATTACTTCATCGTTGACCCAATTCCACAGATTGATCATTTATACATGAACGGAATCTCAATTGATGTGTGTGAGATCAAGATTAATGATGATGTAAGGAGATAGCTTTGAGGAGTATTGTGTTACAGTGAGGATATAAAATCTTCCTTCAATATTTATGATATTGGTAAAAATAATTTCATTGATGGTTTAGTACAGCCTTTTACAGGCAGCTGGTAATTTTGCTATGAATGGATGCTTTGTAGTGGCGTATTCATTTATTTTCTGAAGCATTGGCTGATGTTTCATAAAAAGTTGCCTAGTTTTATCGAAGTTTGAATACCACTGATCCATCATTTTAGCTTTTGAATGGACAAGAATAATAATTTATAAAAAATAGTTTGCTCTTTTCAGGCATTGGGATCTAGTATGCAGATAGATGAATTTTAAATTGTGCTTGTAACGTATTGTTTTGCCTCTACCATTTCGGTAGAGAAACTGACATACGAGCGGTGCCCTTGTACAGTATATGTACTAGTAAGCGTTTGAGTAGAGATTATGTTATCTGAACAAAAACGGAACGCCACGGTAAACCTCCGGATAGTATGCAAAGTGACTGGAAGTGGCGTCTATGGCAGCCATTAGCTAACATATGCATGTCTCATATCATTGAGAGAAAGAACAAACTTTAGAATATTAACAAACTTAAGCGGTAGAATAGAATCAGAAATAAGTTTTCTGCTGAAACCAATTCCAAAAACTTGATGAGATGCATGAAATCTGAAAAATGTGAATGAAGCACAGGTGTTTGTGAAAACGGACCACAATGACGCCATAACATGCGAAGAACAACAGACGGTTGCTTAAAACAGGAAGTGACAGTTTGAGAAAGAACATTTTGAAAATTGAAGAAGCATCCCTCTGGGTCCAATTTGGAAATGTATATGAATGTAGGTCGTAAACTCTAGAATGGACATCTAGTTTTATAATGATGGAAATGCTTTCCTTGAACATTATTGAAAGAATTGCACCTACAAAAAACACAAGCGTCCCTATTGATATTTTCTACCAAATAGAACCATGTATATAATGGCCTTACATGTACATTCCGCTTTCCCCGGACATAAACCAGTCCTTGAACTAAATTCAAATTATCGGAAGTTGTTCTTGCGAAGAAGGTTACTAAACTTAGAAACGTCTTACTCCTGAAAAGAGGCGCTTGAAAGTTACAAGACATGATGAGCTACTTAAATGGCGCGGCTGTACGGTTTAACTGATCCTTTGCAATCGGTTAACAATGTCGTCGCATTTCATTCTACTGATGTAACTGGTTATTATACTTGCGCTACATAATAGGAAGACGTAAAGACACACTTGCAGGAGAGGCTGTCGCACAAACCAAAAAAGACTGTCGAAGTTTAGGAGAGGAATGTGATCTTTTGTTGACGTGAACAGAGATTAACCACGATTTACAGCGTTGAAACTTGGAAAAGTCCAAAAGTGAGATTTTCTTTTATGAAACTAAACTTGAGAAGTACCTTACAGAGTATTCTCTTGTTTTAAGAATAATCTCGAGAGTCCATCTACAACATCTGATGTTGGAATCATATTACAAAATGTTTCTCAATTACATTTAAATTACAGAGTAAATGTTAATAAAAATATGACAAGATAATTTAAACATTTTCAAAAGAGCGTTGTAATTGGATGTCAGGAAATGTAGCTTACCAAAGTCATAAAGGAATCAGAGCACACCAAACAATTTATTGTTTTGATTTTCAACTGATCACCGTGTCTAGAAACCTTTAGAAAGCAAGATTTTCATTTCTATTAAATAACTTTTAATAACTACAACTACGAAATTTAACACATTAATAGTAACATGATTTTATCATTTTGCTAGCTGGATTATCATTATCAAAAGTAAAAGAAAATGATTTCAAGATATTATATTCATAAATTGTTTTCTCTTCAAAGAGTCATAACATATCCTTATTTGATAAACACTGTGCAGTTGTCTATTATGTAAGATATTGATATTTGATCCCTGCATTTAGTGATTTATTTCAACATAGATTTAAATCAAGAAAAGGACCAACAATGGACCATAACACGTTGTTTATTAAAATGAACTCACTTATAGCAATCAGTCTTGTTTTTCTCCATATCTTTCCAGTATTGATGTACATACATGTATAAATATACTACCACTGACCAAACAATTTTGGATATACTTCTGTGCAATTCAGAAAGTTGGATAAAAAGTTCCAATTCTATTTTACAGGAATCTACAAAATAACCGAAAATACAACATCAAATTGATACCTCAATGAAGACAATATTTACTTCTTTACTGTGTAAGGACATAGTTCTGCACACATTCTAATATCGTCAAATGTTAAAGTTATAAAGTTAGTAAGATTCACTGAATTAATTTAGCAATTTATGGTCGGCATATTGAATGCATAGCCTCAACGTCTGTCAGCATTAATGTCATCACATCCACATTCGAGATAGTAGATATCTGCACGCAGCATGTTCTGGGTTGTCTGGCCTTTTTGAAAGATGTCATCTAGTGGTTGTTGATGGCTGGTTGTCTCAATGTAGATCAGAATGATGCGGGAGAGAATCGGAAATCAGAGTCATATATGATCCGATATTTGTATGGCCACAATGACAATGGAAAGGTCATTGTTATCATAAACATATCTGATATAACCTAATCTCACCAGAAAACATGTCAGATGTTGTCGAGACATTCTACTTCGTTGACTTCTGTACGATAGAATCTATTTCGAAACGTTGCTTATAGAAATTGTATATCTTATTCATTAAATTGATACATTGTACTATTCATAACTGTATAGTAAACATCAGCTAATGATGTTGAGAAACATCAACTTCATATAATGTAAAGGATATTCACAAAATTGTACTGTATAAAAAGGAATTCATTTTACGAGTCTTATTGAACTAACGAACGGATCCACAATAACATTGATGTGATTGGTGCCTGACTCTGAGGGGTATCGATTTCGAAATGAACTCATCCCGATAAAGTGAAAGTATTTGTGATGTTGCAGATAGTGTGGTGCTAAATATAACATGTTATACAATGACAAATCGACAGAACAGCAAAGCTTTATTTATAAACAGAATTTAGATAATGTTAGTCAGCTCAATCGAAAATAAAATAACTCATTTCCTTGTTAATGAATCAGCATATCTTCTTTTAGCATACGTTGTCTATAGATCATCGTTAATGAACAATGTGGCTTCACAATCTGAATAAGGAAACAATTACATTTGTTTTCCATCAGACATGCAATGGGTTGACGTAAGCAACCTGAATAGTGTTTAACAAAGATCGTCGCCACCTCCTTGTTACATAGCATTATAATTATTAAATTGTTATTCATATTCTGCCAATATTGTCACCTTTTAAACATTTTGATGTATGACAACTCACTAACAAACATGATGATATCCCAGTAAATGACATTTTTGTTGACTTTATAAACACAGTAGAACCTGGCATCTACTTGTCAAGGATACTCTGTGGTTGACAGGTTGTACAGGAAGATCGGGACGTTATCAGTTTTACGAGCACCTGTTTCACTGATACTTTCACATTATATTCCTATTTGAAATGTTTGTCTCTACGAACCTTGGGTCATGCGGTTTCAAATTATTATGCAAAATAAATGTTGTTCATTTTTTTCAAAGGCTTGCGCCTTCAACACTTAATGAATGCGTTTATGCATACAAGTACACGTACTGTACATATGTATGTTTATAGTAATGTAGACTAAACATTCAATTAGTGATTACAAACAGCCAGCATTCGATTTATATATCACTCCGTATAGACATTTCCCAAAATACCATCGGCTCTGCCCCTTACTTTGTTAACGTTCTATTGCATATATAAAATGAACTCATTGTTATATAAGAGCCACATAATAACTTTCTCAGTTGTCTTTGTAGTCTCATTAGTAATAGATTTTAATATAAAAATGATACCAATTAGCGTATGACAATACAATTCTTCTGATAGTTACATCATATATTTACGTGATTAATGTACTTTTATTGATAGTTTCTCTCTTAATTAGCTATTGATTTTATTTTCATAAAACATTATAAGTTATGGCTATGAATGCCAACATGCCAGCTCTTGACAACAAATATGAATTCATTCGATCCAATTCGTGGAAACTTATAAAAGTCAATATATAAGTATAAACCATAAACATAATGCCTCATAAATCTTAACGGTTTTGATTTGGAACGATATAATTAGGAGGTCTGACATACATCTGCATACCGAAAGTTTGTTCACCTACTTGTGTCTTTCAGTGCAATTTTTAGAATTAGTTTACTCATGGTTATATGATGATTGTCATTGTATGTGATTTAATGTTATTGACGTTACAACGAACATCAATTTACACTAAGATGCACATATAGATGAACTTTCGGTATTAAGCTGTACGCAATAGTTCAAAAAAATATTTATTTCAGTTCATGAATGTTTCTCTATGTCGAGAGCTGTTATTCAACCCAATATATATATATATCGCGTACTAATATTGAATAATAAGACATTAGTGATGTAAGAGATTGACACATGTGTGTTATTGCATGTTTAATTAAAACCCTATGATTAACATCGACTAACCATTACCTATAGTTCCTTTATTTCAGATAAAATAAAACACCAGTCGTGCCAGTATAATAGTAATTCTAGTAAAGGTTACTGTGTAGAATATTGATATTTGTTTGTAAATATACAATGTATAACAAAATAACAAACCGACCTCTCTTAATTACCAGGGTGTAGTTACACTGTATTGACGTATTAGTACACAGCTATGGAGTCCTCAAAGTGAAGCCGTTATTTCGAGTACATGACAACCACTTTGTTTGATCACCTCCAGGTTCCTGTTGCAGTCAGTTGTCTCTGATATTGGAACAAGAGGGAAGACAATAGTGATAACCTTAAACATTATTAACACAGCACTTCAATAGAGCAGATTGATAGTTGGTGCTTTCTTTGTTCTTAAATAGAGACTTTTGAATAAGATTAACATATATTACTACAGCCGAAATAACAATCTTTTAGAATCAATATTGCAACATTTATATGAAGTGGTTTAGTTTTAGTTTTCCAATTCAATGTTGTATTACATTTAGTGCAGTGTCATCTATGGTTCAATATTAGGTTCCAACATACTGCAGGGTGACACTGATATTAAGCCTTTCTCCTTTCATCAATACTAGCTGTAACATACATGACATAGTCTTCAAAGTGGAGAGCATGTGTTTGATGGTTTTATAAAGATTTTGAATTGGAAACAACAAACTCTCCCAAATATTTTGTGGTATATTCACTTATGGTTTTCGATTTAAAATTATGCAGAAATACAGACAAAGAAAGTACTGCTCGAAATTCTACAACAAATACGTTGTCTGTGTGATCTGTGCATAAAGTCGTTTAGAAATGTTTGAAGGTAAAACATTACCTTTTTTTCTATAAGGGGCAAGTATTTGGCGAATGAAAACGTGCAAAATGTATGAATGTTAAGCTTCTTGGACGTGATTATCATTGGGAAATTTGGTTGATTACCTTTATACATTTACTGCTTTTATAAAGAAATTCAGCTATACCATTAGCCATCTTCCAAAGTAATTCTATGAAATTATAATATTACCAGCTAGTAAATATATATTGACATAAAAAGTGGGTGATTGATGTCACAATACTACAATTGCAATTGATTTGGGGAAAACGTGGCCCAACCAAGAACTTTAATTTTTGTATGAATGTAGATTTCATGAACATATTTACTCAAAGACTAAGATATATATATCCATGTGCAAAAAAGTACAATATAGAATTACATCTATCATGTGTAATTGTTAAACTGTATAAGGTAAGTTTGGTATTTTCTGATTTTCATCACATGATCTTGTATTTGAGAAAGGCAGATAGTAAATATTACTAGTTAACACTTATTTTGGACATCGGACCAATAGGTATGGAGTTCGAATCCCGCCAGGGGCACGGTAACTTTGTCTGCAGTAGAGAACTGTTCTACACGCAGTAAGGTTTGGGTGCAATGTCACACTGAATTTCAGCGTAGTACCACCCATGGTTCGCTAGTTCCAGCCGATGAATAGCCACATGGCAATTTTGGCTTTCTTCCTGCCATAATACTAGCAGCTGCGATAGATGTGAAATACTCTTGAAAGCAGCGTTAAACTCGCATTTTGTTATTTAATGCAGTGAAATGGGAGAAGATAAAGAAACAAATTTAACTGTCTGTCGTATACACTGTAAAATTGGAAGAAAATATATCAAAACCAGTTATTTTGTCAACCGGAAAACAATGTAAATTGACATTATCACTGCCCACTGATCAATCAAGAACTTGAATCTGTTCATTTATATATTCTTTACGCTTTTTAAAATTTTGGGGTGGTTTTGACATAGAACGCATGTTTTGGGCAAATATATGCAATGTACCATAAACCTCACGCCTCTTGAGTACCAGAATAATTGAGAATAGATTGATTGAGATTGGCATCAGAGTTGCTTTATTTAAAGGATAGATGAAATGCATTTTTCTCAAGAATGACAGATGATTACCTCTACGTATATTGTATATCGGAATCAATTGAGCATAAAATCGAGACAATATACACTTGCAATTGATGATTAAGACGATTTTAATTCACCCATTTTAACACTATCGCAATTTGTTCGGCGAAACCTTTTGAAAATGCTCACTGAGGCGTGACTGTGATAAGCGATGGACGGGGCGGCTAGATAGCTTCTCCGCCGTTGTCTCGTTAATTAATTAATGATAATTATCACTGCCGCTAAATGAATTTATGAGGTGTATTACATCGCCAAAAAGACATGTTTATGTAATAATTGTGTAATTGTCATCTGCGGAATTACCGAGTTGGATATCTAAACATTCGATATATGGGAAATTTAAGTTGGTTTATTGAAGATATCTTTGTGAAATTAACAATCAAAATGTTGCGAAATTACGTTGAATTGTGACTATCGCTGAAAATCAAATTCCTCCACATACGTCACAGAAGTCATCCCTTCACGGGTCACACCCCCGCAGACTTTCATTCTGGTCGCCGGGGCTAAATCAGGCTGTTTTTTAAAAAGCCGTATATAAGTAATTTATGGACCGATTTCAGAAATTTAAAATCGAGCAATTGTCAAATTGACATCCCATTTTAATGAATCCGATTTGGACCATATGTCATTTCATCCATCCTTTAATCCTTTTAAAATCAGTGTTAAGATACTGTTTCAATTTGCAATTTCGTACAGTAAATTCAATGACAAACATATCCATCTTACTTTTCCAACTCCAACTACTAGTAAACCTAGCAGTTTCATTCAATAATTGGTCAGATATATCCTTGGTAGACCAATGTTTCAAATGTTTGATGACCAATCACGAGTGAAATGGAATTGGCAAATCAACTTGATTTTCAGAAACCAATAATTCAAACAGGATTTTGAGTAATTACATATCAATGTCCATTAGACCTTGAAATCGAACCAGACAGATCGTTCAATGTACACATTTATTCACTCATGAGTCAACAATGATGTATTTACGTTTTATAATTTTCATGTTAATGCTTATTTTGTATATATATGTTGTAAGATATGAATTGTAAACCTACATATTGATAAAATTTATTTGTGATTTGTGTTGTAATGGTCTGTGTGTTTGGGAGAGTATGTATCTTATAAGGAGTTGCGTTATATTTAGACATAATCAATGTTATTTACAATGTAACTCACTCGTGCTGATTGTAATGGATGCAATAAGAGAACCTGATTTCAACATGTGTAACTTTTCACCCACTTCACGTTAAAAATAAATCTTATTGATATTGAACATTTTAAGTTTACAATCAACTAATCCAAGAAATGTATTCGATTAATCAGTAGTCTTGCATATTTTTGCGACTGCAAGGTTTTGGGGAATGGAATATGAAACATTTTGCAGAGCAATTTCTAATATGAACATCGAATTCCAATAATTGAAAAATGTTATTCATAATATTTTATTTGGCTTTGATACATGCTAAATTACCATTTGTGCTGAATTACGTTCAAATAAGTTCACTCATTTTCCATAATATCCATCACCAAACGCCAAATATGTATGGCTTATGTATTATAAATGGCTGCTTTGATCAACCCTTAGCTTGCTCCCTCTATCCGCATACCATACCTATAGGTAGATTCGAAACCTGTCTGTTAGAACCTGAAATATATTTTAGTAGGATAAATCAACTAAATAAATCTTCTTGTATTGAGCTGGGTTATTAAGATTAAAAATAAAGGAAAGAAGGCGGTTACATATTGATGTATTGTAAGTCTACCTGTTCGGTATGTAAATTAGTTACAGAAGACGAATTACATTACCTTTAAGTATGTCAATGTTATTCAGCAGAAAGACTTCGCTTTTTCCCACACATTTATAATCAGACTCCAAATACACTTATATCTAAAGGTCTGTTAACTGCCTCTAGAATGTATCATTATAAAACCTAAGTAGATATATCTATACTGCTACATATTATCCAATATATTTTGTTTATATGTAACGTTAATGTATATAGGCATGTGGCCTTATGTGTGAATAAACATAAATTAATCTTAAACCAAAAGTGATTACCTGTTTGTTCAAATACAAAAAAAAGTCAAACATATTTAAAGTACATATGTCCCTATTTCCGGACTGACTGAACTGAACTCAGGCTGCAAGCTGCAGCATTAGACACTGCCATCATTTTATCGTTGACCCACTTCCACAGATTGATCATTTAAACATGAACTGAATCTCAATTGATGTGTATGAGATCAAGATTAAGGAGATAGCTGTGAGGAGTATTGTGTTATAGTGAGGACATAAAATCTTCCTTCAATATTTATGATATTGGTAAATATAATGTCATTGCTGGTCTAGTACAGCCTTCTCTACAGCCAGCTGGTAATATCTGTGAATGAATGCTTTGAAGTGTCGTATTCATTTATTTTCTGAAGCATTGGCTGATTGTTCATAAAAAAGATCCCTCGTTTTATCGAAGACTGAAAGCCACTGATACATCAATTTAACGTTTGAATGGACATGAATAATCATTTTTTAGCCCTAGTTAGCCCTTTTCAGGCATGGTGATCTAGTTTGCAGATACTATGGATTTAAAATCTTTGCCTCTATCATTTCGGTAGAGAAATACACCAGCGAGCGGTGCTCCTACACAGTGTATCATCGCTATCTGAAGGTTACTAGTAAGTGTTTTAGTAGAGATTATGTTATCTGAATAACACGAGGAAGCAACTGTAAGCCTCCAGATATTATGCATAGTAGTTTTGTATTGGATGTGGTCTCTAACGTTTACAGCCAATATATCCATGTGTCATGTTATTGAGGGAAAGGAATATCTTTAGATCATTTTACCACCCTGAACTGTAGAATTAAACCATAATCGGCTATCTGCTGAAACAATGCCGGGTTTACACTTGCTCTCAAAATGCCTCTCCGAGGGCCTGATAAAAATCTTGTCCTGGAGTACCATGAGAGGACAAAGGTCAAATCACCCTGGGAAACGTTTTATACGGTTTTAATTTGGTTTACCATGGCAAAACGTGCAGAAAACGGCGGAGGAAAAATTCAAACCAGTTTGAATTTCAGCTCCGCAATTTCTTACGGAACATCTCGTGAAGTAGGTCCGTTTTACTTAGCGCGGACAAGTGTAAACGCAAAATTTCCAAGCCATTATCGGCCAAAATGTGCACCCTGTCCTCCGCTCTCTTCCGCTATCTGCCGCCATTAAAAGCCCCGACAAAACCAGTTCCACTCAGGATGATTATTGTCATTGCGTTATATGTATTATATACACTTGTGATGAATGTATACAGTTTCGGTCTTCATTTCTTTAATTGCATCGTTAGTTTCATCTCGGCGTGGTGAGGATATTCTTTAACTCAGATATGTTGGCTCTACAATTTGTAGCAAAGGGATGTTTTAAATTTGAAATATGCGTATATGCGCCAATATTAGTAAGTTAATATATATATCTGTCTGGTTCATGTTTGCCGTACTCTAAGTCGGTGTTCAGATTTCAACTAGTGAACTTGGAAGTGACAGATTCTTCAAGTGACAGGATGTCTTCAAGTTAGTTTGTTATTTGTTGGTGCTAGTTCATGGGTAACAGTAATATATGCATAATATAGTAAGTAAAAGGGAAGTTTACATATGTATTCACCATCCTTGCTTGTTGTAAACTCTCAGGTCAACTCCAAGAATCTCAACATGTGATAGAAACTTGTAGTAAAGTATTGTATGACATTTTGCTTAATCATGTAGGCGCCAACAATGGGATGTTAATTACTCAAACTTAGCGCCACGATAGTAAAGTAAAAAGGTTCACAATATTGAACACATCTTCTCGGAAACTCTGCCGAAACAAAACATAATTTAATAACCAAAATGTTAACATATTTACATAAGTTTCAGCACTTTAGAAAATATCCCAGTATCACTAGTCTTTCAGCAATGCAATCATTTAGAGTCTCTGTTCTCGGAACACCATTTTGTCCTGCAAAGGAACAGATCATGCAGGTGATAAATAGTAGTGGGACAGGCACTCACGTTGGCTTTTGGCCTTTTTACAATAATTTCGGCTCTGCATGCTTCTCAAACTGTCTAACTGTTTATTGTCCCTCTATGCACTTGGTCTCATAATGTGTATTACTGGGTTCTAAGAGTCAACCTCGTTGATGAACAGTGGGTATCTGACCAAAAAATATGTGCACGCTTGATTGCGCTTGGCTTATAAGCGGTAGAGAGAGGTAGGAACTGGTACCTGATGGCAGATCGAGGATTCTGTTGTGACCAAGGTGGATCGAGTCGAGGTTTGGCGGACTATCGGCGGAATACGTTGCAAATTGGCGAATACGAAGCGTGCTTTGGCGGAAAATGGCGGAGCCCTGCTTACGATTTAGCGGGTAAAAAATACGGACAATTGCGGAAGAGCTCTTAAATTGGTCATAATACTTTGTCAGCTGGAGTACGCGCGTTCACGAAAATTGTTATTGACATGCCAATTTGTTGATTTCACCGTACAATATTTCCCGCAACATGCATAACACATGGGAATGCGGCTTAGCCATTTTGCGGGCAAGTGTAAACCAGGCATTAGAACTTGATGAGTCAAATGAAATCTGAAAAATATGAAAATGAAAGCACCGACCATTAGTTATGATATCAGGTGTTTGTGGGAACAGTACACCATGGTGTCATTTCCTGGAGGAGCACCAGTCGTTTGCCTAAAACAGGTGGCAGTTTGTGATAAGCTTTGAAACTTTTTTTTCAGAAATCGAGGTAACATCACTCTGGTCAAATCTGTAAGTTCATCTGCATGTACATGTATACCGTAAGATGTTTAGAATGGAAATTTGTTGCTGCCAACGTGAAAACTAAGGCTTGCCTTGACGATTTTTAAACAAGAGTCATCAGTAGATGACATATCCCACCGGTTCCACAAAATTTGTAAAACACATCTTTGACAGATACTTGTGTATCTACTACCGTACTTCAGTTAGTAGGTATTACAGATGCTGAGTTTCAGGTATGTTAAGGGTTTTAGACTTGAGCTCCAGAAGCAGTCAAAATCAACAACAACCAACATCCATCTCATGTTTCTATGGAAATGAAAAAAAATGAAATTTTCAGAAATCTGAAAATATCAAAAGGCACCACTTCAGTTAGTGGGTAATACACATGCAAAGTTTCAGGAAGATATGATGAACGGTTTTGGAGCTGTGCTCCGGAAACGAACCTGTCTCTGAACAAAGTCCAAATTCAACAAGTTTCTATGGAAACGAAAACAAATTTGTTTTTCAAGAAATCTGAAAATATCAAAAGGCACCACTTCAGTTAGTGGGTAATACACATGCAAAGTTTCAGGAAGATATGATGAACGGTTTTGGAGCTGTGCTCCGGAAACGAACCTGTCTCTGAACGAAGTCCAAATTCAACAAGTTTCTATGGAAACTAAAAAAAAAAAAAAAATCAGAAATCTGAAAATATCAAAAGCACCACTTCAGTTGGTGGGTAATACACATGGAAAGTTTCAGAAAGATATCATGAACGGTTTTCGAGTTATGCTCCGGAAACGAAATGATTACGGACGGACAGACGGACGGACGGACGGACAGACGGACGGGGCGATGACTATATCCCACGGTATTACATACCGGTGGGATAAAAATACTTGCTCCTACAAAAACAACAGTGTCTCTATCGTTATATTCTACGAAAGAGAACTAATTACCCTACATGTAAGTTATCTTACCCCGGACATAAACCAGTTCTTGAACTAGATTTAAAGTATCACATGTTGTTATCGAGAAGAAAGTAACTAGTCTCAGAGACGTTTTACTCCTGAAAAGAGGCTGTTGATAGTTACAAGACATAATGAGCTACGTAAAGGACGCAGCTTTACTGTTTAACTGATCTCTGGTCACCAGTATTCAGAACAACGTTGTCCCATTTCTTTCTATTGTTGTAACTGGTTATTTTACTTGGCCTACATAATGTAATAGGAGAACTTAAAGACACACTTGTGGGACAGACTGTCGCACAAACCGAAATAGACTACCGAAGTTTAGGAGAGGATTGTGATCTTTTGTAGACGTGAAAGGAGATTAAGTAATGGAGAAAGCATGAGGAGCCGTGGATTCGTTAAAAAATAATCAACGAGCCCCGAAGGGGCGAGTTGATTATTTTTAACGAATCCACGGCTCCGAATGCATTCATCATCTTAATCCATGTATGACGTCACGAAACATACATATGTGATTATCTAGCATTATAGACAATTCATTTCAATTATGTAACCTAAGATATATTATTTTGGAAATTACGGTGCCCATTCATCGGATATGGTACACGTAGCTTCGACCCTTATGAAATGGATTCTTCCACGCACCTGCGTGGCGCAAATCTTACACGCAAAGCGATTTGACTGACAGCCAAACTCCTGCATTTCATGTGTTTCGGCACGATCCCCATGCGTTTCACACTTTACCAGTTTTGTTTAGAATGCAGGGATCTTACTGACAAACAATCAAATGATTACCAGCAGGGCTGGTAGCGTAATAGGTTAAGCCGCTGCGCAACAGTCGAAGGGTTACATGTTCGATTCCCGGGTGAAACATTAAACAAATAATCAGATATTTTAAGATTCTAATCAGATATACTAAGACAAAATACATCATTCTTGAACAAATTACTTTGTGAGCCATTACGAAAATGTCAAAACCTGACACCCCTCCTGACTGGATTAGTCAATGACCAGGAGATTCTTAAAAAATAATCCACTGTTAACACAATAGAGTGACGTCATCACCATGGATTAACTGCGATGAAACTTGAAAAGTCCAAAAGTGGGATTTCCTGTCATGAAAATAATTCAGTATTTTACAACAATACTTGAGAAGTAACTTACAGCTTATTCTCTTGTGTTAAAAATAAACCCGAGAGTCCATCCACAGCATATGACTTTGTACTGACATAATGGTTTAAATCGAAACACGTGTTTCTAAATTACATTTAAATTACAGAGTAAGGATGCAATTTGACCACATCAAACATGTTTTTATTTTGATTCCATCGGATCAACGTGTATAGAAAGTTTCAAAATCGGAATGTTCAATTCTGTCACATTAGTTTTAATGACTGCAAACACGAAATTTAACACATTAATATTGATAGATCTTATCATTTTGCTAGCTGGATTATTATTATCAAATTGAAAGTAAAGTAAAGAAAAAGAGTTCAAGATATTATATAATGGTTTCCTCTTCAAATAATCCTGAAAGGAATTAACCATTTAACCGGAAATAAGACAGGAGGTTTTGGATTGTGTTGCCTTTTTGAAAGATGACAACTAGTTGTTGTTGATATGATGGCTGGTTGACTTTATGTAGATCAGGATGATGACGTAAGGGCTTGTCGGAGAGATTCAGTGAGATTCAGATATGATCAGATATTTGTATGGTCACAGTGACGAAGTAACAGTGTATAAACTGGGATGAAATTTGTCGTTTTTGCACATTTTCATGGGTACCCCCATCAGCAACATTTTCTCTGATGCAACACATGGAAAGGTGGATGTCATCATATCTCCGGTTCTAATTGTCATAGAACCATTATCTTGGTATCTAAATGTATGTTTTTCAGGTCATAGAAGCCATTGGTTATTTCGAACAGTTATCATTGGTAATGTTTATGAAATCTGAGATTTAAGATGCAACAGTTCGCGATTTATGATTAGGATCTTAGACATTTCTATTTTCATCTTCTTTTCAGTTTATGAATGTCATTATTCACATTATTTGTACTTTATGTAATTATTATAAGTACTAGTGATACTTATTTGTACTAATGGCACACATAAAAAGGAGGCAGAAGACTTTAGAAACTAGTATTCTACTTAAATTACCATCAAAGAAACTCACGGAAACACATGACTTTTGTATTTCAAGTTGTGGTTGATACATCTTAGCCATTAGGGCTTGGAAGGGATAAATTGAAAGGGAACAAAGAAGAAAGGATCCACACGTGCATTCCTTCATTACAAAATTAGCATAAAAGTACATTCTGGGTAGTTAGATTCACCTTTTTTTTTGGACATCATTAATTTAGCACACGTCATCATCACAGTATTGGGAGGTCTGATCATCATCAAAGTTGCCACTTGGCTTGACCTGGATGTTGCTCAGCTGCTCAAGTAGAGCACTGCCATCAAACAACATAGGTTCTAGCTTCCCAACAACAACAGTCCATCCATGATTCTCATTGACATTAGGAACATCAGGTTTGGCAACATAAGATTCCTGGTAGTTTACATTTAATATGTTGCTTCAGGCTTTAACGAAACGGTGGCACCTTGCTCATGTATTTATGTTCCTTTGTTTATCTAGTTCTTCACAACCTTAGTCATAGTCAGTTGAAGGTAGAGAAGTTCATCAACATTTTTTATGCAAGGTCTACCAAAGAGAGCACAATTGAAATCAGCCATCTCATCAACCAGATCCGATGGGAAAAACCTTAGAATCACCTTATCTGGCAAGATATACTTCAAAGTGGACCATCTTCTGAAGGATTTTCAGAGATTTCAACTTGCTAATCTCCTTAAAGCAGCTGGTGGAATCACATCCTGTGAATTCATGTGACAACAATGCTTCTGTATGTATGTCAATCATAGCCAGTTTAAATATAGCCATCAGCCGTCTCTAGTTTCCAGTTCCAGTGTCAATCAAAATGATGACATCTTCTATTTTGGATGCATAGTATAACAACAGGAAGAAGAAACAACTGTCTGGGCTCTTGACTCTAACTGTATGGTAACTACAACTCTTGCCATGCATGCAGTATACGATGATCCTTAAAAGACAAATGGGTGCTTTCAATAGAGTGTGTAGAGATTTCAGTGTATGCATTTCTGCACAACAACAAGTTTATACACAGTAAGAGCAAAGGACCAATACTATGATACCATGAATCTACCCTATGTTTCCTCCAAAAATTACTGCAGAGAAGGCAACTCTGTTTTGATGACCGTGTGTCCATCATCCGTCACCAGCAGGTAAGCATCTCCCATCACACACCATAGTGACCTCTCTGCCTTGCAGTTTATGGGCGTATGAATCCTGGCTCCAGAGCTTGGGTATGAACTTGGGGCATCCAATATACTCAGGGAATCAGGGATGCAGCTGTATGGTGTCATCTACCAAAACTTGAAACAAGCTGGTAAGCTGAAGTGGCCTCCAAAAAAGCTGAAGTGCCCTCCAAATGTACTTGATTTTGGAAAGAAACCCAAACATACCAACAGAACTGGACATGTTTCTGAGACTTGTCTTCAATGAACAGACTTTCCACAAATCATCAATGGCTCAGCGACTCATTCTATCCATAGGGCAACACAACTGCTGTGCTGCAACTGGTGGCGAGTGGAAGTTACCAATCTATTTCGAAACGCTGCTTAACGAAAATTAAGAAAATGTATATTTTTACGAATTTGGATCACTATTCATTAACTTAATACATGTTAAAGGATATTCATTAAATTGTACTTTCGTTAAAAAGAAATTCATTTTATGAGTTTTAATGAACTTAGGAACGGCTTCACAATAACAAATTCAGTGCTTATGATTGGTGCTTGACTCTGAGGGTGGGGTTCCAACATAGACTCGTTCCGACAAAGTAAAAGCATGTGTGGTATTGCAGATGGTGTGATGCTAAATATGAAATGTTACACAATGACAATGTAATCAATAGAACAGCAAAGCTATATTTATAAACAGAATATAAATAAAGTCAGTAAGTACGGTCGAAAATAAAATAACTCATTTCCTTGTTAATCAATCAGCATATCTTATTTTAGCGTACTCTTTTTAATTCATTAATGATGATCTATAAACAATGTTGCTTCACAATCTGAATTAGGAAATCAATTACATTTTTTTTCGATCAGAAATTCAATCCATTGACGTAAACGACCTTAATAGTGTTTACTTTCCATAATAATACAGAAGAGCTCCATCAACTTGCTACAAAGCATTCATCTTCATTAATTTGTTATCCACATTCTGTCATTATAGATGTTGTATAGCATGTATAGCATAACAAAGAATATCACATTTTAAAGATGTTGAGGCAAGTATGACATCTCACTAACATACATGATGATATCCCAGTTAATGACATTTTTGTTGAATTTCTAAAAAAAAAAAGAAAAAAAGTAGAACCTGGCATCTACTTGTCAAGGATACTCTGTGATTGACAGGTTGTACAGGAAGATCAGGACGTTATCAGTTTTACGAGCACCTGTTGTTACCACTGAGTTTCACTGATACCTTCACATTGTACTGTTATTCGACATGTATGTCTCTTGGATCCTTGGATTTAAGAATTTTAACTTTTCTTTGGAGTTGATGAAAGTTGTTGTCATAGTTTGTCATCATTCATTATAAAAAATTAAATTCTATTAATTCTTTTGTAAACGGCTTACCGCTTTCAACACTTATTGAATGTGTTTATGTATTCAGCGGTTTTCCCATGGACAACAGTATTGTGCACATCTATGTTTACAATCTCAATAGTAATGTAGACTAAACATTCATTAGTGGCTGCATAGAGCAACCTTTCGATTTAAATATCGAGTTGTATAGACATTTCCTAAAATAACAACGGCTCTGTTCCATGCAATCTTCTATCTACAAAATAGACACCAATATTACACAATGTCTTGAAGGTCCACATACTAGCTTTTTCAGCTGTCTTTGAAGTATTATCAATAACTATGTTTTAATATACATTTAAAGGATGTCTATTAGGGTATGAAAACATACAAATATTTTGATAGTTACATAATATATTTGCATGATTCATGTACTTTTATTGATATGTTTTATTCTAATTTCTTAAAACATCAAAAGTTATGGCTAAGAATGTCCTCATACCAGTTCATGAATGCAAATTTGAATTTATACGATCCCATTCGTCAAAAAACGTGAAAAAATAAATATTTAAGCATAAACCACACACATAATGCCTCATGAATCTTAACGGTCTTGTGTTTGGATCGAAAGATAATTAGGAGTTTCTGATATACTCAATATATTTATCAAAATATATTTTCATTTAATGAATGTTTCTCTATGTCTATTCTACACGTTCGGGTAGAAATATTGAGTCAAAAGACTTTAGTGCGGAAAGATAATGACGCGTGTTTGTTATTGCATTTTCAGTTAGACCCCTTTGATTAACATCGACTAACCATTACCTTTAGCTTCTTTATTCTGATAAACAAAGACAACAGATGTATCATTATAACGAGTAATTCTACTAAAGGTTACTGTGTCAAATATTGATAGTTGCTAGTAAATACATAATATACTGATCTCTCTTAATTACCATGTGAAAATCTATTACCAAAATGTACTTACACTCAGTCTGTATCGACGTAGAAATTGACATAAAAAATGGATGGTTGGTGTACCACAACTACAATTTCAATTGCTATTGGAAAGATGTCGCACAACCAAGAACATTGTATAGAAGTAGATTCATGAAAATATTTCAATCAAAGACTAAAAGACTATCCATGTATAAAAAAAACAATATCGAATTGTATCTATCATTACTTGCCTGTTGCGTACAATGTACCATTCGAAATAAATATATCAAAACCAGTTATCATGTCCCCCCGAATAAATGTAAATTAACATTACCACAGTTCGAACAATGAAGAATTTAAATCTGTTCATGTATATAGATTTTTATAGATCGCATTTTATTTTGAAAATATAGGCAATGTATCAAAAACCTCACTTATCTTGAGTATCAGAATCAATTGAACTTGGCATCAAAGTTGCTTTATTTAGCGAAAAGGTTTTTAAAAATAAATCAGTGTTCAGATACTGTTTTGATTTGCAATTTCGTACTGTAAATTTAATGATAAACATATCTTTCTTACTTTCCAACTCCAACTGCATTCAATAATTGGGCCAGACTTATCCTTGGTAGTCTAATGTTTCAAAAGTTTGACCAATCACAAGTGAAATGGAATTGGCAAATCGACTTGATTTACAGAAAGCAATAATTCAAACAGGATTTGGAGTAATTACATATCAATGTCCATTAGACCTTGAAATAGAACCAGACAGAGCGTTCAATGTACACATTTATTCACCCATCAGTGTCTATCATGGCGTATTTGCGTATTTATAGGATGCAACTTAAAGGTACATGTACATGTCTATGTTGTGTATGTTATAAGATAATTATTTTGACACATAATAACATAATAATAATAATAATAATAATGTAATGATACTAAATATAAGCGTTTAATTGATTATAAATGTTGCAATGTTCTGTGTATTTGAAAGTTTATGTTTCAAAATGTTTCAATCGTGCTGTTTATTAAGGATGAAAGAATCAAAACCGGTTGTCAACAAACCCACCAACTTCATGCAGAAACTCTCATCAGAAGCTAAGTAACTGTAGAATAATCTTAAATTTGAATATACTATACGAAAATGTGCTAGAAATTTCATATCAATTTTTTTATCGACAATTGTGAAATAACTGTTAGACCAGAGTGTACTTTTGGGCAAATGGCAACTTTTGAGTTTCTCCTCACAGTGTGCAAAGTTGTAAGCGACTTATGGAACAGATTTCTGTTATGGAACCAAAATCCATATGGTTTCAATGATATTACTACCGGTAAGTGAATGGTTCATGGTTTGATATGAGTGAAAATGTTGTCTGTTTCAATTACAAGGTCGAATGGACATTAATTGGAAAGTACGCCAAATGCACTCAGTATTATTTACCGAAATGTACTTGTAAGATGTAGCAACAATTTTAATAATCTCTCGTTCCTCGCATGAGCGACAATAATTCTAATTGACAATATATCATCACCAGAATACGTTTACATATCACCAGTTCCCGACCAATAGTACTGCTCAAAAGAGCTCTCCGAACCACTACAGAATGAGAAGTTAGACACTGTATGTCTTTGGGGTAAAGGCAACTTGTACTCAACTTGTACTTTGAAATACCAAAGAAAGGGAAATATTAGAAAAAATAAATTTAGTCAAAAGAGTTCATTCCTTGTGCTTTGAGATCTTGGCATTGGTACATTGTTACAGTGTTTGAGTGTTCTCATTTCTGTTATAATAAATAAGTAAAAGATGCATATATATACATCACCAGTTCCCGACCAATAGTACTGCTCAAAAGAGCTCTCCGAAGCACTACAGAATGAGAGGTTAGACACTGTATGTCTTTGGGGTAAAGGCATGTCTTCAGTTTACATTGGAACTTCTTTAGGTTGGTTCCTTTGCTACAGTGAGAGTTGATTCGAGTCTTGCCATATTGACTGATCAGTACCCGAACCTATTACTTAAGTTTTAAATGGACAACAAGAAAACCAAGATTATCGGATCTAAGATTTCATTTCGGTTGATATCTTGCCATCAGGTTAGACAAACAAATATACTCATGGTAAAAATGGTTGATACCCCTAATAGTTATAGGAATGAAATGTTATATAAACAACGTAACGTGTCAGTTTCGATTATTTTTTGGGTAAACATGTAACTACTGGATGTCTTTTGGTGAATATTGTCTTTGAGCATTTGCTATTTCTCAACTTGTACTTTGAAATACCAAAGAAAGGGAAATATTAGAAAAATGAAATTTAATCAAAATAGTTCATTCCTTGTGCTTTGAGATCTTGGCATTGTTACATTGTTACAGTGTTTGAGTGTTCTCATTTCTGTTATAATAAATAAGTAAAAGATGCATTTGAAAAAAATATTCTACTGAAAAAATATTCTACCATGAGTATACTTTTGAACGAAAGTCTAGCTTATTGAGACATTTAACAAATAGGATGTATTGCTATTACATTATATAATATAATTACTGACATTCATAAAGTTAACTCTGACAAATGGAGACGTTCATTGTTACATTGATATTCTTTCAAAAGCATCGCCTTTCCCCTTGTAGTAACAAGCACATTCTTGGTTACATTTCTCAGTTCAAGATGAAAGAGAGCACAGACTATCAATCATTTCTATTGAAGTGTACTTCTTATAGTGCTAAAGCTTATTACCGTCACCTTCCTACAGTTGGAAGATACGAGACACTTCCTACCATCAGGAAGCTAGTGGTAGTCCGGTTGTCATGTAATGGAGACAACGTCGCTATGTTACGAACCATCTAGGAATCTGCAGATTGTGAGCTCACAATCTAGGAATATTTCATAATTCTAGATTGTGAGCTCACAATCTGCAGATTGTTCGGCCCTAACAATCTGAGAATGCTCAAAACCTAGGAATTTGTTTGTCAGGTTATCTAACTTGTTTGAGTATAGAGTATAGGGTCACTGAGGCAAGAGATTTCTGCAAAAGGACATACACTAAGGCAATACGGTGTAGTTATTCTTCCTGGTGATAGACTAACTCATACTGACTTATAACAGTAAATATGTACGATCATTATGGTGATCTTTGAACCATCGGTTTGCAGTATCAATAACATGTCACTATCACCCTACTTGAGGCTAATTAACTTTCAAGATTTCGAAGTAAAGATCATGTTCAAGTCATTAGGATAATATTTTTAAACATTTGATACCACTTTCCCATTCTAAGTTTTTATCTTAATGTCTAATCATTAATGAAAATCATATCAAATGATGCATGTTTCACATTGGAGTGAATGTTTCTCTTTTTAACATCACTAAATATAAAGAAACATGAAAACCAATTACCTAAACCTGGATACTCCCCTTTTAGTATTGACATATTAACCTTTAAAATGTGCAGGAAATTAAAATCAATTACTAATTAGGATGCAAAATAAAGTTAAAAAGACAAGCAATGCAATATCCCTTTTGAGACGAGCAAAGTTTTAGAAATTAATCAATATAAGTTTTTGTACGAAATTTGATTAATAATGGAACTCAAATATGAAGTGATAACTCCATGAATCGCCGAGACACCTAGCCAATATTGATAAGGATTTATTGTTATACATTGTTTTATTACAAATACACTGTTAAACATTGGAATAGACTAACATAATTACTTTTGAAATTAGGTGTTGAAAACTTGCCAACACTAATTGAAAATATTGTTCTTCATTTCATTTCGTTAACGTCAATCAAATCCTAGACTTAAAACTACATTATGATTATAATTGTGTCAGTCGTAGAAAAGATGCTTAAACTATCTATATCGAATGCAACACTGGTAAGTTTTTTGTAACACTAACTGAACAAGTAAATTACATAGACACCTATGTCATGTATGTTAGATCGAAGTATACGACAATCTCCCTCTAAGTACATCGTAGCCATTGATGAATAGGTAAGTTATGTTTGTAACGCCAATGATTATTATATTTGTCAATTCAATACAATGTATTTCAGATCGAACGCAACTGTAATTGTTAACTTAATTCAGATAGGGAATTCTCATTAGTTATTGATCTTATAATGAATTTAATAATATTAAAAGGGATTTATACTGATTGATATAAACGCAAAGATTAGTTTTATTTCGATATGCCAATCGATTATGTTTACCTTGGAGTTATATATAGGTTTGTTAATAGAATTGTAAATACTCGTTATAAAAATGTTGACTCGAAAAAGAAATTAGCGCAAATAGGATTAACACTTTATGGTTATTTTTATATTGGTTTGATGAATGAAATCAGTCCTTAAAGTATTTTAGCATACTGCTATATGTAGCATCTCGGACAATTGCCCCTTTAACTCCAGCGTTCATAACAGTTACAGAGGCTTGCTCGGGATGATTTAACCTTTATTACCATTACTGATACGTAAGGGAATTTATTTTCCCTGAAAAATCGCTTTAAGTTTGAATGAAAGATGTACATACATGTAACTGTACTCACCTTACCTCAAATACCGCATTTGGATGTCATAGGTTCTGGACTTTTTGAATCCTGTAGCATTGTGATGTCATCTAGCTGATTTTGTCAAAGCATTGTGATGTCATCAAGTTTATGATGTTAAAGCATTGTGATGTCATCTAAGTGTTGCTATCAGCACAATGTACACAATCTACTGTAAACAGTTCTCTCATCGGATAAAGCATTTGATCTCACACACTTAGCCTCGCTCCTACGTTGACCAGCAATCAATATAGTGAGGCTACGTTTCATTATTATTTGACAGATAAAGATATATTATATATATTTTATAAATATTGAAAACGATAAATGAATAGTTCAGTCTATATCAAGGTTTACTATGTTTGTGTTATAAAGTCAATCATAAGTACACAATCATAATGCTGTCAAACTGTGATGTCTTAATTAACCAGGTACTGATTCTGTGGTTAGTTTATCAACGCCTATCATGATCAGATGACAGTGTTTTGAAATGCATTGACGTTTCAACCTTAATGATATATTGTAAAATAGATATCGGTAATACAACATATGAACACATGTTGTTCATCCAAAACAATATTGATTGATAGAATAATTATGATGCAAGGGAAGTTTTATAAAAAGGGATGTTAATGAAATTAGCTTCTTCATTAATTTATCTCGTAAAGCTTATTCAAACGATCTAAACGAATGAGCAACTAGATCAATCACAACGATGTGAAGGTTTCAGATAGATATGCTTAAAGCACATTTTTAGGTTATAACATAGTATCTAAACTAAGCTATATTTTATATATTTTAACATGTGTACTCAATAAATATGATGCATTCTTGCCTCACAATTTTATACTAATTTCTAATTGTCGATCGGATACTGGGGGAGGAACCTTACACAAGAATTGCCTTCCATGCATTATTTTTGTCCCTAGATATTGATTTAAGATGCGACAATAACTGTCACTTTGCTCATTAGATAACCTGATTCAACGTAATGATTTTAAATAAATATCAGCAACCAAATATAGACACTGAAGTAGCATCAGTCATTGATTATTTCTAATGAGGTATATATACTTAAGAAGAAGAAGGTCTCATTACGTTTCAATCAATGACTCGCTTAAAGTTATATATCACTCAATGGTTAGGTAACTCATTAATTGTATTGACATTGCGTAGGCTTGTAACATAAAGGATATTATATGAGTGTCTGTGTCATTCTAGTATGTTTAAGACACGAGTGCCCGAATATTGGCATCTACCGAGCGATAGCAAGGGATATACCCATATTCAGGCACGAGTAATCCGTTCAAAGAGCACTGTAATGAACGCACACATTTACGTTTATCAGTCAGTATGTGTTAATATATCACAAGGAAGAATAATTACATCGTATTGCCTTATTGTATGTCATCTTGGAATAAGGCCTTACATCAAAGTACAGGCGTTGTCTCCATTACATGACAACCACTCTGGATCACTTAGACTTCCTGGTTCTGTGAACTAGCACTGATCCCGGAACAGGACGTTGCTATCGGTGATAAGTCTCAGCACTATACAGGGTGCACTTCAATAGAATGACTGATAATTTGTACTTCCTTTGATCTTCAACAGAGAGATGGAATTAAGACGAACGTCTGTAACTACAGCACGGAGATATTGGTTTGGAAGCAATACACGGAACCTGGAGATGAAAAGAGCTCCTTTATAACAAATCCTCTCTCGTCAGATGAACATTTGGTACCCTATTGGTTTTTATGTTGGGTGTCTGTATGATTTTTGATATGAACAATCTTTTGGTAAATTCAGATATCTCAAATAGGTCTTCTGGATCCTCTTCTCCTCCGATAGTATATATGAATTGGTGTTATATTGCAAATTTAACATTCATTCAACGTCACTTTAAGTTTAAACGTTATTAGTTAAAAACGTCCTAAATATGCAATGAATATTCCAAATATCCAAGTGTTATTTACATGTTCAGAGGAAATCTAAATTGTCATATGTGTTACAGGCTTTTCATAAGTTGTTCTACATAATCCTAAGTATCATTGTTAAAATATACAATATGTTTTCCTTTCTCAAGAAAATCATTTTTTAAAAGATGAAAGACAGAAGAAAATAATCTTTATATCAAATTCTGGCATGAAAATATTTTTTCCATAGTGACACGTACATATTTCAAATAATCAATAATATTTCAAAATGTTGTGCCATTCGTGAATGAAATAGGACCCTCTCTCCCCCAACTCAACTTAAATTCCACTAACCATTAACTCAAACAGAACTTGGTGTAATTTCGTATTAATATCCATCGACGCATGAAATAGAAATAGACACGGCGTGTAAGGCCTAAACTTATTCACTTGTGACATAATCATGAAGCATTTACTTGGTCATATAACCTGACACAAATGCATTAGTGCTCGACGTACAGTGTCCAATCACATCATAAATTATACAGGTTCTCATTACCAGCCTAAGAATGAGAACTTGACATTCTTGACGATGCTTGGCTAAAGTCAATCGTAATTTTGAACTATACCAACTGGATATCCCACTTGGATATCTTATTTCACTTTTATGCCAAGCTGTATGTGTTTTATCATGCTCATGTTTTCCTCATCTGAAACAATATATTTGTTGAGTTTTTTTTCTATGTACATTCTTCCATTGTTGCCTTTGTAAGGCCTTCACTATTCCCAACTTACAAGTTCTTATTACCTGTCTATGTTCAAGACCTACATGTTTATCCATTCATTAATTATAGTGAAATTATTTCTTTGTCTTATATTTTTTTTCTATCCACTCAACTTTGTAAAATAACCACAAATTTGGGCTTGGGATGGTAAATATTAACTTACCACCTTACAGTTTTACATTTTACCTCTCTTTTAAATTCAATGAGGTTGCAATTTTAAGCATTAAAATGTTTGAGCCCAGATTGTGGTTGTTCTCTCTTGTTCTTTCATTGGCTATATGAGTTCATGCTTGACTGAGCATCAATACCAACTCAAGCAAATGAGTAAAAATGAGAACTTGACATTCTTGACCGTGCTTGGCTAAAGTCAATCGTAATTATGAACTATACCCATTTTGACTTTTGTAAATATGTTTCCTACAGACAAAGTCCACATGTCGTATCTACTAACATTAACAGAGTGTACTCGTTTACTATTCTGAATTCAATAGTTGTTGTAGAGTTTCGGTGTTGTATATCAACGTTAAACTTGATCATGCAAGACTCATATCATGCCACATTGTGTTTGTTCTATTGTAAATCTGGGATCTGTAGAGTTCAGCATGATTTTAGTGTTGAGTGGATGCTCTACGTGCCAGTTTTA
Source organism: Gibbula magus (assembly GCA_936450465.1). Taxonomy (NCBI): domain Eukaryota; kingdom Metazoa; phylum Mollusca; class Gastropoda; order Trochida; family Trochidae; genus Gibbula; species Gibbula magus. The sequence continues at coordinate 31,114,344 of OW388297.1, read as the reverse complement.
TTCAGTGAAACACGATTACCCTCATCAAACTTGACAAGACTTGATATGACATTGCGAGTAAATTATGAAACCAAAGAGGCGCGTGTCAGTATTATGTCTGGTGGCATGTGTGTATTGGACGTAACAGGAACATGTCATGGAATTAGATGATTTATTAATTGCATTTGTATCAGATATTTAAGGAATACTTCCGAGTGCAAAACATTATTTAAATATTCAACCAAAAGGCCAACTATATATCCCACCGATAGTGTTTGAAAGTGCCAAAAAAATCGATCATTTGTCGAAATGTTTAGGTTTATAAGGCTTCAATTCATTCTTAGTTTGAAAAAAACTTTTCGAAGAGTTAAAGATTTTCTTCTCTTTGCTCTTTCTACTAGTCGATAAATACAAGCTAGAAAGTAAAGAGTTCTGCCCTCTTTGTTTTGTAGTTTCTGGGATTGAGGAAGTACCAGCCGTCCCGATGGGATCCTGTGCCAGTAAAGGGAAGTCACGTGACTTGATTATCGCAGTGGATCATTACCATCTAGATAAAATAAAACTAAATAAAAAGTCGAGTGCTGATGAGGGATCGTCCAGGAACTCGAAGCGTCTGGAGACCGAGGAGTCCCCTTATTACATTGAAGAACGCATCCGTGTCGAGGGACAAACCGTGTGTGTCCAGAAGGGGAACGGGCTCGGGGAAGATCGGAATACATCGGGACCACTCGTAACACGTGATGTATGTATACAAACTGAGAAGAGGACTAAAAAGAAGAAAAAGAAGAAAAGTTCGAAGAAAGAGATGATTAAATTCAAGGATGAAGATGAACAAGGTAGGCACATTTCAATGAAACATTTTTTTTGAGGACGCTATTTACACTGCTGTTGTCTGTAGGTCAGGAGTACTGCAGTTTAGCAGTTCGTAGTTAGTTTACTTTCGATTAAACTCTAGTTTGAGCTTTAGTCACTTGGTAGTGGAAAGGTGAAAGTTGTGAATTTGGATCGAAAACCGGACAATTCACTACAGCTGGTGCGCGTCATTTCGTCAAATGTAATTTTGGAAAATTATATACAACAGACAAAAACACAAATTTAGGTTGGTAATAGTTAAGACGGTGCATGTAATTCGGAGGTTTAGTTTCGGCTTCTGCAGATTTATAATACCGTTGCTCGTTTTTCATAGAAACAAGTGATTATCATTTAATTTGGCGATAAGGTATGGACATGCAAGTTGAGTGAAGTTATTCAAACTCAAATCAGCACATTTGGTATCTCGGTACGCCAAATACGATATTATAAAAGATGCTCAACGGTTCTTTAAGGAGCTAGTGTACAGCTCTGTAGCCAACGTATATATACGCGTTACTAATTACCTGGGCTCCGTTCCATAACAGCGAGCGCTTATAATTGCTCATTCATCGCTCGATGTAGCGCTCAAGTAGCGCTCATTCTCTCCTGAACGACACGGTGCAATTCCTCGATGTTTGCTCGCCTTGCTACGTAGCGCTAAATTGAGCAATCGCGTTCTCTCTTGACCATGGCCCTGGCATATGTCGCTACTCTTGTGCCGTGTCCGTTAATTCATTTACGATTGAATTCTGTTTGTTATTGTCACATGGTCATTGTCACAGATATAGAACTATATACTGATTAAAATTATGTTACTAAACTCTCTAAACTTATTCTTCTCAAAGACGAATTTATATTCATAGCTAAGTGTACAGAAGAAAGGACACCTTTTTAAGTTTGCAATAGTGTTTAACCGATTATTCATATGGCATATTTTATTTCATTATATCAACAACTACAATTTAAGTCGTCGTTTACGTATTGAAGAGGAAGTTTATCTTTTAAAAGGCTTGTGCTCAATATAATTCTCTTACATGATTTGATATTGCCAATTAGTTTTCTTTTAGACGCCTTCTGCATTATTTCACCTATTACTGCATCTTCCAAATCTCTGTTATAAACTGAATCCGCACACAATGAGTAATAATGACTCCTTTGTTGCCTGCTACCTGCTGTCTCTGATTGTATTTACTCTTGCTTTAGTCCATACCATGTAATCATTCCACTATTGATTGATCCGGTATGTAATTAGATGCCTTGCCCAAGTTCAATGCTCCTGCCGCGGCTAATAGCTTTGACTTATATCCTTGAGTTTTATTGATACATTAACGAAGTCAATCATCTCCTGATAAGTGCACTAGTACTTGAAGGACATAATGTTTGTAGAGACTGTTTGAAGTCCCTTTGTATAAAGATCTCGTTTGTAGTAGAGCAGATGTGCTACCTGAGACTTCAGACATCTACCGATCTTAATACACTGGGTACGTTTTGAAGATCTTAAAAGAAACTATCTTGAGGGAAATGAGAGGGTCACTTCAGTAATACTGTCAATGAAGATGAAGAGAGATTCTATCAATACAATAAATACGTTGTTTATTTCGAAAATGAGTATTTTAAATCAAGGGTAATTATATAAGACTCACGTATTTTGACATGTGTTATGTTGCCAATAAATGCTTAAAATCAATGTTGTCAAAGGATATTAGGAGAGACTTTAACAATACGTGTTTGGTTTCGAAAATGAGTGTTCTTACTTGGGGGTAATGATATATATGTAGGACACTTACATGTGTTATCAATAAATTACTTATATAAACATACAATGTACATGCTCATTAAGTTTATTCTGAGAAAGCTAGAATTATTTATTTTAAGAATATTTTCTACTTTTGAAACGAAACTTTAACGATTGTGTCGACAGAGAATTAGTCAACTGCGAATTATAACTTTGGGAATACTCGATCATATTTAACAGTTTCTCATCTCGTTAGTTAAGAAAATGAATAGAATCACAGAACAAGAGTTTTGTAGGAAACACTACGTGTGTTGTTATTACAGTTAAAAGTAAATACCGACGACCTGGTTAACGTTTAAAATAGTTCAGGGCAAAGGTGTACTTTCTAGCATGTATGTTCCAGCATGTAACCCATTTTAAAGCATTTTCACAAATATAGTTTAGGAAGCAGATATATGTTGTCCTGAATTAAAGTTCCCCAGTCAGGGAAACTTTCCAATTTCTCAAAATGCTCTCCAATTAAGAAGATTAAGAGCTCTTGTCAGGAAACATAATCAATTCATCAGTATCCTGACAACCGTGAATATCATGACAGAAGTGACACAGTCTTCTGCAGATATTATCAACTATCTTTGGCCACCCAGCGCTGAATTACCATACCTTACAGTTACCACCGTGATCAGGACAACTCGTACTCCAGTGGAGAATTTGGGTCTTGTTACGAAAACATTAACCTATAAAAATATATGAGATGATGGAACATGTTACTCTTCGTAATGTAAAGTCCCGGGGAATTTCTCACGCGCGTACTTCATATTAAAGTTTTGGGTATATAGATCGTGGGTTACTCATTGCAAAAATACCATAAGTATCCAAGTTGATATAAACCTTTCAGTCGCACTCTACACATTGAGTATTCTGCTTTTGAGTAACTTTGAGTAAGATAACTGTAAATGGAAGACGCAATCAAATCAGTCGAAAAAGGCTTTGTTATGTGACAATAGATTTTCTATAATAATCTATAAGGGGAGTAACTCTTTACAGACTCATGGTTAGTCACACTGTAAATGATCAATTATGTTCCACTATAAATTCTAAACCAAATCGCCATGTCGCTGCTTATGTTTGCGAAATTGTGAAAGTTAATTTATTCTGATTAATGAGTTAATCGTCAAAGCAGATTATCATTATGTAAGTTTGAAGACATCAGAAACATTGTGTATCTTGATTGTTGACAAAGCAAAACGGTGTTTCTCCTTGACGATGCAGACAAATCCAAACATATATTAACTAACAACATATCCGTGCAATTTTTATCTTCAATATACAAAGAAATTAAATTCAATTAGATAACAATGTAACCCTTTAGATGAGATATGTTTTCCAATACAATGTATATTGAAGTTTATCATTAAAGTTTTTAGTTTTACGATAAGTGTAAACAACTTTGAAATTGAGAGCAAGATTAAATCTTCACCGTTGATTAGTTACACAAATTTGTAACATGGATACTGCAGCACAAACATCGCAATATCCCAGTGACAGACTGACTGGTCTGTATTGAGTCTCTGTACAAATGGCAGAATAATTCATGTGGACAGCTGGGCGACTATGCATAGAGTTCTACCTGCTGGAGTGAGAGAGATATTCCACTTGCAGACAGTTGATTACTCTCAGGAACCAGCTAGCAGTCAATACAATACACGCCTGATGGAGCAACGTGGAGTGGGGACGTGGCAGGACAAACAGGTCCAGATTCGAAGATGTCTGCACTTTTCTTCTTGTGATTATAAATGCCATACCTCCTGATGTCCTAGTTTTAGTACCTAAGGCTTGTAACGTTTGACACGACATGTTCGGTTATTCGAGGAATACTCCATGCTTAAAAGCATCCACCCTGTCAGATTTTATCATATATAAGAGCAGAATTGATATAAAAATATAAGTAGTATATAATTTAAAATTGAATAGTAAACAATAAAGATCTAAAGATCTAAACCTGTGTCAAATAAACTATCCCTAAGATTTACGATAGTCTGCAATAAAACGTAAGTCAAGAAATGATATATGTTACTCTTTCAGATATGAACATAATGTAAATAGATGGTACGGCAGTAATAAAATAAATCGAAGTCAGCAATAGCATCTACATTTTCTTTTAATATTATCTTCCATCAAATACATTCCAAATGGCAGTAGAAATATCTCAATCAAGTTATTTACTGGCGTGTATTTCAGCCCATATGATCTGTTTGAATATCATGCGTAATGCTTAGGAATATATGGTCAGAAATCATTTCCCAAGAGAGTCAATATCAAAGATTATGTGATGTGATGGGTAATTAATTACTCAGGTATGATACACCTGCTGCAAAGGCAAAATATGCTTAGGTGAAGTTTCCAGTTATCCAGATTATTATTCTTAATGGTATTTTTAGATAAGGGCATAAATAAATATGCTCAAAGTTGTACTGTCAACATTTATCAAAAATACAGCCGGGGGAATAAACATGTTATTGAAAAGGAATATTTCATTATCAGGTGAATTATCAAGAAACTGAAATTAAGACAATTTTTCTAAAATTGAATTACAATAGTGACATCCTCATGAAACAAAAAAAAAATTTCATTAGGAAATATTATTATCAAAAATAGATTTGTATAAATGTTTGTTGATATTTAATATAAATATTTAGTCTATCTATCTATCAAATGTATCATGTGTCTGTTGTATCTGATTGTTTACAGAACTTCTATTAAAGAAATCAATTTACTTGGAGAGTGTTGTCATTAGACACACAATGTAGCAGATGATTACAATGGATTAACCTGATTGACTGGTTGAGATGATTTCTGTCAAATCATGACGTTGATTCGATCAATGGTCAGGACAGAAGATTACTACTGTCAAGAGTTGGTCCACGTTTTGAAGTTTACATCAATCTGTTCGTGGTTATCCAGCCAACACAATCGCATGGTATCCACACTGATGACAGTGTATGTTTCCACTGTTATCAACACTCTATTGGCTTCTGGCATAACATACTATGTAGACGTTTGAAAATGTTTGTATCAAATCTTTTTATTATTAAATCCATGTCCTTAACAATAGCACACATTCAGAATCGATTTCTTGCCAAAGGATTTGCACTGAAGGTAATCTGAAATGTACATATCACAATGCAAAGGTAGATGTTTATTATTATCGACATATTTGTGTTATTATAAGTAAAGCCCAACATTATTGCAAGAATATGGTTTACGAAGATAATAAGTCTAATTGCAGGTGTTATGTGAAGCTAAGAAAATTCATTCTTGTTAATAGGATCGCGAATTCAACAACATTATACTGCATTGAACTATTAATGTTAAAGCCTTGTATGTGCCGTGGTAGTCTGAACATATATTACAAGCATAAATGTCTCATCATTTAACACTCTTATGTAAAGGAACGTGTTTTATCATCCAAAACTGTATTCCGAAAGAGATATTACTTTTGTGAGATCAATTGATATCTCCTAGAACATATCATTTTGGGAGTATATTTTGCACAATGCCCTGTCAACGTCAAGTTCAATACATCACAATGATTTTACATCATCGAGTAATGACATCAATTATGCTGTGACGTCATTAACTTAATTGCATGACAATACTATGCCATCGCCACATTGGAAGTCAACTGGCACAGCTGTGCTGAAAAATGTACACTTTTCATTGATAAAAGTAAAAGTATGTTCGGCAAGCCGCTAAAGATATGCGTTATCAACAGATTTACGAGGTCAAATCCTTCCATTATCTTCGTGCCAAAACTTTCTTTAATATATCCTTTTTTTGACTAACAAAATAAGGAATAGGCTTTTTGTCTTGGAAGAATATGAATCTGAATAAGAAGTTATCACAAGAAGAACATTCGAATGGATAAAGGTAATATGATCAAGGATTCTTTACATGTTTCTCAGACAATAGTAATAACATATTCCTGGTTGTGCTTGAATCTCCAGCCATCTGGCAGAACGAATGTCTGTTTATTTTTCTTGAGCATGCAATGGGTCTGATCAATGATCTCTTCCTAATAGATACCCAACTAGGTCCAGTGCTCTCTTTCAGATAATGGTAATTATGGCTGAACAAAGTCGTTTGTTTTGTGATGTACCAGTCAGCCCAAACGAATTTATAAAATCTTTCTGAAAACATGTAAATACGTTGCTATGCTAATTCAGTTGCTATGATAATTCAGTTTCTACGCCAAAATGGCCATTCATGTCAAACTTATGTTTACATTTCTAAGATTTTCATATTGGCACGGATTTTGCCTCATCATTGATCAGATGAACACGCTGTCAAACGGATGTATTGATATAAATGACCAAACTACATGAATATAAGCTGATATTCGGTAGGTTTCTAGTCCCAGTAAATGACTTAGATTATGATACATAATACATACAATGATCGTGCATTGTGCATTTGTAAAGGGGAGTAACTCCCTCGCTACTACCAGTCGCATATAACTGAAATCCGAATCCTCTATTTTAGAAAAATACGTTCAGGACTGTTTGATCCCATTTTCCCATAGTCCATCAAACTGTCAAACTTTGAATTACTTTGTTTCGTTGGTTTTGCTTTGAAGCAGTACATGTTGAAAGGGGAGAGTGGAATTAATCCTCTTCCGAGGATGGAGAACCTGTAACTTTCTAGTTGAAAACAACATATCTAATATGCCAGTAGTCTTCTCGCTCTAAGGATAAAAGTCATTATATATCCGCTAATATTTTCATATATAAAACATATTATTCAGATGGCATTGTGATTCTTGAAAATATTGAAATTCATTTCACTCATGTATATTTGTTAATGCGATAATTGGTAATTTCCTTCACAAAGGAACCATTTTCTTTAAAACTGATAAATTTCTTAGTGAATTGCCGATAAATATGCTCTTTTCAAGTATATCAACTTAGAAGTAAAACATTAAAGTGGCTTTTCTGATCACGATATGCGTTACCATTTCAAACTGCTGAACCATTGCTAAGTGCGTGTACATGTCCACGAAACAATATCCCAGTGACAGACTGACTGACTGGTCTGTATTGAGTCTCTGTACAAATGGCAGAATAACTCATGTGGACAGCTGGGCGACTATGCATAGAGTTCTACCTGCTGGAGTGAGAGAGACATTCCACTTGCAGACAGTTGATTACTCTCAGGAACCAGCTAGCAGTCAATACAATACACGCCTGATGGAGCAACGTGGAGTGGGGACGTGGCAGGACAAACAGGTCCAGATTTGAAGATGGCTGCCCATTTCTTCTTGTGATTATAAATGTCATACTCTTTGATATCCAGACGAGGATAGTGGTTGTTACGATACGCTAGGTTACCAGTAAAGAACCCTAAAAGAAATTCAAAAATATCAGTGTGAGAAATATAATAATAATTGCATATGCGTACAAAGTTCAACAGATGTATGGTGACCACTTTTCTTAAGAAATACGAGTAGATAAAAACATTTATTACTTGTTCAATGTTCAGACACGGCTTTCATGGTTGAAGTTAAAATCAGTATTTCACTGAATGAAATAGCATACTTAAATGAGTGAGATTACAAATCCCATGTATGTTGTTCTGGTTGCTTTCCAAATGAGTTTTTCTCCAACCATTTCATCCTCAAACCTGGAAATGGTTAAAGTAATTAGGATATTAGTCATAATTTCAAACGTTAAATAATTAATAACGTTAATTAAATTTGAAGGAAAGGAACTTGACAAGGAAAGTTTTTAGCAATAGTCTCATTTAGTTTATATCACAATAAATATGAACACAGCATCTAGAACGAAAAGTCAATACAATATAAACACTGACTATTTTGCAAATGTGTATGATGTATTTACTCATACATGAAAGAAGTATATGACACTGGCAACGTTTCCCAAATACAAATCTCTTGGCAATCGAATTATCGTACTATTAGACTGACAGCTGAAGTGTATCTAAGCCAAAAGTGACCGGTTTACTTACCATGCGAAGTAATGTGGAAGTTTCGTTCAGAGGGTTGGGCTCAAGGGAAATCGACGTGTCGGGGGTCAGGATAAGTGTCAACGGTCACTTGATGTGATTGGGAGTTAATCAACTTGAGGGTGACTCGATGTAGGAAGAGGTCTGCTCGAAATAAATAAACGTTAGGATGGGAACCAAATAGCCTGAGACGTTGTGATGATCTGGGAGTGGCTGTTTACTGTAACATGCACATATTATCGAGAAACTATTCAATGATATTTCACTTTTTATAAAGATATTTCGACATACGAGTTTTTCAAGCTTGTCAATCGGGATATGCTGAAACTCTCAAATATTTGAATATTCGCAATTGTACTAATTATTGTACTTTAATCGGGATAAGCCCCTTGCAGGAAGTGAATCAATACCCTCAGAGCCAGAAAACAATTGCAAAATTAGAACTGGCTCCACCGACAGAGTATCCACTCGGCACCGGAGACATTGACTACTGCAGAGTATATGATACCAGATATGTTTTATGTCTATTTACCCACATGTAAAAAGTCAAATGTGGACATAGTTTGTTAATATCATAACATGGTCATATGAAAGATTGTTTATGTATTACCGTTTATAAAGATCCCATATATACGTTAATTTACCCACAATTAACGAAAGAGCGAATGGTGTTTGAAAACGAATGTAGGCAATATTAACCATATGTGTGACTGTATATCAACCGAAACAGTGACTAACACATATACATCGAATCGATTTCGTTATCTGTAGCTTGTTACAAACTATGTTTCAGTGTTTCATGTTGAAATTACCAACTTGAAATCAACCGCTTGTCAGCTTAAAATCCACCAATTACTACTTTCAATCTCTCTAGTTGACAGGCTGTGATGATTCTGATATTGGAATTGTCTTCTTGAGGATGTGTTGAATTCCCCGGACTATACTCTACAGATAGACACTGTCGAGAGATGACTTGATTACCGTATTTACGACTATGGGGAACTACAGTCAACACGAATAGGCTGTAACTATCAGAACAGATGAAATGATCTTCTGGAGAAACGGGATGACCAACTGTGGTGGTGAGGCCTCGGTAGAAGAAACATCACAAGGGATGAAAGTCGTACGCGAGTCTTCGTGTTGACATATCCAATGTTGAGAGTTTTGTTCTTGATCGTGATGGGAGTAACCATTTGGCAGATAATTTATGCTAAAGCATGAACTCACTTTAACATGCAAGTAACCTGTAGTTCACAAACTGCCAACAATAAAAAAAAGTCTTTTTCTTTTTTCTTTACTTTATTTTTATTGTTTGCTGGTCCTTTTTATGAAGTTTAGAGCAATATCGTGAATAGTTTCGTTGTTATGTGTTCACGTACATGTCTCTAGACTCTGGTCCCTCTGCTACATCCTGCCCGTGAGTGGGTCTGACGTTATGGTTCATCTGAACATCAAATGGTCGGAGAGTGTGGGGAGGAATAACTTGAGGACCGTGATGTTGTGACAGGAATATTTGTAGTAATACTTATACATTTCTACTATGTCAAATATAATTATGACGTTTTACAAAGACGCCATCAAAGTGTCAAACTTTGAATTAAAAAGAAGTGACAAAAATCATGTTGAGAGTTATGACTGTATTTGCATTTCTCTGTGCTTAGATACGGAGGTCCACAGTCAATGACGTCAGTTAATTAGTAAAACAATTTCTTAGGCCACTTATTAACTGCACGCCCATGGTTATTAACTCCACGCCTAGAGACAAGAGGTAATATGACATATGGACACAATTGGACTGAAGGGTTCTATGTCCGGCTGCTGGGCACTGATTGAAAATGAGGGTCCATTCTGAGATATGACATCTGATCAAGCAGAACATAGGGAACGTTATATTGGCTGATTGGAACTTACCTCGTAGGACATATCTGTGTAATTACTTCCTGTTTGGACAATGCTGATGTTTATTGCAAAATACGATAAGCCGCGGTGAAACAATGGTTGCTAGGCAAACTTGATATGTGCACATGTGATCATATCAATAATGTTAACTCGGTTATGTTCATCCATATGGGTAATTCATCCTTTTACCTGCACAAATACATAGGTATAAACGTAGTTGATTAAATCTGTGTTAGTTAACTGCAACTAGCATTATATATACAGATTATCTATATGTTAACAAACTATATAAGGTAAGCTGGCTGGGTCAGAGATTATAGCCCATTACCCCTACAGCCCATATCCCCTACACTCCATTTCCCCTACAATTAGTTAAAACACCACAAGCAGTTACCTGTCTGACATAATGAACTCACCCTTACGAGTGATTAAGTATGGAGTAGGAATGAAAGTGATAAAGCTTGAGTGGATTACGGGAATTACGATTTAGGAAGGAGGGAAGGGTTGGAGAAGGAAACGTTTTTTAAACACAGAAAAAAACAGTTTCACTTAAACAGTTTGAACATCATAACCATTGATACAGAGGATATGTTTAATGATTTTTTTCCAAATAAAAGCACAATAATCAAATATCGATAAAATAAATGAGCTACATAAAGTATGCAATGTTTTTCTCTTTAGGCGATATTTAAGACTTCTCAGACAATTACAATGTAATTAACTTTCAAACCACGATAAGAGAGAACCCCGTATTTCATTAGCCCATAACTTATGCAAGAGACCATTATGCCATTTCCTCTCCAAAAGAAAAACCAGGCGTTTTTCTAGTGAATCCTTAGTTTATAAACATTAAATTTGAAAGGGTAAAGTAAAACATGATGAAACATTTTACTTAATAGAACAAGTTTTCGAATTAGAAAATCAAAACCACCATGCATAATATTCTTAATTCATTGATAAATTCATGGGCAATTCATATTTTCACTTATTTACTTATATCACTTTGTTTTAATTCATTTTGTTACGGTTATGACACTTCATCCAATGTATGTATTTTTAAAAAAGTTTAGATTACACAGATCCATCAACCCTATTAGGGCTACGCTATTGTTCAGTATATTTTATTTTGAAGTTTGAAGATCTTACCTTACAAAGTTGAAAATTCAACTTAATATTTGGAAAATTCAAGTAGGTATCTTGAAAACTCAACTTAGCATCTTAGATTTAACTAAGTATCTTAAACAATTGATTTAGTATCTTGAAAATTTATTTTTGTATCTTGAAAATTTAATTTGACATCTTGAAAATTTATATTGCTATTTTGCTATTTTGAGAATTAAACTTAATTTCGTTGAATATGCAACCCTTCAATTCAAGATTATTAATTTTTCACTTGTAATTAATACTTGAATATACAACAATAACAAATCCTTATGTTTACGTAACTTTGTTTCAACTAAGATGAAATTGGATACATGTTTAAAACACACACTTTTCAAATACTTTTGAGAATCAACTTGTAAGTGAAACAGGTCGATAATTGGTACAATTTTGAACATCGTTTTTCTTATATATTGGTACTACAGATGTACATTTCCATCTAATGAATGTGAAACATTAAATGTCCTTGATAAGTTCATTAAATCTTTTTGTTCACACTATCAATTGTCTCTGTTTTTAATCTGAGCCGTTCCATTGCATAGTAAGAGGTAACAGGCTAGGGATTAGATATGTAGACAATGTAATTCATCTGAAAGAACCTAAAGATATTATGAGACAGATAGGTAATAGCTTGATAACAAACAAACACATGGTATTGTTAGACTTGCTTTCATTGTCATATGTTCATTTTGTATCTAGCATTTAAGAACGCACGGAATATTTTCGGATATAGGTATTGTTGAGGCGATTTTTTTGGAAGTCCCCTTTTTTTTAATTAAAACTCCTCTAGTACCTAATGTTGTCATATATGATTTTCAAATTTAATATTGTGATGTGTGCCACGAGGCATGTATTCATTGTTTGATACAAAACATTTTCAGACCGTATATACCTTCACTTTGATAAGCAGTAATAACATTATGATATTTTTTCTTTCGTCGCCTTCACCAAAATATTTGTATTTTTAAACATTCTAAACATTCCAAACACTCCAAACATTCTAAACATTCATAAATTCAGTTTTTACAGATATCTTTTTCACCAGTGAGTCAATATTTGTGTATTTATCCATTTCGGGAGATGGAAAACAGCTGTGTCGTTGAGATATCCGAGATACTGTTACTGGAAATAATATAGTAGTAGTATATATATATTCAAATGGTAGTTAGTTATTCTTTCAACTATACCATTTGAATATATACTGACTGTACACTTGAACAAACACCCTATTTTTAATATATATATATATATATAAACTTATTTCTCTCTCATTGTATGTTGTCTTTCAAAAGCTATGAGAATTACAAATTAGACGATTATACAAAAATTGACCAAAACAATTGTGAAAAGGAAAGAGAATAGGTTAAGCCGAGTATTACTTTGTAACAATTTCATTTCAATGATACAGAAGAATGCATCGTCATGTATTCCTTTATAAGTTAACTCTTCAATAAGTCTTCATTGCAAAACTGCATCATCATGTGTTCCTATATAAGTTAACACTTCAATTTGGTCTCAATTGAGAAACTGCATCAGTATGTATTAAGTATAAGTATAAGTTAACACTTTAATATACATGTAGTCTTCACTGCAAACTTGAAAAAGTTTAAACGAGAATTTAGGAAAAGTAAATGAATCACCATCGTACATATTTATGATGAGATGTTTAAATGAAGAATGAAATCATCAAGGATCCGTAACTCTGTATAATCCTATCATTTTAAGAGTGCTGCTTCTGTAAAACAAGTACTCTCTATTAGAAGTTCCACCCAGTCGTAGAAGTTGTACTATGTCAATCCAATTTACTAAAACATATCTACTCTAGCCAAATGACCTGTGGGAATGTGAGGAGGTTGCTAATACAGCACGACGTTGCTTCTTGAGGCTAGACTTGCTGGACGTGCTGAAGGTTCGAACCTTCTGTTTAGAACTGTTATACACACGCTTCTGAAATTAAACCCACTTGGAGGAGATGGTATATTTGCGTTATCCCGGATAGACTGATTGGCGTGTGTGCATCTACTTTGCGTGATTCTTAGTAATAACTGGTTCCTGTAGTCATACTGAATCTCGTATGTGCATTAGCAGCAATGAAATAATTCTTTCAGGTTGTAAACAAGTATTGAACCGTTCAGGCATCACTTTGATGTTTCATTTACTTGAAAGTATGTCTGGTGTCCGATGCACGTGCGGAAGTGAATAGCAGTTGTTTGATTAGAACATCTGGTGGATGTGAGTATTGAAGTACATGCAATGTTATCACATGTGGAAACTTAACTTAGTTGTAATGGTTAGACGCAGTGTCTCTGGATGTTTAAGGAGTAGAACAATTGTCACCCATTGACGAAGTAGTAACTCTTTTATATGACAGAGTGTTTGAGCTTTAAAACTAGACATATTGACTGCAGAGGATATCAGTCTATAGCGTCTTTGAGAACTTAAAATTATCACACATGCTAACTCAAACGTGACATTTATCCGTCTTGGCTCAGAGAACTAGATTATACTGTAATGCAGAATATCATAGCATTTCAAAATATTTTGTATTCAAGAAGAAAATGTGTTGACATTTGATTCACCAACATGAATTATCAAGAACATATATAAGATAATGTCATTGTTTTTATGTATTTAACATTGTTATCACAATGAAGCAGTGAAATACCTCCGGAATGTGGTACATGTTAAACCGGAAGTTGGCAGTCGTCAACAACCATTTTCTCGACAGACAGTAGTTTTTCAACTGGGGTGAGTACTGAAATTGGTTAGTTTTGAACATTTTCCATTGAATGATGTTAACAAAATCAACTTGTTTCAATTCTTGAATAGCTATAGTTTACAATCGCTACATCTTTGGAACAAGACAGGCCATATATAGTTTAGAATTTTTAGACTACCAACTTCCGGTTTAGCATGGACAGGGCTTACCCCCTGTGACAATGTAGTAACATGTTTCAACATCAACATCTGCAGCGTACGATACTCGGATTGACGGAATGCAGATAATTGATGTTATAATCTTATGATACTAAGAATTAATTGAATATAGCTAATTGATGTCACAATGTCTCATTGATTATCACAAACGAGCAGTGTAAGATTATTGGAACGTGGTAAAGCATGCTGTATCGATTGATCAACCTGCTGATTTTGATACCAATGATTGACGAAATACAGCTAATAGATTTGGTAATCTTATGTTACTAACTCAATGAATTTAGATAATTGATGTTGAAGTATTGTGAGACTAAGCTTTTAAGGAATGCAGAAAACTAATGTGATAACCTTACGATGCTAATCAATATTACGAAAACTGCTGCTTATCTGTAACAAGAACTGCTAATCGACTCAAGAGTGCGTTAAATGCGGTGATGATTACATCTTTCTAAGATTGTATTTGCCGATACATGTAGGCAAGGGTAAATACTTATATATAAATGCATAGCCATCCTGTCGCACACAACTGTCATCCTGCTAAATGCTATTGGTTTTCTCTGGTTCTGATGAGGTGAGTTGGGGTTCTACGCTGCACTTCAGTGTAGCATTACACCCAAACCTTATTGCGTGTAGAACAGTTCTCTACTGCAGACTTTCTAAGTTGCCGTGCCCCTGGCGGGATTCGAACCCCGGGCCTCTTGACCCGAAGCCGAACGCGCTTACCACTGCGCTATCCCGCCCCTCTGATTTCGAAAGATAGAAAGTAAATTTAAAACAGGAAAAAATGAGGAACTAATTAATCTTCAACTTTGCATAAGCGAATCCTTTATATTCAGTTTTCTATGCCTTTGTCAGACATAAAATAATTAGGCCAGTAAATCATAGAATGAATATTTCCAAGAAACCAATATTTGATTAGATCCATGTCATTTATCGCAATTAGTTTGGTTTCGTAGATATCACAGGCATCCAAAAGTACATAAATGACCACTTTTATGTGAATGAAATCAAGGTATTGATAATCAATTCTTCTAACAGATCAAGTCATTTACATTGTAATACCACGGGGAAAAATATCAATATTACAGTTTTATCTTACTCTCAGTGACCATCTGTCTGTTGGGATGATGGTTTTTTCCTATGCACTCAGTGAATGGAGGCCAAGGAGAAAGTGTATATTTCAACCCCATATTAATACTCGTATCAATTTGGCAGTGATGTGAATGTGTTATCAACAGAATTGTGTACTGACATTAGATCATCTAGATATGGTAATAATATTTTGGAAAATATACACCAGGGCTCCGTTCCATAACAGTGAGCGCTTATCATCGCTCATTGAGCGCTCAGTGTAGCGCTCATTCTCTCGTGAACGCCGCGGTGCGATTCCTCGAGGTTTGCTCGCTTTGCTACATAGCGCTACATTGAGCAATCGCGTTCAAGAGAGGTTGAACATGGCCATGGTTATTTAGACAGTAGGGAGAACTTGTAGTTTACCATGAAGTCAGAAATGATAATTCCCAAAAGAAATACCAAAACAATTGGGCAAAGTGTATGGTATCATTAGCTAACTTATTTTCTCCCATTATATAAACCATTCTACCATGTATGTTATGTGGTAACTAAAATGACGATATATTGCAGGTTTCAAGTTCCAGATATATGCATGCAACACCGACCTTCTCATTTGATATTAGACTTAGCTACCATCAAGGAAATTGACAAATCTGGTTTGCAACATCAGTTAATTAGGTCCAATTAAAATGAACCTTTGATATTTCTGTATACACTTGCTCAGCATTCAATCTGTATATTCATTTTCTGTGGCGCCTTTATTGAAGACATACTATTCCGTGGATACCAATATTTTCTTTTTGATGTGTATGGGCATATACGTTTGTGCGACATGAATAATATTGTGTTAATCCAGGTCCATAATAACTTAAATAACCCGTTACCGATGCATTTATTACAGTTAACAACGTAACGCATTAAGTCATTGAATGTCTTTGATCCTGTCAACAAATACTTGCTTCCTTTGCTCCAATCTAGAATCATGTAGCTTTCCATGCCTTGTTCAACAAGCGACACATGTATTTACCTGGTGAACTTTGACAGCTTTGCCAGGCCAGGTAAATGATTCAGGGAGCGTTTAGCTGGAGTCTTCGATGTGGTTTCCACGTACTATATACATATTTTTAAATTATTGATTCATCGTTTCAAACTTATTTTTAGATGTCCTGTCTCTATACTCGTATTTATTTATATACTGTAACTTTCTGTCCAAGACAACATGTTTGGAGTCTCATTCAACTAAGCACTAACGCAATCGTAAGCGGCTAAGTTAACCTCA
The DNA here is from genome assembly GCA_936450465.1 of Gibbula magus. Lineage (NCBI taxonomy): Eukaryota > Metazoa > Mollusca > Gastropoda > Trochida > Trochidae > Gibbula > Gibbula magus. The sequence goes on along the minus strand of OW388297.1, from coordinate 31,097,410 downwards.
GTTTAATGTTAAAGAATACTTGTGAAGGTTAGCCTGGAGGGGTCTGCTCAGTCTGATTTCTTTCCTAGATAAAGTAAGAGGCGGTACAGGAAAGCGTAAAGTGTTCATCCCTAAGGTCGACCACACGCCCTAGTGCCTTCGTTCAATCAAAGCAATTAACTAATATCTATCTAGCTGATCTGAGGGCGTGCTGGGATCTTACCACCGGAGCACTGTTGATGTAATTTAGCTACAGATTTGATCTGGACGTGATTCGGAGGTCCAACTCTCTGCTTGCAACAGTTTACATACAAAGGGTGGTACTTCAATCAAACCGCAGTATAGTCAGTTTGCATGTGTATCTAGTCGGCGTGATTCTAAGTAATAGTGAAGCCATCAATGATCACACGATAGAGTATTTATTAAGCTCTCGTAGTCCTAGCTTTCATCATCTCTGTATCGGAATAGTCGGTTCCTCTGAATCAAGGGACGGAATATGTAGACATTTAATTGAAAAAGTTTTGAAAGTTTTATATATCCTGAATTTGATACTCATTTCTATTTTACGAGGAAATCCGTTACGAACGAGCATGCAACTGTAAGGTTCATTTTCAAGAAAACGTTATACTTTATCATGTTGGTAAATGTGCCTATAGTTGAAAGCATACATAACACACTAGAGGAAGAATGAGATAGATACATACTTAAATGTAGCTAAACCTGTTTGAATAAACTCAGCTTTGATCCCCCTTTAGCGCTGTTTAATCACCTAAAGAAGTATCCTATCGAATTTGTATTAACATACAAACAAAGAATCTGATCACAACAAGACATAAGCTTGAGTATAAAGCCAATAACATAATGACCAGCCGACATTATCCTTTTCCAACTTAAAACAAGGGAAATTGTATTCTCTTGGTCTACTTTGTTACACTATTTTTATGAACATTCTACAGCAAACGTATGCCTTAAATGCAATTGATTGACATGGATTATACCTATAACCATACCGGAAGTGGGACATTGCAAGCTTTTGGGAGTCAGCATGATGCATTTCGAGACCTTGTTCTTAATTGTTAACCCAAGAGTTCATGTAATATGTGATGGATAACAACCTCATCCGAAAAGCAAAGACTAATAAGAGCGCAGTTGTCTAAATGTTTTTACTACAGGTGATCAAAGAACACCGGTACCATGTCTTCAGAAGTCAACTAAACTAAACTTGAAATTTCAAAATATTATCTGTTCAAAAGTCTGAGAATCACACGTTTAAAAATCGTCTTTTTCAATCTCCTTAACTAGACGAGATTGGAGAGTCAGAAACAGCTTTTTGGCTTGTTTTATCACGTCCTACAGTAAAGACGCGTCAACAAATGTAAGTCCAAGGAGGTTATTTATGTCGACTACATCATTGATTGATTACAATTCTACATTTTTAAAATTTTTAAATTAAATGCCATACATATTGGCGAAAAAGCATTTTGAAAAAGTGATTTCAGCACCCCAAGTGTATTTGAACTTACATAAAATTAAAAACATAATACTCTGATGCATAAATACATCGGATACATTCTTTTGCGGTTGAGTGTAGTACAGGAGTACAGTTATTACATAATATTTTAGATTTGATGTATTGTTTCACGGCATTAAAGACATATGTTGCCTGTTGAATGGTTTTGATTGATTTAAAATGCTAAATCATGTGTCTTTTTACATGGAACTAAGTATGTCCATTTAAAGTTTGTGACATACTGTAAACTAATAGACTAAATCAAGGGTTAAGAATGGGTGATACTCTTAGACTCTTGCAACCCGTGAGTTCAAATACTGAATTCTGAGTATTAAAGGCGCAAGATTTAGGCTTGAACTTATATCCACTGTCAAATGTTTGAAATCGTTTAAAATCTGACAAGTGAACAAAAACAGTTTTTAAAATCTATGGCTCCATGAAAAGGACAACTGGAAGAACACTTTTGATTATGTCGAGTAGGATGGTTTGCAAAGAGGTATCAATTCGACCATTGACCAATCTGTCGGGACGAGCTGGGCCTGTGGGGATATTTAACACTCCATGAATTCCCACTTAAGGATGGTTAAAGGCGCAGTTAAGGACAAGCAATGAAATAAAGACCGCCATGTAGCATGCTCATCGCTCCCCTGCCAGTGCTAGATAACAGTGAACGAGGTGGTTGGGTTTGAGGAGAAATTGTGGAATATCCGGTCACTTGCTGTGTGGACACTAGGATAGTGATTGCAATATGCATAAATAATAACATAAAATGCGGATATGCTATTATCATAGAAACAAGAGCTTTCGTGAATGACTTTAAGTTGAGCCTGCGCGATCTTCGTACTTTTTGGTCAATACATATTATGAACTCTTTTTGTATCGGTGAGAACATAACTCATAAAAATAATCAAAAACCAATAAAAAAAATTGATTACTTGGGTATGCTAAGATTCCCCTTTTTGAGAACTTGTGCTTTACTATTATTCTTGTTTCGCTAATAATTCGATCAGATAATAATTACAGGAAGATCAGCAGTAATTTAACAAAAATACCTACTAACGTAAAACGCACAGAACCAATCCATTATCCATTTCCTTTTAGAGACAACCTCTGCTTGCCTGTGAGTCCATTCTGTTCTATGATATCTTAAACAGACTAGAATGTGTGAATAAGCAATTATTTAAAATTTAGGGTCTGATTTTGACACAAAATCGTGCAGAAAAACAACAAACCGAAGAAGACATAATGGACGAGACCATCAGAAGAAAGCTGTCCTACAACAGGGCTTCAAGCAGCACGTCAGTGTGACCTGAGATCGGAGCACTCATCTCTGACTTCATTATTCAAATGTCCCCTCGGTTCTTTATCCTCCTCATCACAGTGTAAAGGAGTTAATGGCGTTACGGGCAGGGCAGGAAAGACCGCACATACTCCCTTCTCTCAGCCTTAGGTTGAACCTGCAGGTTACCTACTTGTGTTAATAGGTATCCAAAGTGTATTAGCGTGTATTTCGACCATCAATGTTAATGATTTAGAAAGCTATCGTATTTGAGTGGCAGGGCGAAATGTATTCTTGACTTATCCTTGTTAGTTGGGAAAATGAAATCGGTGTTCGTTTGAGATGGGGTTTTTTATTATCATAATATGCACGTTCATTTGAATTAACAAAAGCAATACGACATAATGAAAAAGAAAATTTTGAAATAGCATTCGTCGTATGTTGATAACGTAAGTTAAAAAAGGAAATTGAATCGAGGTTGAGGCAAGTTTATAAAGCAGAACACCTCTTTGTACAATCATGCTCATGTCTCCGAGCTTTTAACAAAGCTTGAAAGTGTTACGAACATTGGACGAATATCGACATCTTCTATTGTTGAGTGGATCATATGTCGGCACAGTTCACAGAGTGTGAAAAATACGATTTCAGTGTTTTAAAGCACTTGTTTTAAGGTAAAATGCCGTAAGTAAATGTGGCTTACTCTATGAGGAATGTGACTGATTATTATCGAAATATGCTAGGAAGCTTAAAGTGGCTTATAATTGGCGTTATTTTCTAAAAATTGGCCTACTATCATGGCTCTGCATTGTTGAGTTGTATAAGCAATGTATTACTGCAATGTACGAAGTATGTGCCTTTTTATTTGTAAAAAAATCGAAGTGAATATTATCTGCACAAATTTATAATAGATTCCATTCATATGCGTACGTTTTTAAAGCTTCATATTAAGAGAAATGAAAAACGATCAATAGGAGAGGACATCGTTTTAAGCCAGGAAGCATTTCACAAACGTGATTGATTTTACCATAAGTAAGTAAGTAACGTGAAATTCAAAACCGATTGTCCCGTGATAAGGGCACTGCCGCCTGCATATTTAATCTGACCTTTGCTTTTCATACCAACATCATAATTTGTTTACAAGGGACAAAGAACTATCATATCCGTAACCTTTGCTTCCAATAGTAGCAGAACTGAACACAAGACCGTTATTTTGAACCGATGATACAACACGCCTTTCATCTTCCTATGATGCCCGGGACTTCACGTGACAAGTGGACATAAATACTCGACATGAATAGCTGCATTATAATGGAAATGGTGCCTGTATATATAGGACTTCTGTCTGCCTCCACAGAAGGTCACGTCAGTTCAAATGGATAGATGGCCCGTGGTGTGATGTCAGGACGGATACTGTAACTAATTAAACTGTTGTAGATCTACCGCCGTTAACTATCGGGAGAAGTGGACTCAACAATTGTTCTTCACTGCTGATCGCTGGTAGCGGATGTATACGTGTGATATATAACCGGCATTGGCACTCCAATCTGTACACGGTCGACTAGTTATCAAAACTCAGCCCGGTATTGGACAAATGACCACAATTTATACGTAGCGCATTGGAATTCCCCCGGCACTTGCACGCATGCTATGGGTTATCAGGAGATGCATTGATTTACAAACAGCTGAAATCCGCTTTTCCTGCTCTTCAGATTGAGTGGCCAGCTCGACAGGTGGTCTGCTATTTGAGGTGAACACTTCATTATAAACGAGCATCGCCTCATTGGGGTTTCTGGTCCAAGCGTCAACATCGTCCTCTCCCCCCTTGACATTCCAGTACTCCTCTCCTGGAACCAGGTCGATAGGGCAATCTCTGCGAGTTGCAAGCTGATTCCTTGACGTTAATAACTCTACATCTGTCCTGCTAACAGAGTTGATACAGACACTCGTCCTATTCCATTGTGACTAGGATTCACACCTCTGGGTTCACCAAAGAACTTTTTCTCTACCTATTTGTCCGGTCGTTATACTCATCTGTACACCTCACATTAAACACCCTCTAGTGTTGTCAGAGGATTTTTCTGAAATTTTCTATAGGATTTACTGGCACAGGAAATCAGTGTCGAGTTTGATATTTGATATTTGAAATCCGCCAGCGATTACAGAGAGATTATCAGCTGGTGATTTCCCGCCTTCACATCAGACGCAAACAGCACCTAGCAACCGCAGACGATTTCCGTTACAACAAAAGCAATGGCTACACGTGGAATTCTCAGTAAGAAAGGTAAGAGGCACAGTGATTCGTTCTTGTAGGTGGAGCCACATGCTACACTATACTTTGACGTGTATGACGACATTCATTTCAATAAACAATGGTATTTGTTTATTATAAGCATTGGCCTGAAAATGAAAATGATAATACTTGTACAGTGAGTTTCACATTTACCACAAAACTTGAACCAGTGCGACGCCATTGAATTCAACGTGCAAGGGGGATTTGCTACATGTATTGAAATTGTACGATTGGTATGAGTGCAAAAAAGCCAATCGTAATTTACGTTATATAGTACGAAATGTTCTTCTCGTGCAATAAGTCACTTCTTCGTGTGAATGTATGGTCAGACTATACAATGACAACCATCAATTACTAAGCGGATTGTCCTGCCCTATGAGCGAGTGATATACAACGTATTGATGTCGTTACTGCAATTGTTGTTTTATAGCAACACAGCCAATAACTGATATCTGGTCCTATTCGCAATATTGGTGCAGGGTCCATAGCAGTGTTTGTAGTGGAAAGAGTGATGCAAATGCTGCAAACAGTTAGCTTAAAATGACCCATGATATCACCTTCAAATATACCTTGATCTTTGATAAAGAATTTGTATGTGTTAAAGGGTTCTGTCGCCATATTGGATATATATTGTACCTAATTTTAAATTTTGTAAAAACTAAATACATACACTGATAGAGTATTCATACAGTAACACATAGCATGTCATAAAACTAATAAACAATTTGCTGTTATGCTGTAGCAAAGTTTTCCCCACTAGTAGCGCCGATGAATGGCTTCAGTTCTCATTGTTTTTACTTTCAACAAATGTGCGCTAGTGTTTATCAAGTACTGAAATATAAAGTCATCAAAATATTACCCCCATTAGTATCTTTCAATTTGACTGTGTTTAATCATGTATTAATAACAGATATGTGTTAACAGGGATATCCCCTTGAATTTCGTTTCCACAAAAAATATCCCGATAGAGCCCTCCTTTTAAATCATAGTTGATTTTTCAAGCATGCTGTCCTGATCTGTCAAGTCCGACATAGTGACACTGACCTTCATTCTCAGTGATAGTGCAATTAGCAAATGACTCGCTGTTGTATGTTCTGCGTTGTTACGGTGAGATGTAGAACGTTTAAATGTGACCTTCTTGTCGCTAGTAGTACCTATTGCACTAATTATACATATACTACATATGCCAATCCATACTTATGCTGTTATGTAGAGTTCCCATATTGTATCGCTGACTTTCGTTTCGTTATCCTGGCAACCAGTGAAATACGACTTGCAGATGATTTGTTGGTCCAACTTGATATTGTTTTAATAGTGTTTATTCTCAAATAAATTGATTTTATAAAGAAAGGATGTATTCACCAAAAGTAATTGTTTAAATTGTGAGTACATGCATGAACAGCGGTATAATACACTTTCAAACCTATTACATTCAAAGGTAGCTTACAACTTTCACTCCATGCTTTGCAGTCGAGGACGTTTATATGCCTGTTTATATGCCCTCGACCGTACATTGATTCAGACACCAGTCTGCCTAAGATGAATGGTCATGGACAATTGGATACTACATATGCACATATCATCCCACACTAGATAGGAGCTGACATCTGCAAACCAGCGCTTAACGACATTATGAGTTATGGTTATTGGCCTATATGTTCATGAAACACGCCGTCTTGTGATATATATCCTTGGGTTAGGTCTCATGTGAGATGTGTGAAGAATAATGTCTTTTGTCTTTGGCATTCCGTGTTTGACTTTCTGGAATAGATCCTATTAGAAGTCTGCTTCATGGTTACAACTTGAGAAGGATCAACGAGGTTAATATTTATTGATAGATGTTTCACAAGTAGAGGCTATGCTATGTGTAATGTCTTGAACCTATTAAAGAAAGAACTTTAACTCTATAGCACTAATATATAATCATAATGTACTATCTTAAAAGCTTGTAAGAACTGCAACTCAACAGCGCAAGCTATGCTCAAATTCTAATTCTACAGGAAGTGTTTGACTGAACACCAGAATGCTATCTGAATAGTTTAACAAGAACGTGTACGTAGATTGCTATCTGAATAGTTTAACAAGAACGTGTACGTAGATTGCTATCTGAATAGTTTAACAAGAACGTGTACGTAGATTGCTATCTGAATAGTTTAACAAGAACGTGTACGTAGATTGCTATCTGAATAGTTTAACAAGAACGTGTACGTAGATTGCTATCTGAATAGTTTAACAAGAACGTGTACGTAGATTGCTATCTGGATAGTTTAACAAGAACGTGTACGTAGATTGCTGTCTGAATAGTTTAACAAGAACGTGCACGTAGATTGCTATCTGAATAGTTTAACAAGAACGTGTACGTAGATTGCTATCTGAATAGTTTAACAAGAACGTGTACGTAGATTGCTATCTGAATAGTTTAACAAGAACGTGTACGTAGATTGCTATCTGAATAGTTTAACAAGAACATGTACGTAGATTGCTATCTGAATAGTTTAACAAGAACGTGTACGTAGATTGCTATCTGAATAGTTTAACAAGAACGTGTACGTATATTGCTATCTGAATAGTTTAACAAGAACGTGTACGTAGATTGCTATCTGAATAGTTTAACAAGAACGTGTACGTAGATTGCTATCTGAATAGTTAAACAAGAACGTGAACGTTGATTGCTATCTGAATAGTTTAACAAGAACGTGTACGTAGATTGCTATCTGAATAGTTTAACAAGAACGTGTACGTAGATTGCTATCTGAATAGTTTAACAAGAACGTGTACGTAGATTGCTATCTGAATAGTTAAACAAGAACGTGTACGTAGATTGCTATCTGAATAGTTAAACAAGAACGTGTACGTAGATTGCTATCTGAATAGTTTAACAAGAACGTGTACGTAGATTGCTATCTGAATAGTTAAACAAGAACGTGAACGTTGATTGCTATCTGAATAGTTTAACAAGAACGTGTACGTAGATTGCTATCTGAATAGTTTAACAAGAACGTGTACGTAGATTGCTATCTGAATAGTTTAACAAGAACGTGTACGTAGATTGCTATCTGGATAGTTTAACAAGAACGTGTACGTAGATTGCTGTCTGAATAGTTTAACAAGAACGTGCACGTAGATTGCTATCTGAATAGTTTAACAAGAACGTGTACGTAGATTGCTATCTGAATAGTTTAACAAGAACGTGTACGTAGATTGCTATCTGAATAGTTTAACAAGAACGTGTACGTAGATTGCTATCTGAATAGTTTAACAAGAACGTGTACGTAGATTGCTATCTGAATAGTTTAACAAGAACGTGTACGTAGATTGCTATCTGAATAGTTTAACAAGAACGTGTACGTAGATTGCTATCTGAATAGTTTAACAAGAACGTGTACGTATATTGCTATCTGAATAGTTTAACAAGAACGTGTACGTAGATTGCTATCTGAATAGTTTAACAAGAACGTGTACGTAGATTGCTATCTGAATAGTTTAACAAGAACGTGTACGTAGATTGCTATCTGAATAGTTAAACAAGAACGTGTACGTAGATTGCTATCTGAATAGTTAAACAAGAACGTGTACGTAGATTGCTATCTGAATAGTTAAACAAGAACGTGTACGTAGATTGCTATCTGAATAGTTTAACAAGAACGTGTACGTAGATTGCTATCTGAATAGTTTAACAAGAACGTGTACGTAGATTGCTATCTGAATAGTTTAACAAGAACGTGTACGTAGATTTTAAAGGAAATATGGCATGGCAAGAAACACTTTTAAATTATAAACAGATAAACACTGAGTGCCATTCTCCCCATCTACTCAATGCGACTGCATGAGAACACATGCCCCCCTAATGTCTAGTATTTGGTTTATTCACACGAATCCAGTCCATTGCGTCAAACTTGTTCATAAACTAACGAATGAGCCCATTTAATGCATGATATCATATGTAACTGATTGACGATTGTTTTGATAGATCATGTTCATTGGTATCGGATGAGGCAACTTTACCTAAAGTCATATAGAGTCCAGTTCAACATATTACACTGATCAGTCCTGAACAGCGGATTGTAAGGAATAACGAAGGACATAGTGTTTTACCCTGCGAAACTATGAGCCGACTCATAATCCTATACTGTTAAAGAGGTTGTAACCAAAGTGTATAAGTCATTAGATCTGTTTAATGTGAGCCTTTTGATAATTTGAGCATTCTGAATCATTTATATTTCTGTTTCCACGGCAACAAATTGAATATTGCACTTAGAATGTAGAAATTCTACCCGGCCTGTATCAGCGTATTGGATATTGGACACAAACACCTGACGTAACTAGAATCAACGCAAACGTTCAAAAGTTGTCATTTAAACTCATCGGCAAAAGAAACTTATCACCTCAGTTGGTTTTGATTAATGCAATATTTAAAAGAAATCAGATGCATATGACTTTGACAAGATACAATAATACTTATCTGCAGTAGTTTGGATGACTTAATTGATGACAGTGGTTACATTTTAGTTAATTTGTTTTGTTTAATGAAGACAGGGGTAAGAAATGAAATTTCCACCAACATGATCCCTACCATGTTTAAAATGACGTAAATGTGTGCAGAATCAGGCACATTTATCAAATTTCACATAGAATATGTCTTATATGTCAATGGACATCAAACATAATCTTTTTAAAATAAGAAGTTTAAAATTTAAAATTTAGACATGTAGAAATATTCTTTGACTGCTGACTAAACACCTGTACTTTTCAGTTTTAGATTATCATTTCGAAAACTTGAGATATTTGCAATTGAAAATTATACATATGATAAAATCAACTGAAGTGACAAGTTTTTCTGCCGATGAGTTTACTTATTGAAGATTTTATGGTCTTGTCTTTCCATTTCCATGGTAGCAATTTGTACTTAATAGACGGTAAACTTGTAAAGCGTGGGCTATAGATTGTACCTCTTAAGACACTAAATCAATGGATACACAAATATCATATGTGGCTCGAAAACCGCCATTTTAATTTTCGAATTTAATTCGCTTTCGGCGTGAGATCTTGCTCATCCTGTGTCTCTCAAACAATTAATTCTTTGTACAAATATATGTGTGTAGCTTGATTAAATGTTTGAACCATTATTAAGTACTTTAATGACGCCGGAGTCAGATTCCTAGCTAGAACTGAGTTGCACACGGTGTTGGATTACAACACTGGTGTTATTCAGTTTAAACTATTGAATCGTATATTCTGTCTAAAGGTCCCTTAATAATGTGTACGTAGTTACAACTTGTAGTACCAACCTGTGTACACCAGATGCTAAATTGGTGACGAAAGTAAGGACACGTTTATGCTCAAATAGGTGTATTCATGTGTAGACAAACCAGGTGTTAAACACATATTAATAAAGAATGAAAGACGTTTACACAGCGGATCAACATATATATTAAATCTAAATTTCAAAACCTTAAACATTAAAGAAGCGGTTTTGAAACTGAAGTTAACATAAATTAAATTCAAATAAACAAATTAAGAAGTTGTTTTACTCATCTCCGTTGTGGTACACACCCACCAGAAATAGAAATTGGTAGGGTGAATGGCATAGAACGCAAAGGTAGATTTTGCAGACTATGTAAATCTGGATAGATATAAGAGGATGAATACCATTTTATACTTAAATGTAAAACACTTTCAAACTTTAGAATTCTATACATCATTGTCACAACAGCCTCTTTAAACTTTTCTTTGATTTAATGTGAAACAAGAATGAGGATTTACGTGTCCATGTATATTCATCATACCATGAATAACGAAACAATGTTATTTCTTTAATCCCTGATGGCGTATATATACGCATGTGCAGCATGTTCTGTTGCATCAATTTTATATGTATTCTTTGGCCTAAATATCAAGCGAAATAAAGAACTCTGAGATAAGTGGATACGACGTGGGTGTTCTTAGAGTGAAACTAAGTTGGTTACTACCTGTCGTAACTAAAAACTCGTAACGTGATGATCACTGATGAACACATTCTGAATGTTTCAGTTAATTGACATTTTATTACTGTCACAAAATCATTATCGAAATTGCTTCTAGAATTTTAGAATCCTTGAAATGTAGGTTTAAATAGTTTGTACGTGTCCAATGTCATTTATTTAAAAACAGGGTTGTTTTTTTTAAATAACCTGAATTTTGAATTTTCTAATGCTGCTACTAAAGCCCATATCGCATGGCGCCACCGTGTATCTGCTAAAGGGAGGTAATTCTCCTGGAATGCAGATAGCTTCCGTGATTTATATTTCCTTGGATTAGTAAAATTTTAGTTTTTCCATTGAAAATAATACCGCCCCAAAACATAACCGAACCATCTCCACAGCCGACGACACCCACAGACATTTCAGAACATCTCCATGCTCCTTCCATTCTACGCGCACGTACACGTCCATCAACCCGATGAAGCAGGAAACCAAACTCGCCAGTAATATTTCGAGACGTCATTGCTGTACAACCCACTGATGACGTAGGAGCTTGTATCAATATGTTAACATTAAATTGTTGTCTCAGACGTTTTCATGTACGATCACCACATTGCAATAACATCCCCTAAACCGTTTCTGGAGAAAGTATAGGAGTTCTCATTGGTCCCAACCTGTCACCAAGTGGTCTGGCTTACAAACGTCCATGAAGTTGGACCAAACACCATAACAAAAGGAACATGTGAATATCCTAATTCACAGAATGTGTTTTGGCAATTAAGTATAGAGGTGAAAACCTCAAGCCCATTATTATTCTTTCCTAATTCGTTCGACAAAGGTGAATAACGTCGTAATAGCTGACTACTTACTTACACGTATATATTCAAAACATGTATAATGTTTAATTTAACATATTTCAATCATATTTCTTTTGAGTAAAAGGCGAACTGTAAACATACTGGCAGCAGGCAGCGATCAATCATTAAACATCCATTGACCTGACTTGATGAAATGTGCTATTCAACATGGGAATTCGGACTTAATCTGAAACGTGCTTCCTATCAACTAAACGTTTAGAAATCGATTTTCCAATAATTTCATCTCCAATGGTCAAATATGAAAGTACTCAGCATGAACGATGCTGCAGTAATTAAAAACGGGCATAACAAAACTGCGCGTTCAACAATGATAGCATTGACAACGTCTAGCCCAGGGCATTGAATATTGCGGTTATAACCATAAAACCATACAATGCACCAGAGCTGAAACGGAAAGCAGCTATAAACGATTTCATCGCCAATGTGTTTTGTATTGCATATAACAAAGCACTTATGTATACACGATATAACTGGCCATTGTTTCCTTGTGAATCACCATTAATTATTTAGCTGATTTGAACCTGGAAATAAAACAAGATACACCAAATTATTTGTACAGCAGCAATAAGACCTACTCTGTCTGTCTACAAAGGAAAGAGCACAGTGTGAGGTACAGAGGGTGTGAGTCACTGAGTTCACCTGTGTTGTACTGTGGTACAGAGAGAAATGAATCACCGAGTTCACCTGTGTTGTACTGTGGTACAGAGGGGTGTGAGTCACTGAGTTCAACCGTGTTGTACTGTGGTACAGTGAGAAATGAGTCACTGAGTTCAACCGTGTTGTACTGTGGTACAGTGAGAAATGAGTCACTGAGTTCACCTGTGTTGTACTGTGGTACAGAGAGAAATGAGTCACTGAGTTCACCTGTGTTGTACTGTGGTACAGAGAGAAATGAGTCACTGAGTTCACCTGTGTTGTACTGTGGTACAGAGGGGCGTGAGTCACTGAGTTCAACCGTGTTGTACTGTGGTACAGTGCGAAATGAGTCACTGAGTTCAATTGTGTTGTACTGTAATCTGGTACAGAGGGGTGTGAGTCACTGATTTCACCTGTGTTGTACTGTGGTACAGTGAGAAATGAGTCACTGAGTTCAACCGTGTTGTACTGTGGTACAGTGAGAAATGAGTCACTGAGTTCACCTGTGTTGTACTGTGGTACAGAGGGATGTGAGTCACTGAGTTCACCTGTGTTGTACTGTGGTACAGAGAGAAATGAGTCACCGAGTTCACCTGTGTTGTACTGTGGTACAGAGGGGTGTGAGTCACTGAGTTCAACCGTGTTGTACTGTGGTACAGTGAGAAATGAGTCACTGAGTTCAACCGTGTTGTACTGTGGTACAGTGAGAAATGAGTCACTGAGTTCACCTGTGTTGTACTGTGGTACAGAGAGAAATGAGTCACTGAGTTCACCTGTGTTGTACTGTGGTACAGAGAGAAATGAGTCACTGAGTTCACCTGTGTTGTACTGTGGTACAGAGGGGCGTGAGTCACTGAGTTCAACCGTGTTGTACTGTGGTACAGTGAGAAATGAGTCACTGAGTTCAATTGTGTTGTACTGTAATCTGGTACAGAGGGGTGTGAGTCACTGATTTCACCTGTGTTGTACTGTGGTACAGTGAGAAATGAGTCACTGAGTTCACCTGTGTTGTACTGTGGTACAGAGAGAAATGAGTCACTGAGTTCACCTGTGTTGTACTGTGGTACAGAGAGAAATGAGTCACTGAGTTCACTTGTGTTGTACTGTGGTACAGAGGGGCGTGAGTCACTGAGTTCACCTGTGTTGTACTGTAATCTGGTACAGAGGGGTGTGAATCACCGAGTTCACCTGTGTTGTACTGTAATCTGGTACAGAGGGATGCGAGTCACTGAGTTCACCTGTGTTGTACTGTAATCTGGTACAGAGGGATATGAGGCACTCAGTTCACCTGTGTTGTACTGTGGTACAGATGGATGCGAGTCACTGAGTTCACATGTGGTGTACTGTAATGAGGTACAGAGGGAAATGAATCACTGAGTTCAATTGGGTTGTACTGTAATCTGGTACAGAGGGGTGTGAGTCACTGTGTTCACCTGTATTGTACTGTGGTACAGAGGGATGCGAGTCACTGAATTCACCTGTATTGTACTGTAATATGGTACAGAGGGGTGTGAATCACCGAGTTCACCTGTATTGTACTGTGGTACAGAGGGATGCGAGTCACTGAGTTCACTTGTATTGTACTGTAATCTGGTACAGAGGGGTGTGAATCACCGAGTTCACCTGTGTTGTACTGTAATCTGGTACAGAGGGATGCGAGTCACTGAGTTCACCTGTGTTGTACTGTGGTACAGAGAGAAATGAGTCACTGAGTTCACTTGTGTTGTACTGTGGTACAGAGGGGCGTGAGTCACTGAGTTCACCTGTGTTGTACTGTAATCTGGTACAGAGGGGTGTGAATCACCGAGTTCACCTGTGTTGTACTGTAATCTGGTACAGAGGGATGCGAGTCACTGAGTTCACCTGTGTTGTACTGTAATCTGGTACAGAGGGATATGAGGCACTCAGTTCACCTGTGTTGTACTGTAATCTGGTACAGAGGGGTATGAATCACCGAGTTCACCTGTGTTGTACTGTAATCTGGTACAGAGGGATGCGAGTCACTGAATTCACCTGTATTGTACTGTAATATGGTACAGAGGGGTGTGAATCACCGAGTTCACCTGTATTGTACTGTGGTACAGAGGGATGCGAGTCACTGAGTTCACCTGTATTGTTCTGTGATCTGGTACAGAGGGATGCGAGTCACTGAGTTCACCTGTATTGTACTGTAATCTGGTACAGAGGGGTGTGAATCACCGAGTTCACCTGTGTTGTACTGTAATCTGGTATAGAGGGGTGTGAATCACTGAGTTCACCTGTGTTGTACTGTAATGAGGTACAGAGGGAAGTGAGTCACTGAGATCAGCTGTATTGTACTGTAATCTGGTACAGAGGGATGCGAGTCACTGAGTTCACCTGTGTTGTACTGTGGTACAGAGGGATGCGAGTCACTGAGTTCACCTGTATTGTACTGTAATCTGGGACAGAGGGATGCGAGTCACTGAGTTCACCTGTATTGTACTGTAATCTGGTACAGAGGGGTGTGAATCACCGAGTTCACCTGTGTTGTACTGTAATCTGGTACAGAGGGATGCGAGTCACTGAGTTCACCTGTGTTGTACTGTGGTACAGAGGGATGCGAGTCACTGAGTTCACCTGTGTTGTACTGTAATCTGGTACAGAGGGGTGTGAGTCACTGAGTTCACCTGTGTTGTACTGTAATCTGGTACAGAGGGGTGTGAGTCACTGAGTTCACCTGTGTTGTACTGTGGTACAGAGGGATGCGAGTCACTGAGTTCACCTGTATTGTACTGTAATCTGGGACAGAGGGATGCGAGTCACTGAGTTCACCTGTGTTGTACTGTAATCTGGTACAGAGGGGTGTGAGTCACTGAGTTCATCTGTGTTGTACTGTGGTACAGAGGGATGCGAGTCACTGAGTTCACCTGTATTGTACTGTAATCTGGTACAGAGGGATGCGAGTCACTGAGTTCACCTGTGTTGTACTGTAATCTGGTACAGAGGGATGCGAGTCACTGAGTTCACCTGTGTTGTACCGTAATCTAGTATAGAGGGGTGTGAATCACTGAGTTCACCTGTGTTGTACTGTGGTACAGATGGATGCGAGTCACTGAGTTCACATGTGGTGTACTGTAATGAGGTACAGAGGGAAATGAATCACTGAGTTCAATTGGGTTGTACTGTAATCTGGTACAGAAGGGTGTGAGTCACTGTGTTCACCTGTATTGTACTGTGGTACAGAGGGATGCGAGTCACTGAGTTCACCTGTATTGTACTGTAATCTGGTACAGAGGGATGCGAGTCACTGAGTTCACCTGTGTTGTACTGTAATCTGGTACAGAGGGGTGTGAGTCACTGAGTTCACCTGTGTTGTACTGTAATCTGGTACAGAGGGGTGTGAGTCACTGAGTTCACCTGGGTTGTACTGTAATCTGGTACTGAGGGGTGTGAGTCACTGAGTTCACCTGTGTTGTACTGTAATCTGGTATAGAGGGGTGTGAATCACTGTGTTCACCTGTGTTGTACTGTAATCTGGTACAGAGGGGTGTGAGTCACTGAGTTCACCTGTGTTGTACTGTAATCTGGTACAGAGGGGTGTGAGTCACTGAGTTCACCTGTGTTGTACTGTAATCTGGTATAGAGGGGTGTGAATCACTGTGTTCACCTGTGTTGTACTGTAATCTGGTACAGAGGGGTGTGAGTCACTGAGTTCACCTGTGTTGTACTGTAATCTGGTACAGAGGGGTGTGAGTCACTGAGTTCACCTGTGTTGTACTGTGGTACAGAGGGATGCGAGTCACTGAGTTCACCTGTATTGTACTGTAATCTGGGACAGAGGGATGCGAGTCACTGAGTTCACCTGTGTTGTACTGTAATCTGGTACAGAGGGGTGTGAGTCACTGAGTTCATCTGTGTTGTACTGTGGTACAGAGGGATGCGAGTCACTGAGTTCACCTGTATTGTACTGTAATCTGGTACAGAGGGATGCGAGTCACTGAGTTCACCTGTGTTGTACTGTAATCTGGTACAGATGGGTGTGAGTCACTGAGTTCACCTGTGTTGTACCGTAATCTAGTATAGAGGGGTGTGAATCACTGAGTTCACCTGTGTTGTACTGTGGTACAGATGGATGCGAGTCACTGAGTTCACATGTGGTGTACTGTAATGAGGTACAGAGGGAAATGAATCACTGAGTTCAATTGGGTTGTACTGTAATCTGGTACAGAAGGGTGTGAGTCACTGTGTTCACCTGTATTGTACTGTGGTACAGAGGGATGCGAGTCACTGAGTTCACCTGTATTGTACTGTAATCTGGTACAGAGGGATGCGAGTCATTGAGTTCACCTGTGTTGTACTGTAATCTGGTACAGAGGGGTGTGAGTCACTGAGTTCACCTGTGTTGTACTGTAATCTGGTACAGAGGGGTGTGAGTCACTGAGTTCACCTGTGTTGTACTGTAATCTGGTACAGAGGGGTGTGAGTCACTGAGTTCACCTGTGTTGTACTGTAATCTGGTACTGAGGGGTGTGAGTCACTGAGTTCACCTGTGTTGTACTGTAATCTGGTATAGAGGGGTGTGAATCACTGTGTTCACCTGTGTTGTACTGTAATCTGGTACAGAGGGGTGTGAGTCACTGAGTTCACCTGTGTTGTACTGTAATCTGGTACAGAGGGGTGTGAGTCACTGAGTTCACCTGTGTTGTACTGTAATCTGGTATAGAGGGGTGTGAATCACTGTGTTCACCTGTGTTGTACTGTAATCTGGTACAGAGGGGTGTGAGTCACTGAGTTCACCTGTGTTGTACTGTAATCTGGTACAGAGGGGTGTGAGTCACTGAGTTCACCTGTGTTGTACTGTGGTACAGAGGGATGCGAGTCACTGAGTTCACCTGTATTGTACTGTAATCTGGTACAGAGGGATGCGAGTCACTGAGTTCACCTGTGTTGTACTGTAATCTGGTACAGAGGGGTGTGAGTCACTGAGTTCATCTGTGTTGTACTGTGGTACAGAGGGATGCGAGTCACTGAGTTCACCTGTATTGTACTGTAATCTGGTACAGAGGGATGCGAGTCACTGAGTTCACCTGTGTTGTACTGTAATCTGGTACAGATGGGTGTGAGTCACTGAGTTCACCTGTGTTGTACCGTAATCTAGTATAGAGGGGTGTGAATCACTGAGTTCACCTGTGTTGTACTGTGGTACAGATGGATGCGAGTCACTGAGTTCACATGTGGTGTACTGTAATGAGGTACAGAGGGAAATGAATCACTGAGTTCAATTGGGTTGTACTGTAATCTGGTACAGAAGGGTGTGAGTCACTGTGTTCACCTGTATTGTACTGTGGTACAGAGGGATGCGAGTCACTGAGTTCACCTGTATTGTACTGTAATCTGGTACAGAGGGATGCGAGTCATTGAGTTCACCTGTGTTGTACTGTAATCTGGTACAGAGGGGTGTGAGTCACTGAGTTCACCTGTGTTGTACTGTAATCTGGTACAGAGGGGTGTGAGTCACTGAGTTCACCTGTGTTGTACTGTAATCTGGTACTGAGGGGTGTGAGTCACTGAGTTCACCTGTGTTGTACTGTAATCTGGTATAGAGGGGTGTGAATCACTGTGTTCACCTGTGTTGTACTGTAATCTGGTACAGAGGGGTGTGAGTCACTGAGTTCACCTGTGTTGTACTGTAATCTGGTACAGAGGGGTGTGAGTCACTGAGTTCACCTGTGTTGTACTGTAATCTGGTATAGAGGGGTGTGAATCACTGTGTTCACCTGTGTTGTACTGTAATCTGGTACAGAGGGGTGTGAGTCACTGAGTTCACCTGTGTTGTACTGTAATCTGGTACAGAGGGGTGTGAGTCACTGAGTTCACCTGTGTTGTACTGTTATTTGGTATAGAGGGGTGTGAATCACTGTGTTCACCTGTGTTGTACTGTAATCTGGTACAGAGGGATGCGAGTCATTGAGTTCACCTGTGTTGTACTGTAATCTGGTACAGAGGGGTGTGAGTCACTGAGTTCACCTGTGTTGTACTGTAATCTGGTATAGAGGGGTGTGAATCACTGTGTTCACCTGTGTTGTACTGTAATCTGGTATAGAGGGGTGTGAGTCACTGAGTTCACCTGTGTTGTACTGTAATCTGGTACAGAGGGGTGTGAGTCACTGAGTTCACCTGTGTTGTACTGTGGTACAGAGGGATGCGAGTCACTGAGTTCACCTGTATTGTACTGTAATCTGGGACAGAGGGATGCGAGTCACTGAGTTCACCTGTGTTGTACTGTAATCTGGTACAGAGGGGTGTGAGTCACTGAGTTCATCTGTGTTTTACTGTGGTACAGAGGGATGCGAGTCACTGAGTTCACCTGTATTGTACTGTAATCTGGTACAGAGGGATGCGAGTCACTGAGTTCACCTGTGTTGTACTGTAATGAGGTACAGAGGGAAGTGAGTCACTGAGATCAGCTGTATTGTACTGTAATCTGGTACAGAGGGATGCGAGTCACTGAGTTCACCTGTGTTGTACTGTGGTACAGAGGGATGCGAGTCACTGAGTTCACCTGTATTGTACTGTAATCTGGGACAGAGGGATGCGAGTCACTGAGTTCACCTGTATTGTACTGTAATCTGGTACAGAGGGGTGTGAATCACCGAGTTCACCTGTGTTGTACTGTAATCTGGTACAGAGGGATGCGAGTCACTGAGTTCACCTGTGTTGTACTGTGGTACAGAGGGATGCGAGTCACTGAGTTCACCTGTGTTGTACTGTAATCTGGTACAGAGGGGTGTGAGTCACTGAGTTCACCTGTGTTGTACTGTAATCTGGTACAGAGGGGTGTGAGTCACTGAGTTCACCTGTGTTGTACTGTGGTACAGAGGGATGCGAGTCACTGAGTTCACCTGTATTGTACTGTAATCTGGGACAGAGGGATGCGAGTCACTGAGTTCACCTGTGTTGTACTGTAATCTGGTACAGAGGGGTGTGAGTCACTGAGTTCATCTGTGTTGTACTGTGGTACAGAGGGATGCGAGTCACTGAGTTCACCTGTATTGTACTGTAATCTGGTACAGAGGGATGCGAGTCACTGAGTTCACCTGTGTTGTACTGTAATCTGGTACAGAGGGGTGTGAGTCACTGAGTTCACCTGTGTTGTACCGTAATCTAGTATAGAGGGGTGTGAATCACTGAGTTCACCTGTGTTGTACTGTGGTACAGATGGATGCGAGTCACTGAGTTCACATGTGGTGTACTGTAATGAGGTACAGAGGGAAATGAATCACTGAGTTCAATTGGGTTGTACTGTAATCTGGTACAAAAGGGTGTGAGTCACTGTGTTCACCTGTATTGTACTGTGGTACAGAGGGATGCGAGTCACTGAGTTCACCTGTATTGTACTGTAATCTGGTACAGAGGGATGCGAGTCATTGAGTTCACCTGTGTTGTACTGTAATCTGGTACAGAGGGGTGTGAGTCACTGAGTTCACCTGTGTTGTACTGTAATCTGGTACAGAGGGGTGTGAGTCACTGAGTTCACCTGTGTTGTACTGTAATCTGGTACTGAGGGGTGTGAGTCACTGAGTTCACCTGTGTTGTACTGTAATCTGGTATAGAGGGGTGTGAATCACTGTGTTCACCTGTGTTGTACTGTAATCTGGTACAGAGGGGTGTGAGTCACTGAGTTCACCTGTGTTGTACTGTAATCTGGTACAGAGGGGTGTGAGTCACTGAGTTCACCTGTGTTGTACTGTAATCTGGTATAGAGGGGTGTGAATCACTGTGTTCACCTGTGTTGTACTGTAATCTGGTACAGAGGGGTGTGAGTCACTGAGTTCACCTGTGTTGTACTGTAATCTGGTACAGAGGGGTGTGAGTCACTGAGTTCACCTGTGTTGTACTGTTATTTGGTATAGAGGGGTGTGAATCACTGTGTTCACCTGTGTTGTACTGTAATCTGGTACAGAGGGATGCGAGTCATTGAGTTCACCTGTGTTGTACTGTAATCTGGTACAGAGGGGTGTGAGTCACTGAGTTCACCTGTGTTGTACTGTAATCTGGTATAGAGGGGTGTGAATCACTGTGTTCACCTGTGTTGTACTGTAATCTGGTATAGAGGGGTGTGAGTCACTGAGTTCACCTGTGTTGTACTGTAATCTGGTACAGAGGGGTGTGAGTCACTGAGTTCACCTGTGTTGTACTGTGGTACAGAGGGATGCGAGTCACTGAGTTCACCTGTATTGTACTGTAATCTGGGACAGAGGGATGCGAGTCACTGAGTTCACCTGTGTTGTACTGTAATCTGGTACAGAGGGGTGTGAGTCACTGAGTTCATCTGTGTTTTACTGTGGTACAGAGGGATGCGAGTCACTGAGTTCACCTGTATTGTACTGTAATCTGGTACAGAGGGATGCGAGTCACTGAGTTCACCTGTGTTGTACTGTAATCTGGTACTGAGGGGTGTGAGTCACTGAGTTCACCTGTGTTGTACCGTCATCTAGTATAGAGGGGTGTGAATCACTGTGTTCACCTGTATTGTACTGTGGTACAGAGGGATGCGAGTCACTGAGTTCACCTGTATTGTACTGTAATCTGGTACAGAGGGATGCGAGTCATTCAGTTCACCTGTGTTGTACTGTAATCTGGTACAGAGGGGTGTGAGTCACTGAGTTCACCTGTGTTGTACTGTAATCTGGTACAGAGGGGTGTGAGTCACTGAGTTCACCTGTGTTGTACTGTAATCTGGTACAGAGGGGTGTGAGTCACTGAGTTCACCTGTGTTGTACTGTAATCTGGTATAGAGGGGTGTGAATCACTGTGTTCACCTGTGTTGTACTGTAATCTGGTACAGAGGGGTGTGAGTCACTGAGTTCACCTGTGTTGTACTGTAATCTGGTACAGAGGGGTGTGAGTCACTGTGTTCACCTGTGTTGTACTGTGGTACAGATGGAAGTGAGTCACTGAGTTCACGTGTGGTGTACTGTAATGAGGTACAGAGGGAAATGAATCACTGAGTTCAATTGGGTTGTACTGTAATCTGGTACAGAGGGGTGTGAGTCACTGTGTTCACCTGTATTGTACTGTGGTACAGAGGGATACGAGTCACTGTGTTCACCTGTGTTGTACTGTAATCTGGTATAGATGGGTGTGAGTCACTGTGTTCACCTGTGTTGTACTGTAATCTGGTACAGAGGGGTGTGAGTCACTGTGTTCACCTGTGTTGTACTGTGGTACAGATGGAAGTGAGTCACTGAGTTCACATGTGGTGTACTGTAATCTGGTACAGAGGGAAATGAATCACTGAGTTCAATTGGGTTGTACTTTAATCTGGTACAGAGGGGTGTGAGTCAATGAGTTAACCTGGGTTGTACTGTAATCTCGGACAAAGCAAACCAAGAGCCCTGTCCTGAATGACTGAATCCGTGTTTTGGATAATAGAGTTTTGCTCACATGCTGGTTTCTACCATCTGCGAGAACAGATTCTCCACATGATTTATAAGATATAGATGAGATATGCTGATTGGTTTTTACGTATGTCGCTACATCAGGAATAAACTAATTGAGATACATAAACGAGAAGTTCCATTGTGTCAGTGATATGAGTAAATTATAACAGTTCCTACTGTAATGCGATATGGTTGCTATGGTATTGTTGGCTTGAAATATCTTAAATTGTAACGTTAAAAAGCTTAATACATATACATCATAAAGAAAATGAAGATATTGTATATGGATATATAACTTTTGCATCGGCGACATTTTGACATAGATTTTATGTCCTTGTCAACCATTTGAATAAAGAAGTTGTATATCCATAACAATTTTTTTCATTCCCCATCATACCAACTCCTAGAATGCCAATCAAACATGACATATATAATTCATTATGTTAATTAATTTAAATGAAAGGAACTAATTGAACAAATGAGTCAATGAACTGGTAGAATGACTTAGAATGGCGTGTCAAACCTTAAAGGTGCCATTAAATAAATCGAAAGTTGAAATGAATACTGCTGTTGCAAAAACTACTATTGACGTGATAATGAAACATGAAAGTCGCATGTGTGCTTTCCGTGTGCATGTGTGATAACATCTGATTGGAAGCTAATTAGAAGGGTGACTTGATTACCGTGAAGCATCGGCAAACCCTATCGTCGCCTTTTCACCAGTGCCAATAATGATTCCTTGATGGACATTTATTTCGTAGCTTTGTTTGTATTTCATTGTTTTGCTGTGATTACTTTTAACCGGGGCCTATATATACATTATGCTAAAAACATATGCTTCAGGTAGGAACACATTAAGTTAAGAGAGCTCCGTACGAGAGGACACGAAATTAAAATACTCTAACAAGATTGACTACAACCATCGTGCTCATGATAGGAATATGTTAGTTTTCCTCGCCCGTGGAAGATACTGCAGTGTAATATTTATATGGCAATGTTAAACTAGTAATACTACTGCAAGTATGACGTCACAATATTATACAGTTATGACGGCACAATGTCGTACCGCCGTCACATTGTACATGACTCACGGGAATGTTAGATTCAGCGCAGTCGGTAATGTCGCTTGATTAATTTGGGCAAAAAAATAACAGAATACTAAAACCTCTTCCACATAATGCCAGTTTTATTAAACTCGCACGTTCAATACCAAATCATTAACTCGTTTGATAAAAATGGTAATAAATGGAAGGTCGTTTTGTATCCTCGATATATCAAATGGCTGGAACCGGAATAACTTGTTTCCATGTCTGCTGCATGTATTAAGTGTATTATTTCTTCATCACACGCGAATATCTTTAGATGACGAGTTCATCAATAGTCACTGTTTTGATAGATGTATACTAAAAAACATACAATATTATGCACTTGTGCTACATGTATCTGCACCATCGAACGTATTTGAATGTATGTTAAATCCACTGAGCAAAGAAATGCATTTGATGTTGCATGTGGCACAAGGAACCCTCACGTGATCCTCACATCCTTTAGGTGATGAAATCGTGCACAGATGTTGTTCTGCCAGTATTGGGGATATTGTTCTTCCCCCGTTGTTTCAACAGTAATGACGGAGACATGCCGATATGCACGTTTACTCTCTGCTCCGAGACCGTGCAATCATCTGTCTGAGGATGTCTGTATACTTTCTCTAGATGAGGGAATGGGGGAGGAACAGACTATTTAACAGCCACACTGTACATGTTGTGTACAGTGTAAAGATGAATATAACGAAATGAAACATGCGTCATTTATTGTACCTTTTGGCGTTCCGAAAGAAGACTCTTGAAATAAAGAGAATACACGTTTTTAAAAGAAAATAAAAATGGAACATTTTCTCTCCGAGAAACAGTTTCATCAAGCCGTGTTTTATCAAATTTAAATTTGTGTATGGAATGAGGAACAAACATGAAATCACTTGGTAGATTACAACATTTTTACAACACAAGTAACGTATTACTTATTTGTTGCATTGACACAAAGATAATATAAGAACATACAACTGAAGGGAGTTGAATGTTCAGGCAACTGTTGTTGATTGATTTTGATTTGTGGATAAATACTGTTTGTTTTGTTTACTCAAATGACCCTTCTAGTGAAAAACCAGAGGATATACCAACATATTTCAAGACCTTAGTCAAACTTAAGCTACTGATCTATGTCTTATAAAGAAACTCAGGTCAGCGCTTTAACCAAATGTGATTGGTTATTGGATCCAGAGGCAATGTAATGGAGTATCTATTGACCATATATAATTGTCCCCCGCCGCAACGCGGAACGGGGGACTATGTATTCAGCGGCGTCCGTACGTCCGTACGTACGTACGTCCGTACGTCACATATCTTGTTTACGCGATATCTTATGAAGCGTTGCATCCAAACTCTTCAAATTTGATGTCTGCCTACATTGTTGGAAGACGCAGACACCAGTTAATTTTGGTGACCTTGGCTTTATTTTCAAGGTCACCAGGACACTTTGACCACTCTTTGAACTCTTGTTAAGGCAACATCTCATGAAACATTGCATCCAAAGTCTTCAAATTAGTTGTCATCCTACATTGGGGAAAGATGCAGACACCAGTTGATTTTGGTGACCTTGACCTTATTTTCAAGGTCACTACAACACTTTGACCACTTTTCGAACTCTTGTTTTTACCATTTATTATGACCGGTTGGACAAAATGTTTAAAATTAGGTGTCAGCCTACATTGGGCGAAGACGCAGACACCAGTCGATTTGGTGACCTTTACCTTTTTTCTAGGTCACTGCAACACTTTGACCACTTTTCAAACTCTTGCCTACGCGATATATCATGACCGGTTGGACCAAATGTTTTTAAATTTGATTTCAGTCTACATTGGAGGAGGACGCAGACACCAGTCGATTTGGTAACCTTGTCCTTATTTTTAAGGTCACCTCTACACTTTGACCACTTTTTGAACTTTTGTTACTCTTTTTGCGATATATCATGAACCCAAGCACCCAAAGTCTTAAAATTTGCTGATCGTCATGTCACTTTTTACCAGTAATGCAATATATAAAGTAGCTCCAATGATGTGTCTTACTAACTCAATGTCACCGGCGGGGGACATTGCCATGTAAATGGCAAACACTTGTTTGGTTTGATTTGATTTAAACATTCTTATTCAATCGGAAGAACTATATATGTCCAAGTTGTCCAACTTAGTGAACCTCACTCCAAAATCTGGTTAACTTTTTCTTTTCAAAAGAGATATCTAAGAAATGAACAATAACAAATTATTGAGATCCCAAAGTTTACACAGGGACAGACAATTAATGAATGATATAGCAACTGAGTCTAATGTTCCGTCTCATAAAACAGACCAACTGATGTCTGTTGTTTGGCAGTATGTTAACCATCACATCACAATGCATTGTATGTGTCTAACTTGCATGCTGTGGTGGAAAAGTTAGCATCATTCATTTCGTAAATAACATGAACGGTACTCTGATATCGAAAACCTCATGCTTAAAGCTAGTATGTATTATGCGAGTCAATTCTCACTGCAGAGCACAATAGTACATATTGCATTGTTGGTGTCTGTCTCTAGATTAGTTCGTTTCAATGTACCTAAACAAAACTAAAACCATATTCTCACTCTTATGATTTTAAGATTTAGAACGTATAACATATGCTGCACAAGTATGTATACACAAGTATGTATACAATCTGTAGTTTAGGACTCTACTCTCTCTTTAGGGATCAAGGACTATAAACATATTATCTACTGCATGATATCTGGAATGAACCTACCACATATGCATTGAGACTGTTATCGTGTAAGTTTACTTAATTCTTTAATACTAGACACGACTATGTATCTCTTAGACAAGGAATTATGAACCGTTGATGTATTTTGCAGCTGAGCTTTTGTTAAAGCACTTTGGTCTATGGAACCGGTGTAAGATTGAAAACGTACCCGCGTTGAAAACACACCGGGCGGGTACTTTTTCAACGTTGAATAATGAGCCGGGGTCACTTTTCAACGCCTCGGGTCTTTTGTCAACGTTGAATGATTACACATTCGGGTAATTAATCAACGTTGAAAAAGTACCCGCCCGGTGTGTTTTCAACGCGGATACGTTTTCAATCTTACACCGGCACTACTCAGTGCATCAATATGTCAGGGCAATATAGGAGTTGTTACAAGTGGCATAAAACTAATATCCAATTGATGCATCGCCAGAAACATCTGTCGTAACGTGATGAAATGCTTTGAACCTACCTGTCATTACAACAATGATCTGAAGAGTTTATAACAGGAACTGATAATAAAGCGATATTTAATTGCGCGATTAATCATCATCACGTCTTTGTGCCAAGGGGCGCGTCTTCAAGAACGAGCGCCGTCCGCCAGTAAGTCGCGTAAAGGTTGTTTTAAGTGTTATGAAGTTTTGACAATACATGTACATGCAGTTAAAGGTAATACTGTTTGGTGTGAAGAAAGTCTAGTAAATTTTTTAAAATTCAAGAAAACAAAAAAAAGGTGAACATTTCAATCGGAAGTAAACATTGAATAAGGTTTTTGTCATTTAACGCTTCATAGTTCAAGGATAACTAAAAATTCATACTACAGTCATATCATTAGAACCATCTGATGAAGGAGTGAGCATATACTCCGAAACGTGTTGTTATCCAGAAAATATTCCTGTTCTTATGTATGCCCTTCAAAGACTCAGTCATATCATGTTTATCAGGATATAAGTTATTGAATATTGAAGTTAACCTTTGCATCATCTAATTATTAAATTGGTCATACGGTTTCATATTGGTTATGAAAATACCCAATATGAATTGGATGATGACCAATTGGTCATACTTATCATTATTATCATGTCTATAGTCAAATAAACGATTTTTTTGACGAACGGAAATAAAATTTCATCTTGTCAAGCTTGATCAGCCAAAAGGATATCAATAATGTGACTACTGATTATGGCAGAAATCTGCACCGGTGATAACGAGTTTAGCTTTGAGTGACGTCTTACTGGTTTTCTAAATATTCGAATATTAGTTTCACGTTTGTGAGAATCTACATACAAGTGAAACAATCTTCTTAACATATTGTATAGAATAATGAATTTCACAAATGAGCGAGTAACATGTTACTTACATGTGACTTTGAATATGTATATCATTATGATAGTTCTATCTAGCTTCTCATTACTTTATGTGTTGACACTTTTTAGTTTTAGTTTTTAAATAATAAGAATATTTCGAATCCCTATATCTTCCATAATACCCAATACCACTGCGGTTATCTCTTGAAGAAGTCGTGCATTACCCAAGCCCATATTAAAATCTATATTTGATGATATGATATAATACCAAAGATCTTTTTTGGATATTATTTTCATTGATCGAAAATATCCGATGATTTTGAATTGATAGAAAGTGAGTAATTGAGGAAGTATGACGACTCTTCTCACACTCGGATATTTGTTGATAGCATTTCATTTTCCTGGGAATCGTAATGTCAACAATATATGTTCCTGTATATGATTGAATCATATGTTTTTCTTCAATTATCACATCATTAAATTTATTACAAGAAAATCTTTTACATTTCAAGGGCTCAAATCCTATCAGAGCGCCAGTAATGAAGTCAAATTCTATCCGACCAGCGGCGATGAAATCGTGCACAAATGATGTTCTTGCAGCTTTAAGGCTATTCTTCTGCATCAGTAGACTCAACAGTAATGACAGAAACATGACAGTTGCCATGTTATCTTTCTGCTCCGAGACCATACACAGTTGTTTGTTATCTCTGGATTACATGTTTTCATTGCTGGGAAGGAAATTACAGAACACAACAACGTAATGCATGATATAATAGCGTAATGAAAATTGTGTATTTTGCAATATATGTTGATGTTCTTTGATTCAGGAATTCAATTATTGATCTGATTTAGAAGTAGAGCACGTTGACTCGTGATTGCTTTTCTGTTGATGTATTCGTAAAAAAAAGGTTAAAAATATGTTATTACTTGAATTGCCATAGTTTATCAATCTTTTTAATCCAAACATTTTGCAAATACAATTTTGTTAACAAGGCGATTTTTAGCAGCCCATACATGTATGTGTTATGCAAAACTATAAAGATAATAGTATCAGTCACTGATTAATGATGAAAATGTGAGTAACAAAATATGTCTTTATAAAATATATTAGAAACCGTCTTTCTCGAATACAATATAAACACTTCTTGCTCTGTTGAAAACATAGGTGTCATTTTTTGGCGCTCTACAGTTGACATCCCTTTGTTTACCTTTGTGACAAAAAGAGCACAGAGGAAGTGATGTTTTCTTTATGGATATACTCTTTAGTCTGTCTAGATGCATATCAATTCTTGGAGAACAAACTTTATCGTCGATCACGATGAAATGTAAATCCCATTATATTGAGTCAAATTCATCAGATTCACAGTGTAGAGGTGAACCAACCAAAGCCCAGTACCACTTGGTGACGTGAAACACTCTCCAGGAAAGTAGTGAAGATTGGCAGTTTCTGGCTGGATAAATATTGTTGTACTGAGACTGTTTACTCAGAGTGTTCTTATAGGGAAATCTCCAAGGAATTCCTTCATATACTCAGACCGTTATCAATCACAACCAAGCAATCGATGCCTGTTGGTTTGATGGACGTTCTTGCCAAATCTATAACCAAATGTATCAGGGAAAACTCACCGACAGTCGGACACCACACCTTACCCGAACATTTGACACTGATTTTAAACTAATGCAATAAAACCACCATTGTGTCAAAATGTTCTTTCGGAATATTGTACCAGTTATTTCCTCGGAGAACCATTTGATAGTCGGTAATCTTGCTAAATGCACGTTTGCAGGAGGTACAACTATGAATTTACGAAAGAACTGTAGAAATGTTTGTTAAATCAAAAGTTGACTTAATGTGCAGACGTTTCTCCCTCCAATTTCCTCCAAAATAAATACATATTCAATTTATTTTGAATAAATAATTATGCTTTTCAATTTCTTTACCCCGGGAGTAATAAAAAGAGATGTTGATCTAAGTATTACGTTGTTAGAACTTGTTATGGTTTAAATGAACAGAAAAAAAACCCAGTAAAGGTGAAGAAATATTAATCTGAACCATATGACAAAATAATTAATTTTCAAAATACGGTTAGTCACATATTCTGACGACGCATATCGTATTCGAGAATTTATCACAGGAACGTATGCTGTATCAGAAACATGAGTTCAGTTCTGCAAACGCAATTTCATGTAACTTTGTGTGAGATATTCCGTCGTGCTTAAATTCAACCAAACACATGACCCTCTCCGACCATACTCAGTTCAAAAGGGCAGAGAGGAACGAGTTTTTGGCTGGATCTGATTTTAATTACTAATAGATTCGTTTAAGTGTTATGTTACTTTCATCTTCCTACACGAGGGCAAAATAACAGACCTTGAAACACCATATGAAAACACGTGACTGTGATATCCAAATAGTAAAGCGTTACATTGCCTACTGTCATGTCACTGTGCTATCCAAAAAGTAAAGCGTTACATTGCCCACTGTCATGTCACTGTGCTATCCAAATAGTAAAGCGTGACATTGCCCACTGTCATGTCACTGTGCTATCCAAATAGTGAAGCGTGACATTGCCCACTGTCATGTCACTGTGTTATCCAAATAGTGAAGCGTGACATTGCCCACTGTCATGTCACTGTGTTATCCAAATAGTGAAGCGTGACAATG
This sequence comes from Gibbula magus, assembly GCA_936450465.1. Taxonomy (NCBI): domain Eukaryota; kingdom Metazoa; phylum Mollusca; class Gastropoda; order Trochida; family Trochidae; genus Gibbula; species Gibbula magus. Next base: position 31,067,671 of record OW388297.1, on the reverse strand, counting down.
CCCACTGTCATGTCACTGTGCTATCCAAATAGTGAAGCGTTACATTGCCCATTGTCATGTCACTGTGCTATCCAAAAAGTAAAGCGTTGCATTGCCCACTGTCATGTCACTGTGCTATCCAAATAGTATTTAGCGTTACATTGCCCACTGTCATGTCACTGTGCTATCCAAATAGTATTTAGCGTTACATTGCCCACTGTCATGTCACTGTGCTATCCAAATAGTATTTAGCGTTACATTGCCCACTCTCATGTCACTGTGCTATCCAAATAGTGAAGCGTGACATTGCCCACTGTCATGTCACTGTGCTATCCAAATAGTGAAGCGTTACATTGCCCATTGTCATGTCACTGTGTTATCCAAAAAGTAAAGCGTTGCATTGCCCACTGTCATGTCACTGTGCTATCCAAATAGTATTTAGCGTTACATTGCCCACTGTCATGTCACTGTGCTATCCAAATAGTATTTAGCGTTACATTGCCCACTGTCATGTCACTGTGCTATCCAAATAGTATTTAGCGTTACATTGCCCACTCTCATGTCACTGTGCTATCCAAATAGTGAAGCGTGACATTGCCCACTGTCATGTCACTATGCTATCCAAATAGTGAAGTGTTACATTGCCCACTGTCATGTCACTGTGTTATCCAAATAGTGAAGCGTTACATTGCCCACTGTCATGTCACTGTGATCTCACATAAAACGTGTACTCTTCAATCACCAACATGTCAAGAGAATCTACAACAAGTGGAATTAAACTATTATCAAATTGATGCAAAGCCAAAAACATCTGTTGTTTCGTTAGACATGCTTTGAACTTGGCTCTCGATGCACTATTGATTTCACATAACAAGGACAAAAAAACGATAGGAGAGCAACATTGGATGATTGGATTACTTATGACTTATGTGATAATAACATTGTTCAGAATGAACATCAGAGTTCATCTTTGTTTTTTATAATTATTCTGCACATACCATGAACTCAAACTCATAGGAAAAAAACAGATAGGTACAATTTCGTGAACCTGCAATGTAAAAGGACATTAGTGATGGTATTCTATACAACAAAAGTCTCCTATTGGTTTCCTTGTCAATTTATACATTGCATTGGGTATCATTGTATTAACTTAAACAAGTTTTCAATTTGACATTTGTAATGGATATTTACATTCATATTTCCTAAACCTTTATAATATTCGCATATCACTCAAAGGTACATGTACATACCAATGTACATGTACCTTCTTTGACATCATGGTCATTTGTCAAACTGTAATTAAATACTCACTTTTTGGTTCATCAGGCCTAAATCATGGGTTTATGGCATGGGTCACCATCCGGTGTCCATCGTCCGTCGACCGTCGGGGTCGGGTGTCGTCCGTAAATTTCTCACATTTTAAACTTCTCCAATGGAATTGCTACTCCCCCAAAGCTGAAATTTTGTTGGGAGGTACCTTGCACCTAGAGGATCAAAATTTGTTCAATTGGTCCTCACTCCAAACAAATATGAGCATGGCGGGCATGATTTGTGAAGCCTTTCGACGACCTCTCATAGCAATATGAATTATTATAACATCTGAATAACATCTTTGTTAGATGGAGAATTAAGTTTGCTCAGATATTGTCGTGATTGACGTCTCATCTATGCAAAGCTAGAAAGCTAAACGTTTGGGAATTTCTTCTTTGATAGACAGAGACTATGATTTGTTAATTTCATTGCCCTGCTCTCAACAATTAGGGACTGACAGGGGTGCAATTTAAAGTTGTTTCACCCCAGGAACCACTAATGGTAGAACGCCCTAAATTGTGAACTAATCATATTTGTATAATGATATTAAAATTTAAATGATTCCAATTTCAAGTATCTAGCATCAAAAATAACATATATGCACCCATTATAGTTTGACCCAGAGACTCTCATCACATTGCATGTTTCTTCTAATCCTATATTAGATCAGTGTTGACATAGTTCAGTGTTCAGTGTTGGGCAGAGGCTAGTGCATAATTAGGTGTAATAGATGTGACAGTCCTGTTCCAGGTGTTGGGAGGATGGGTGTCGTGGTGTCAAGGTACCCAGGACACGGTTGTTCAATGTGTGTAATACATTTTCTCAAAGATTGTACTGTTGTGTATCATGTACCATTATTTGGTGAATATACCTTAACTATTGGAATTGTATAGGTTATTTTAAGCAATTTTGTTCAGATCATTGGAGGAATGTTGATATTTAGACGACCATGTGATCCGATTTCATTATTTTTATGTTTAGTCATTTGGCTACATGCACTGACGCTGTACAGTTTTAGAGGTTTTGTTTTAAAACTCATTGCAATGAATTTTTCTTTATCAAAACTATTTATTTTAGTCTAAAACATCAATCGCTTTTGAAAAAAAGGACAGTTACACAGCCTAGGGCACTGTTTTAACTTCCTGAAACGGACAAAAGAATGCTGATATCTTGTGTATCTTTCCAGCAGTTATAATTGCATAATATAAATATCTTATTCTGATTTAAGCACTTGATTGACAATAACTCACCAACTAGGGCTTCAGCCCTAATAACTCATGCACGTCCTGATGAGCTACACTTATGAGCTTACTTATTGCATTCCAAACCTTCATTCCAAGCGTTTTTAAAACGGTGTTATCACTAAAACGTTCATACAGCTTTAACATACATGTTCTGTCAAATTTACGGAAATAATCATTTCTTAAACTGGATTCCTCAATTTCATTGTGATAGTGTCCATGTTCGATATATTGAATATGACGAGTACAAGGTTTCTTTGGTCAGATCGATGTATTCACTCCAGATCGGACTGATCAATAGTATTTCATCTTTGGATAAAAGTCTTACATTTTGTTTTGTCTGTCAAAATGTGTGTTACATGCACTCAATTTATACCAAACAATGTCAGAATTTTCCAACTGAACTTCTCAAAAGAAAACGCAGGTTTGTCAATAGTTTTGCATTTCGATTAGAAAGAAATGCGTGCATTACGTTAACTTTGTCTCGATCTCAAATCTATATTGAGGAAATCATATAACATCGTGGGTGTATATGGATATTTACTCATCTTCTCGAAAAAGATATTCCAAAGTCGATAATGTAAAGCTATTGATCGAAAGTAGGTCAAAGATATATACGTAAAACGTGAAAATCGCACATGCTGGCATACATCAGAACTTACCGAGTTTGAAGCTTTTCTCATGGATAACTTAAAATCAGGTTTTTTGCTCTTCAGTCATCATGTTATTTAAATTTATAACATGAACTCATACAGATCTGTGACTGCAAAACGAACTTCCATGAATCACCAGTGATGAAATCGTGCTCAAATGGTGTTCTTGTAGATTTTTGGATATTATTTTCCCCAGCAGACTCAACAGAACTGATGAAGACAAGACACTGTACATGTCTACTCTCTGCTCCGAGACCTTAGACAGTAATCTTGTCTGTGTAATGTTTTCATACAATTACTGGATTAGATATTCCTATTCTAGAACAAACTTACAGGGGACGGTAATACAAAAGGTGCGCTCGTCTATTTGACGCCAACATAATGGCAGTGAGGATCAACCGAACAAATACCGCGAAACCTTGTAACAATATATACAAGATGGACATATGTCCAAGCAGCTGAATGACCAATGAATGTTTACTGGCAGGCAAAAGAAAGTGAACATCTCTTTTTAAATCACTATAATTAAAAAATCAAATATGGCAGAAGTTTGAGATAAGGTACATTGGATAGTTCATTCATTTCGGAAAACGTCAAAATCCTAAACTTTAATGTTTAATTAGCCAGTTTGGCACACACGAAAACCAAACGATGTAGGGGTAAAAAACTCAACCAAAACACGTTAATTTTGATTCTTTCTATTCCCTTAAGTCTTATATTTGTAAAATGTGTCAAATGGGTGCCAAATGTGGTCGATTCGTGTGTCAGGCATTATGAAATGCACTGTCTGATCGAGAATTAAAAATGTCTTATGACGTCACCCAACAGCTGTTTCTGTGTTCATGCAAAACCAGTATCGACGCTTGTTCATTAACTGGAGGGTATGGTTTGATGCTAACACGCCATTGTGGACCGTCTGACAGTTGTCCAATCAGCGACAAGTCTTGAGAAAATAGAAATTATTGTAAAGTTGTAACGTTGCAAGTCAAACCGACGTTGTCACAGCCATTATGACATTAGCCATACACCAAAGTTCAGCGGTCGGTACCTGTCTATTGGGCAGTCGACAAACTTCAATTCTATCAGTTCAAGGTCTTCTGGTGCACGTGTGCATAGTGACACGCCGATCTATGGTGGTCGTAGTCAATTACGTCATTCAGAGATAGCGTTGACAGCGGTCTAACGCAAGCAGATACCAGCCTTCATGGGGCAAAATGACAATTTTTTTGTGTGTTGTGGGATTGTCAAATGTCTCCCCAACTCGGCTGTGATTTGACAACACATTTACATTTACAAGTGCAGGAACAACGGTGATTTTTGTAGATTTGGTATCCATTGCCCAACTTTTGTCAAATTTCAGAAGTTATTCGAGTGTTTCTGGTGTTACTTTTGACGGGTTTTAGATGTGTTTTTCACAGATGGGATCGCCAACATTAATAATGTGTAGCAATTTTACCTATGTGTCACGTGACATACACCAGTATGGAGGTCACCTGGTTATCAGTATTTTCCAATTTTCTCCAAAATGTGTTAATCTGGTTAAAGTTCAACTTTAAAAAACAAATGTTAATGTTTAGGCCCTGTGTATCCGATGCTTACTGTCAACATCAATAATATCCAGTTTCCATATATATCCATAATATCCAATTACATCATAAAAAGTGTATACTTTCTTTTGCCTGTCAGTTTAGATATAGGTGTTCCGAAAACACAGTTTGATTCCAATGGAACTGAAGTTCTAATAACAAAGTTTCTGATGTCAAATAGATTTGTGGAAACATTTGATTGGCATCTTCTGGCTTGATGATATGGTGGTAGTGAAGCTTGTTACTCAAGAAATTATTATAGGGATATCTCAAAGAAATTGTTCAATAATTACCAACTCTGAGTTCCTTATATAGCACATATATGTATAACAGTTAAATTAAGTTGATAATCAATAGTCTCATTTAAAACAACAAACTATCATACAAAATTCATTTAATTATTTACCAAAGCATGTGAACTTGTTGAATTTAAAAAAAAAGAGTTGTTTTCCAGAAAATCTTGTTGTCTTTTAAAAAGAGGACCTGAGATCAATCATTAATATTTACCAATTGCTAGAATAATCATATTTTACGATATTAGAACCTATGTCGGCATTGTGTTCTTATTTAAGGCTGCATTGAGGTTCTAATAAGGACCTCAAAGAGGACTTCTCGCTAAATTATCTCCCGACAGAGGTTACTCAAGGCATGTCTTTCTGAATAACCTCTGTTACATTACACCGATATCTTTGGTTTCACGAATACATATCCAGCGATTTAAACGTGTTACACGGATTACCATGCATGTCCTTAACACATCTGCTGTAATGTACGAAGGTTATTTGGGAAGACATAACATAGAGTTACACCTGCGGGAAGTTGAAGGTCTAGATATTGTATAAATCATAAGTGTATCTATGTAAGTACTACGTAGTGTTTGGTTTATAGAAGCTTCCTATTAAGTGTTAAAATACATGGACTATCGGTTATTGGATTTGACACGACTTCTCTGGGTAATACTATCATAACAAATCTATCTTCTTCCAGAATAGTCCGATGAACACTTTATTGTTTTAAATACGGAGGACAAGTTCACTGTAGAGATTCTTCACACCTATTCATGTCTTAAAAGATCAGCGCATTCATGATTATTAGATTATAGAACCCTGACCAACATCTGGATATAAATGAAGAAGAAATGCCTCATAAGGTTATTGTGGGATGTGTATCTCCCCAGACAAAGTCTATAGGGAATTGGTTCAAACAGAAGGCGTGGTTGTCTCGCTCCAAGTGTTATATATCCCTATTGCGTTCTCTCTGAAGTAGATGGTTTTATTATGATGTGTCTGGCCCGGGTCCCGGTTCACCTACAACGAACACGAAAACCGTTTGGCTAACACTGTCACTGTGGAGGGGTAGAGACTGGTTATTCACATTTACTTGAAATACTGAAATATGAGAATTATTTAATCAATTGCAAAATTATTAAATCAAACATTGATTTCCAATTGCTTCATTAGGTATATAAACCATGTGACCGTCTCCTCCTCTCTCCTCAAGTGTCTTTATGAAATATGAAATGATTTCATCACCCTATTCTTTATGTTACTTAATTATCGCTGACAAACACATTTTGATTGCATTTAGAGCTGGTTGATAAAACAAAAAATCTAACAGAGACGACTACTACCTGCGGTTTTCTTAATGTCATCAACAATGTTTAATTGGATACTGCAGCGCAACTCAGTGCAGATACCAGGATTGCAAGATAGCAAAAATGCGGAAGTAAAGGGAGAGAAATAATTAAAACTGTAAGTAAGAATGACATTGATAACCGCATTCAGTGTAAATAACTAAATGTAATTTAAATGAAATAAAAACAAATATCTGATTAACGGTCTCAATTAAACCTTATAAATAAGTTTGTTGACATCAATTAATCGGACAATGTGAAAGATGAGTTGTCGGATATTTTGAGAAAAGTTTCTTTTTGAGCATAGATATTACTTGTAATTCATATGATTGATAAAATGTACCATAGTTGAGCGCCTTCTCCGTTTATGATTAAGATTTTAAAATATGTTATGATAAAGTAGACAAAAGTCACAAGTTGGGTTATTTTACAATCGCATCATTGTGGGGTTTTGCCAATTGACAATCTTTGAATATTGAATGCAACTGTCTCTTCATTATTTACCTGAAACCACCTTGAAAGAAATCGTATAACATCTCAACTCACTATGGAAAGCCTTTATCACCTGAAACAGCAGCCCTATTCATCAGCGGAATTTTAAGTTCAACTTTGGGAAAAGGGGGTATCTGCTTTCTGAAATCAACTCCTCCTACAGTTTTTATCAATCTTTCTTAACACACATACTATGGATAAAAATCAGTAAGCCAATAGTCTAGCACATTTGTTTTAGACGTGAGTACTGTAGAGGAGGCAAGGAGTGATCAACTGGATGATCAACTTCTCTCTCTACACAATGACGAGTATAGATCCCTGCATATGCTTGAAGATGGTGTAGGGATCTATAGTTTTACCGAAACGCTGCCATTCTGAATATAAAGACGTTGATCCTCCATACTATCCGTGTCTTGACTGGTCTAGACTCAACGGAATTAAGCATAATATGATTGATTAGGTGTCTCAACGTGTCCTTCATATATCAAGGCTGGCATAAGTAATGTATATATATGAGAGATATAGACAGTGTGGGGGAGTCATGAAGAGATGTGGTTTTAATAAATAAAATGAGTTGAGTTGGGGTTTAACGCCGCTTTCAAGATTATTTCACTTATATCGCGGCTGCTAGTATTATGGCAGGGAGAAAACCCGCAACGCCATATGGCTAAGTATGCATTGCGGTGAAACCTTCGAGCATCGGTTGCAATAAGCGAACCATGGGTGGTACTACGCTGAAATTCAGTGTAGCATTGCACCCAAACCTTACTGTGTGTAGAACAGTTCTCTACTGCAGACAAATTTGTCGTGCCCCTGGCGGGATTCGAACCCCGGATCTCTTAATGAATAAAATATTATACCTTTATTGTATATTTTTCAGTGTTACTCATTCTGTCATTGTTAAGTTCTCTTCACAAAACTAAACACACATGCATGTATTTGTATTTTTACAACAGACACGAACTGATAGATAGTCTAGATCAGGCAGTAATAAGCTTAACTTTGTCTCCATATATCAAATCTGTCGAAATCGCATGAGGTTGAAAACCGCTGATTATAAGGATATGCAGTTTGTGAAAACTAATATATAATTCATTTGTGTAGTTGAGTTTGTATCAACTTGGTCAATCGATTCGATGCTGAAAGATGCATTATATGTTTAATAAACACGCATTTGTAATCCTTATCATTAGTAGTAACTTACGCTCTGGAAGAATCAAACGCATTTTAAACAGAACCATAATATAATTTGATGGACAAGTATTCGATGCTGGATAAAAGGAATGTTATGATCAAAAGGCATACACAATGGCACCAGGAACAACACGACCGATAGTTGTGTTTTGTTCATTGAGATTGACATGTTTTACTGTTTAATTTACCTACTGGCTTGAATTCTTGAAGAATGTATAGAAATATGTTATTGCTTGTCATGCAATCAAGAGTCTTCACATTGATTCGCCTCTTCAAAGAAAGTTTCTTTAAAAACAGATCAAATTTAAATGAAATATGCTTAAGATTTTGAAATGTTGAAATATCGTATTTCATTTGGATCACCATATTTAGTTACAGAAATGGTAAGTATAAAAGCATACAAACGAAAATTAGATACATTAAGATACAGTAAGATACATTAGCCTCGTGTTGGTAGTATTGAAGATAAGAACATTTGATAAGTAATGTTAAACATAAATTTTAAGAAAAACATGTTGTTTGGGATAAGGACGAATTAAATCATTGAATACATGATTGAAATAAACACCCAAACGATTTGTTTCAAAAACATATATCTTACTGACACTCCCAACCTGTGATATTGACCAACGGGGTATCATAGTAGACTTAGGGAAAGAGGAATACATTTTACATTTCGAAAGTCTCTCACCACTCAGAGTCAGGCACCATTCGACAGCACTGACTGTACCAACAGTGTTTATGAGAGCTGTAACATTGTTTTATAAGGAACAAATAATCTACAATTCTCTTAAATCCACACCCTCTAACATTCTAACGTAATACAACATCGCCTCGATGAAGACATGTCTTCCCTTGCCTCTGACAATAAAAACTGCGTTATTAAAATTGATTTAGGGACTAACAGCAATCTGGTATGTGAACGATGATAGTATTACTTGTCAGCCAGCTTTTTCCGAAAACTACCGTTTTGTATTTAAAACTGTTTTTATTAATTGTATAATTTGACAAGCAATCATTACTGACGGATGTTCATGTTTAAACTAATTTCTAGACAAATTTCAGATTTGACGCTGATCAGCAATCATTTTAATGTCAACATTTCTTTATATTAATTCTTTATATTTTCCTGTCAAGGATTCAAGAAGTGAAATATTGATCTTAACAGCAATGTTTGATATCTCGTCGATTGTTCATTTGTAAAATGGGAATGAAGATCAGACAATCGAAAAGGGAATGAGGATATCGTATTGGGGAAGCGTTTTTAACCCGCTGGGATCATTTAATCACCGAGGATTTATGTGTTTTGGAGCATATCTTATGACGTGATACACAACATCTTAAGGTCATATGTTGATGTATCCTGACTTCTCAAAGATGGTAATTTGCGAAAAATGTGAGAAAATACTGCTTTTTGAAGCGGAAATACATTTCATAAAGCTGTTTATGGTGTTTATTCATTGTATACCATCTAATCATTGTTCTATCATGCTTTCAGATGAAGTGGCTAAATAGATCATTAACAGTTTTTGCTGAAATGTCTGCCATCAGTTGTACAGTACTGTTCTGTAATTGCATTAGGTGACCTATTGGTAAGATTTTCCAAGTTAAGATAAGTCCAACTCACTAAAAAAGTAATAAAAACTGAAATATAGGTTGGATAAACCGTTAGATAACCATATAGTTTGAAAGTGGTTCTGTACATTGTACAGTTAATCCTACCAGTACAGTTGAGCAAAAAGCTCCACATGGGTTCCCCGCTTCTTGGATCTGAGGCTTCCAAGACTTTATTCCCTTGCCCTTGAGTTGTGCCATTACAAACAGACCAGAAGCAAAGTCAACAAAATAGCCAACAGGTATTCCACTCAAGTTGATATCTTTCAGAGAATCCTCAAGCGTCAACATTCTTAATGATTTTTCTTTAATGATATATTGATGCAAACACCCCACTTGTTGGCTAAGAATGTGTTCACACAAGGATAAACATAACGGAGCTCAGCAAATGAGGAAGATACATCTTCATTTAATAGAATTTCTCTATCATGCTTAATTTGCTGACATCATTATTTTAATAAATCCATCTTCTTATTATCACTAGAAAGGAGGATAGAGACAGAACAGCCACAACCCAATTTTAGTGTAACTCAATATCGTCAATACACAGATAACAATAAACAGATGATGGTTATGGCCATGCACCCTTGGTATCAGTACACATTTATTCTGACCTAAAATTATTAGCTTCACACGTACATGTTAATAGAAGTGTGGTTATAGATACTTTGCTTTGCAACATCTTACACCATATGTAGATAGCTTTTAAAACTGTGTGGTCATTGAGTTGCTGAAAATTAAATATGTTCAGTACAACCATTTTAACAGATTAATGTACTTAGGACTTCTTTATAAAACACGTCATTTCATTAAATAAGATTATGACCAAGCTAAGAGTTATTTTAAGTTCATTTAGTTCATTTGATTTTTAAATACTTCAGATCCATTTGAGTAAACTATATGTTTTCAAAATGTTTCCAAAGCTCAATAGATTGATATAATTCATATTGAATAATATTTCTAGATTTTGCATCTTCATCTTGATGGATGCTATCGTTGAGGAGGACATGCTTCCTATTTTGATTAACTTTTCAAATAATTCTTATTAATTTCCTTGGTTCAATTCTTCAGCAAGAGCTGTATATGTTTGTTACAGTACATCGTCTGTTTATCTATGAGACCTTCTGGTTATCCCAATTAATCATTTGATTAAATCCGTCATTTGTCATTATAACGTCATGGTCAGTTTCATGTTTCGTTCGAGTGTAATGTCTGGTAAATCCTTTACCTTACTTTTGAATAAACATATTATATTAAAACAGTGCTGTTGCAAATTAACAGTGCCAACTGCACGATATCTTGAAATCGAATATCTGCTTTAACATATTTCAAGGGAAATAACGTGACAAGATCAATTGGGAAAATGTGAACAAGTCACTGAAAGAAGTGATCACAAAAGTGCGCACAAACGCTGAGCATGTACTGACATACCGGGAACATCGGCCAATGACAAATTGATTAAAGTTTGTGACAGTATTTATCGAAATTGAGGAAACTCAAGTTGAGATATGTGTGTGTTGATAATGCTTTAAGAAAATAGTTGTTGCACAAGATGCCGAAAGTGTTTGAAGAACAAAACATTTTGTTGACACAAATTAATATGATATTAATATTATATAAATATAAAATGTTTGTCTTTAGATTTGTTTTGTAAAATGTCATTGTCATTGGACTACTATAGTAGTTTTTCCCAATCCGGGTCAATGGAAACGGCATCACTTCGATTCATCCGTGTTGTCATTCATCTAGAATACTACTAACATCAAGTGGTAGTGATGCTTGAAATTATTTTGATTTATACTGACTTCAGGCCGGTTTTCCTCTGTGCGTTAGTTATGAACTCTGCGTGCAATAATTATTAGTGTGATAGTGTTTGATATTAAAAGTTGTACAAAATATAATCAGAATGTTGAACGTTCAGAACTCTATAAAACTCTATATATAGTATACGTTGAACAAATCGCATGGCGAGATACATTTGTCTAGGTAATGAATCAATGGTAAGGATTAAACAATCTGTTGGACGAATTGGACTGAGGGTCAGCAACCTTAAGATTGAGAAAACCTTTTGGCTTGATAAAAGTTGGTACACTGAGTCTGTTTCTCAGGTAGTTGTCAGGGATATTTAAACTGGACACAATGATATTCATCCACTTTCACAATGTTATCAGTCACTTGCGACTGACCAATTAGTGTTGATTGTAAAACTATGCGAAGAGATGACGATATAGCTGTTATCTTATATGTAACAGAGCGCTGGAAGCACTGTTTATGTTATACTTCACCCAGAAGAGGCACTGAACATGCTTTGGAGTAAAAGATCTAAGTTCATGTTTGTTAAATGAAATGAGTTTTCCAGACAGAGTTATCCGTAGACCTTTAAACAACAGATAGTGAATTGTCAAAAAAAACGAACCGACAACTCAGATACACGTACTGGTAAACCTTCTGCAAAACATCAACCAAAACTTTCATACTTTTGTTTAAATAGAGAATGATGTGAAGAATTTAATCGTGCTCGACAAAATGCTCACAACAAAATCTTTGAAACTTCAGAAAAGTACGTGCTGCTCAACTTCAACGCACAATCAAACGAGTTGAACACTCCAGTTGGCGTGCTTGCATTGTCATAATGAACGGAAATGCACCTATATCATCTGTCTGGTCGAATGTCTAGAAACAGTGACTCGGTTCGTGCTGTTTTCGACGTATTTACATGTTGTAAGTTGATGTCCTGATTGCACTTATTGTACGAGTACCGCTACTCTTTAGCAGTGCATGATTAAATATATTCATCTCAGCATGTTTACACAGACAGTACTTAGCTGAAACATGTATTATTTAGATTTAGGGGATAGAAAGAATATACAAGTAATATAACTTTTAGGTAGTCAACATATTTAGGACATTAAACATGCAACGTCGTACAAGTGCGGGCGAATTTCGTAAATTTTAAAAATTAAAGCATTTATTTATATTGCCATATATCTTTTACTTATAAAACTCTTGCCTGCCTATTTATGAGTGGAGAGCATTTTTTATTATATTAGTAAGGTGACAAAATGACAAAATGACAAAATTAGCCGGTTGAAAACATTTCCTCTTTAATAAAACTCATAAAGAAAGTAATCCGTTGGTGTCATTGCTTAAAAACAATTTGAATTTTTTTATTGACAGCTGTCATATTGTATAACGGTTCAAATATTGGGATTACCAGAAAATGAAATCTTTAGTCGGACCGAATCTTGTGAACAAGACACATGTATGTCATTTCGCCCTAGTCAATTGGCGGGCTTTAATTATCAAACTCCGATAACCTTAACTAAAGACCATATCTGTCGATTGTTAAGAAACATTTTCATTACTGGCAGACTTGTTCTTATATTACCGACAGTAATCTAGTGATGGAATCTAGAGCAGTTATTTACATAGATAGCATTGAAATAAGCACATAAAACACTGATTTGAAACATTCTTTCATGGGAGATGAAACGAAAATAAAACTATCTTTGGAAGCAGTGGATGTGCTTGTTTGATCGTTTTCAATATGAAATTTCTTATAAGGGTTTCGGAAATGGCGAATGAAAATTAGAAATCAGAGATATTACATGTAGAGTCGATGTAGTACTTTCCTTGATCTTGCCGACTCTTTCAAACTTGTAACACAATAAATGTTGATTAGAAATGTTAACAGATCTTTTGGATACGTTCTTAGTTCATTGAAGTGATAATTAAATTGTAATAAGAATTTTGATTCAAAACACATAGCAAGGGGTTCCCTTTCTTAAAGAAATATTCATTTGATGAGTAAGCGAAGATGTAATGATAAATTGAAATGTAATCAGGCAATTTCTAAAAGCAGTCACATTTCTGATGTCTATTGATTTTATGGCTTTACTCAGTCCAAGATAAAGCAATATTGCCATTAAGTCCAACTCACAGATGATACGAATGTGTGATAGTGTTTTTATTAAATTATTTGATATGACAAGCATCCATTTTCGGTCACTGGAAAACAAAATCTTTTCAGATTGATATGTTCAGTATCCATAATGATATGAGCCAAAATATGAAAGAATTTCATGCATGAAACTTGAAACCAAACACAAATGGAAAATATGTTTATGTATTTCTAAATTGGAAACCTACTGATCTACATAACCTCTTTATATGCGGTTAGGCTTGATTGTTCCCCTTGAAACCCGATCATTTCTTTATATTGTTGAGTTTATAATAATAGTTGCATCTATAGTTCTAAATGATGGATTGCTATCCTAACGACTAGTTGAAAAGCTTTATCCTTTTGCAGTTAGGTTTGACAAGAACACATTTATTTGAAATAGCTTTAAAACTCGTCAATCTGTAATCTTGATGTCAGGAGATGGCAGATAAAGCTTTTTTATACTGACGTCTGTCATTTCAAATTGATGTCTCTTATTTAGAACTCTTGAATCATAACATGAAACAAGCATGTGTGCTATGGAGAAGGTTGTTATAGAAATTACGAGAAGTACCACTCGATCAGCGAATTCTTTCAATATAATTATAATATTTCATAGCTATTTTTAAAAATATATCAAACATATGAGACAATTAAAAAAATAATTAGAGCAACTTCATTGGTTCTCTTTTATAATAATTTATTTAGTTGTTCTCATTTTAGAAAATGTTCTCTGTTAGTTCAGGGTGTTGGGGTTAGTCTCCTCGTCGACATTATCACACAATCCAGATTCGTTCATTGAAATAAACTGAACGCCAAAAGAAATGTTACATCTCTTTGAATTTGAATATCATAAAAAGTTACGTGTTCAGAGGAATTTGCTTTGTTGTGTTGTAACACTCCATCAGTTTAGTGTTTTGTGCTAAAATAGCAGACCTGTTACTTTAGTGGTAAATAACTTATCGCCAGTTTTTCATGGGTGGGGTCAATTGTCCTATTTATATATAACGTTTAACCGTTTTTTTTATGGATATGGCTTATTGGGTCGTGTAATGGGATGTTTTACCCATGTAACGTACCAATATAGTGTATAAACTCTGATAATAAATGGTAAATTTGAGAAAACATAATATGCAAAAGACTACAGCGCCTTTAAATGTCACTGTCAATATCAACAGTGCCTCAGTTCCCTAGTAAGACTGGACAACGAGTGAGCCAGTATTCATAGAAGTATTATATCATTGTCAGGAATATTGGGTTCACAAACGCAAACAAATTCCCATAAGCTTACACATACATCTTAAAGAGGCAGCATTTAGAGCCAATGAAACAATTTGAATTAGCTTATTAATAATTAATGTTGACGAGTAATAAATAAACTCGATCTGATGTAGAATCATTTTTATGAATTAGCCCATTAAAATGGTTTACACTTGACAGTGTTTAGTTATTTTCCGTCTATCTTATTTAATGATTCATGGAAAAAAATGGTGCAACTAATGCACGAATGAATAAACAATCATTTGTCTAAATTATATATAAATATACGAATTATAATGACTAAAAGTGTACATTGAGTGTGAATGGAAGAGCCCTGATTTCGAGCTCCACTTCCTTTCGATGCTGGCAGTCCTTGATGAATGAACACACTGAAGGAGTGGTGTCCGCTGTATTGACCCGGGTTGAAGAAGAACTACTTTAATTGGCACACTGTCCGAGATTTATATTGATGACATACAAAGTAGCTTCGAGCGTCTTGGAATACTGGATCAAGCCTGTACTGGTCATATGTGTGGTTACATAACTAGGATAGCGTTTCCGTTTACTTGCAATACATGCATGTATCTAAATGCTTTTTATCCTTTGTGACAGATTTTTTCCTGTTCTCGTTTCTTTATTTTCCTTTTTTTATAAGAATAATGTCAGCAAACCCATGAAGACTTGTTTATTAGGTCAGGGAAAGATAATTGTGTGTATCACTCAACGTTGATGTCTACAACTTAGTGACTCAGCGCTGATGTTTACAATTTAGTACATATGTCTGAATCTACAGGCTTTCTAGTGTAACACTGTTAACACTATTTACGTGTTCCTCAAGGTCGTTTTTAAAATGATAATAATGAGAATGAATCAAAACATAAAGGTCAGAGTTCAACTGTACTCTTTCCATCCATTATTTATCCTTTTCGAGTAAATGCTACCTCATAGATGCTTTAAACATGTGGATTTAAATTCTCCGCAAATAGCTTTCAGTTTTCTCAATACAAAATATTTCCCAATAACTTTTCAAAAGTTTTAATATGATACTAATTTGGAACCAGCTTTCACTTACATAAGCGTCGACAAGATTTTGATTCTTCTGAGTAAAAAGATTCTCAATCACAACCGACAATTTAATCCAAAATCCTCGATATAATCCAAAATAATTTCCTTGTCAAACTTATCAACGAATTAACGATATCTCAATGTCTCCTTTCAATTAAGCAAAACAGAACAGATGTAACAATCAATATTTTGTTGAGTTTTAATAGCTGTTATTTTCTCAATTCTGAACATTTTCTAGCATACATTTTGAAGACACGTTTTATGCATTCGATAAATCATGTATGTACAATCATCCTAAAGTTGTGGTCAACATGTTTCATTGTGTAGAATTATGTCTTCCTCGTCGTTTTCAAAATGGTAATATTGTGAATGGTTCTGTAGGACTGCAAAACACAAAGGTCAGAATTCATCTGTACTCTTTCCATTTATTATTTATCCTTTACGAGTAAATGTTCATGTGGATATGACTCTGGCGGAATAGCTTTTACTTTTCTTCATACAAAATTTTCCATTAACTTTGCAAAACTTTTAATATGCTATTAATTTGGAACCAGCTTTCACTTACAAAAGCGTTGACAATATATTGATTCTTCTCAGTACAAATATTCTCAATCACATTCGACAATTTTACGTATCCTCGATATAATCCAAACTAATTACTTTGTCAAACTTATAAATGAATTAACAACTATTTTCATTTATCTCAATGTCTCCATTCAATTAAGACAAACAGAACAGATATAACAATCAATATTTTCTTCAGTTTAACTAGTGTTATTTTTCTCAATTCTGAACATATGCTAGCAGTCATTTGAATATACTATTTACGCATGCGATACATTACGTATTCAGTAAAAATCACTGTCACTGCACATAACTTTTACATTTTAAATGTCCTCACTGATTTCAAAAGGCTCATCTAGAATTAAAATTGTCATAAATGACAGTGTATGCTAGACAATATAGATTTAAATACATTTATCGAGCTAAAGTCATCTGATATTTTTTTAATTACTAAAATCATCTAATGTTTTTCGAATTACTGACGATGCGAACAGTACTTTAAAAATGTAGGGTAATTAAGCCAGTTGGTTGAGCAGGCAATGAGGCTGACTCGTTTAATAACGAGTCTTAACAAACAGTTAATTGAGCAGGCAAGTATGATTGATTGACTATTAATCTTCAAAATTTGACAATTTATTGATAAGCGGATCTTACATTGAGAGAATCATCAATTAATTTTAATCATGCATCAACATTCGGTCAGTAGCTTAACTTCACTTCATCGACTTTATCATGTTCGACACTGGTTTGATCAAACGTTATCTACGGTCCTTTGATATTAACCACATATGATTTTAATGATTTTGAAGATGATCACACTTGACAAAAGAATTTATTTTGCTTTTATTTTAATTTTAAACTAACAATCACTTTCATTGACTATTTTCTCCACTATTTTCTCCGCCTGAGCCGTTTATCTACCATTAAGTCAGTGATAACTGGTGTAAGGAGACCACAAACACATTGCTATCTGAATGATCACTTGTCAATAGGAAGTAGTTCGCGAAGGAGATGGTTATTTGTATCTGCCTCATATTTCCTTACACCAGTGTGTGTCCGAGAAAATCGATCATAAGAATAACTGTGTTATCAACACAAACATGTACAGAAGAACATGGAATGAAGATTTGTCTTTCAATCAATCTCATTGAGTAGCCAGCGGAAGTAGTAAATACAGTAAATGTGCAGAGATTTCTGTTTTTCCTCCAAAGAATTTTTTTTATTATAACTAAGTGTGACACATGTTGAGATTTATGTTTTCCCTCTTCAAGAAAAAAATATTATAACTAAGTGTGGCACATGTGTTTCCAAGGAAGCGGTAGGGAAAACAAGTTTGATGCAACACAAGTGTTCATAATTCATTGAGACGTCACACACTACTTTAACACAATTCCAGCAAAGCAATGAAATTATAAAAAGAAACATTTTCCCATTTATTTTAACTCACAATTTATTGACATCTTTTAACCCTCAATTACATGCTGTTCTCATATATTTCCTCAACTTTATCAGTTTTACAAGTAAACAGTTGCATTAACCAAATTGAATTGAGCAAAATTACAGGATCAGTTTGCGGCCTGAGATGCTTTGTGTCATTCTCTCAGAAGACTTCTGCGATGAAACACATCTGTCAACTAAATGCAAAAGTAAACGATCATAAATCGTCTATGCCCCTCAGAGTGGTTTACTTGCAAGGACAGGTTTGAACAAAGCTAATGGTACGATTTCAAAATGTGGTCCTCCCTTAATCCTCATGAATAGATATCGTGTGAAAACTGGAACAAGGCCTTTGGAAAGAAGAGAACATTGTATTTAAAGATCTTTTACTTTTGAAGCACGTTCCCCCTCTCATTGCTTACGGATAAGAGCGTGGCAACATGACAACATGACAACAACATGTCAAGCTGTAAAGATGCATCTGTAGACAATGTTTCTGGGATTAAAATGTTACAACAATATACAAATAGATTTTAAAATATACAAAAGAATACTTTTAAATTAGATACATTCTTAGTGCTGGAACCCCAATATGATTAAAGGATAAAAAGATTGAATCCGTTCAAAAGTAAGTTGTGCATTGACTACAACAAGAATTTCAGCAAATTCTTGCAAAGGTTTCGTAAATTAAAAGTTTACAGAAAGTGTATATAGATACTGTCTGTATCATATTTTGTTATTTCCTTGTTGAATGGACTGCGTATGTATTCCGAAACGTCGTGTATTTTCACATTAAAGAAGTTGTTATCCAGAAAATGTTCCTGTTCTTATGTATACCACTTCTAAATGCCCTTCAAAGAACTGTCTGTACTGTTGTGTTGTATCGTGGTTAACAGTTTAAATGTTTGACTCTATACGCTGTAACTTATAACTTATAACTAGAAACCAGTATCTTTTCTATTCTTTCTATCATATGGCCTGTTCGTGTATGATGTCAGAGCAACAAAGCTAAAACAGTGGCTCTTAACATTACCCCTGAATTAATTCATTTTTATGACCTCCAACCAACTGGTTTTCATATTTTGACACCCGATGCTCATTATATTTGTACTCGCCTGCACAACTTTTATCAAACCAAAGTAGGTTTATATTGTTTGGGCAGATTCATCGACAGTGAAGAATTATTGTTAAGTATAAAGTTTAACAGACATGTAACTACTTTAATGTCATGGATTAATTAAGTGTACCATAACAATTGCTTTACCCTTGAAATTAAATACATGCTATTATTCATAATTACAAAAGGATGTTTCCTAAGAATGACGATTAAAAGGATGTATTAATGCCTAATTTCTGTCCCTTCTTCAAATCATATTGATCACGATGAAAGGTGGTAGTACACATCTCCACTCCTGTCATAGCATGCGTGTTCCACATAGAACTGGAAAACTAACTTTTTTCCAGAAATCTGTCAAAGCTTACTTGTAGTCAATTTGGTTTACCTCAGGGTTTCTTTTCAGTTCTACTCCCGACGTGGGGTTGTATTATCCCTACTTTCTCTGTCCTTATTTTTGGAATGCAAATGGTCTTATCAGTTAGCTGCAGTCTTCTTTCTCGGTCTTTCCAGTGTAGGTCTATATTTTTCATCGAATCAACCGAAAATACCGTATAATATTTTTAATATGTGGTTCTTATTCTAGGGCTTATGATAAATTTGGTTATATGAATATAATTAGTATATAAACAATATGATAGAATCAAGGGCTTCATTTACAGATAATTAAAGACCATATTTTGTCGAATGTTTAAAAACAGTTTAATTACTTGCAGAGTTTTCCTCACACTATTAAAATTAATCTAGTGACGAAATCTAAATCAGTTATTGACATTGAGAGCAGTGTAATCAGGAACTATAAATTGATTTGAAACATTCTTTGGAGAAGAAACGAAACTGAAATTATTTTTGGATGTAGTTGGCGTGCTTGTTTGATTGCTTTCAATATGAAATTTCTTAAAAGGGATATTTTTTATTTTGGATGTTAATGAGAAACCAGAGTCACCCAGTGGAGATGCTATGAGTACATTCATTTATCTTGACGACTCTCTGAAACTTGTGACAATAAATGTTGATTAGAAATGCAGTTATTTTGGATGCTTCTGAATTCACAAAACTGATGATTAAATTGTTGTAAGAAAGTTTATTTAAGTCACAAAGCAAAGATTTTTCCTTCTTAAAGAAATGTTCCTTTGATGCGTGAGTGAAGATGTAACAATATATGGAGATGCAAGAGGCATGTTCTGATAACTGTCACACATTTTAACGTCTATAGTTTTCATGTTTTTTCTCAGTCCGAAATAAAGCAAGATTGCCCTTAAGTACAATTAATCACAGAAAGCTCAACTCAACCGAGTATACCGTATCATACTTAAGATATTTGTTGTTTATTTCAGGACTTTTGATACATTTGATTATATGACTATAAATTAGTATATAAACACAGTATTGATAGTATCAAGGGACTCATGTAGAGATAACTAAGACCATATCTGTCGAAGGTTTAGAAACTGTTATATTACTGGCAGTTATTTACATTGATAGCAGTGAAATAATCACATAAAACATTGATTTGAAGCTTTAAAGAAACATTCTTTCATGGTAGATGAAACGAACCAGAAATTGTCTTTTGAAACAGTTAATGTGCTTGTTTGATCGTTTTCAATATGAAATTTCTTATTAGGTTTTCGGAAATTGTAAATATTAATTAGGCATGAGAGATATTACATGTAAACTGCGTCACTCAATTTAGTACATTCATTTATCCTGGGGTCTCTCTGATACTTGTGACAATTAATGTTGATTAGAAATGCAGTAATTTTGGATGAGTTCCAAAAAATTGAAGATTAAATAGTAATTAGAAAGTTTATTTAAATAAACAACAAAGATTTTTCTTTTTAAAAGAAATCTTCCTTTGATGAGTGAGTGAAGATGTTACAATACATGGAAGTACAAGAGGCATGCTCTGATAGCCTTCACACATTTTTCGCTTTTATAGATTTCATGGTTTTACACAGTCGAAATAAAGCAATATGGACTTTAATCACAATTAATCAGAGAAAGCAACTTTTAAATCCTTTACTACATAGTGTGATATTTTGTTTGTATTATTTGATAATACTTTTTCAGTCTTTAGATTTGAAAAGTTTTGGCATTTTCAAAATTCACGATGAACTAAATCCAAACATGCAAGAATGTCATATATGTAGTTTAAAATAAAACTTTTCACTTTCTCAACTTGAAGCATATTGATCTTCATAACATCTTAAATAAATATAAGACTTGACTGCTTCTCTCGAAACCAGTTCATGTCTTTATATTGAGGGGTTTGCAGCAATATCTATAGTTATAAATGATGGATTGCTGTCCTAAAGACTAGTTTAAAAGCCTAATCTATTTGCAATGAGGTTTGATAAGAACTCACTTATTTGCAATAGCTTTAACACTCGTCAATATGTAATCTTGATGTCAGGAGATCGCAGATAGCTGTTTAATATTGACTTCTGTCATTTCAAATTGATGTATTTTGTCAATTACACTTATTTCATGAACCTTATTTCATGAACCAAGCATCTGTGATATGGAGAAGATTGTTATGAAAATTACCAGGAGTTCTATTCAGACAGATATTTGCTTCATTATCAGAAGAATATTTCATTGATATTTAAAAAAATATATAAAATATCAGACAATCTAAGAAAACAAATAATAAGAAACTGTATTGGTTCACTCTCATATTTATTTGATTAGTTGTTCTCATCTTAAGTAATAGAATACTCGTTGTTGTGCTTTATCGTAGAATATAACATAACAGAGATCATAAAACACTCAGGGCTGCGCCCTTCGTGTTTTATGCTCCCTGCTATGTTTTATTCAACGATAAAGCAATCCATTTCTTAAATATAATATATATATATATATATATATATTTGTATATATAAATAAACGATTTGCAATGACCAAAAGAGTACACTGAGTGTAAACAATCTAACACTTAGACTCTAAAAAATATTGAATAAGAGCCTCTTTCAGATCCATATCTCGCAGTCTCCTTTTCATTATCTAATAAAATGGTGATATTTTACGAATAAATCCTTTTTTCAGAGTCTGATTGTAAGACTAAGCGTAAATGGATTAGATCTTACTTCAAGCACCCTAACCCTCGATGCTGGCAGTCCTTGATGAATGACCACACTGAAGGAGTGGTGTCCGCTGTATTGACCCGGGTTGAAGAAGAACTACTTTAAGTGCCACACTGTCCGAGATTATATTGATGACTTACAAAGTAGCTTTGGGCGCCTTGGAATAATAAATCAACCTGGTACCAATCGTGTTTGTAGTTACATAACTATGACCGTGTTTTCCTTTACTTGTAATATGTAACTAAATGCCTTCTTATCCTTTGTGACAGATGTTCCTTTCTGTTTTACATGTAATGTTTAACTTTAATCTCTCTATGTTTTCATATTTTATAAGAATATTTGGTACCACCAAAACCATGAAGGATATATTATTAGGTCAAGGAAAGATAATTGCTTATATCATTAACTAAATGTTGACGTATAAAACTTAGTAATACATGTGGCTGTATCTACATGCTTTCTTATGTTACACTGCTAACAGTATTTACGTGTTCCTAAAGGTCGTTTTTAAAATGATAAGAATGTGAATGGCTCGGTAAAATATAAAATATAAAGGGCAGGGTTGATCTAGACTCTTTCCATCCATTATTTAAACTTTTCGAGTAAATGATACATCGCAGATGCTTTAAACATGTGGGTTTAAGTTTCCCGGAAATAGCTCTCAGTTTTCTCCATACAAAAATTCCCATGACCTTTCAAAAGTTTTAATATGATACGAATTTGAATCAGATTTCAGTTACATTAGCGTTAACAAAAGATATTGATTCCTTTTATTAAATAGTTTTGATTCTCAATTACAACCGACAATTTTCCGACAATTTCCCGCATGCTCAATATAATGAAAACTAATAACATTGTCAAGTTATCAACGAATTAACGACTATTTTCAATTATCTCAATGTCTCCATTCATTTAAGACAAACAGAACAGATGTAATAATCAATATTTTCTTCTGTAAAAGTAGTGTTATTTTCTCAATTTTGAAAATGTTCTAGCCAACATTTTGAAGACACCTTTTATGCATTCGATAAATAAAAAGTTGTTTCATTTGAAAGTGCAGTCATAAAGTTAAGATAGTTATTATTTACGATAGTTATGATTTTGTCTTGTCAGTGCACAAAACTTTCACATTGTTAATGTCTTCACTGTTAATTAAGTGATTTCAAAAAGTTCATCTAAAATTAAAATTGCCATGCATCATCAAAAATCATTGACAGTGTATGCTTGACAACATAGTTGTCACAAATAAATGTATCGAGCTAAAGTCATCTGATTGTTTTCGAATTACAAACGATGCGGACAGTACATTGTCAAATTGTAGGGTAATTAAAGCAGTTGGTTGAGCAGGCAATAAGGCTGACTCGTTTAAGAACGAGTCTAAACAAACAGGTAATTGAGCAAGTATGATTGATTGACTATAAATCTGCAATATTTGATAATTTATTGATAAGCGGATCTTTCATTGGCAGAATGTTCTTACTTATTTTAATCATGCAGCAAAAATCGGTCAGGAGCTTTAACTCATTCTGTCTCACTTCACTTCATCGACTTCATCAGGTCCAACATTTTCAGGATCAAACATTATCCACAATCCATAAACATTAGCAAAATAGTATCACACATGATAAAATACTATATTGTTTTATTCAAATTGTAAACTAAAAATTTACCTTTTCCATCACGTGATTTGTGGGGCTTCTATAACACTTTAAACTGTATAGTCGGGCCGGTAAGGTTTGCTTTAACATGCCAGACACTCATAAACGTTTGGGAATTAAGTATATTCTTTGATGTCATAATAACACAAGAAACTAGACACTCCTTACAGTACAGGTATCCTGATTTTCCAGAGATTACCTCGTCCATATGCCACTGATTTTCAAACACAGTATGTTTTTCTCCATTCTACCATATCACGATTAAATCGCGAATTATATATATTATATTAAGCCGATTCTGGTCTGTTTGCAGATTTATTATCCGAATTATTTTTTGGGGCCATTTTACTCACAACAATGGCTCATTTAAAACTACAATCCAGCATGTAAGCATTTGCAGAATTAACTCATTCGCGCGCTATCGTTGCTCCGCAAACAAGTATATCCTCACGTACTGTATAACCAAATACATGTACACCGTCTCTGACTTTTCACAGTAGCCAATCGGATACGACTGTTTTGGAAAATTATGGTAGAAATGAATATGAACTTAGTTTTAAGTTACTGCATTACAGTGTTGGAATAAAGACAACTGTGTCCATCTTGAATGTCTCAAACAATATATGATCTATTGCTATCGCCAATATGTACTATTACTTTCTGCATAGTCCAACATGTTTTATGCCGGAACAGAGCCTATAGTTCGCTTTAGCCATGCGGTAATCTTCATGCATGATTTGTAAATAGAGTCAAGAAAAGATCATACCCGTAAGTTTAAAATTTGTAATACGAGAGATTATAAAGATCTATTTTTAAAATGAATATATTTGGGGTTAATTGATTTTCATGCAATGTAAGAAAAAACCTTTTTACATGCATTTTGACAGTCATCGTGGTGCCAATGGTCTGATGGACGAACCGAACATTGGTCAAATTGAGCAGAACCTCAAATAAAACTCTCATAAAATTAGTTTATGAGTAATATTATTTCACTGAATGTCAGTTCAGGAACCTTTATCAACCATTTGGTCAGTACTACAAATGTAACTAGTGTAAGAAACCACGAACACAGTGCTACCTGAGTGAGTGAGTGAGTGAGTGAGTGAGTGAGTTATTGTTAACCAAACAGTTAATTTATTTGCCTAATTTAAAAAAGAAAATTGCAATTGAAAAACAAAACACGGCACGAAGGCCGCAAAAACATCAGCGTATTATCACAAGTTGAATAAAAGCTGATAATGAAAAGTTAAAATTTGTCAATAAGGTGTATAGCCTTTAAAAAATCTAAGACACGATGCTCACCGAAATGAGTAAAAACTCGATTGATTGAAATAGAAGGATAAAAAGTTTCCCTGATATGTGCAGTGTCCCAACCATTGCTACCTGAATGATCACTTGTCAATAGGAAGTAGTTCAAGTAGGAGATGGTTATTTGTATCTTCCCCATGTCTCCTTACACCAGTGTGTGTCCGAGAAAATCAATTATCAACACAAACATGTACAGAAGGACATGGAATAAAGATTTGTCTTTCAATCAATCTCATTGAGTAGACAGTGGAGGGGCTTTTTGATGAGATTTATGTTTTACCTCCGAAGAAAGGAATACAGATAATTAATTGTGCTGTATGTGTTTCAAGAAAGTTATGTGAAACACAAGTTTGATGCAGCACATGTGTTCAAATTCATTGTTGGTCAGAGACATCTCGCACCATTTTGATACAATTCTAGGAAAGCAATGAATTTCGAAAAAAAAATCACAATTTATCGATATCTTTTAACCCTTAATTACATGGTGTTCTCATATATTCCCCTCAACTATATACCAATTTAAGAAGCAAACAGTTGCATTAACCAAATTAAATTAAACACAATTACAAGACTCGAGATGCTTTGTGTTATTCTCTCAGAAGACTTATGCGACAAAAACACATACGTGTCAACCAAACACAAAAACAGTTGACCATTTGTCGTTGATGCATATGCCCCTTATAGTTGTTCACTTGCAAGGACAGCTATGAAGACAAACGTTTGTACGATTTCAAAAATATACAAATCTTAATTTCGTTGTTCAACAACGAATGATCATTATACAATATATAATTGCAATGTTTAATTTCTGTAGTAATTGTTTCTTTTTTAAACCAATTGATCGGTATTATTAAAATGTATACAATATGTTGTTATGTTAGAGGGTAAAACATCTCATTACACGACTCGATAAGCCGTATCCATAGACAACGGTTTAGAATCCGGATTGGAAGAAAATGGTGCGGCGTACAAAGCTACGGTGGCCCATAGGGGACATAAAGTATTTTGTGAAACTCTTCAGAGTGAGTGGTAGATGTGCAGGTCTTAAGACAGCAAGCTGGTTGACCATTCCATCGTTGTACCATATGTTAAACTTTACTATGATTCTACTGTGTCGCTACACCAGTCAGATCACTTGAACTACCTTCGAGGGGCAATTTTAATGTGAACACTTTAAAATGACAGTTCGATGTGAAACGGACTCGCATGGTTGAACCACGTACATTTGTTTTAGAAATATTGTTATTGATTCAGGAGTATTATGTAGCCATTGATAACACTCCTTTACTTTTTGTAAGTAAGAATGGCGTACTAGGGCGCCTTTAAAATCACAAAATTCTTCAGAAGACAACGTTATCACGATAAGTACGACAAAACATTATTGAATCGTGAATTAACGTGGGCCCTTTTCGATCAAGACATTAGACAGTACTCTTTTTTTTACACTAAAAAAACACTCAATGTCAAATTATTGCTAAGTAAGAAAGTTATATAAGAAATTAAATAAGTCAACGTTAGGACCGCATCATGCGGATCTTAAATATGAGCACACACAAAAATAAAGCTGTAATCTGGTATTTTATGTATGGTAAATAAGTACATTAGGAAAAGGTTACCAAACAATGTAACGGCTACACCACGTAGCATTGCCGTATTATAATGGGAGTGGAATCATACTATGAGCATACACTCTTCTTACTGAATAACCACAGAAGTCCGACTACAAGAACATGTACAGTCACAATCCTGATAAATAGTTATATAAGGATTAATGAGAACAATAGCGAAGTCAGTAGTGGTCTAACTTGTTATTCATTTCTTCAACTTTACCTAGGTTATTTTTTATTCATCATTGGGGCCCCGATGTTACGAAACATGGTAGTAGAAACCATACGATATACAAGTGCAAGCCATTGATTTCCACTTGAATGTTCTCTCCTTAATTAGCATAAAGAACGTGGCATATAATACCGTAAATTTGGCACAACCAACCTTGTTTATTTGGCTCGTTCTGTAATGTATATACGTTTGATGATGATGTTTTGAAGATAACTTTTAATTTCGTTACAAAATATAATATGTTTATTCTTATTGGGAAATATTAATTTTCGATGAATTTCATTCGTTCGTGAACTGCACAATTGAGGAGCAGCAATTTCAGTTGATAGATTTAGAAACAGTTGTATGAGAAATATGTTCATTTTCATTCCTTTAGACAACATCTATGCCAAGTATGTACATATTGATCAGTTACTTATATGTTGTCATCAATCGAGACCAGACCTGATCAGTGATAATTATATATATCGGGTAAAGAACGTGTCCAGACAGCGACTCTGTAACTTTTACTAACTTCACCCATTGGTGGTGACATTGAATATCAACGACTTTTCTTCAGAATACATCACGTGTATAAACTGAACGTACTTGGTAGCCATGTTCCGTCTAGATGGCCAGTCTCCGGGGACTTCGTGAAGCTTTTGGAGAGAGGATTTTTTTGACTAAACTTCTTAATCTCGCTGAATGAAGCGTTTCTGTCAGAATTCACCAGGGGAGACTACCATGTATTATAATTAAAACACGTCTCATGTGTTCAGTTCCGGGCATCTTTTCAGTTTTCAAGATTATTTTAAGACACATATTTTTACCATGAACTGATCTGTAAACTATTCACATGAGGAAATGGGTTTAATATGCGAAAACTTTTTAGAAAATGTTTTAATCCTATTCAAGAAATGAAATAGTAAGAAGTTGAAAATATGGAAATTTAATTTAAATGCACCATTTCCTCCTCTTAATCGCACATTTCCTTCGTGACTTTCAAATTGACTTATATATCAAGATCTTACTGCACAAAAAAGGCCAAGACATCATCTTGTAATTCTTAATTTCAGTTGAATTTTGAAGGATAAACTGGTTGAAGAGTAGACACGAAATGCCTCGTTTCTTTATTCAAATATTGATTGGTAAAGTAATCAAAACCTGACAGAAAATGACAATTCAATTCAAAACTTTAGATTTCTTGTGTGATTCCAACTGATATTTCATATCATTAAATAATAATAACTGACATGTATCATTGTATCACTGACATGCGTATTGAATAAAATTCTGACGAAAAGTCAATGAAAACCTCCTGAAATCTAAGACTACATGTGAATGTGACAGATACCAGGTACTCCAACGCAGATTTATTCGCCGCGTCCCTCTTTCCTGTGTGGAACAGAAATAACAAAAAACTTGTCATCATGATTGTTAGTTGAAAATTTACACTTTCAATTGTACCTTCTTTAATTCGCAATTCCCTAACCTCAGGGGCGCGTATAACAAAGAAGTGTTTAGTAGCTATATTGTTTAAATGGATGGTGAAGCGTTATTACTGATTAACCTGTTAATGTCACATCCATGTACATTATAGTTCCTCATGTTTTATGGAACTGTGTAAATACAAATGTGTTCATGGCTAAATGCAAATCGCATCATGCTAATTTGATATAAATTAGACTCATAAATATTCTGAAAAGTTTATTCAGTTTATGAATCACAGACCAATATGTTTCTGATTTACTCCCTAGGCAGTATACAATGTGTGTTGTGTGTTTGGCATTCATGATGCCGAAGTTACTAGTAAACCGGGCGCTGTCAGAAAATATAAAGTTAGCTAAATACGATATTCATGTATTATGTACCTATGTATATATAGTTTTAACATCTACTTTTGGACTATGTATGTATTTGTTACCCGTCGTATACGTACTTACTAGAAAACTTTAATAAAACTCTGTTATTAATTATAACACATTCAGTTGATTTGATTGGCTTATGATCTTTGACATTGCCTGGACTACTTTATTCATTCATAAAACTAGCATGAATACATTTACGAATGTCCAGCTCTTCTTGGTACTCATCTCATTCTAAATATATCCATGATTTAGTACTCATCACGATGATGAGTTATACTAAATATTCGTTTTAAATATAATTACATGAGAGAGGCTAACAAGACACAGGAGGTTGATAACCCAGCATGAACATTGTACTGCTCTCAGAAATGAATAAAGTTGTAATTCTTTCTGGTAGAAGGAAAAGTAAATAGTCACTAAACAAAACATAACAGAGTTGAAGGGCATTTCAACAATAATATTGATCAAAAACATTTTACTCTCACCTGCAGTTCTCTGTACATTTCATTCAGCATTACAAATGTAAATAGTTTAATCATACCCCATATCTCGTATAAACAAAGGATTTGATTTTAAAATAGTGTATATGTAATTTTGCAATATTAATAACTCAGAAGTTGGTATTACTCCACTGTTTTGTTTCTTTATGGGAACAATAACCTCATATATAAAACACAATATTTCGAATGACATTTAAGTAGGTAATAGATAGGACACATAACTCATCCCCCTTTCATTTTAAATGTTTGTTCCGAGTGATATAATTTTGAAATTATTTCACTCGGGACATACATCTGATATTAAGGAGAAATAACTGGTGGTAGAATCCGAAATATATGATTGATGGATCAAACTAGCGCCTTGCTGAAAACGGAGAAGCATATATCTTTTGGAAAAATAATTTCAAGCATTACAAATTAGATCTTGTCAAACATTGCTATGCTAATCAATATGCGCTGTCCTGCAAATTCGATCAAAAGCTGTACCTTGCAACTTTCTAAAAGCATTGTAATTAAAGTTTAATGAAATATCAACCCTTTCAGAATCCAAATGAGGAATTCCCGATTGGTTGTAATAGTTATAGCGTAACAATTGGTTTCAAAGATATTCATTTCCAATTGCCTTTGATCTATCATAAAAGACCTTTTCTTTGCAGTTTTAAATCAATATTATTTCTTAAAACTTAAATGTCATCAACAAGCTTGATCAATACAACTGATGTTTGTTATCTACATGTATATGGTGTAGCCATGGAGAACTAACGATGAAACGATGGGTAACGTTCCCATCAAAATCTAATATTTTCTTATGTCCTTATGTTTTGAAGGTTATTGTTGATATCCTTACCATAACGATGTACTGATCTCCGACAAAATATGTTTTTAATTATATTATTTCTTTAAAGCAGGTACACTCATTTCATATTTAAATATGATTTTCATACTTTGTCTGTCTGTCCTCTATATTCTGAAAATGAAACATAAAGAGAGCTCGAAATATAATTTAATTAATGTCGTATTGTTACAATCGAAACTGAAATTCATGTTTCCCTCAAACCAGCTATAGTCAATTCCTAGTGTATTACCACTGACAAATTTGATATATGGAGGACAAGTTAAGACACCTGATTAACTACATTAAGCTAAGTGATGTCTGGTCTAGACTGTCTATCTATCAGTGTTTGTCTATGGTCTGAAATAACAGGGATATCCTTTCTGACAAGACATACTACAGAAATAAAGCTAGTTATCATTGCATTACTCACGCTTGGTTGAACACCAGTTCACAAAACATCCTTGCTGATATATTACATCCAATGAACCCAGTCGCGCGTGATTTGATATTGTTTATAACCATGAATAGTTACGATGAATATATCCTCATCTCCGGATTAATGATATTGCTTAAATATGTGTAATCTTCGTATTGTTTGTAATATCATTGAAACAATGATCTGGATACGAGTTACCAAATGTAAAGGCAACTGAGTATAGCTGTGTTGATTCATTAGGAAACCTAAGATTGCTTTTCCGTCCATTATATGTGTACGGATGACTCTTTAATCAAGCAACTGTCAACTGACATGGGATATAAACATGTTAAACATGGGAGCATGGGAGAAGGTTTTCGTCTTTCAGTTCCTTCTGTACCAACATGTTAATACTAGTATGTTTGATCATCCACATGTTTAAAGAGTTCGAGTTTGGTTGTTATTTTTTGAATTCGTATTATTTTCTCCCAACTCCTTTTTATTAGTTAACTGTTACATTGTGTTGACTGAACAGAGGCTCAAACTCAAGGTGTTATCGCTGCAAATGAATATCATTGAACTTTGTCTTGCAATTACATTTTGTGCACACATGTTAACTTAGCTTAATCAGCCATATAGTTCATAACGTTTGGAATTAGGTCATTGCATGGAAATACCGAAACATAACTTGCTAGATGTTCTTTCCACAGTTTTTTGTCATTATTTTATAACTGATTGCAATACATTTCCCACTTCCCGTCATTCGTCATCGGTGTATAATTATTTTTAAATCCAGCAAATGTGTTAGAAATAGCATGTTTCATAAATGAAAAGAATGAATTTTTAAAATGCAATTTTACACACCAGTCCAACCATTGATGCAAATAGAATTCATTAAGAAAGTAGCTCTAATATTTTACTTTCTACTTTTTATTGATTCTCTTTCTCAATTTGTGATTCCCTATTTCAACTTTTTCTTGAAAAGGCTATAACATAAAAATTCATGGAAAGGATTTCATAAAATAAGCTGTTAATTTTAACTTAGGTCTGTTCTGAGAGCATATGTTGAAAATAGTACTGGAAACAATAGACACTATGATTTGATCTGACTTCGATCCCCTACATTGTGATTCAACAAGAAGGTAGGAAAGATCTGATTATCTGAAACGATCATTCTCTACCTACCTATATGCTTAAAAAATGCAGCTTGCAGTCCAGTATCAGGTTAAGTGCTTATTTACAAGTTTGATCAATATTGTACACACGAAACATTGATTCATTTATCAAGTATAACTATTTTTAGCATTAGGTATCACTTACATTCTTAGATAATTTAAAAGTATTAATTTTCTCTCAAAGCTCTATCTGAATTTGTGTTCATGGCTCCTTTTAATTTCTTTAGCAATATATTGATAACTAGCAGTTCATAAGGTGCACTATT
This sequence comes from Gibbula magus, assembly GCA_936450465.1. Classification (NCBI taxonomy): domain Eukaryota; kingdom Metazoa; phylum Mollusca; class Gastropoda; order Trochida; family Trochidae; genus Gibbula; species Gibbula magus. Next base: position 31,035,662 of record OW388297.1, on the reverse strand, counting down.
TATTTCATTAGTTGTAATGGTAAGTAAGGGTTAAAACCATTATCATATAACTGTCATTCTGTCAATCCAAACTGTTATTTCAGACATGACATTGTGAGCCGTATTTCATTAGTCTTTAGCTAATGGTATAACCGGGACTAGATCAGACAGGTAACAATACAATCTACTTCAATCATCTACACCATCCAGATAAGACATTCCAGCCTTGAGGTCAGAAGATTTTCATTGAGAGCTGTCTGGCTAGTCATGTTCCTTTAAGTCTTACGGACCTGCTGTACCCGTTCCAAATGTGATATATACCAACTACCAAGATTTGTTTCCTTGCTTATTTTGGTATCATTTAACATTTGAGAAAGTGTATCCAAATCTTATTAAGCAGTAAACAATAGCAAGGCACCGACGATTCTACGTTCTACTATTGGCATCCCAGAGTGGCATCAGGTGTTGAGAGCATTACGTCAGTAAAACATTATCTTTAGAGTAAGTACTTCATATTATTAGTCTGGCTGTGTATTGCACACAGAACAGACACATATATACCTAAAGCAACAAATTAATACCTAAATCATACAATCAAAATAATTTTGTAGAATTACTTTTCACTATCCCCTATACTCTTATAAATAATCCTTTAGCCACAAATTTCGTGTATTTGTCCCATACTAAATCATTGAGTTATCTGATATTGAGTTGGGGTATAAATAATTTATTTCAAACATAAATTAAGAAAGATAATTAGAATAGAATGTTATTTTTCGAGATAGTACAATTTGAAACCCGTACTGTATCAAAAGTATATGTATATACTAGTATTTGAAATTAAGAGATACATGGGACAACTGAATATGGTGACAATATATATTCCGCATATCTTACATTGGAATGATTTTGTTTTGTGTTTTGGGGTAGTATGCTAATCATTACTTTAGCATTATTTTAGCATTACGTCAGCATTACTTTAGCATAACATTGAGAAGATAAGCCACCAGCAAGTACCATTTATCACAATACTCAAGAATGAACGAGTACACAGCTAAGATCTCCTTCCTGTCTGGCATACCAAGATCACCATCATTCTGTGCTCGTGTTGACACTATTGATGGATATCGGAAAGACCGCAAATTGATGGGACTAGTTCAAGTTACTGGTGGCTATTTACTCCCGTCTCCGGTCTCCTTATTCAGATATTTATAGTGATAACAAGAAGATGGCTTTATTAGAATAACTGTGTTACCAATTATAGCGCAAAACAAACATGGATAATAACTGTCTTTAAATGAAGATTTGTCTTTCTTCTCAGCAGTAAGGAGACAGAGGGAGTGAATATACAGTGATTTGCCATGGTTCAGTAGCAGAGAGGGAATACATCAATCTTTATCCAGTAGGACGGTTAAGCTTTCCCTTTCACTGCGATCCATATATTTTATGGATGCTTTCATCATTAAATATTGACTCATGTCCTTCATTGAGAAAACACTTTTTTTTTAATTATTTAGAAATTACTATTTTTTTAATATTGGCTGTTATAATTTAATTATTGTCATTTCACTTGTTGGAATTTACATTTCGCATACAGGAGTTTCGTCTTGCATTGTATTGTTTTGCAATAATTTGTTTCTCTCGTATACTGACTTACAGCAATGAATATTTATTGTGGATTAATGTTCTGAAAGTCAGTTTAAAGTAGGGCATATTTGTTTTTTTTGTATCCTTTATCAGAAAGTGATTTCTATGCATCGTTTATAATTTTGAAATGTGCAGGTATAATGATCCCGAGAAACATTTTCCAATCATGTATTAATGTTTCTAATACTCAAGTTCTTTAAATGGAGGAAGTAGAAACATACATCCCCTATTTACTAAGCACAGTGTGTTTTAATGTGTGCACGTAATACTATTAGTCACTTTAAAACCCGATGATTGCCTTTTTAACGGAAGAGTGGCTTACTGTTTAGTTCAATATCTTAATGAATAAACTACATACCAGCATCATCCTTATAACGAATTCTCTTAATCCATCGCGTGCAACGGACAAGTTAGGTCCTATTAATTTTTTAAATAAATAGGAGTGAAACATTCATAGGGGAGATATATTCAAGTCTGATGTATCGATTATAAAAAAAACATAACTAGGATCACATATTCCAAACATATTCATTATTATATAAACATAAGAGTTCAAATACATCCATCTCTCTGACTCTAACTCACATACAGCCAGACGATTCAAATCAATCGGATTCACCTCAACGCGTAACCTTCAATCACAATGTGTATTCAGTGGTTATATGTACTCTACTAATATGTGGTTCAGTGATTTTACATACGCTTCTATCATGTTTTATCAACCACATAGATAACTATGCATGTGGAAGTGGAACTATCAAAATATCGGTGTTTACGTTTATGTCTTATTTTTTTCGACCATGTGCCACTTGAGTCTGTAGAGTGACGACATTGTAGTTTATTTAAGTAAAATAAAATGAGGAGAAGGATGAAATACATGTACAAATGTATATGTACAAATCAGCTTTTAATTTCGAAGAAATCGATTTAATGAATCTTATAAGGGGATATATCATTGTTTATATGAATGTGTATAGTATGTGTAAGAATGGCAATAAACGTAATACTTACATCCATGTCTACCTAAAGCCTAAAGCCTATCAGCTAAAAAACCAAATACAATCGCCCCAAAGTCGTTTTGACAGAGACATGTAATAAAATGATTGGTGGTGATGATGATATGATGAAGCAAAACACAAACAAAAACATGTTTATGCGATTGAACAGCATTTTCTAAATAGGGCCCATGTAGTAGCTTATAGTGATTAATCGAATGATAATAGGCCGACTTGCTTAACAAAACAAGATCTGAAAGGATCATGGTTGAGCTCTATTGGAGCATCATTTTTCGTCATCATGGGCAGGGTAAGGAGACATCTTGAGCTAAATAACGAGATCATATGCTGGATTGTTGCATGTATTGCTCATTCTTTATACATGTCATTGTCATTTGTTTATTCATACAGTCATAATAAGCTTCGAAACTGTTGTAGCACAACTGCTATTTGGTATTGCTAATTAGATTTTAGAGAAGATCAGTGTGGTGTATGGTGAAGATGAAGAGACAGTTGCCATATTTTGAATTAATGTGAATCATGTAATGGAATCATTCATGATGTTCTATGTTCTGTTGTTCCAAATACAACTATTATAAATATAAATGAATATAATATATGTATTCATTGTATAAAATACGTTATCTGAACATTTAGAAAAAACACAGGAATCGCATTCTTTAATCTTTGACATTTTGTTCTATCTGAAAGTTTATTAAATCGGGTTCGTTACAGTACCTTCTATAGAGTATGAATAAACAGAATTACAAAAGCTGTTACAATCATGAATAGATTGCTAAACTTAATTACAAACATGTCATAATGAGGTTATCATTCAATAAATGATCGTGAAACTACAAAGGAGTAACTATTGAGAAGATGAAAGAGCTTGCCATACACGAACGTCTATGTAAGGGTGTCTGCTCGAAACATCAAAGAAACGTTTGAGATATGCAAACTGCTCCCCGTGCAGCTTCATTGATAAATATGTACACCACTTCCAGTTGTATTTTTCTTGCTTTTGTGTATCAAAGAAATCACGTGGGTGTTAGAGTGATATGGGAGCCAGGAGTCAGTTGCACGTGCAGGTTAATTACCAGTATACACCAGCAGCACGTGTAGTACTAACGCCAGGAGGATCGTGTCAAGATTACATCCCCCATACGACCACGTGGAGTAGGAATGCGGCCCCACCCCCATGTTTACATCACTTCTCTATATCGTTCACTTTACTGCTATTTCAAGCTGATACTTGCGTCACACGTTCTATTCACGAGCTTGTTGGCACCTTTTGCGCGTTCTTAGCTATTTTTATGATGAAATTCTTTGAATGTGTTGGGTAACTAACAGCATATTGAAAACAATAAGTTTACAAATCTGCGAAGATGATAACAAGCATTGATTTCAAGATAAGTGTATAGTTTGGATTGCCACTTGAAAACAATCAGAAACTACTCATACCTCTGTATAATTTTCATTACTTTGGATTGCTGATTCTATGTTATCAACTATTATTTGATATTTTGGTGATATCTCGGGACTACTTGACATGTATTTAATTCACGTTTGGACCAGACAATGTATATTCATATTTAACTATTTCAAACTATGCTATGGACTGAAACCAGTGCTGAACATGTAATATCACCCCTTTATTCATCAGCATTGGTCATGTTACTGTTTTGTTCTGACAAAACGGAGCAGTTCGTATATTTTACTGCCGTTTGATGCCACGCGTCTCTCCTAAGACATAGATCAATAACGAAGTAGTACATGTCACAGATCGCTACGTACAGATTTTACTGGCGACTCTCCCACTATCCGATTTCCAGATTATGAGAACGTAATGACAGATGTTGAGATTTGAATTTATTATGCATCTTTTAATAAGATGCGACATCAACTGATGTCACACATTACATCAATTATGTTTTCTATCTCAGTATTTGTATATTAGAAAACAATGACTTCCTTGAAGACGTTGTTAATACCAAAAGACACCTTTGCATGTTCGTAAAAAAGAAGTCATCAATCCGAATATCATGTTTCTAAAACATCATGCTCCTCAAAGAAGAAAACAACAAACAGAAGATTTTCTTATTCGAAATTAAATCATGTGTATTCTCTTATTCAAGCCAAATTGATATAATCATGCTTTTTTTTGGATATAAATATGCTACTCATATATGGAAATGGTGGATTGCTAAATCATTTTCTAAAGATTTAATTGCAATTGAAATCGATACTTTAAACTGTGTAATCCAAGAACATATCACAGAATGTAAATCCAAAGGTCACATTTCCTCTTATTAGATATTTCCTCCCACATTTCCGAAATCAAATGTCAGGTGATTTTGAACGCTGATTAGAATGTATCAGTGGTTTAAGTATCACTGTGAAGTGAGTTTATATTTGTAAGATTCGTGCTGATTTTTCAAATAAAAGTGTTTATCCTTGGTTCATTTCGATGATTCAGTTTGAAACATTACCATGTTGTTTAACTTATTACCCTAATATTTTTTTTTCCTTCTCGACCTCTCGATGAGCAGAAGTCACAGTGCTAGAAGGTTGTCATTCACATCGCCTTCACTTCGAAGTCCTACTGTCCTGTTGGTAGACACGCCTGTTGGTTGACACGATTACATAGCACAGTGTGTGATAGGGAATAGCTTATAAACTCTCAAATTGGTCAGTCCAGAAGTTGGTTACCGATTAAATGGTTGATACATGCATATATACTGTCTTTTAAAATTATTTTGCAAACAATTATATATCTTAAAATGTCAGAGAATTCAAGTGTTCTAATTATGGAAATTTATTTGCAAACATAAATCTCACATTTCTATTTGTATGGTTATACTGTTTCTAAACATGCAATTTATGCTATGTTCTTTCTATTTCCAGGTAAGTTGTCTCCAAGCCAGCCATTAATCGTGAGTTCAATTATTGTTCGTACTTTTTGTCTTTTATGTAAACATGCTTTTTATATACCTCTACTTTATTTCGGTATATTGATTTTTTTCTTTTGAATTGTGATTTGTAAAATGAATAACAATGTATAAATTCGACGATTGAACCAAATTTAAAACAAGCCATGTTGACGACAGTTCTTGGTGCCATGACAATGATATCATGTAGTGCAACTGCTAATATGTCCATTTACTCGAACATCTTAAATGTATTTACTGACAGCCGTCATTGAATATATCTACATTACGGACTTAATTAGAACAAAGACGGTTTTTAATCTTAATTAAAAAAAGAGACTACATCGGCGAACACTCAAAGATGTAAATACTTTTGAAACTCGATTTTGTTAACACCTTTGAACAAACAATTCGGTAACGAAAATGATGACTATCGTAAAAGTGTTCTTGTTATTTTGCTACTTCTATGCTTTGGAGGAAATGGTCTTTTTGCACTATTGGTCCAAACGATAATTCAAAAGATGTATAAAATACAACCACTGCATTGAGTGCTGTCGTTTAAGGATAACCAGACCTGGAGAAAACTTTAAAAGTGATGCTATCACATTTTATTTTTAAAATGTTGTTTATTTACTTTTTTCATCTCGGTTAAAATTAAGACTGAGACATATTTTTTTTTATCATATCCTCTTCAATTTCTACTCAATGTCCCTTTTAATCTGTTTTTGGCAGATATTTGATTTGGTCTTATCTTTTGAGTTGTTAAATAATGGCAAAACATGTCGAAAAATAAATAATTATAACGAATGCCCTTAAATGCGAGATTTATCATTAAAATTCTTTCCTCCATGTCTAAATTTATTTCATTCAGTAAAGTTGTTCATCATTCTATGAATTAGTTTCTTATATTAAATATTAAGACAGATAAAATAAACATTTCACAGCCTTTATAAAAATGACAGATTGCAAATATATATTCATGTTGATTGGTCATCGCATATGGACTACATTTGTCTGTGAATGCCAGTCGAGATGCTCTGGTAACAGTTGCATTTCCCGATGTTCAAGATATGTGATATGCAGGCACACGCCTAACAGTTTGAACATCACTCCATGAATTGGAGACGTTTCATTATCTCAGAGAGAGTGTGCCATTTTGTTTCATCCCCTAGAAAGTGATACCTTTGAACGTACAAAGAAGGATTTCTTGAAGGAATGTAACACACGTGATCTCGAATCAAATTTACTTGTTTGTATAATACTAACTTCATGTGCACGCAGAAATTGCACTAGTAATGCAATGTTAATGTTAAAGTGATGTAAAATTGTCGTCTCCATAGGTGCTCACTTAACTTCTGTTGAAGTATGGACGTGTGTCCTGTTACCAATGGTCTTGACAATATGTCTAAAAATCGTATCTTATACACGGTCATTATTAAGGATTCTGCCCTTTGGGGCAGAATCCTTATTGTTATTGGCGTGGTTTTTTTTTATTATTAGCACCGATTTTGTGTCACCTATTTAGCAAAAACGGCTGCAGATAATTCAACCAAACTTTACAGTCAGACAGCCCTTAGTATGAACTCATTAAAATTAGCTTTTGGGCCCAATCGTTTAAGCCATTAAAGGTCCAGCTCGAATCCAAATTTCGATTTTTAACATGGGAATTTTTTTCAAAATGCACTTAGAGACTTGGAATTTTTGAAAATTGCAAACTTCAAAGGGAGATAATTAAAAAACCTACCCACCGAATTGAAAGATTTTTTCAGGAGAGTAAGCCAGGACTATGTCCATTATGAATCAATAATAAAATCGCTCGCGTACAGTCATTTCCGGTCATACTAAAGAAAAACTTTTAACATGGGAAATTTTTAAAAAATCCATTTAGAGACTTGAAACTTTTTGTAAAGATGCGCAAGAACAATACAAGCAAAAACGTAAATCATGACCAATTCGTAGGTCACGTGGTTTAGCCGCCATTTTGATTTTCTTAAAATTTGTCTGATTTTGACATGTTTGATTTGGGTCTAAATAATCCCAGTGACATACTAGAGACTCGCAACTTGTTTTAAAAGATGCTTAATAACTAGACAAGCAAAATATGTTACCATTGCGAAGTCGTAGGTCACGTGGTTTGGACTCCATATTGAATTTTAACCTTTTTTTAACCACTTTTGCAGAAACACCAATTTGAAGACAGTTGCATCTAAGCGCTGAATCTTAGATTTATATGCAGTTGAAGCATTCGAGAATAACAAGTTTGTTATATTTTGAGTAAACTCCTAATACTTGTTTCACAATCACCTTTCAAAGTATGGTAATTGTGAATATTTGATAAGTTTGATTTGAACTGACTTGATGAAGATTTTATTGAAGCGTCACTAGACAATAGACCACTCCTAATTTGATTTTCAGTAATTTCTATTGTAGAGGCATTGGACATAGCTACAAATTTTTACTTCAACCCGGAAGCAATTCAGAGACAATGCAGTCCATTTCATTTTGATGTGTAAACAGAGAAAATTCCTACTTTCGTTTTGACATACATTGTTTTGCTGGGGGTCAGTCCTGCTAAAGATTATAGATAGTGTTATTGTATCGAGAAATACTGACTGTTGCCGAAAATTACCAATTTGAAGATAGTCGACTCAGGATAATGACAATATATATGTAAAAGTAGGTCTGATCGAAAACCGGACATTGCACCACGATTAACGCAAATCTATTAGACGAATGTGATATGGGAAACCCATTTACAACACACACAAACACGACAATGTAAGTTTATATTGCTTTAAAGGTATGTGCATGTCAATTGGACGTGTAGTTTCGGTTCTGAATATTTATAATGATGTTAATTGTTGCTCATGCTGAAATAACCTACACGTTTGCTGTACAGTGTATGTTGACGTAATTGCATCAATGCATAATGATTTTCCCAAGAGCAAAGACATGATCTTGGACAAAATATCAACAAGTGCTACATAAATTCCCTTAATTTCGATAAATACTTTCGGAACAAAACAGTGTCTTATAGACGTAAAAACTATAATCACTAATTTCCCCAAGTAAAAACAACTGAACCCGCAGTCCTGTGGTAAGCTTTTGGATTTCTATTCCAGCAGACAGAGTTCCACTCCACCAGTAAAAACCTTTTTTGACTTAAATATAATTTCAAATGTTCAAAACTTATTTTGTTTTGTATGTTAAATTGTTTTGACTTGTTTTTTAAAACTTTTATTCATCTAAAAATTCATATTGGCAACACTGTCAAGATTAGTGTACTGGCTACTTTTTTGGGTTGTATTTTTGAATATTTCTTTACATGTAACCAATAAGATGATGTCATGACATATTTTGGTACGTTTGTCGTTTTGCCGATTTTGAATTTTCGACTTCTTTAATGAGATTTGGGTCCAATAAGTTAAAAATTTAAATCTCAAAGAAAATAAACTTTCTCACTTTTTAGGGTACGTGTCTTCAAAAATCTTCCCCTAAAATACAGCAATACATACAAAATCATGCTATAGCTCATTTCAAGAGACTTGAAACTTTTTAAAAAATATATTCAATAACATTTGGAAGATCTCTTAATTCATTATCTTTGAATTAAATAAAATATTTAAGCGCAGAATCCGCTTGTCGTCGCTTGCGACTATATTTTTGTTATTGTACTTATTATATTCCCATATAATCAGTTTTTGCAAACAATCGACTCTTGTCATTCTATGGACATGACGTTATTTCACTGAAAGGGCAAATCAATATTCATGACTTATCCTGGGTTTCCGCATCAGACTGTAACTCAACTTTAATCTCGGAATGGATCCCTTGTTTAATTTTTGATGGTTTCGGATGGGAATAGCACATTAAGCATCACATTTCTGACTCCACGTTAATCACATGGGTACTTAAGTTCAGTTGTGATTCCCTGCACAAAATCGGTTTGTTATTGTACAGATTATGATTCCAACTGCTTTATCTTACTTTTTAAAAGGTGATAATTGCTGCCGAGACATAAACAACAGATGCTATAAATATGCTGTTTAAACAATAACTATAATGACATTTCCCGTGAATCTTGAAACAGTATTTATCTCTATAACGAGACTTTCTAATATACTTAAGATCTTGTTTGTGTAACTACCATCAAAAGCGATGTCTGTAAAAATAGCCACTGATATCTTACTTAGTGTGTGGCAAGCGATAGCCAAGCTCAATGAGAAATATAATATGGTTTTACAACTCATTGCATCTGTAATAAGTAACCGATCATGTTGGATAAACGTAGTTAATATGAATGGCTTTAATGATTTTTGGCAATTCTGGAAATATTTCTTATTTGACAAAACTTATCGTAAATATTTATAGATGTAAAACTCCGTGCGTATCGTTATAAATTCATAAAGACATACTTTCATTTAAAAAACAAACAAAACTCAATTTATAAACGAAATCTATATCTACTGACATCACAAACTCACAAAGGTATCTTATTACTTAAATAACATTACCCATTGCCACCCATCACCGTAAGTAATCACGGTTTAACTCGGGGTTATATATGTGCATACTACACATATTTGTTCTGCAATAACGTCTTTGCCGTATTTACACAATGGCTGAAAATCATTTCCAGTGGACTTGTACAGTACTGTATTCAAATACCAGTGACCACCAACCCTATTAGCAACAGTAAAGAATAACAATGACTTCAACACTGGCTTACACAAAGTAATGATATCTGACATTTATGTTTGCCCTTGTACTTCCAAGATACTCCATTTTCCCCTCTGTCCCTTTTTGTACAGGTAACATATGCGATCCGTCCTAGACATTGGCATTTATAGCTGTTCTTCGAAGACATGAATCAGACGAGTGTTTGCTGAAGAAACTGTGACACTTAATTACATAGGACTCCTGGACCGTGTTCAAGAGAGGTTTCAAAATAATCGTTCAATTAGCGATTACTGTTAAACCTCTCATGAACGCGATTGCTCAATGTAGCGCTATGTAGCAAGGCGAGCAAACTTCGAGGAATTTGCACTGTGTCGTTCAAGAGAGAAAGCGCTACTTGAGCGCTACATTGAGCAATCAATGAGCAATCTAAGCGCTCGCTGTTATGGAACGGGGCCCTGTCCTCGAACGGATACATGCTATCTGTCAGCTTTGGAATGTATCTGATGATATGTAAAGCCTGAAGATGAATGCATGCTTGAAACTTTCATCATAGACATATTTGGTTCTCCGCCAGTTTCGATCACTGACTAATTTAAGCCATCTCAATTGCGCCTTATTTCCCAGCGTATTTGCGTCCTGCAGATTAGGTTCTTCGTGCAACGTTTGGCACGGAACAGGCGACGAAATGCAGCAATGCTTAGATTAGCCAGTGATAGAAACTGACGCGATGTATGCCTAGCGGGGGAAGTTGTCCATGTATTTTGGTTTATGAATACGAAAATGACATTGCGAGTAATCGTAAATCTGTAATCATGTAATCATGTACCGAATTATTTTTCCCTTTTGATATCTCTACCAGTTGCATACATACCCATCACCAACATAATTTTGTTTTATCCAAAGACAAACTACCACTGCTAGCAACTTCTTCGCTGCCATGTCCATGCAGTAAAGAGAACATCGTTGTGAATCCAATATTTGACTTCAAGCCATGATATACAATGTTTGTGGATATTTATGGCCCATATCTCGACAAAAACTCTTCTTAACAGCACAATTCATTTGTTCTGGCCTTGTCATCTGAGCGAATGTTTCACTCAGTAATTAATTTACAGTTCGAAAAACAAAAGGACTCCTTAATGCTGATTACTTCAGTGCATATTGACGTTACTAAATTTCTCTTGCTATCAAATGTTGTAATTGTGCAAGTTTTTATATGATGGGTTCAGTTCAAAAGCACCTCCGCAATGGTGAATAATGCAGCAGTGTGATTGTCTTAGTGTGACGTTTGCAATCTCTCAAGTGAGTGAGTTATTGTTTAACGCCGCATGGGCAATAACACAGCCATTTGCAGCGAGAAATTTGATTCAATTGGCTAAGTTAGAAGAAGTTGCAAAAGCAAGCAAGAAACGGCACGGAAGGTCGTGAAACATCAGCAAGATATCCAAAGATTAAGGAAAAGCTGATATGAAAAGTAAAGATTGATAATTTATCAATAAGGTTTATAGCCTTTTTGGTTTATGGCTCAAACTTGACGAAAGCTCCACGACATCTCAAAACTTTGTCAATTCATTGAAGTATTAGGACTTCTTTCATGCTGGAACCAGAGGAAACGTCGAGGTGAATGTTTGACGATACATCACATTTGGCTTTTCTTTGACAGTGTAGTACCTACTCTTGACAGGCAAACTACGAAACGGTTTTTAACCTCACTGTTAACGCAAAAGTGAATGTGTATTACGCCTGTATTTCAAGAAAACCTTGTGGTCACTCTAACGTTTTACGTCTGTATTTATCATCTGCACAGTCAGATCAACTTCCTTTTTCCTAAAGTAGTTGCAGACTTGGCTCTGTTCTTTAGGCACGTGTGTAGTGCTCCAAATTGTAATAATTGCTCCAAATTGTAATACCTGCTACAAATTGTAATAAAAATTGCTCCAAATTGTAATACCTGCTCCAAATTGTAATAAAAACTGCTCCAAATTGTAATAACCCAATTTTCGAAAAACGTACTGTCAAGCTGCTCCAAATTGTAATAAAAAGTGCTCCAAATTGTAATAACTGCTCCAAATTGTAATAACACAGATAAAGGCGATGTAAGCTTAAATATCTTTAGTTCTGATTATTTGACGATTTTGGTTTTATGGTGATCATTGATTCGGTGTTCGTTTTGATAATGGTAATTACAATGTTTGTGAAGATTGTTATTATCCCCCGTGTTAACGAAATAATAATAATGGATAAGGAAATGACCTCAGTCCGTCTGTCTGTCCGGAGCAATCATCATATCAAGATGTTCCTTTTGGGGTTGTTAACTTCTTTTGAATTTTATTTTTAGCCATGGAAAAACATCTACATCTTGATTCCCGAGCAAAATACGAAATGCGTTCTACAATATTGCTTCCGGAACAGAACTTGGTTATTTTTAGATAGACAGTATTCTGTTGTGGGAAGTACATTTCCTTCTGTAGCATGAATTAATAACTAATTAGTGATTTAGGATTTATTATAGCATTAAGCTTCACAATCATTGTTCAATACATATTTCTGTAACAGGTTTCCACTTATAGTAGACTATGTCTGCTTGTATTGATTTTAAGATTGATTTTGTGTAAACAGTAAGGTAGATATACACGAAAGTTGTATCTATATGCATGTAGATGTTGATGTTGATTACGATTTACATATTTAAGTTGACATATACGTAAAGATGAAGTTGTAGATGAAGATGTATATGTTAATGTAGACGTAGACGTAGCCATGTTAACGTTGAAGGACATGGATATATAAAATGTCCTGATTATTAAGCTGAATATGAAGATGTAGAGCTCTGTATATCACGATGTACATGACGGGGATGAATATGTAATTGTTAATGTATAATGGGTACTTAGGTTATGATGCAGATGTAACTGTTGATGTAATGTGGATATGAATTATGAATAAAGAGTGGTTTAGATGTGTAGATGTGGATCAAACGGACACAACGCGGAATAAGATCTTTTTGACTTTCATGTTATTATTTATAAATTAATGACATTGCCAAGTTGATGACCGAATGATGTTTTTATATCATTCAAATGTAAAACAAGAACTCATTTTAGTCGCTGTCGGTCTTAATTTCTTTGTGCGAAACGAAATGCTGCAGGTATTAAAAAAAACTCTATTGATATCAGATGTACCATTATCACTATCTTCATCATAATACTACAACCGAATTTGGGATTAACACTATTTAGTGCAATTCGGAGCTGTTATTACAATTTGGAGCAGTTATTACAATTTGGAGCAAAGGCTTGCTCCAAATTGTAATAACTGCTCCAAATTGTAATAATGCTCATAAATTCAATATCATGTGACCAAAAATAGAAATGCTGTAGGCATTAAAAAAACGTTTATTAATATCAGATGTACCATTGTGACTATCATCATCATAATAATACAACCAAATTTTGGGTATTTACACTGTTTAGTGCAATTTGGAGCTGTTATTACAATTTGGAGCAGTTATTACAATTTGGAGCAAAGGCTTGCTCCAAATTGTAATAATGCTCATAAATTCAATATCATGTGACCAAAAATAGAAATGCTGTAGGCATTAAAAAAACGTTTGATAATATCAGATGTACCATTGTGACTATCATCATCATAATACTACAACCAACTTTTGGGTATTTACACTGTTTAGTGCAATTTGGAGTTGTTATTACAATTTGGAGCAGTTATTACAATTTGGAGCAAAGGCTTGCTCCAAATTGTAATAACTGCTCCAAATTGTAATAATGCTCATAAATTCAATATCATGTGACCTAAAATAGAAATGCTGTAGGCATTAAAAAAACGTTTATTTATATCAGATGTACCATTGTGACTATCATCATCATAATAATACAACCAAATTTTGGGTATTTACACTGTTTAGTGCAATTTGGAGTTGTTATTACAATTTGGAGCAGTTATTACAATTTGGAGCAAAGGCTTGCTCCAAATTGTAATAACTGCTCCAAATTGTAATAATGCTCATAAATTCAATATCATGTGACCAAAAATAGAAATGCTGTAGGCATTAAAAAAACGTTTATTAATATCAGATGTACCATTGTGACTATCATCATCATAATAATACAACCAAATTTTGGGTATTTACACTGTTTAGTGCAATTTGGAGCTGTTATTACAATTTGGAGCAGTTATTACAATTTGGAGCAAAGGCTTGCTCCAAATTGTAATAACTGCTCCAAATTGTAATAATGCTCATAAATTCAATATCATGTGACCAAAAATAGAAATGCTGTAGGCATAAAAAAAACCGTTTATTTATATCAGTTGTACCATTGTGACTATCATCATCATAATACTACAACCAACTTTTGGGTATTTACACTGTTTAGTGCAATTTGGAGTTGTTATTACAATTTGGAGCAGTTATTACAATTTGGAGCAAAGGCTTGCTCCAAATTGTAATAACTGCTCCAAATTGTAATAATGCTCATAAATTCAATATCATGTGACCTAAAATAGAAATGCTGTAGGCATTAAAAAAACGTTTATTTATATCAGATGTACCATTGTGACTATCATCATCATAATAATACAACCAAATTTTGGGTATTTACACTGTTTAGTGCAATTTGGAGTTGTTATTACAATTTGGAGCAGTTATTACAATTTGGAGCAAAGGCTTGCTCCAAATTGTAATAACTGCTCCAAATTGTAATAATGCTCATAAATTCAATATCATGTGACCAAAAATAGAAATGCTGTAGGCATTAAAAAAACGTTTATTAATATCAGATGTACCATTGTGACTATCATCATCATAATAATACAACCAAATTTTGGGTATTTACACTGTTTAGTGCAATTTGGAGCTGTTATTACAATTTGGAGCAGTTATTACAATTTGGAGCAAAGGCTTGCTCCAAATTGTAATAACTGCTCCAAATTGTAATAATGCTCATAAATTCAATATCATGTGACCAAAAATAGAAATGCTGTAGGCATAAAAAAAAACGTTTATTTATATCAGTTGTACCATTGTGACTATCATCATCATAATACTACAACCAACTTTTGGGTATTTACACTGTTTAGTGCAATTTGGAGTTGTTATTACAATTTGGAGCAGTTATTACAATTTGGAGCAAAGGCTTGCTCCAAATTGTAATAACTGCTCCAAATTGTAATAATGCTCATAAATTCAATATCATGTGACCAAAAATAGAAATGCTGTAGGCATTAAAAAAACGTTTGATAATATCAGATGTACCATTGTGACTATCATCATCATAATACTACAACCAACTTTTGGGTATTTACACTGTTTAGTGCAATTTGGAGTTGTTATTACAATTTGGAGCAGTTATTACAATTTGGAGCAAAGGCTTGCTCCAAATTGTAATAACTGCTCCAAATTGTAATAATGCTCATAAATTCAATATCATGTGACCAAAAATAGAAATGCTGTAGGCATTAAAAAAACGTTTATTAATATCAGATGTACCATTGTGACTATCATCATCATAATAATACAACCAAATTTTGGGTATTTACACTGTTTAGTGCAATTTGGAGCTGTTATTACAATTTGGAGCAGTTATTACAATTTGGAGCAAAGGCTTGCTCCAAATTGTAATAACTGCTCCAAATTGTAATAATGCTCATAAATTCAATATCATGTGACCAAAAATAGAAATGCTGTAGGCATTAAAAAAACGTTTATTAATATCAGATGTACCATTGTGACTATCATCATCATAATAATACAACCAAATTTTGGGTATTTACACTGTTTAGTGCAATTTGGAGCTGTTATTACAATTTGGAGCAGTTATTACAATTTGGAGCAAAGGCTTGCTCCAAATTGTAATAACTGCTCCAAATTGTAATAATGCTCATAAATTCAATATCATGTGACCAAAAATAGAAATGCTGTAGGCATTAAAAAAACGTTTGATAATATCAGATGTACCATTGTGACTATCATCATCATAATACTACAACCAACTTTTGGGTATTTACACTGTTTAGTGCAATTTGGAGTTGTTATTACAATTTGGAGCAGTTATTACAATTTGGAGCAAAGGCTTGCTCCAAATTGTAATAACTGCTCCAAATTGTAATAATGCTCATAAATTCAATATCATGTGACCAAAAATAGAAATGCTGTAGGCATTAAAAAAACGTTTATTAATATCAGATGTACCATTGTGACTATCATCATCATAATAATACAACCAAATTTTGGGTATTTACACTGTTTAGTGCAATTTGGAGCTGTTATTACAATTTGGAGCAGTTATTACAATTTGGAGCAAAGGCTTGCTCCAAATTGTAATAACTGCTCCAAATTGTAATAATGCTCATAAATTCAATATCATGTGACCAAAAATAGAAATGCTGTAGGCATAAAAAAACGTTTATTTATATCAGATGTACCATTGTGACTATCATCATCATAATACTACAACCAACTTTTGGGTATTTACACTGTTTAGTGCAATTTGGAGTTGTTATTACAATTTGGAGCAGTTATTACAATTTGGAGCAAAGGCTTGCTCCAAATTGTAATAATGCTCATAAATTCAATATCATGTGACCAAAAATAGAAATGCTGTAGGCATTAAAAAAACGTTTGATAATATCAGATGTACCATTGTGACTATCATCATCATAATACTACAACCAACTTTTGGGTATTTACACTGTTTAGTGCAATTTGGAGTTGTTATTACAATTTGGAGCAGTTATTACAATTTGGAGCAAAGGCTTGCTCCAAATTGTAATAACTGCTCCAAATTGTAATAATGCTCATAAATTCAATATCATGTGACCAAAAATAGAAATGCTGTAGGCATTAAAAAAACGTTTATTAATATCAGATGTACCATTGTGACTATCATCATCATAATAATACAACCACATTTTGGGTATTTACACTGTTTAGTGCAATTTGGAGCTGTTATTACAATTTGGAGCAGTTATTACAATTTGGAGCAAAGGCTTGCTCCAAATTGTAATAACTGCTCCAAATTGTAATAATGCTCATAAATTCAATATCATGTGACCAAAAATAGAAATGCTGTAGGCATTAAAAAAACGTTTGATAATATCAGATGTACCATTGTGACTATCATCATCATAATACTACAACCAACTTTTGGGTATTTACACTGTTTAGTGCAATTTGGAGTTGTTATTACAATTTGGAGCAGTTATTACAATTTGGAGCAACGGCTTGCTCCAAATTGTAATAGCTGCTCCAAATTATAATAATGCTTGTAAATACAATATCATGTGACCAAAAATAGACATGCTGTAGGCATTAAAAAAACGTTTATTAATATCAGATGTATCATCATCATAATAATACAACCAAATTTTGGGTATTTACACTGTTTAGTGAAATTTGGAGCTGTTATTACAATTTGGAAAAGTTATTACAATTTGGAGCAAAAGCTCCATAAATCCAATATCATGTGACCAAAAATATCCAAACGGACAAAATTCGGAATAAGATCCATTTGACTTAAACGCCATTATTTGAAAATTAATGACATTACCAGGTTGATGACCGAATGAATTTTTATGTCATTTAAGTGTAAAAGAAGAACTCATTTCAGTCGCATTAGGCTTTTATTTGTCTATGCAAAAACCAAAGGCTGTAGGTGTAAATAAATCTGTATTGATATTATATTTACCATTGTCATCATCAAAACATTACAACTAGTTTTCAGGTATTTACACTTGTAAATGCTATTTGGAGCTGTTATTACAATTTGGAGCAGTTATTACAATTTTGAGCAAAGGCTTGCTCCTAATTGTAATACTTGATCCGAATTGTAATCAACAATGTAAATATCTGATATTGTAGTTTGTTTTTGATGACAGTATACATATACGACAATCAGGAATATTACACTATCAATCTGCCATGATACAATAATTAGTAAATTATATAGTGATAAAATATAACTTATATAATACACTAGTGCTCAAAATAAAGTATACACCTAAAAAAATACGAGTACTTTTTTCAAAATTAAAAAATTATTGATCAACCATACTGGAAATTGTGTCCCACGTATAGACCCATACTTTCTGTGGAAAAAATGTCGAAAACAATTACGATTCGCAAAAACGTTGGATGAAATCCAAAAATGACATATTCTTGTGTAACACAAACTGCATGTGCAAATTGATTGTATAAAACAGCCTAAGCGAGACGTTAGGGATGCAGTAGTAGGAAAAACATAAGAAGTATGCCACGTTTGAGTCCTGTCGAATTAGAGAGAGCTGTCGAATTTGCCCAGCAAGGAGAAAGACACACCGCCATTGCCAGAACCTTTGGTTGTACCGGAACTACAATCGTAAAAACTGATGCATCGGCTGAGACACACAGGCAGTACATCGGACAAGCCTAGGAGCGGTCGACCACGTGTCACGACGCCCGCTGAGGATCGACATTTTCGAACGATTCATTTCAGACATAGATTCGCAACGGCGACGTCAACGGCGTCAACGGCATTACGTCACCCTATCAGTCGACACACCGTCTACACTCGACTTCGAAGACATGGCATTCGGGCACATCGACCATACCGTGGTATTTATCTGACAGGTCAAAATCAACGTTGTAGACTGACGTGGGCCAGGCGGGTTCAACGGTGGCAGAGGTGTGATTGGGCATGTGTGATGTTTTCCGACGAAAGTCGGTATTGCCATTACAGAAATGATGGTCGGAAGACTACCAGTGCCCCCTGTCACAGTCCAACAACTGGAACAATGTCTCCAACAGGAATGGCAAAGAATCACGCCTGACGTCATTCGTCGCCTTACATCATCAATGTATCGACGTGTTACGGCCTGTATCAACGCCAATGGAGGTCACACTCGTTATTGAGTTCGTTATTGTTGACATTTTGGCAATGAAAGACACTTTATCCTATATTTTTGAAAATGTTAATTTACATTAGTACCCCACTTGTCTCTGATTGATCATTAAACCTAATATTCAATATCAAATGCAATGTATCTGTAACATTTGTTGTAAAAACGAATACTCTATTGAAATTAACAAGATTTACAAAAATATTTGAATTTGTTTTCATTTGACGCCTGGTTTAACAACTGTATACTTTCTTTTGAGCACTAGTGTATAAATGGGTGACATAGTTTTCTCTTGAAATGAGACTTTCATCTTTCATGTGTATCAACATTTTATTTTTTAATACATTTTATGTACAACTAGAATCAACTCAACCATAACATCAAGATTAAATCTACACTAACACATACAATGAAATCTCCAATTGGCATATACACTAAGTCTTGTATCTGAATCTATACCTACGCATACAGTTACGTTTACATAATACATCTACCTCTCCACACAAAACCTTGATCTACGCGTACCTCTGTGTGTACCTTAACATCTACATCATCATACACATCTACACTTACACCCATATATACATTTAAATGAAGATCTAAATCTGTATTTAGATTAAGATACATGTATGCATCTAAAACTTTGTCTACCGTTTTTGCTACATATCTATTTACATCTACACCTACATCTTCATCTACATCATCGTCTCGATCTACATCTACATGTTCAATTACGTCTAAATCTATAACTTTACGTACATCTGCATCTGCGCCTGAGTTTGTATATGTATCTTCATCTCTTATATCTACGTCAACTCTTATATCTACATCTACGTCTCTGTAAACGTCTATACCTTCATCTAAATCTAAGTCTAAATTATCATCTACATTTTCAATTTACATCTATATCTACATCTATATACACATTTTCGCATACATGTTTACCTACATCTACATCGACATCTTCACCCAGATCTACATCTACACCTACATATCAAGCTATCTCTACCAGTACGTCTACAACTGCATTTACACATACAACTGCATTTGCATCTACATCTTCGCATAATCTTTTCCTACATCTGCATCTAAAGCAACACCTATCTATTATTCATTTGTAACTCTGTCTACTTCAACATCTTTATCTACGACAACTCATGTCAACTCAAATATACATCTACATTATATCTATATCTATTTCTATTTCAACTCTTATATCAACATTTACTCTTTCTATATCTGTATCAGCTCTTATATCTACCTCAAATCAACACTTACATCTTCATCTACATCAACTCTTACATCTACACCTACATCAACTCTTACATCTACATCTACATCAACTCTTATATCCATATCTCAATCAACTGTTATATGTACATCAATTCTCTCAATATCTGTATCAACTTTTACATTTACACCTACATCTCCATCACTGCTTACATCTACATCAATTCTTACCTCTACATCTACATCTACTCTTACATCTACATTTACATCACCTCATACACATAAATCTACATCAACTCTTATATCCATATCTCAATCAAGTTTTATATATCCACATCTCATTCAACTCTTACATCAACATCTACATCTACATCAACTCTTACATCTACATCTACATCACCGCTTACATCAACATCATCTCTTACATCAACATCTACATCAATTCTTACATTTACATCAACTGTCACATCTACATCAAATCTTACATGTTCATCTTCACCAGCCCTTGCATCTACATCTACATCGACTCTTATATCAGAATTTACATCTTTTCATGTAAACCCCACTGCTACTACTACTACTTCACACCTACATATTTATTCACAACACCACGAAGATCTACATCTACATCTGTTCATTTACAACTAAATATATTAGCCAACGTCAACCGTTGCTTCTCAATCTCTGTTTATACATACAGTAACACGTACTTCCAATCTACTTATCTAAGCCTTTTATTTCTACATTAAATAATATATTTACATCTATGACAACATCTATACCAATATCTACTTCGCAATCATCACCCACATCCTGTTCATTTACGTCTGTATATACACCTACATCTGTGTCTACATCTACATCTACATCAGTTATTTCTACATATGCATCAACTTATATATCGATATCTATATCAACACTTACAAATTAATGATTCTCAACATGAGATATAACTTCACTCATGTTATTACAAGGCATAACCTCTGAATCGGGTTTTGTTGTACACATAAGACTTTTGCCTTATCGTACATATACATCTAAAACAAAATACAACTAAAATTAATATCAACAATTACGTCAAGATCACATCTACATTTACACCTACAATAACATATAAAATGACATATACAATTTATCTGCAACTACAGCTACGCATACATCTATATCTAAGCATTTACATTCATTTGTATCTACATTTAAATGTTATTAGCTTCACTCATGTTATTACAAGGCATTACCTCTGTATCGGGTTTTGTTGTACACATAAAACCTTTGTCTTATCGTACATATACATCTAAAAAGATCACATCTACATATCTACATTTAAATGTTATTAGCAGGCTTATATTCGTCTACATCTACATCTACGTCAAGTCTGTTATCTACATCAAGTTGTCTACCGCTACATCAACAGTTATATCTACATCTATATCAATGCCTATATCTATATCTACATCAACGCCTATATTTACATCAACATCATGCTGTACATCAATACATACATCAAGATCGAAATCATCACCTTCATCTACATGTCGATTTACATCTTATCATCATCTACATAAACTCTTGTATCTTCATCTGTATCAGATCTTCTTTTCATCAACTCTATATATTTTAATTTTCAGCAACTCGAGATGTAGCTCCACCGCAGTTATTACAATTTGGAGCAGTTATTACAATTTGGAGCACTTTTTATTACAATTTGGAGCAGCTTGACAGTATGTTTTACGAAAATCGAGTTATTACAATTTGGAGCAGTTTTTATTACAATTTAGAGCAGGTATTACAATTTGGAGCAGTTTTTATTACAATTTGGAGCAGGTATTACAATTTGGAGCATTTATTACAATTTGGAGCACAACACACGTGTCCAACTACTAGATGACCACGTTTTACGGCTACAGCGTAACTATCTGCAAGATCTAAGGCATCATGATTCAATGAAAGTTTGTTTCTGGGGCAAACTCGAAATGCCTTATGTAGATGTGCTTTTTGCGATTTTCAACTTCTTTGAGTTGCTTTTTTGCTCTTTTGTTGAACAGATTTCTACACATAAAATCTGAAATTATTGATTAAAGCATAAAGCGCCATATATATTCTGACTTTTCCCACTTGGTGGGGTATATAGCCGACCTGTTTGTGCTTATTTTTTTATTTTTTTTATTTTTGAAAGCTAAGGGAATCCAGTTCATAAGCCAGTGCAACTTTCTCTTGATTGTTAAAACCTGATTGATAGGTCACTTCGTTGTCCCTTCCCCGGTACTGGTGAAAGTAAGGACTTGACTTTTTTAAGAGAATCTGCTTATGTAAAAGGATATTTTGGGATAATTGATTAAAAGGACAGGTAATAAAATGTATATTTTCATCTATTGTGGTTCTTAAATTCTCACACTGCCCACCGCCCAATCCAAGTTCTTTGGAGAGTTGAACGAACCATAGTAAGTCTTGTGAGGAATTATTAACACCATTTCTAATGTCTTATTATATTAATCTTATTAATATTTTAATAGCTAGTAACAGCTAAAGTTGCCTAAACGACAAGGGTGGTAAGTAAAGTGAACAATGATGTTATGTGTTTGTTCATAGAAGCAATTTATTTATATTTGACAATGTATGTGTTGGGGTTTCAGTGTTTCATTAAACAACCTTAAAAGGTGACATAACTCAAGAACTGCTTCCCACGTCGGTCAGAGAAACCTGGTCACGTTTCTAAACAATTATGTGTCCATGAATTATTTCGTCAACATATTTTATTCACTTCGTGGAATTTCAGCACCCCATGTGTGTTTGAACAAACAACATCTAAAAGCACAATTGTGTATATTTCTTTGAAAATATATGAAAATCAAGACAGTCAAGATCGACTTTATCCAGCAGTAGTATGTTGTTTTTGACCCTGTTGAAAGGTTGGACAAGGCGGTGAAATGCAGCAAAGCTTAAATTACCAAGTGATAGAGATTGGCTTAATTTCAGAAGGGAAGCAAGGATAGAATTACCAAGTGGTAGAGATTGGCTTTATTTCAGAAGGGAAGCAAGGATAGAATTACCAAGTGGTAGAGATTGGCTTAATTTCAGAAGGGAAGCAAGGATAGAATTACCAAGTGGTAGAGATTGGCTTAATTTCAGAAGTGAAGCAAGGATAGAATTACCAAGTGGTAGAGATTGGCTTTATTTCAGAAGGGAAGCAAGGATAGAATTATCAAGTGATAGAGATTGGCTTAATTTCAGAAGTGAAGCAAGGATAGAATTACCAAGTGGTAGATATTGGCTTTATTTCAGAAGGGAAGCAAGGATAGAATTATCAAGTGATAGAGATTGGCTTAATTTCCGAAGGGAAGCAAGGATAGAATTACCAAGTGGTAGAGATTGGCTTTATTTCAGAAGGGAAGCAAGGATAGAATTACCAAGTGGTAGAGATTAGCTTTATTTCAGAAGGGAAGCAAGGATAGAATTATCAAGTGGTAGAGATTGGCTTTATTTCAGAAGGGAAGCAAGGATAGAATTATCAAGTGATAGAGATTGGCTTAATTTCCGAAGGGAAGCAAGGATAGAATTGCCAAGTGATAGAGATTGGCTTTATTTCAGAAGGGAAGCAAGGATAGAATTACCAAGTGGTAGAGATTGGCTTTATTTCAGAAGGGAAGCAAGGATAGAATTACCAAGTGGTAGAGATTGGCTTTATTTCAGAAGGGAAGCACGGATAGAATTATCAAGTGATAGAGATTGGCTTAATTTCCGAAGGGAAGCAAGGATAGAATTACCAAGTGGTAGAGATTGGCTTTATTTCAGAAGGGAAGCAAGGATAGAATTACCAAGTGGTAGAGATTGGCTTTATTTCCGAAGGGAAGCAAGGATAGAATTACCAAGTGGTAGAGATTGGCTTTATTTCAGAAGGGAAGCAAGGATAGAATTATCAAGTGATAGAGATTGGCCTAATTTCCGAAGGGAAGCAAGGATAGAATTATCAAGTGATAGAGATTGGCTTAATTTCCGGAAGGGAAGCAAGGATAGAATTATCAAGTGGTAGAGATTGGCTTAATTTCCGAAGGGAAGCAAGGATAGAATGAATGCTAGTTAGGTTACATACGTCAAGGCAACAGTAACAACATCTAAAGACAATAACATGGAAGCATCTGATAAACAATGTACCAACATATGTCATTTATACTATTACACCTTTAATACTCACTCAGTATTTATTAGGTTATATCTTATAATAAGAGCGTGTTAAGTGTCTTTATATGTCCGTCAGGTACACATGTATTGGATGTCACGGTGACCCGAAAAATATATACTAATGTAAGTTGCATTATTGGCTGAGGGCATAAACATTGATTGATAAATATCTGTATTCACGGGATATCAAACAAAGAAGGAAACCATCGTAGGAGCTTTGAGAGGTTGAGGGTTTGTTTTGTTGATGAGACTCTTTACATAGCTAAAGTGTACAAACGAAATGATCCAAATCAATCCTGAACGGAAATAAACAGAGGAGAGCTATGGGATGCCAAACAGATCTTAAAAGATTTTCAGACAAAGAAAGAGCATGGACTGTAGAATAATTCTGCTATTTTCGTTTAGGCAAATTCACAAAAAAAACCTCTAGATGAAAAAAAAGGAGGGCAATGTTCATTGGTCATTGTTGACTCGAGATTACTAAGATCATCTTTGAACAAGGAAATCATAAAGGCAAATGTTCAAGAAACCTTGTAAATCGATAAAACAACCTTACTTATGTTTGAGCTAATAAACCTGAGTAGCGATTAAAACTTCCATTTGACACCCCATAGAAAGCGATATTATTCACGCTGTTATTACCAGAATTAAAATTCTGCACTGGTAAAACCAAGCTGACCAGAGATGTCTCTTATGATTATTATATTCTTTGCAAAATCCGATACCCTATAGTCTTTTAAATCAAGTCATTAGTATCAGATTTCCATCAAACTAACTACCTGTATACAACGATTTTGGATTTACGATGTGATACAAGGTGTGAATTCTTGATCACCGCTATCTTACGGAGTTGGGTAACATACCATGTTGATAAGCTAGTACAAGTTTATGAAATACGAAATCCCTCTTAACTAGTGACATGTCACTAAGCCAGCGGGTAGCAGAGTAGTTCCTCCCCTCACGCATGTCACCAGTCGCTTGTAATGTTTCTGAGCAATTACTTTTTTACCACCAGTGTAGTACAATGGACGTGTCAGATGGACAAGGGAAGCAGTAATGTAACACTTGTACGTGTGTCTGACGAACTGACCCAGAGGGAATTGCACCACAGTGCTTTGTGACAATCACTTTCCTCGTCAATCAAAACCGTGTTATCTGTGTTGAACAGATTAGATCGTCCACAGGGAATCGTTAACTGGTTTGTGTTTTACCCACATGTGATTTACTGTCCTCCATCTTCACTGTTTGATGAGCAATATGTTGATTTCAAACTGTGACCTTGGAATGCCTACTCAATTATGCAGTGGAATATCGGTTTCACAAAAAGCATGTACAGGTAAAGATTTACATTGGTAAAGACCTCGTGTCCTTTTTAAGTATACTACGTGGCTTATTGGTATGCGTTGACATTTCTCAAAAGATAGAAAGATAACTGTCGAATTGGAGTGTACGTTAATATGATTTTAAACTCAATCAAACGAATCAAAATTGTACAGGCACGGTAAAACCTAGCTGTAGGAAACATTTGCAGCAAAAAATCGCTCTGTTGTCCAGGCTCGTCATAATGCTAATCATCCTTAAGGATTGTGTACCACATTATTTCGGCTTCCACGTGATAAAGGGGTAAGTAATATATAAGAAACGTTGAAGAAGAGAAGGTGTCATTTAAAAAACATGAAAATTGGGTTTTCTTACGTTACTTCACATGTTAAGAAATGTAGAACCATTAGCTGTATCGCGAAGCTTGTAGTACGATACGGGCTTATGTTGACGACATGATTTGTCATTAGGAATGTGCTCAATGTCAAATACCTGTGGCAAGTGATGCAGTCATCATTCAGTAAATAAAAGAGCGTTAGTTGTTTAATGTATTCGTTCAAACAGCAGAACAAACTTAGTACTAGACCAAGTGCAGAAACTGCAACATCGTCTGTGCTTTATTTACACAATAACTGACCTTTACTGTATTCAAATGCCAGTGACCATCAACCATATTAGCAACAGTAAAGAAGAACAATGACTTCAACACTCGCCTACAAAAAGCAATTATACCTGACATTTACGTTTGCCCTTGTATGTCCAAGATACTCTATTTCCTCCTGTGTCTGTGTTTGTTCAGTTAAAACAGATGACGCTTCCTAGCCAGTGCTATTTGTAACTGTTCTTCCAAGACATGAATCAAATGAGTGTTTGCTGAGGAAACATCTGAAACTCATTACAGAGAACTCCTGTCTTTAAACAGATGCATGCTATTCTTTAGCTTTGAAAGAACGTCCCTTTTATGTATGGGTTAAAGTTAAAAGCCTGAATATGAAAAAGTTATTACGGCTTTCATCACACACATATTACACTACACTTTCTCCACAAGGCATAACTCTCGCAAGCCCCTATCACTGACTACTTTAAGGATTGTTGCATTTCGTCAGCTTTTCTGTGCCAGCGTAGCAGCGTGCTGTGTCTAGACTTTGTCGTGCAAACCAGACATCTCTGGCACAGAAAAGGCGAAGAAATGCAGCAAGGCTTAGCTTTTGATAGAGACGAGGGGGCGAGTTATGCCTTTCTGAGCATGTTGTATTCGGGTTAATACCAATTAAATTTATATTGAAAGTTATCATAAATTTGCAGTCATGATTACCGACAAATTGTCCCTTTTAATATCTCTATTGAGTGCAAAAATACCAATGCCATGTCGATACAGGTAAGAGAACATTATTGTAAATCCTATATTTAATTTCAAACCATATGATTATGTAATGCTTGTGAATATATGTGTCCCATTTTAAACAGCATAATTCATTTGTTCTAACCAGTGCTTATGTGCGAGTATTTCACTCGGTTTTCAATTTACAAAATAACAAAAGGACTCCTTAATGCTGATTACTTCAGTGCATATTGCCGTTACTAGATTTCTGTCGCTTTCAAATATTGCAAGTTTATAGATGATTGGTTCTGTTCATAAAACGCCTCTGCAATTGTGAATAATGTAACTCTTGAAATCTCTCTCTCCAAGCACTTACATATCAATCCCAGAAGTTTTTTAAATGTATAAATTGACTAAGCATAATGCTAATAGATGGTGATTGCTTAGTGAGTTAACCAAAAGAGACTGCTGTCAAACCATTGTATTCCTGAGATAATCGAAACACTATCCTGAAAAGAAGAAAAATTCCATTGTCGAGAAATTGCACAATGTAGTAAGTATTGATGATGTTTAACAAAGCATCAACTCATTCGGAATATGAATGTGTTGATGATGGTAATAGGTTTTAGGATCAATTATTATACATCTGAAAATAAAAACTTTTTATTGTTTTGTTTTTTTATATTTGTTATCGCGGATCCATAAACTTGTAAAGAGAATACTAAAGGATGTCCGTTAGTTGCCAAAACTATTCATGGTATTAAATGGGACGATTTAGTGTTTTATTTATTACTTGCTGATTTAACATCAATTCACCGGATATTGCGTGATGTTGTTACACAATCTGTAATGCCATTTCAGATATGTTCAACGAGTGAGTAAAAGTGAGGAAGTACTTGTATAATTGTGTACAATGTTCATGTCATATATAGGACTAAGTCTTACTCTTTTTGAGCATTGTCGATTTTGATCAGTTATGATTAAATTAATTGAAGTGTAATAAGCTTATGAAGTTTTGAAAAAATGTCATTTCATTACATTGAAAAAAAAAAACGGTTTTTACATTCAATATCAAAATCAAAACCAGGTTTCTTTTTCTTGACAGGACATTCAAAGCAATCATACACAAACATTGTCCACTGCTGTAACATTGTCTGTCGCTTCATTCCGTACTTCTTATTTGAATGCTTCATTTTGGAAATCTAAAGGTAGCCAGTAGGCAGCCACATAAACTTCATTTCTCTTGACCCGATGTAAATCTGTATCTCTTGATCGAGTAAATACTGATTGATAAGTCACTTCGTTGTGTTGTCACTTCTCTGGCAATGGTGAAAGAAAGCACTTGACATGTTATATTTCCCTGAGGTACAAACAATCAATACAGCTTATTGTGAATGGATATTTTGGGATAATTAATAAATCGGACAGGTAATGAAATGTACTTTTCATCTATTTTGGTTCTTCTGTTCTCAGCCTATCTTTGGGCACATCCGTGTAATTCGGAGAGCTGAATGAACCATATTAAATCTTATGATGAATTATTAACACCATTTCTGGTGCCATAGTGCCAGAGTATATCTGAAAAGAGGGATATATTAAGAGTTAGGAACAGTTTATAGTTGGCTAAACTATGAGGGGTAACTAAAGTAAACAATGGTTTCATTTGTTTGTTTCATTGAAGCAGTTTTTAAAAGTAATTTACATGGAATAAGCTTAAAAGGTGATATAGCTCAAGACCTGCTTTCCATATCGGTCAGTGAGTCTTATAATCATTAAAGACGAATCGGAAGATGGTTAAGTAGAGCTTTACACAAGCATCAAAAAGAAAAACACTTCCAACAAAAATAAGATATTGATAAACACAACTGCAACATATACTCATGGTCATAAAGGTTATCACCCCTACAAAATATAAAATTGTTTACTGTATACTCACATAAATGATAATCCTCATGAAAAGCCATAAACCACAGGGACATATCTTGTGAATAAGGATAGTCACATGTGATACCGTGTGCAGGCAAATTACCCCCTTGAAATATACATGCATAAAATCTTTATCAGAAGACTGGTTTTGCAAACTTCTGTAAGTATATAATTTTCTTAAACATTCTCCGGTCATGTTTATGAAAACATTAACATGCGTTGATGAATTAGGACCAAGAATGTACATCACTTCGTCAGCATATATTAACAAAATTAAATTTCAGCACCCTATGTGTGTTTGAACAAGTTTAACATCTAAAAGCATAATATTCAGATGGATGAAAATTGATGTAAATCTTTAAAACATATGCAAATCAAAGATAACTTTTAACTTGATCTGGCTCCACCGTTTTGTTTTGATTTTACCCTGTTGAAAAGATGATACAATATAGGAGGGCTTACGTTTATGATAGAGACTGGCACAGGTTAGCTCAAGAATAGATGCATCTGATAAACGATTACCAACATCTGTACATTTTAATAATCATCAAATATTCATTATGAAAAGTTATACAAGAGCGTGTTAAGTGCGTTTATATGTCCCTTTGATAGACATGTATTGGATGTCGCAGTGACCCGTTTAATATGTCGGACTATATACTGCAGGACATAAACATTGATTATTTGATATCAATATTCACGGGATAACGAATAAAGAAGGAAGCAATTGTAGGATCTTCAATAGGTTGAGAGTTTCTTGTGAGGATAAGGCTCTTTATAAAGGGTTAATGTATACAGAAGGTGGTCCAATACCGAAGAAATCTATGGGAGACAGAATGGGACTTTAGTCGCTCTTTGATAAAACTTTCAAATGAATTTGTAAGCTGTAAATGAATAAATTAGTTTACTAAAGTACCGTGTTGCACCCTATAGAAAGCGATGTTGCTAAGTGCCCACATTTGAGTGTTATGAATTCAAATTCTGCGCTAGTTAAACCTAGCTAAGCAGCCATGTTTCTTATAATTATTATCTTCTGTATAATATCCGAAAAACCATACATATTTAGGGATGGACGTTGTTATCAATTGATTGTTTATCGTTTGTCTTTAAATTATTTGTATAAGAGCTTTATTAGTTTTGTAACTATAAGAACATATGAACTTGGGATATGATGCAAAGGGATGAATTCTTGACCTAACGTCGGTTTACATGGCCTTTTAATAAGCTAGTTCAAGTTACTGCAATATCTTGAAATTTTTCAATATTTGTTACCACCAGCGTAGTACAATGGACGTGTCAGATTGACATGTGAAGCAGTAATGTGACGCTTGTACAAGTGTCTGACGAGCTGACCCAGAGGGAATTGCACCACAGTGCTTTCTAACAATCACTTTCCTCGTCAATCAAAAATCAATGTTATCTGTGTTGAACAGATTAGATCGTCCACTGGGAATCGTTAACTGGTTTGTGTTTTATCCACATGTGATTTACTGTCCTCCATCTTCACTGTTTGATGAGCAATATGTTGATTTCAAACTGTGACTCTCAGTAAAGTAAAAGCACAAGGAGCATTGCCTAGAACAGATTAGATCGGTCCACTGGGAATCGTTATCTGTTTTGTGTTTTACCTGTTAATGATCAACTATTCTCAAAACTTTTGTTTCCCATGTGTTAATTTCAAACTGTTATTCTCTGTACAAGCGCAAAGGTGATAGTTTTGACCCAATACTATCTATTTCACTAAAGGTGCTGTAGAGGTAAGCGTGTATATCGGTAAAGACCTTAAAGACACTTAATTACATAGGACTCCTATCCTCGAACAGATACATGCTATCTGTCAGCTTTGGAATTTTTTTTATATGTATCTGATGATGTGTAAAGCCTGAAGATGAATGCATGCGTGAAACTTTCATTATAGACATATTTTGTTCTGAGTCAGTTTCGATCACTGGCTAATTTAAGCCTTCTCAATTTTGGCTTTTTTCCAGCGTAGCTGCGTCCTGCAGATTGAGTTCTTCGTACAACTTTTGGCACAGAACAGGCGACGAAATGCAGCAATGCTTAGATTAGCCAGTGATAGAAACTGACGTGATGTATGCCTAGCGGGAGAAGTTGTCCATGTATTTTGGTTTATGAATACGAAACTGACATTGCGAGTAATCGTCAATCTGTAATCATGTAATCATGTAACGAATTATTTTTCCCTTTTGATATCTCTTCCAGTTGCATACATACCCATCACCAACATAATTTTGTTTTATCCAAAGACAAACTACCACTGCTAGCAACTTCTTCGCTGCCATGTCCATGCAGTAAAGAGAACATCGTTGTGAATCCAATATTTGACTTCAAGCCATGATTATACAATGCTTGTGGATATTTGTCCCATATCTCGACAAAACCTCTTCTTAACAGCACAATTCATTTGTTCTGGCCTTGACATTTGAGCGAATGTTTCCCTCAGTAATTTATTTACAGTTCGAAAAACAAAAGGACTCCTTAATGCTGATTACTTCAGTGCATATTGCCGTTACTAAATTTCTCTTGCTATCAAATGTTGTAATTCTGCAAGTTTATATATGATTGGTTCTGTTCATATGGTGAATAATGTAGCAGTGTGATTTTCTTAGTGTGACGTTTGCAATCTCTCAAGTGAGTGAGTTATTGTTTAACGGCGCATGGGCAATAACACAGCCATTTGCAGCGAGAAATTGGCTAATTTAAAAGAAGTTGCAAAAGCAAGCGAGAAACGACACGAAGGTCGTGAAAACATCAGCAATATATCAAAGGTTAAAGAAAAGCTGATATGAAAAGTAAAGATTGATAATTTATCAATAAGGTTTATAGCCTTTTTGGTTTATGGCTCAAACTTGACGAAAGCTCCACGACATCTCAAAACTTTGTCAATTCATTGAAGTATTAGGACTTCTTTCATGCTGCCACCAGAGGAAACGTCGGGGTGAATGTTTGACAATACATCACATTTGACTTTTCTTTGACAGTGTAGTACCTACTCTTGACAGGCAAACTACGAAACGGTTTTCAACCTCACTGTTAACGCAAGTGAATGTGTATTACAAGACAACCTCTTGGTCACTCTAACGTTTAAAGTCTGTATTTATCATCAGATCACCTTCCTTTTTCAAAAAGTAGTTGCAGACTTGGCTCTGTTCTTTGGGTACATGTCCAACTATTAGATGACCACGTTTTACGGCTACAGCGTAACTATCTGCAAGATCTAAGGCATCATGATTCAATGAAAACGTCTCTCAAAGTTTGTTTCTGCGGTAAAAACCGAAATGCCTTATTTAGATGTGCTTTTTGCGATTTTCAACTTCTTTGGGTTGCTTTTTAGCTCTTTCGTTGAACAGAACTTTCTCTTGATCTTAAAACCTGATTGATAAGTCACTGGTCACTGGTGAAAGTAAGGACTTGACTTTTTTAAGAGAGTCTGCTTATGTAAAAGGATATTTTGGGATAATTAATAAATAGGACAGGTAATAAAATGTATTTTTTCATCTATTGTGGTTCTTAAATTCTCACACTGTCCACCGCCCAATCCAAATTCTTTGGAGAGTTGAATGAACCATATTAAGTCTTGTGAGGAATTATTAACACCATTTCTAATGTCAATTATCTGAATAGATACATATTTTAATAGCTAGTAACAGCTAAAGTTGCCAAAACGACAAGGGTGGTAAGTAAAGTGAACAATGATTTTATTTGTTTGTTCATAGAAGCAATTTATTTACGTTTGACAATGTATGTGTTGTGGTTGCAGTGTTTCATTAAACAAGCTTAAAAGGGGACATAACTCAAGAACTGCTTCCCACGTTGGTCAGAGAAACCTGGTCACGTTTCTAAAACAATATGTGTCCAAGAATTATTTCGTCAACATATTTTATTCACTTCGTGGAATTTCAGCACCCCATGTGTGTTTGAACAAACAACATCTAAAAGCACAATTGTGTATATTTCTTTGAAAATATATGAAAATCAAGACAATCAAGATCGACTTTATCCAGCAGTAGTATGTTGTTGTTGTTGTTGTTGTTTGACCCTGTTGAAAGGTTGGACAAGGCGGTGAAATGCAGCAAGGCTTAAATTACCAAGTGATAGAGATTGGCTGAATTTCAGAAGGGAAACAAGGATAGAATTACCAAGTGATAGAGATTGGCTTAATTTCAGAAGGGAAGCAAGGATAGAATTACCAAGTGATAGAGATTGGCTGAATTGCAGAAGGGAAGCAAGGATAGAATTACCAAGTGATAGAGATTGGCTGAATTTCAGAAGGGAAGCAAGGATAGAATTACCAAGTGATAGAGATTGGCTGAATTTCAGAAGGGAAGCAAGGATAGAATTACCAAGTGATAGAGATTGGCTTAATTTCAGAAGGGAAGCAAGGATAGAATTACCGAGTGATAGAGATTGGCTTAATTTCAGAAAGGAAGCAAGGATAGAATTACCAAGTGATAGAGATTGGCTGAATTTCAGAAGGGAAGCAAGGATAGAATTACCAAGTGATAGAGATTGGCTTAATTTCAGAAGGGAAGCAAGGATAGAATTACCAAGTGATAGAGATTGGCTTAATTTCAGAAGGGAAGCAAGGATAGAATTACCAAGTGATAGAGATTGGCTTAATTGCAGAAGGGAAGCAAGGATAGAATTACCAAGTGATAGAGATTGGCTTAATTTCAGAAGGGAAGCAGGGTTAGAATTACCAAGTGATAGAGATTGACTGAATTGCAGAAGGGAAGCAAGGATAGAATTATCAAGTGATAGAGATTGGCTTAATTTCAGAAGGGAAGCAAGGATAGAATTACCGAGTGATAGACATTGGCTTAATTTCAGAAGGGAAGCAAGGATAGAATGAATGCTAGTTAGGTTACATACGTCAAAGCAACAGTAACAACATCTAAAGACACTGACATGGAAGCATCTGATTAACGATTACGAACATATGTCATTTATACTCTTACACCTTTAATACTCACTAAGTAGTTATTAGGTTATATTTTATAATAAGAGCGTGTTAAGTGTTTTTATATGTCCGTTAGGTACACATGTATTGGATGTCACCGTGACCCGAAAAAAATATACTAATGTAAGTTGCATTATTGGCTGAGGGCATAAACATTGATTGATAAATATCAGTATTCACGGGATATCAAACAAAGAAGGAAACCATCGTAGGAGCTGTGAGAGGTTGAGGGTTTGTTTTGTTGATGAGACTCTTTGCATAGCGAAAGTGTACAAACGAAACGTTCCAAATCAATCCTGAACGGAAATAAACAGAGGAGAGCTATGGGATGCCAAACAGATCTTAAAAGATTTTCAGACAAAGAAAGAGCATGGACTGTAGAATAATTCTGCTATTTTCGTTTAGACAAATTCACACAAAACCCTCTAGATAAAAAAATAGGAGGGCAATGTTCATTGGTCATTGTTGACTCGAGATTACTAAGATCATCTTTGAACAAGGAAAGCATATAGGCAAATGTTCAAGAAGCCTTGTAAATCGATAAAACAACCTTACTTATGTTTGAGCTAATAAACTTGAGTAGCGATTAAAACTCCCATTTGACACCCCATAGAAAGCGATATTATTCACGCCGTTATTACCAGAATTAAAATTCTGCACTGGTAAAACCAAGCTGACCAGAGATGTCTCTTATGATTATTATATTCTTTGCAACATCCGATAACCTATATATAGAATACTTAACGATGTCCCGTTTGATAACATATTTATGAAACGAGTGAGTGGTTTGGTATTTTAAAGAGCGAAAGCGAGTTAAATACCGATGCCATTCACAAGTTTCATAAACATGTTATCAAACGGGACCTAGTTTAGTATTTTATTTATTACTCAATGATGTAAAATAGCGCTGAATTGCAAGAAAATCTTTGTTAGTGACGCTTACTTGCAAATAGGTCACCCGCTATGGCAGTCGCGTGGCTAACATTGTGACGTCAACAAAAATCGACTATGACGTCACGCGCCGATTATGAAGTTACGGCAGCACGCGGTGGTAGCACACATGTGTGTAACCAACTCATTGTTATCTAATGAGTGATCTCACCACGGTTGAGTAATAAGGTCTTTTTAATCAAGTCATTAGTATCAGCTAGATGTCCATCTGATAGTTTTAAAACTACCTGTATACAACGGTTTTGGATTTACAATGTGATACAAGGTGTGAATTCTTGATCACCGCTATCTTACGGAGTTGGGTAATTTGGATAAGCTAGTACAAGTTTATGAAATACAAAATACCTCTTAACTAGTGACATGTCACTAAGCCAGCGGGTAGCAGAGTAGTTCCTCCCCTCACGCATGTCACCAGTGGCTTGTAATTTTTCTGAGCAATTACTTTTTTACCACCAGTGTAGTACAATGGACGTGTCAGATTGACATGGGAAGCAGTAATGTGACGCTTGTACGTGTGTCTGACGAACTGACCCAGAGGGAATTGCACCACAGTGCTTTGTGACAATTACTTTCCTCCTCAATCAAAACCGTGTTATCTGTGTTGAACAGATTAGATCGTCCACTGGGAATCGTTAACTGGTTTGTGTTTTATCCACATGTGATTTACTGTCCTCCATCTTCACTGTTTGATGAGCAATATGTTGATTTCAAACTGTGACCTTGGAATGCCTACTCAATTATGCAGTGGAATATCGGTTTCACAAAAAGCATGTACAGGTAAAGATTTACATTGGTAAAGACCTCGTGTCCTTTTTAAGTATACTACGTGGCTTATTGGTATGCGTTGACATTTCTCAAAAGATAGAAAGATAATAGTGATGAACTGTCGAATTGGAATGTACGTAAGTATGATTTTAAACTCAATCAAACTAATCAAAATTGTACAGGCAAGGTAAAACCGAGCTGTTGGGAACATTTGCACCACAAAATCGCTCTGTTGTCCAGGCTCGTCATAATGCTAATCATCCTTAAGGATTGTGTACCACATTATTTCGGCTTCCACATGATAAAGGGGTAAGTAATATATAAGAAACGTTGAAGAAGAGAAGGTGTCATTTAAAAAACATTAATACTAGGTTTTCTTACATTACTTCACATGTTAAGAAATGTAGAACCATTAGTTGTTTGGCAAAGCTTGTAGTACGATACATGGAGAGCTTATGTTGACGACATGATTTGTCATTAGGGATGTGCTCAATGTCAAATACCTGTGGCAAGTGATGCAATCATCATTCAGTAAATAAAAGAGCGTTAGTTGTTTAATGTATTCGTTCATACAGCAGAACAAAATTAGTACTAGACCAAGTGCAGAAACTGCAACATCGTCTGTGCTTTATTTACACAATAACTGACCTTTACTGTATTCAAATGCCAGTGACCATCAACCATATTAGCAACAGTAAAGAATAACAATGACTTCAACACTCGCCTACAAAAAGCAATTATACCTGACATTTACGTTTGCCGTTGTATGTCCAAGATACTCCATTTCCTCCTGTGTCTGTGTTTGTTCAGTTAAAACAGATGACGCTTCCTAGCCAGTGCTATTTGTAACTGTTCTTCCAAGACATGAATCAAATGAGTGTTTGCTGAGGAAACATCTGAAACTCATTACAGAGAACTCCTGTCTTTAAACAGATGCATGCTATTCTTTAGCTTTGAAAGAACGTCCCTTTTATATATGGGTTAAAGTTAAAAGCCTGAATATGAAAAAGTTATTACGGCTTTCATCACAGACATATTACACTACACTTTCTCCACAAGGCATAACTCTCGCAAGCCCCTATCACTGACTACTTTAAGGATTGTTGCATTTCGTCAGCTTTTCTGTGCCAGCGTAGCAGCGTGCTGTGTCTAGACTTTGTCGTGCAAACCAGACATCTCTGGCACAGAAAAGGCGAAGAAATGCAGCAAGGCTTAGCTAGTGATAGAGACGAGGGGGCGAGTTATGCCTTTCTCAGCATGTTGTATTCGGGTTAATACCAATTAAATTTATATTGAAAGTTATCATAAATTTGCAGTCATGATTACCGACAAATTGTCCCTTTTAATATGCAAAAATACCAGTGCCATGTCGATGCAGGTAAGAGAACATTATTGTAAATCCTATATTTAATTTCAAACCATATGATTATGTAATGCTTGTGAATATATGTGTCCCATTTTAAACAGCATATATCATTTGTTCTAACCAGTGCTTATGTGCGAGTATTTCACTCGGTTTTCAATTTACAAAATAACAAAAGGACTCCTTAATGCTGATTACTTCAGTGCATATTGCCGTTACTAGATTTCTGTCGCTTTCAAATATTGCAAGTTTATAGATGATTGGTTCTGTTCATAAAACGCCTCTGCAATTGTGAATAATGTAACTCTTGAAATCTCTCTCTCCAAGCACTTAAATATCAATCCCAGAAGTTTTTTAAATGTATAAATTGACTAAGCATAATGCTAATAGATGGTGATTGCTTAGTGAGTTAACAAAAAGAGACTGCTGTCAAACCATTGTATTCTTGAGATAACCGAAACACTATCCTGAAAAGAAGAAAAATTCCATTGTCGAGAAATTGCACAATGTAGTAAGTATTGATGATGTTTAACAAAGCATCAACTCATTCGGAATATGAATGTGTTGATGATGGTAATAGGTTTTAGGATCAATTATTATACATCTGAAAATTAAAACTTTTTATTGTTTTGTTTTTTTATATTTGTTATCGCGGATCCATAAACTTGTAAAGAGAATACTAAAGGATGTCCGTTAGTTGCCAAAACTATTCATGGTATTAACTGGGACGATTTAGTGTTTTATTTATTACTTGCTGATTTAACATCAATTCACCGGATATTGCGTGATGTTGTTACACAATCTGTAATGCCATTTCAGATATGTTCAACGAGTGAGTAAAAGTGAGGAAGTACTTGTATAATTGTGTACAATGTTCATGTCATATATAGGACTAACTCTTACTCTTTTTGAGCATTGTCGATTTTGATCAGTTATGATTAAATTAATTGAAGTGTAATAAGCTTATGAAGTTTTGAAAAAATGTCATTTCATTACATTGAAAAAAAGGACGTTTTTTTCATTCAATATCAAAATCAAAACGAGGTTTCTTTTTCTTGACAGGACTTTCAAAGCAAACATCCACAAACATTGTCCACTGCTGTACCATTGTCTGTCGCTTCATTCCGTACTTCTTATTTGAATGATTCATTTTGGAAATCTAAACTTAATTTCTCTTGACCCGATGCAAATCTGTATCTCTTGATCGAGTAAATACTGATTGATAAGTCACTTCGTTGTGTTGTCACTCCTCTGGCAATGGTGAAAGAAAGCACTTGACATGTTATATTTCCCTGAGGTATAAAGAATCACTACAGCTTATTGTGAATGGATATTTTGGGATAATTAATAAATCGGACAGGTAATGAAATGTACTTTTCATCTATTTTGGTTCTTCTATTCACAGACTATCTCTGGAGAGCTGAATGAACCATATTAAGTCTTGTGGTGAATTATTAAAACCATTTCTGGTGCCATAGTGTTTCATGTAGATCTGAAAAGAGGTATATATTAAGAGTTAGGAACAGTTTATAGTTGGCTAAACTATGAGGGGATAACTAAAGTAAACAATGGTTTCATTTGATTGTTTCATGGAAGCAGTTTTTAAAAGTAATTTACATATAGCTCAAGACCTGCTTTCCATATCGGTCAGTGAGTCTTATAATCATTAAAGACTAATCGGAAGATGGTTAAGTAGAGCTTTACACAAGCATCAAAAAGAAAAACACTTCCAACAAAATTAAGATATTGATAAACACAACTGCAACATATACTCATAGTCATAAAGGTTGTCACCCCTACAAAATATAAAAAAAAATTGTTTACTGTACACTCATATAAATGATAATCCTGATGAAAAGTCATAAACCACAGAGACATATATATATATATTCACATGTGATACCGTGTGCAGGCAAATTACACCTCTTGAAATATACATGCATAAAATCTGTATCAGAAGACTGGTTTTGTAAACTTCAGATGGATGAAAATTGATGTAAATCTTTAAAAAATATGCAAATAAAAAAATCAATTTTTACTTGATCTGGCTCCACCGTTTTGTTTTGTGTTTACCCTGTTGAAAAGATAATACAATATAGGAGGGCTTACGTTAATGATAGAGACTGGCACAGGTTAGCTCAAGAATAGATGCATCTGATAAAGGATTACCAACATCTGTACATTTTAATAATCATCAAATATTCATTATGAAAAGTTCTACAAGAGCGTGTTAAGTGCTTTTATATGTCCCTTTGATAGACATGTATTGGATGACGCAGTGACCCGTTTAATATGTCGGACTATTGTCTGCAGGACATTAACATTAATTACTAAATATCAATATTCACGGGATAACGAATAAAGAAGGAAGCAATTGTAGGAGCTTCGATAGGTTGAGAGTTTCTTGTGAGGATAAGGCTCTTTATAAAGGGTTAATGTATACAGAAGGTGGTCCAATAAATCTATGGGAGACAGAGTGGGACTTTAATCGCTCTTTGAGAAAACTTTCAAATGAATTTGTAAGCTGTAAATGAATAGGTTAGCTTACTAAAGTCCCGTGTTGCACCCTATAGAAAGCGATGTTGCTAAGTGCCCACATTTAATTGTTATGAATTCAAATTCTGCGCTAGTTAAACTTAGCTGAGCAGCCATGTTTCATAAAATTATTATCTTCTGTATAATATCCGAAAAACCATACATATTTAGGGATGGACGTTGTTATCAATTGATTGTTTATCGTTTGTCTTTAAATTATTTGTATAAAAGCTGTATTAGTTTTGTAACAATAAGAACATATGAACTTGGGATATGATGCAAAGGGATGAATTCTTGACCTAACGTCGGTTCACATGGCCTTTTAATAAGCTAGTTCAAGTTACTGCAATATCTTGAAATTTTTCAAAATTTGTTACCACGTGCACGTAGTACAATGGACGTGTCAGATTGACACGTGAAGCAGTAATGTGACGCTTGTACAAGTGTCTGACGAGCTGACCCAGAGGGAATTGCACCACAGTGCTTTCTAACAATTACTTTCCTCGTCAATCAAAAATCAATGCTATCTGTGTTGAACAGATTAGATCGTCCACTGGGAATCGTTAACTGGTTTGTGTTTTATCCACATGTGATTTACTGTCCTCCATCTTCACTGTTTGATGAGCAATATGTTGATTTCAAACTCTCAGTAAAGTAAAAGCACAAGGAGCATTGCCTAGAACAGATTAGATCGGTCCACTGGGAATCTTTATCTGTTTTGTGTTTTACCTGTTAATGATCAACTATTCTCAAAACTTTTGTTTCCGATGTGTTAATTTCAAACTGTTATTCTCTGTACAAGCGCAAAGGTGATAGTTTTGACCCAATACTATCTGTTTCACTAAAGGTGCTGTAGAGGTAAGCATGTATATCGGTAGATGCCACGTGTCCTTTTGCTGTATATTACACACAGTTATTGGCATGCTTTGACTTTTCACAGAGCATCGTGTTCACCTTTTCTACTGTGCTGACATAAGTGTTTTGCTTTCGATTTTTAAAATACTATGGTTATTAAGAAATTATTGAACTATTGAGACATTGTTTATCCATTGAAGAGGATGGCATTTTCCCATTTAGAAAATAAAGTTAATAATCCAATAAATGTTGAATTCGGATGTAATGAATATTATGTTATATTTTAGCAACACGAAATCGCTATTGATCCAGATATGCCATCATACTGCTGATCCTCTTCGTTTCTTCAGCATATTATTTCGGCCTTCACATGATAACGGGCCAGAACCCATGAACATATATTAAAGGAGAAGGAGTTATTTAAAATAGTTTATCGTTGAAGACCTTGAAAACCAACTTTTTATAACGACCATATCTGATAATAGCCTCAAATAAGGGATTAGTTGCGTTCCCTCACATGTGACGCAATGACAACCATACGTTGTATGGCATAGGGTGTAGTACACGTGCTTGCAATTTTATATTAAAGAAATGTCAAGGGACGCAATGTGAAATGCAAATGGCACGGGATGAAATAGACATGACATTAGGTGAATAATATTAAAGTTACTTGTCTTATTTATTCGTTCGATAGGACGCTTATAGAGCTTAACCAAGTACAGAGAGGTAACTACTTTAAAGCCGCCGTCGTTTTAAACTACATTTTCCGTCTTAAAAGCGCATATATTTACTTATAAACGTATCTTATTTGCACTAGATACATTTATGTTATAATTAAACCAATACATTTGTAAATTGGGGTGTTCAAATACTGATCCAATGACGTCAGCTCAGAGAAGTAGTACTCGAGTCTATTGAGCAATGAATTATATCCCCCAAAATAGCGCGTGTATGTGTGTGTTTTCACATGTTGGAATGGTTCAATTTTAGTATCATGATGAATACATTATTCCTTCCTATAAGATGGTTCAATTTGAAGTAGTATATTATGTAACGATTAAGTGGATACCACGATTTGAAGTAAGTTGCCCAATCGTTGCTATAGTGTGTGTTTTATTCATTTGTGCAAAAGGACATAAACCAACCCTTACCAATGGCCAAGAAGTATTTTAAGATAAGTAAAGATAACATCGGACGAACCATAGTAGCCCAAATGTTTAAAGAAATGTGCCTTTGATTTGTGGAAAAGTGACTCCCTGCTCTTCAGTTCATTGGTCGTTCAAAGTTGATCAATGGTGGGCTGGAAAGGACCTCAATTAATAATTCGCTTGATGAAACGTCGGACACACGGGACTATAACATTACAGTCATATACATTTATTCGAGGGGTGCATTTTTGCACATAAGAACGTGTGATAACACAATTTATTAAAGCAATCCATCGTTGGTTTGTAGAATTTGTTGAATGATATATTGCCTATCAGTGATGGAATCAGTTGAGGATGACAGACTGTGAAGCAAGGGCAGATAACCCAGCCCATTCAGACAAGATTACTGTATGCCTGTCATCATTTGTTTGAATTACGAGCACGATGGTGTGAATAGTCCGAGATGCAGCCACGATTACCGACAAATGATATGTCCGATGAGACGTATTTATACCTTGCAGAGACCAGAATCAGTCGACAGCTGACTGGAGTTTGTGTGGTCGAAATGGTGGATATATATGCAGACGAACATTATGGATATGATGTAGAGTAACACATATGTTGCACTTTTATACACGGCATTGGACATTTTAAAAGGAACATGTTACTTCAATGTTTGAATTATGACGTAGTAAGATTGATAGATATATGAGTTTCGTGGCTGCTAAATGGTGGTTTACATGTTTTTCATCATCGTGACATCAGTATTACATGAATAAAAATGGAAGAATCCTATCTAAACGAAGCTTCCTTATTTTGACTATTTGGAATTAATGTTATCACGGTTACCATTGTTACCTGTATATTTCCATTTAAAACTCCTGGAAACCTTGAACCTGGTACTCAGTGGCTGAAGACAATGCGTTGTGGTGATCTTTGGAGATGTCCCGGTGATCTTGTTATGTCTTCACTTAACAAACTACACGCCGATGTAACCATAGCACCCGTGATGTTAAGTAAAGTAAAACATAATCAACTTTCTTTATGCCGATCAAATCTTATGACGATAGGCATTGCCATTTTTATTGTCTGTATTTTAGTTGGAAAGGAAATCTTACATGTACTTATTGACTTGTACCTTATAATTGAAGTATGATTGTCATGCTGCGTTACGTGTGTTATATCTTCGATTATATGTTTTCCTAATGTTATCCTGGCATAAACTCCATGTAGCCAATTACATATGTATGGGTAAAGTATTTGGTTAATCTGAAATGGTACACGTTTTAAATGTTACTGGACATCATCAAGCATGTTGATCGTAAGATGTGCATTCAATGCAATACCACTTAATATATATGACATCTGAATGTCGTGACTGGTAACAATCTTCATTATGCAGACAATAAACACCATAGTAAGCATCAAATCATGAGATATTTTTAACGTCTTTAATACCATAATTGCCATTCTGATAGCAGTTCCATCAATAAAACTATGCTCTCGATGATTACACATAATATTTATTATCTTTACAATCGTGTAAATTTTATAATTCATAAGTTTCAAACTGTTTCTGATCTTACTTTATTCAACATAAAATCCTTGAATGCATTCATATTTATGAAAATCGAATTAATTTATGAATTGTTAGTTTGTACTGTTTCAAAGAAGTTGGTCAATGAGTTGCACTCAATTTTAATCCCAGCACTAAACAAGTAGAACAAAAAGGAAGCCATTCAAGACTTAAATCTCCTGTTCTCCCACGAGATGTCACGAGATGATGAAATATAGCACGGTGAATGACGTATGGTATGAGTTACAACTCCTTCCTCAGTTTCGATACGCCTTCTCTAAGATGCTTGATGAATGAAGGAAAACCCGGTAACCCGTATTCTGTTTGCTTCGCTAGCGAGTAATGAACTGTGATGTATCATCTACTAGTATTTTCCGAGCCCTCAGTTTCAGTAAAGGGCCATTTAACGTACGATGTGTAGTTACTGCGTGTAGCACCTTAAAATGGTTGATGAATTAAGTGTCCGTTTGAGCAGAACAAATTATTCAGATATACATTGCTTTAATGCTTTAGTAGCAAATATAACTGTAAAAAATCATGTTTGTGCTTTGAGGGATATATTTTCAATGTATTACTCTGATTAATCAATTTAAATCAACTTGTGTTTACGTGTTTAAGAAGTATAATGGATGGAGTTTTAAGTGTATTTTTAGTTGTATATATAGTATAACAATGAGTCGTTATCATAATCTTAAATGACCAACATTAACATGTACACTTTAAAGACGCAAGTGTAACAAAGTAATGAAGGTATGTCCTATCAAATATGTGTAAGCTGTGACTTGTGTGTACATCCCTAGCTGTCGCTCAGAGGATGCAAAACTTCGCACACGCTTCGTCAAAGAGTACCTAATATGAAATCATGTTGACGTCGCATTTACTGTACATATAGTGGTATGCATGTAAGGTCATGAATTACGTCATTAACTACACAACATAGAAGTTTTACTGATGAAACCGGTCGGAAATGAACTTAGACGAAAGTTAATTAATCTCCAGTTTGTCCTGTTTTAAGGAAATACACGTTATCATTATTTAAAATAATAAGGGAAATCAAACGCAGAGAATAATATAATAATACAAGAAACTTTGAATGATGCAAATAATCTAAACTCATGACAGTATCTTATTCAAACAAGATTATTTCTGTTTTTTGGTTTCGAGGCTGCATAAGGGAATAAAGAATTGAAAAATGCAGCATTCGAAACGCGATGCCATATTTCCATATTGAAAGGATGCAAAAAGAAATAATGTAGTATCAAAATACCAGTAACCATATACCCTATATATCAAAAACCATTAACAACAACATTTACCCCCAAAGTTCACTAACCAAAAATAATTAAGCTTGATATTTCCAAATGGTATTTGCTCATGTGC
The DNA here is from genome assembly GCA_936450465.1 of Gibbula magus. Taxonomy (NCBI): domain Eukaryota; kingdom Metazoa; phylum Mollusca; class Gastropoda; order Trochida; family Trochidae; genus Gibbula; species Gibbula magus. The sequence goes on along the minus strand of OW388297.1, from coordinate 30,991,015 downwards.
TTTAAAAATACTCTGAATATATGTATCACATGTGACCAGTCCTAAAATAAACATTTCTATTGTTTAACTGTTCTACTCGGCCGGAAAAAGCCCTCTGGAACATCGTCACTATCTGTCTCCAGACTTAAATATATATTGTCATTATTCACATATCTGATTCAAATACATGTCGAAATAACTTTGTTAAACCCAATAATGCCTTTTGATGTAATCATTTGATCACCATAAAAACACTTTTATAAGTTAAAACTATCATGATTTGAGAACACATTTAGAACATGCTATAACGTATGCCAGCATTATTTAGAAGGGATTACATTTACACATGCGTTGCAGTAGTTTTGAATTGAAACTTTACAATATGATTTAAGGACCGAAGACGTAATAAATCTGCAAATAATTGACAGCTGATAAGTAGGGAGTCAGACGGCTTAATACTGATAATAGCTCTATGTATGAAAATCTCAACTGTTTTAAATGTGCAAGGTGCCCTATGATGATTTGTATCCCTAATGTTGGAGGCAGCTTCAAAATTATTAATGATTAAATAATCTGATTGGAAAATGGTCATTGTTGCAATCTGACGAGTCCAATTTTTAAGTCATATTTGGTGGGTTTAGATTTGGCAATTTGTCCAAAAAAAAGATGTATTCAAAAATACAAAACAATGAAAAGTGAAGCCATTCAACAGCGCTACGATGTGGAAAGTTTGGTTACGGCATACCACTACGTTGGTGATCAGTTAAAATATAAAATAGTTCATACTTTGTACAAAATGATATTCTCCCGACATCACCTCCCCTCAATTTGTCCAACAGAACTTGTAGGCTTATTCATATTGTATGGTGCTGGTAACGGTTGACTCATTTCGGGAGACACTTTACTTAATCCATTTGATTATTTTAGCAGTGATATAGGGTGCTTGCTTGGTGATTAAATCGAGATGAAACTGCTGTTAATCCTCTGTATTCATGAGATGAATTGAAACTCTATATGCAGGAAGAAATTTAAGATACATTAAATGTGTATATAGTTGTTTGGTACATAAATTGTGTATATGGTACATGTAGGTGTTGAGGATGCCTGATGCATTATTCATTAATTCTGAATATGGATAAGGCTTAGATGTATTGTAGAAACAAGAAGGCTAGATTAGACTTTGTAACATGATCATTCGGCATTTCACTTGAGCTTTATTTTGACAATGTTGAACTCATATCAAACCTTATTTCCAAATCTGTAGTCTGTAGCTTGTCAGAATACTTTCCATGGATGTTTAAAATACCAGTCAGGAGTAGTAGGTCAATCTGGTTGGTGCCAATTAATTGATTTTCCTGTGTCATATAAGATATATGATCGTTTTAACTTTCTCCTTCTTACAATACCATCTGAAAACACAGCTATACTGCAGCACAGACGTCACTCAGTTGCATGATAATCTAACTTGATCACAAATATGAACAAGAGGTTTGCATGCATCTGTATACATTAAACTTGTGTAATCTCCTTGTATTTTTTTTATTAGGACTGGTATGCTTGATTGTATTTGATTTTTAATTCAAAATTTCTCATCCATAACAAATCATTGTCAAAATTAATCACCTCCCTCGGGGAACAACTACAATGCATTATTTTTTAACGTGGGGGCATCCTACGCATTTTCTTTTTCATTTGAGAATATAGTCATTTTTTAAAGTGAAGAAGTACATTTGTAAATACGTTTTATGGAGCAATGCAACCAAGTATTTTATAATACCATTCATTTAATTTTATTTGAAGAATTGGTTTTATACCATTTTATCAAAACTAAAATGTCTGGCATATACTGTAACACAATGTTCGATGATGATAATATTATTTCAGGCCTAGTGTACGATATTTTTCATCTGCATTATGTTGTGGAGATGGTCAAAAAGCCTTTAATTCTTGCCAATGTTGGAGTAAATGCATATTTGAAAAAAAAATATCTTTTAACGGTCTGTTTCTTTGATTGAAAAGCATATATGCTTTTAGAATGAAACTGATCCGGTAACATCCGTGAATTATTTTATAAATGGTTATAACTTAGACATACAGTAATTTCAAAGTCATCTGGACATGCATATTTGTTGTGTCTTTAAACAAGATATTTGTCATTGTTTCTCTGCAAAATTACTCTATGCACTAAATATCACATCTCTCTCAGTTCAATTTACTTCTATAGAGAAAGGCTTCTATTGCTGTAAAAAGGATACACTATTCATCCGAACGTCGTAAGATACAAACCATTTACATAAGGATATTGACTCCTTTTATAAATGAAATGAATGAAATAGGCAGATGATGAAAAAAGGGATTTTCTCATCCGTATCTCGATTTCCATTTCTAAATTTAGAGAAGCAATATTTATTTCCCTCTACTTGATCCTACGTGTATTGCCAATGACCCGAGAGATTGTTATATTCAATTTGCAGACTGGTATCTCCAGTGTTCAACTGCATCTGTAACTCTATAGATTATATAGATTATAGACGCTTGCTGTTATCGCGATTGTTTCCCATGATCTATGAATATCTTACGAAACATAGTGTATGTATGTTTAAGAGATGCTGTATCTTGATTTATGTATATGTATTGATTGCGACAAGAAGCTGTATGAATGATGATATTGTATTGACATTTTACTTCATGACCAACGTAACAGAATCACTGTACCTTAATAACTTATAGTACAATGATAATAAACTACGAACCAAAGGTGTAAATACATGTTTTTATTTGGTGACATATTTCTAACTGTTACCTCTGCTCTGAACAAGTTGAAAGCATTGTTGCAAATATGAAGTGATTGAAATATTTGATGTTTGTGTATTATAATCATATATTAAACCGATGGTGCAAATGAATAGAATTCATCCATCATATCAGCAGTCTTCCTTTAACTGCCGCATTTATAGATTTGGATTCAAGCGTTATTAAGTTCAATTCCAGGTTTCTAGTATCGATTTTGTTATGTAAAAAATAAAATAATACATATGTATAATACAATTTTAACAACCATAACTCTCGAATTTCGTCTGTCGTGCGATTGATTTACCTTTATCTTTACAGAAAATCTATGTATTAACAAAATGGTATTAGTGCAGGTTGTATTTGGCAACATGGTGACAACAGATTGATGACAAGATTATAATATGCTGATTAACGTATTCCTGTTTAAACTAAATATTTAGAAATTATCAATGAATTGTCAATAGTAAAAAGTTGAATAAGTTGAAGTACTGATGTAAAAAATGTAAGAGTGTGGTTTAATATACACTTTTCTGAAACGATTTTCTATATTAACGAAATTATTATGTTAATATCTGTCAGTCTCTTTAGGCAATGCAAGAGGGGGGGGGGGGGGGGGGGGGGGGGGCGGAGAAGTATTTTGTTTATAGATATTAGTAATTATGTATCTTTATCTAAAGCCATCTCTCTTTGATCCATTGATCTGGGTTTTGGTTCTTAGTAAATACACACAGATAGAGAACTTAGGTGGCTTACCTCCCGGTCTTTGCAAAATGTTGTAGTGATTCAAGCTGCCATTGATGCCGCTCAGCCGATCAATTACCTTATTACACTTTTGTCTGAACACATATTTTATGAATAATGGTTCTAATCTGGAAGTATAAGGCTCATTACTATGCATTATTATCCATTTCTATTTGAAATAATATATGTTCTAAGTACGTATCCACAGTCTCCAAGCTGTGTTTTATGGAACACCCCAAGAATCGAATTTCTCCATTATTCACCATGTTTAAACCATAACTGTTACCATATAATGCCATTAAAGTATAACTTCTCAAATACTTTGTAAATTTCCTAAAACAAACCCGAACGTTTTTATTTGGAACCATCATCTCAATTGCCCTCTACATGGTGTACTTTCTCTTCATCCGAACCCTGAAAGTGAACATGTCAGATTGACATGCAAAGTTAGTAATGTGATGATTGTATGAGTGACTCTTCTCCCTGTGTGGTGTCCCAGAGGAATGAGACGCGTGCGCGATAATGCTTTATGACAATCACTCTTCGTCGTCAACCAAATCCTGTTATCAGTGTTGAGCAGAGAGATCTCCCCCTGGAGAATTCCTCCTTGTTTTGTGTTGTGCACGCTCCTGATCCACTGTCCTCGGATCCACAGTGTTTGACTTCCATGCTATTAGTTTATAACTGTGACTTCGCAGGTTAATTGTGAGCTGCGTTTATTCTCCCTCGTTTAATAAATGTTGTCGTTAATGGTACACACGTCCCCGGAGACATGCTCACTGGTTTGTTACTGCATCAATTGTGATTTGTTTTTAATATGCTGTTTGTGATTCCGAGTTGTTGATAGCAAGCTGGGACCTTCAGTTCAGTACGAAAAGAGCATGATGTGTTTCTTTCACAAATGTCGTTATTTAAAGTATAAACGATGTAGTTGCATTGCATACATATCAGAAAAACATTTACAGTAGCAAACGCCTTGTATTAATAGTAGTATGTGTATTGTAAAATTGTCATACCACAGGAATCAATTGACAACCTTTTTTATCCAGTTGTTTTAGGAGAGCTGTCATATCTTTGGCCAGATCTGCTCCTCAGTGAATGAAGAATTAGTGTAGTTGTTACCTGGGTCTGCATTTCTTAATCAGAATCAGTTTCATGGCGAAATATTCAATATAATGAAATGATAATTTATGTATATTGGATATATTGTTTAATTCATTCTTAGCAATATTCGATGAAATATTCTGAAAAGATCACAGCCATTTATTATCAAAGAATTAAGGTCACGGTTATTGTTTAAAGTTAGACTGAATATATCTTTGAACATTGCATTGTTTTACATTAATGTGTAACTGTGTCATAACATGCCCTCATCATTGCAGAAGGAAATTAACTTTTATTTTAGAGACAGTATTTTTATTTGTTGGCTTGATTATTTTACAGGATAAATAACTTCGTTTTTTTGTTAAGGCGAATATTGTCCACACACATTGAAATGTTGTTGTGGAGCAAGTGCTTAAGGAAACGTGTTTCCAACATTTGAGTAAACCACACCTTCTTAGATTGACTATCGTACAAGAGGTTTGATAAACTCTTAAATCATGTGTAAGATTAAAATGTGAAAATGAATAATCTCATTTACAAGGTGAAGCTACAATTTGATTCTTGGAAATATCTAATCTGTTGATATATGCCAAAATCTTGCTTTGACAATAAATCAGTTTCATTTATGTTCGTGCAGAGATTGATTGGAGTCAGTTTCAGTTGCAGCTCCGGCCATTGTGTGATACCTTCATTGTTGAGACAGTAGACGCTCCATTAGTTCCAATATTTAGATCTTCACAAATCAGAGATGTCCCCTGACTGTCTTCTCCATTGACCTTTCTCTTATTTCTAATGAGATAATGAATAATTACCTTTGAAGAAACACTTATTAATTAACATCAAAGGCATATGAATAATAATCCAGGAAACACAATGCAGAACATATATCGAGATGTACGTGACAGTGATTCGGGATATTTAATTTCAAAATGTGTGTGATACACACTGGATTAAATCCTTGAACGAGGATGAGAAGTTACACATATATTTTGTAATCATGATTTAATTGACGCCAAATGGAATCATAAGCTTATTACAAGTGCATTTTAAATCAGGACGTTGAATAAACATTGGGTTATATATATCTCATATAAGACAGGACTATTTGGTGGAACTAAAAACTCATTTAAATCATTGCTGAACCCATGTACACTTTTTAAATGAACATTCTGAAAACAATTTCACCTATCACATGTTAAATCAACATCTTTGAATTTGCAAGGGGAACATGGTAGGAGCATTCCCTGGATATGGAGTAGAGCTTTGAACTGTATTACATCTACTTCACCTAACTGAAGTAGTGCAGCTGCAATTAGTGATGTTCCTAGAAGAAAACTATTATTGCATTCCTTAGATAATTAGTTTAGATTCGATGGTTAAAGTAAATAATGCCTATTTGTCGTTTTGGTCAAATGCCAATACTTCTTTTCTTTCATGAGATAATTCGAGTCCAGCAAACCCTGAAAGCTATATTGATTAGTTGTAAAAGAGAAAATACATTGTGTTTAGAGAGCTTCAAGAATTCAGTTGATTACCTAGACTTATACCATTAGTATTACAACAAAAACAACGAACTTCTTTCCCGATTAGGAGTTCTTATCTGGAACATGTTCATAATGAATGTCATCAATTTGTTTTGATATTTTTTTTATCTTCGTTCAATTAGATTCATAGCAATTCAAAGAACAAAACAGTAGTTATAAATCTTTCACTGTCCAAATACAAGCACACTGACGTCACAGAGATAATTCTGCGTTAATTGAGCAATAAATCTGTTACAGGTGCGTGTTGGCACGTGTTCTATCCAGGTGTGTCGTACTAGTTCAACTAGTTACGATTGCCTTTGCAGCTGGTAGATATTACAGCTTGAGTGTGACTTAATACCTTTTTTCATATAAACGAAAACACAACAGAGAAATCGTTTTAAATCGTAAAACACATAATAAACCTCAGGGGTATAGTACAGTATTCCCATTCCGGCAAGATTACTGTATTACTGTCACCGTTTGTTTGAATTACGAGCACGATGGTGTCAATAGTCCGAGATGCAGCCACGATTACCGAAAACGTATTTACAAAACGGCGTTCATGTACTTTAATTGGGGTTCTTGTAAACAAGACCCTGCCAGAGAAATCATTAAGAAATACAACACCAGATTGGTAATCCACTGATCGAATACGCCAAGACCGGACCAAGAAATAACTCTGGCACTGGTGTACTAATTGTTTTTAATTAACCATTCTGATTATTGTATATCATGAACAAACACGGAAATGCGTCATAATGAGTGATGTTTTCTCAATGACATCGCAGGAAATTATAACGGATTATCTTCGAAGTCAGACATCAGTACTGAACTCATCAGCCTGTCATATCCACTAATTAGTGGAAAAAAACAAATGCTGCAAAACTCTCTCAATAGTTGTATATACTAAAATTATATGTTACTGGGCAAGATTGATCACAGGAAAACATTCAAAGATATCAAACTTATTACTTCACATTTTATCAAATAATATTTTAGATAACAAATGGCTAGCATGTATTAAAAACATATTGATAAAGAGGGGAATAATGACGTATGGATATATCATCCACTGGTAAATACTGATTGGATTAAATATACGGTCAAGAAAAGTCTTTCAGGCCTCTTTATACAAAAATCGCATTCAGATATTGAAATGTCCTCAAAGGGTAGATTTTATAAGATGATTAAAAATAACACTGATTTTAACTTTATTTACACACTTGCCTGAAAAATATCTATTTAATTTATTACAATTTAGACTATCCAATCATCGTCTTCCTGTGGAAACTGGAAGTTGGTCTTAGGTTGATTATGAATGTAGAAAATGTACATTATGCGCTCCAAATGTAATAGGAGATGAGTATCATTATCTATTCCGCTGTGATTTTTTCAACAAATTTAGGGAAAAGTTTATTCCCAAAGAATAATATACTGCAAAGCCTTCAATATTTAATATGATTTCTTTATTTCAAACAAAAAATGTCCATACTCTAATGAAATGAAATTAGTAAATTTAGATAATGCGTTCTCCATATATTTATAATATATCAATTCTTGTAAACCTCATTATGCTACCTTGTAGCCTTGAGTGAATAAAGTTTCTCTAAAACAAAGATCTATATGAAGGAGAGAAAATAGTTTAAAGAATTACCAGCAAACACCAGCAAACAGCAGCAAACAGCAGCAAACATCAGCGACATCCGTGTAAACTACAGTGTCTAGACGTGGAACGTTGTCTCTATATAGACATGTAGTTCCATATTGTCATACATCATCAGAAAACGCCTGTATGTCACACTGCAGTCTGCAGTATCTCTGTATCATGTTGTAGTCTGTCTATGCATTGATCAATTACTATATGTTCGACTTTTATTCAAGAAATGCTGGCGTCCAAATGATGATATAGACGTAATCAATCTTTGTATTACATGATAGCGTGCGTCACTGGCGGTCAGTAACCACGTACCCTTTCTGTGAGCGTGTCACTTTGATGTGACTATGATAGCTGATATACATTCCAAAGCAAAACCTAGATACAATCATATAAATACAACAAAATATTAATGTAATATATATTGAACTAAATGTATTTTTTCAGGTTCTTTGCATTATGATACAATGAGGTAATGAAGAAAAAGTAAATAGTTGACTCCTTTCTGGATTTTGTGTGGGGTTTTCACGAAACATTTAAATAGATTCTGCATCCAAATCAAAACGTTTGCACTGGATTCTGCAGGTGAAAGGTTGAAAACCACCCCAAAACTGATACACATTTTCAAATGTGTTTTTTAAACACTAATCTTAAAGAGCTTAGCTTTAATAAAAGGTGCTTTAGAAAGGATAATTTGAAGAATGCATCATTTTTAATCTTGAATATTACCAAATAATCCTTCCTAACCAAATAATCAGTTTATTATTATGTAACAGTTCACAATTTTTACCTACTGTTAGGTTCGCTTGATAGTTACTTTTAATTCAAAATTTAGTTCAAAATAAGTAAATGCTGCAGCACTAAACTAGTAACTTCTTCAGATATTCTGTATGAAGATGCTTTTTCCAAAAACCAGAAGTGTGTTCTGCATCAGAAGATTCCCATGTATGTATCCTCTGAATCACGGAACCCATGAGGGCATGATGATTCACTGTCAATATAGTGCAAGATGTGGCGTTGTTTACCGCAGGGGTAGGTACCATGTTGGAATACATTGGTATTCTCACCCAGATAGCTACTTTCCTCAATGGTTTTTGATATATTGGAGATACTAATTGCAATGCGTGTATGAGCAGCTGGCCCCTACCGGGGACACATTGCCTCCCGATGGCTGGTGCTTCCACAAACATGATGAGGTAGTTGCACTTGAAAACCTAAATCAAGGGATTTGGTGATTGATCGCGGTGACTAGACATTAATTAATGACAATGTGTCCACCGAGCAGACTACACATCAACGTAACCACAGTAACCATAATGTTAAAGTTTAACTTGTCATATGTAGTTAACATTATAGTCAACATTACGTGGATTATGAGAATGCGATGATCGGATCAAATCAACAGCTGAATATAAATAATATCGTGCTTGAACACAGGGGTTGATACTATAGGTTTGATATACACCGAAATACCAGCCCTGCACACCGTCTTTAGTCATATGTTATCTCTGTGGTTTGTTATTTATAGAATTGACAATAGCCTACACAGTAATTGATTGATGGAAATGAGTTTGCAATCTTGGCATAATTTTACAAAACGAAAGGGGCGTACATTGTATAAGCATTTTACAGCATACAAAATCATCATGTGACGTTCCAGTCTTGGCAGTAACCTGAGAAAATTTCACACGGATCAATCATGACATGTTGACTAGAAGTTATAGAATATACAATGATCGCTGAACGCAGAATAAGGATCTAGTAATCCTTTATTTCATTCTGAAAAGTTTATTTTGTTCAATTTGCTTTTAAATATTAGGTACTTTATTGTCATGAATATGATATTCAGAGGATCGTTGTGCTTATACGGATAACCGATCATCATATGTTTCTTTTCAATTTTATCTTGGATAAAAGGGACAAAGATATATGAATAGAGTAAAAGTCGAGTGCAGTAGTTAGTTCGCTGGCCTATCACGCCAAAGTCCCGCACTCGAATCTCTGGATTTGTACTTGGAGCTAATAACAAATTAAATGCTGCGTTTACTGTTCCGACCCTGTCTGACACGCTAATCTTTCATTTGAAGAATGACAGTAAATATTTGTTGTGGTAATCGAAGGGAAATGTCATAGTGATCTTGTCATGTCATGATCAAACCTTAACGCTGATGCCACCACAATTCTCATGATGTTAAATATACAATGCAGTGATGGTCCCTTTTCCTGGTAATTTTGTAATAACATTGTGGTTTTAGATATGAAAACTTCGAGAACAAGAAAGTCGAATCAAATAATCAAGTATAAACTGGTCTTGTTTTTCTGGTAATGCGGATAGCGAGTCGTGAGGTTAGCTGAATCAGACAAGTATAAAACCCAAAAGATAACGAAAATTAAAGTGTTTTAAATGATAATAAAAAAACAACATAACATATTATTTAGGGTAGCAGGTCAATCCAATCCTCAAAGTAATAAGTGTTTATAAAAACAACAGCACATTCGTTTCTCTCTTACATGTCTAAGTGTATATTAGCTGGTCGATGTTATTATAAACTGTGTCACGTTTTTTATAATTAAGATATAATTTTAGATATACCATTGTCAAGTATCGATTACCTACCGTAGAGTGTCCTACCCATAATTTATACACAAGAATGACGACACGAATTCTGTTATTTTGACGTCAGCATATGCTTGAGAACTCTCAGTAGAAAGAAAATGATGTATTGAACTAGCCTTGTCCTGACTATTACACATTAATCTTACCATATTCGTGCACTTTATTTGTTGTATAGTGTGTATTTATTGATGCGTACTGTATGACAGTGTTGTACTCAACATTACATACGCTAAAAGAAGAAATCAAATCAATGATATCAAAGGTGATGATATATCAAAATCGAGTTATTTGATCAAACGATTGACATTGATGTCATTTTCTTTGCTTGAGAATATGATCATTTGTAGTACTGATGCCAGTATAGTTCCTAATACCCGTGAGTGACAAGTACCTGTTAACCTGACTGTGAAGTGGAACAACCAGTAACACGTGTTATTGAGCTGAATTCATCACACACTTTCATCTGGAGGGGCTCCTGACGTAGAGGACAGATTACCAGTCTCCTTGAGCACCGAGTCTGACTTAACGACATGACTATTGGTATGTGCTGCTTTGATCCTCCAGTCCAGCCCATTACATCAAGTGAACACTGATAGGCCGCTTGAGAGTACTCCGACTCATAGGTTGAGCTTTCAAATACCAGTCGGCCTGGGAAAGTTTAGATCAGATATTGTATGTATTTGTATAATTTGCATTGTTCCAATACTTTATTTACCTTCCTATCCGATCTAATCAGTGAAGATGATATCCTGAATACAAATAACAGCCGGCCTTGGAAAGTATTCTTTATATATATGATTACACACACCAGGCAGTTCTTATAAGTGTCACATACCAAAAATGTTCTTAAGGCAGTTTGTATCACCAGTGGGGTTTTATCTGCTATTGATATACTAAAAGTATCAGCTATTTTATAGGTTTGTATAATGTGTACTGTTTCAAGACCGATCTAACCCGTGAAGATGATATCCTGAATACACTCACCTCTGATACGTTACAACATATCACACAGGCATGACACCGACGTTTCCAGATATCGTTCCGCTAATTAGGTGATATAGCTTTCTCTGTAGTAGAAGTAAAAGTAGTTTAATCTGTTACCTCATCCATTAAAGCTGATAGCAGGTGTGTTGTCAGACAGAGTCGGTGTAACTGCCTCTGGAAGCAAGACGCATATAGCACCACACACAATTGCTTCCTGTTTCTCTATCAGAGGATGCAGCTTCTATTTGTAAACTGCGTTGCCTTAGTCTTATATCTGCTGATATACGGATAGTATTACCCAAAACTATGGCTTTTACGATTTTTTTGCGATGGTTATAAATAATTTGCAATTGTGTTGGTTTGAAACATTTATGCTTGGGATACCTGATATGTGCACATGTGCTCGTATCGAAAATAGTAATTCAGTTATTTTCATCCAAAGGATACAAAAAGCGATGTTGTGTTCACAGATGTGACAGTAGAAATGAGTTGAAAGAGTAAGATATCTGAAATGGAATATCTCATTAGATGGTAAAACAAATTTTGGGAGTATCTTTTGTTCCAAAAAATAATGTTCATCAGTGGTGTAATTGTGTAATTGTGTAATTGTAATAGTGTGATGGTGTAATTGTAATGGCGTCATGGTCTAAATGTAATGATGTCCTGGGGTGATGATGTAATTCTAATGGTGTGGTGGTATAATTCGAATATTGTGACTACGTAAATGTGGCGTGTTGATTTAATTGTAATGGTTGGATGATGTAACTGGATGTAACTCGTGGATTGTTGTAATGGTGTCATGGTGTACTTGTAATGGCATGGTGGTGTTATACTTGTTATATGTTAAGTTGTATTTGATTTCACTATCTTTTTTCTAGCTCTTCAGTAACAATCAACATTCACCGATATTTCACTAGTAAAATGAATAAAGGATTGCATTGTTCTGATCTCCGCATCCCAAAACGAAGAGATATTCTAACTTTGAGTGATTTGGCACGTATCTGCATATCTCCAATGAAAATTGTTCATCTCTTCCACATGGGACATGTGTTTGAATTTGAGACTGCTTTGTAACGAATGCATGGGGGCCTCATTAATGGCGCAACTGATCTGCCTTGGTACTTACACAGGATCCTTTGCCAGGTGGAGACATTTTCTAATCAAATCTAAATCTATAATGCCGCTTCCATCATTGCCATTGGGATAATCAATACTATGAATATTATCTATATATATATATATATATATATATATATATATATATATATATATATATATGGACGGCGGATAAAACCATGTTGAACGTCAGAACAAAGCGATTAGCGTATACAATCAGCTTGATATATAGGACGTACACACGAACATATTCAGGTAAACCTTGAATGAGGATTATGACATTATATTATTACACTATGTGAAGCAATCTGGTGCTCAAACTGGATATCCAAAAGTGTGATAGGGACACCCAATTAATAAAACAACATTGGTGATTATAATGAATGAAAACTAATCAAAGTTTGACTTCTTTTTTAGCCTCAGACATTATTTGCCGATCGAATTCCTTTTGAACAATGCCATCCTAAATACTTTGAATTTGAAGGAGCCGCGTATGACATATATATTAATGAATTACCGTTAAATAAAGTTGTAATAAAACTATTACCATGAGACAAAACATCATGTCCGTCACATTCATACGTCATGTATGGTTTGCACAAAATCATAAATTTCAGTTGAAAAGTTCATAAAAAGGCAATCAGAAGATGTTCCAGTTGGATAATCTACAGTGCAGAGGTACAGATAAGAACCTTTGAGTGTGTTTCAACTGGTGAACGTACTGGACAGTTACATTTTAGGTCAGTCACAGTTAACATCCAAAGGATATTTATTCTGGCTTTTACACTGATTTCAAAAATATCTCGAGACAGTAATCACATTTTCAATTTGAAAAATTATGTGGCTCACATTTCAAATGAGTTTTGTTTCAAAATTTTATCTGGGCTTTTTCATAAATGAAATACTTATTGTTTTCATGAATTAACTTTTGCTTCATTATATTCACATTAGTGATTTCAATCCAATTCCAATATTCTTAGCTGTTTTTACGATAAATACTATCGTAACAGTACTAATAAAGAAGACAAAATGTGAAAATAACATCTCTCGTAGTCGTCTTCAGTTTGAAAGTATCGCATGTCAGCATTCATCAATTTCTAAGAAACATTGACAATCTCATCTTTATGCCAGAATTCCAAATATTCCATTAGCGTATACTCGTTTTACTTTATCCCTAGATGCTTGGTTTTCTACTAACGAATCTCTTTAACATTTAATATATTCTTTTGAAATGTAATGATTTCAAAACAAATTGTCATTTGAATGGATTAATATGAATTGAATTCCAGATAACACTCAAAGTTTTAAATTGTTGACAAATAATCAATATCGTCCCAGAGAAGAACGCAAGTCCTTAAAATCTGTCATTTATTAACCGACTTCCAATATAAGGATCTGATATGGACACGATCGTGAGCTCATGCTATGCTCTGATAACAGTGTTATTGATAATGATCTGGAGAGATATCCTGTATCTCAGAATAACCTGATCCAGCGTCGTTCAATGGTCAATAGAGGCAAACAGTTCACGGAAACAGGGTAATTATGTAAAGGTTAGTGGCATAATACTGTCATTAAGCAGTTTCTCTGTTAATCCATTGTTTATCCGGCCATTGATATAATCAGTTATTGGATCAATGTAATGATATATTGCAAAATGTGTTACATTTAGATTGAAAAATAGCAACGTCCCATACAACACTTAGTGCCATCAACATAAGTAATGACTGCAGGATAAATGAGAATAGTTAATGGTATATGTCAAAAAACATTTTTTATTTCATCGAATGGCATGGTGGATATTACATGAGTGGGGCATCCGAAGGGAAAATCAACTTGGCGCATATCACGAGATGAGATAACCCTGGTATTTGACAAGCTTACTTGATTATGTATTTATTATATAGTTTTAACGGCTATCACCACTAGTTACAGTGGAAATGTAAGATAGTATCACTGTAGCTTGAATAACGGTTTTCTTCCACTGATACAAACCAGTAGTTCATTGCTCATTATCCAATAAATCCAAACTATGTCCATTGCAGAGGCAAGATTAATTCATGAATAGGTTTGCTTTCATATAATTAACACAAAGTTGACACCTGGATACAACATTGAAAACTTCTGATACACAAGCTTTCTTTTCATGCAACTCTCACCTAGATATACACGTAGGTTTTCATAAATTGTCAGGAGGATTTGGAAATTAAATTAGTATTTTTTCGTTTCTAAAAGGTCACTTATTCGTAAATATATTTTGCTGAAGACATACCGGTTGATTTATTGATTGTATATTATTTTTCAACACTGATTCAAAAGAAATCATTAACATTTAGAATCCAAGGATTTGATTTATACATTAATTCAATAAAAGAACATAAATAGCCATTTGATCTTTTAAAGAGAGAATATATATTGTATTCAGCATGCCAAGGCTCTGATATCAGTGTGATCCTCAATTGTAGGTGAACCACAGCTATCCTAACAGTAGCGAAGATGAATCTTGAAACCTCAAATCATACCATGTGTTCTTTTGACGACATATTATATGATTGAGCTAAAAAACTGATTTGATGTGAAGATCAGATGCATCAGATATGTCAATATCATAAATGTTTACGTTCAGGAGTACTCACTAGTGTGATTTAGATTCACCCAGTGTTCTCGAGTGTGTTGTGTTTCCGGGAGCATTCCGAATCGCCGTGTGTGTGAATAAGTAACCAAAGAACAAAACAAGAGAAGCTTTAAACATTAGCAACAATGCAGTATATTTCAGTAGTGCATGCAATATAGACTTGAGACCATTTACTTTGACCTGGTCGAGGGATAACTTGTTGGAACTGTCAATGTTGGTGCTTATTACTTACTCTGCTGGTGTCGGTTCGAATCCGTAAAGAGCGCGTCCCAAACAAATACAACAAGTTACACAATTACAGACAGTATCATCCCACATGTTACAATGTAAAATGTGGTATTGAGACAGAATGTAGAAAATCTTCACTTTATAAGACGAGAAACTGATTATGAAATTTCACTTCAATACTACATTTGTTAAGCGGAAAGAACATAATAAAAACGGCTAACATTGCAGACACAGCTATAAAGTAATTCTGGTACATAGCAAGACTATACAATTGCATTGAAATTGATAAATGACCAAATATCTCAAGAAAAGATGTAAGTCCTCATCACCTTGGTGAATTAGCACACACAGTCTTGATTGTATAAACTAAAGAGAAGCAACACGTGGTAAAGGAGTTGATCATCAAACAGACTCCCTCTTAAGGAGGAAATCATTAGCCATGACGTGAAGTGTGGTAATCATCGACCTTCTACTCGGGCTCATCTAGTGATTAAGAATTAATTAAGAATTCTCAATCACTGCACTGAGTTTTTAAAAAAAACCTGTATGTTATCAGCGATATCTTATATACATGTAAATGAGCATTATTCGTAGATTACAACTATTCAATGTTAAATATTCTATGTGAACTTTGACATTGAAAAATTGTTTGAAATGTCACAGACACGTATATTATTTACAAACCACAGACTCAATGATGACAATTAAGAATACAACTTAATTAGGGAATTACGGGAAAATATCACTTATTTTTAGGTACAAATGGGTTCAGTAATTTAGGAGATGGAAGACAGTGAATGCCTCTACATACAAGGCATATATATATATACATTGGATAAGTAACCAGCAAGTTAACGATAAATCCAGATATGTTTCTGATAATTGGTAGGTGTATATTTCACCAGAATAGATAACAAGTACTTAAAGATGTTGCCTGGTCCATTCTGACTGACAACTGATGTGTAGTCAAACAGACTCTGCGTAATTGTCTCTAGAAAAAACACATACAAACAGAATAACCAAACCTTTTCTAAAATAAGACATACATGTACATTAAAAGATCTAGCACACAACAACGTATTGCTACATGAAACGCCATTGCTTCTTGTCTGGGATCAGTGATTTCAATCCACTTCAGAGCTGTTTTTACAATAAATACCAGTAACAAAGACATTTGGGGAAATGATATCTGTCGCAGCAGTATTCAGTTTGAAAGGATCGTATGCCTACAACTATCAATTTCTAAGAAACGCTGATAATTTCGTCTTTATGCTAGAAGACCAAATATTCCAGTAATGTAAACTCGTTTCCTTTATTCCTAAATGCTTGTTTTTCTACTAACGAATATCACTACACACAGTAGACCAGACCTTTTCAAGATCTAGCACCCAACAGGGACGCATATATCAACGTATTGCTACATACAACGTCATCGCCTCTTGTCTGTGATCAGAGTCTCCATGTACTGTCAGCCACCTGTTGGTTGTCTTCCTTCTACCTATCGCTCAATACTTTTAAACTTCTCTTGAACGCGATTGCTCAATGTAGCGCTACGTAGCAAGGCGAGCAAACTTCGATGAATTTGCACTGTGTCGTTCAAGAGAGAAGAAGCGCTCATTGAGCGCTACATTGAGCGATCAATGAGCGCTACGAAGCGCTTCATTTTGTTGAACCGCCGGCAGGTCTTTGTTCTGTACTTGAACCACATAGACGGCAACTCTATAACTAATAACATACATCTTTGGTACAGAACATTACAATGCTATAAATCAAGTTAATCAAACTCATCAACGAGCTGCTATATCAAGATGAATTTATCTTGTATATAAAAGGAAAACCAATTAGAATCTTTATAAATCTGACTGTTCTACTTCTATAAAGACAGATCACATTTATAATGGTAATGTAAATGTATTTCAGTCATGTAACACCCATTTAAAGAGGCCGGATTATTCTCTCCTTTAGATAGGGTAATTACTATCTACTTCAAACCAGGATGTTTACATTCAACACCTGTTATACATAGCACACATAGGACACACCAAGATACAACCTTTGAATTTGGATATAAAACACATTCAATAGCGCTTAAATATGGATATTATGACTATCATGCAATAATATTATACATTTTATGTACACTCGTAGTACCTCGGGCAATTTCATATCTTGTTTAGAATTTCTTATATTTTGTAATGACGTCATTCGTCTCGTATTCGTGAATGACATACTGATTATGAAGGAAATAAATGTTAATATACACTGAGTCTCGGATCAAAGTTCTGAGAATTGCATTAGATGACACTTGAAATCAGTAACAATGGTCTTTAGAGAAATTTCATTTTACACAGGCAATCATGTTCTCTTGAGAGGAAATTCTTAATCAATTTGCTTTTTAAAGGAGAGCTTGCAGCCAAAGTGCAAATGCTTTTTCACAATAATTGATGTTCAACATTCGATCTAATGTAGAGTGTGAATAAACATATGAAGCCCCGTCTCGCACATTCAGATGTACATGTACATGTACTTTGACTGGACATTTTGCTTTTTGTGTTAACTTAACATTGATTAGTTGCCTTAAAAGGTATCACTAACCTTAAGAAATAACATTCAATAACCAGGCGGCGCTTCTGTACATTTAAAACGCAATAGCAAGATGAAGATCACCCATCAGATAGGATATACATGGCGTGGTAAAATCACACATATTCATGAATCACGGCCAAACAGCGATAAGGTCATCAATATGTACAATACAATGTGAATCAATATACTGTGAATCAATAAAATGTGAATCAATAAATGAAAGTCGGTGACAACACATTGAATAATGAAGACAATATTTATGGATACAAAACGTCTGCTTATGGGACGTTGCGACATAGATGGTTACTTGACAACGACTTAGAACCTATGTGAAAATGTCGCCTTTGCAGAATAAAGATGCTGTACGTCGATATATATTGTCTTCGTTCGTCAGCATCCCGCAGCATCCCGACTTCTAAAATACAGATAAAAGATAAAGATGTCATGTAAAGATAACACCACGTGTGTTCTGAAATGCTGTCCTACCACTGCCACATGGCATACAGTGCCATCACGAAGGAATTGGAGAAAACAGCAATGTATCTGTGTTGATATGGATCCATTAAATCAAAAGTCTTCATATCCACATTTATTTGGTCATTGTCAATAATAGGGATATGGTCAATAGTCATGATGTTCTTCATGTTGAGTGAATATCAAATCAACCTTTTAAGTATTGTTTTTGGACAAGCAGTTGATCTTTTAGTGAGAAACGTATGTGACTATTTTTCACAGTTGAATGAATAAAATAAAGTTCTCATTAAATATATTTTACATCACAAATAAATACATATAATGATTGTAATCGCATCTATAAATTATTTCGGACCTCGCTGATCAAGAAACCAAAAGGAGAGTATATCTTAAGTTCGATAACTTGTCCTTTTCTCAATGAATACAATATGTTTAAACCAAAACCAAAACCGTTTTTCTTCTCCACAGTAATTACCCCCTGTAATTTATATATATGACTAAATCTTGAATGAAAGAAAACTATCTGTCCAACTTGGCTTTTCTCTTTTTACTGTAAGTATCTTGTGTTGAAGCCTAAAGGAACCAATTCCCCATTCCTCTCATATTGGTAAGACTAATCAGCCAGCATAAGAAGCTAGCCTTTGTTCTTCAGACAATATAAATCAGCTGATTAGACGCATTAACATTTCTATGATCAACCACTCAAACAAACCCATCAAAATGCCAGTTTGCGGTATGTTCCATCGACTTATAGACTTCATTATGTTCTTAGTAAACCCATAAAACTTCGCGTCTCCTCGTTGTTGTAATAAGGGGTTGTTACAGATCCATACAAGAATTTACAGTGTGAATTAGAAGGTAGTATTTTTCCGAATTATTGACATTATTATAATGGGTTGACTTGTATTTATATTTTGACAGAACTTCTAACTCTGAACATGAATTAAACCTGAACAATATTAAGAACCTAGGAACTGATATACTAAGTATAGTTTACTCAGTCCGAGAAAAGTGCTCCTGTCTAGTGAGATGTGACTTTTTCAGCAGTCAAATGTCACTCATCTCATCGCTATGAAAATAACACCATGAAAATATCACAATGACGATTACATGACCTATACAATGGAATGGCGTGTCTATGGCAATCAACACATCATCGGCTGCTTCAACTATGATATTTAACAGGGTCGGATACAGATACCATACTTTTCATAAATTACGTTAGTGTGATACCCAACTTAACTGACCTAAAAGATGTAAGAAAAGCATATTTAATTTTTCCAGTGCAATCTCACACATCTCTTATCTTGTGACGAAGGAAGAAATATTTGTATTTGCTTGTGTATTTCAATAACTATAGATGAAACATGGTTTATGAGATCATGTCTGAAAGTACAGATTGTGAACATTCTGAAAAGATTGTTTTACAAAAACGACAACATTTAATTGCAAAATTATGTTTTGGTTAATAATTTAATTGGAAAGTCACCGTCAACATTTACTTTTCGATGAGTTTTAGGTTACTATTAAAGATATTCATGCTTGATATGTAAAAAATAAACTTTACTGAGAAATATTAGATTTGGATTTCTTGGTACTGTTTTCTTATGCTGACTGATCATATTATACAATTAGATATACGTGATACTAACTTGATATGCGAACAGAGCATAGTCTATAAATGGACTGAAACCTGAGCTGACAACATGATAAAAGATACTAGAATTCAGAGAGCTGTCTCCTCAAAACATGTCGCTACTTTTCAAGCTAGATAATACAAACATACTTCAGAGTTGATAGCTGGACTGAAGCCGATCCGAGATCATACTGTTGATGCCAGACTTTATCGCAGGATATGGCTCCAAATCATTGTAATGTGCTTGTTCCTTTGACCTACCATCCTTTCCTTCTTGCTCGAAGTAAACAGACATTTACTCTTCATTGAACGTTTCATTGAAATGAATTCTTTGTCCAATTGTCCTAATGTCCAATGCAAACAGATTTTACTTGAAAGCATCACATGAAATAAATAGAAAAGTCGTTCTAAGTTGTTAACCTTGGCTAGCTTCCTCGTCAACATGCTACCCATAAGGTTATCTCCTGCACCCTTTCTCGCACCTATACAAACAACACAACAACTATAAAATTGGACTGGCTGTATTTGTGCATCATTTCAGTACCATTTCACATTTCAACATTAAACCATCAAGACAACTATGCCCGACACGTAAAACCAGAGATAACAACTCTCCTTTAGAGAAAAACTCTTGAACCGTGTTCTCCCTGCGTATGCATCAGCTCATTACTGCGGGAAAGCAAAATATATATACAATACACAATAAAAAAAAAGTTATGATACAACATTTGAATACAGAAACATGTCAAAATGCATATACATAAATATTTGTTTGATATTTTACAGATTGATAATACATACATCATTGCTGGTGTTATCCTTGGCTGGTCTTATCTCCAACGTCCAGCCTAAAGACGTTGTTATCATTCACTGGTTTTCTCTCCAACGTACCACTCAAAGACGTTGTTATCATTGACCGGTTTTCTCTCCAACATACCACTCAAAGACGTTGTTATCCTTGATGGATTTTGTTCTTTATCATGTCACTCAAAGACGTTGTTAACTTTGGCTGGTTTCTTCCCCATGCTGAAACCAAAAGACCCTGTTCTCCTTGCCAGGTTCCCTCTTCAATTTACCACTCAAAGACGTTGTTATCCTTGACTGGTTTCCGGATTTAAAGGGTATTTTAAAGCTCACGGTATTGGTAAACTTGTACTATTTATTGCATCAGTTTCTACCTTGATTTTATCTATGTTTAAACATTTAGTGCACGTTGCCTTTAGATTAAATGATTAGATGCATATGAAGTTGTCGCTTTGGTGACATGTATTGGTTTTGAGGCCCTTTATATCGTTTTGTTTGTCCTGTTGCTAAAACAGTTACCTTTTACAACATGATGTCATCAGTGAATGAGAACTGAAAACTAATCATGACAGTATTCCCCATTCTCAAATTAGGATCCGTGGCTTATATTTCAAATGACAATTGCTTCAAAGTTGTATCTGTTATTTTTTTATTAATGAATTATTTATTTTTTCAGGAATTAAATATTGCTCCATCATGTTAGTGATTTCAATCCAAATCAATCATATTCATAGCTGTTTCATACCTGTTTTTATTATAAATACTCATGACAAAGACATTTAATTTGTGTAAATTACATCTGTCCTGGTGTATTCAACTTGAAAGGATCGTATGTCTACACTCATCATTGTCCAAGAAACATTGATAATCTCATCTTTATGCCGGAAGACCAACTATTCCATTAATGTATACTCGTTTTACTTTATTCCAAGATGATTGGCTTTCCACTCACAAATCCCTTTAGCATTTAATATAGTCTATTTTATGATTTCAGAATAAAGTTTCATTTGAATACATCATTCCAGATTGCACTCAAAGTTTTAAAGCTAATTTTTTCACAAATAATCAATATCGTCCCAGAGAAGAACACAAGTCCTTAAAATCTGTCATTTATTAACCGACTTCCAACATAAGGATCTGATATGGACACGATCGTGAGCTCTTGCTATGCTCTGATAACAGCGTTATTGATAATGATCTGGATAGGTCTCTGTATCTCAGAACAACCTGATCCAGCGTCTCACAATGGTCAATAGAGGCAAACAAGTTCACGGAAACAGGGTAACTATGTAAAGGTTACTGGCATAATACTGTCATTAAGCAGTTACTCTGTTAAGCCATTGTTTTTCCGGCCATTGATATAATCAGTTATATGATGCATGTAATG
Organism: Gibbula magus; assembly: GCA_936450465.1. Classification (NCBI taxonomy): domain Eukaryota; kingdom Metazoa; phylum Mollusca; class Gastropoda; order Trochida; family Trochidae; genus Gibbula; species Gibbula magus. Next base: position 30,968,751 of record OW388297.1, on the reverse strand, counting down.
ATATATTGCAAAATGTGTTACATTGAGATTGAAAAATAGCAACGCCCCTTACAACACTTAGTGCAATTAACACAAGTAATGACTGCAGGATAAATGAGAATAGTTAATGGTATATGTCAAAAAACCTTGTTTATTTCATCGAATGGCATGGTGGATATTACATGAGTGGGGCAGCCGAAGGGAAAATCAACTTGGGGCATATCACGAGATGAAATAACCATGGTATTTGACAAGCTTCATTGATAATTATATTTATTATATAGTTTTAGCGTCTATCACCACTAGTTACAGTGGAAATGTAAGATAGTCTCACTGTAGCTTGATAAACGGTTTTCTTCCACTGATACAAACCAGTATTTCATTGCTCATTATCCAATAAATCTAAATAGTGTCCATAGCAGAGTCAAGATTTATCAATGAATAGGTTTGATTTCATATAATTAATACAAAGTTGACACCTGGATACAACATTGAAACTTCTGATACACAAACTTTCTTTTCATGCAGCTCTCACCTAGATATACACGTAGGTTTGCATAAATTGTCAGGAGGATTTGGAAATAAAGGCAAACAGTGAACAAAATGAGTATTTATTCGTTTCTAAAAGGTCACTTATTCGTAAATATATTTTGTTAAAGACATACTGGTTGATTTATTGATTGTATATTCTTTTTCAACACTGATTCAAAATGAAAGAAAACATTAACATTTATACATCAATTGCAATAAAATAACATAGACAGCCATTTGATCTTTTTAAGAGAGAATATATATTGCATTCAGCACGCCAAGGCTCTGATGTCAGTGTGATCGTCAAATGTAGGGGAACTACAGCTAACCTGACAGTAGCGAAGTTGAATCTTGAAACCTCAAATCATACCATGTGATCTTTTGACGACATATTGCATGATTGAGCTAAACAAATTATTTGATGTGAGGATCGGATGCATCAGATATGTCAATATCATAAATGTCTACGTTCAGTAGTACTCACTAGTGTGATTTAGATTCACCCAGTGTTTTCGAGCGAGTTGTGTTTCCGGCAGCATTTAATTTGAGAACAGCCGTGAGTGTATGTAAGTAATGAAAGAACAAAACAAGAGAAGCTTTAAACACCAGCAACAATCCAGTATATTTCAGTAGCACATGCCATATACAGACTTTTAAGATTTGAGACCATTTCCGTTGTAATTGATCCCTTCGACCTTAACTTGGTCGAGGGATAAGTTGTTGGAACAGTCAATGTTGGCGATTATTACCTACTCTGAGGGTGTCGGTTTGAATCCCGCACAGAGCGCGTCCCAAACATAAAAGTTATACATTTAAAGACAGTATCATACAACATATAACAATGTTAAATTAATATTAAGACAGAATGTAGAAAATCTTCATTTTACAGGACGAGAAGCTGATTATGAAATTTCGTTTCAATACTACATTTGTTTTGCAGAAAGAACATAATAAAAACGCCGTACATTGCAGACACAGCTATAACGTAATGTTGATAGCAAGACCATACACTCGCATTGAAATTGATAAATGATAAAATATCTCCAGTAAAGTTAAACGTCCTCATCACCTTAGTTACTGAGTACTCACAGACTTGATTCTTTACGATAAAGACAAGCAACACCTGGTAAACATATTGCTCATCAACAGACTCCCTCTTACGGAGAAAATCATTACCCATGACGTGAAGTGTGGTAATTATTGAACTTTTGCTTAGGCCCATCTAGTGAAGCCTCATTAAAACTTCTCAATCACTGCACTGAGTTTAAAGAAAATCTGTATGTTATCAGCAATATCTTATATAAATGAGCATTATCCGTAGACCACACCTATGTCGTGTTAAATATTCTATATGGACTTTGACATTGAAGAACATACACTCTCTCAAAAAAAGAATGCAACCCTTATGTCAATATTTGACAGCATCCCCTGAACAAAAATATTGAGCATGAATTAGATTTTTTAGAGGTGCCTGGTTTGAGGAGAGTGTCGGCCCAAACCATCAGGAACCGTTTACGTGAGGCCAATTTACGTACACAAAGACCATTTGTCGGACCCGTCCTGAGACGCCAACATCGACGCCAACGTCTCAGGTGATGCACTAAAGTTAGCATATAGACCCTATGAAACTGGAGACGAGTCTGGTTCAGCGAAGAGTCATGTTTCCTACTTCTCGGGCGAGGGAAGGCAACGTGTCTATAGACGGGAAAATGAATGTTTTGCTCCGAACTGCGTTCGACAGGTCGACAGAGTTGAAGGAGGAAGCATCATGGTAGGCGGAGCCATGTCTAAGGACAAATAATCACACCTGGTCATCACTCCTGGCAATTTGACAGCCAAACGATACATCAATGACGTATTACAGCCTCATCTTCTTCCAATAATCGACCAACAGAGGGAACTGTTTCAACAGGACAATGCCCGCCCCCACACAGTTCATGCAACAGGGAATTTTCTACGGAATTCATTGTCAACATCTTCAAATGGCCCTCCAGATCGCCCAACATCAACCCTATAGAAAATCTATGGGACAATCTTGATCGTCGTATGCGTGCACGTACACCTCCAACCCAGACGTTGGATGCACTGGTCACAGCACTACAGGAGGAGTGGAGAACAATACCCAAGGGAAGAATTCGCTATCTTATCCCTTCTGTTCCGAGTAGGTGCAATGCTATGATTACAGCTCGTGGGGCTCATACGATATACTGAAGAAAACGCCCCCTAGTTTGCATCGAGTGTTTGCTAGAGACCTATAAGATTGGGACCTTATACCATAGAGATAAATGTTTCACCATGTCAAATTTCATTGCGTTATCTTTAATTATACATGTGTAATAACAAGTTAAAAAGTGACATAAACACCTTCTAAATTCAGGGGTTGCATTTCTTTTTTGAGAGAATGTATTTGAAATATCAAAGACACGTTTATTATTTACAAACCACATACTCAAATGATGACAATTAAGAATAAAACTTAATTGATCTCGGCATGTAAAGGGTCGTATGTGGAAAGGTAACTTGATCTCATATGGGGTTGCGTTATAAACTTGAACCTGAAATTAACATTTAAACCTTGCTTATAAGCACATAATTTGGAGAGATGAATTATTAGAAAATTTCACTTAGTTTTAAATTGGTTCAGTAATTAAGAAGATGGAAGACAGTGGTTTACAGTAATGAGGAATGCCTTTACATACAAGGCGTAACAATACATTGTGTATATATAACCAGCAAGTTAACGATAATTCCATATAAGTTTCTGCTAATTGGTTGGTGTATATTTCACCAGAATAGATAACAAGTACTTAAAGACGTTGCCTGATCCATCCTGACAGACAATTGATGTGTAGTCAAACAGACTGCGTAATTTTCCCTGGCTGAAAACACATTCACACATTATACCAAACCTTTTCTAAAATAAGACATACATGTACATGGAACATCTGGCACGAGGGACGCATATATCAACGTATTGCTTCATAAAACGTCATCGCCTCTTGTCTGTGATCAGAGTCTACGTGTACTGTCAGCCACCTGTTGCTTGTTTTCCTTCTACCTGGACTTTGTTCTTGAACAACATTGACAGCAACTCTATATCTCTTAAATACATCTTAAATAAAGAACATTAGAGTGCTATAAATCAAATTCAACTCATCGACGAATTGCTATATCAATATGAATGTATCTTGTGTGTACCAATTAGAACCTTTATAAATCTACTTCTATAAAGAGCCTGTAAATGTATTTCAGCAAAGTAACACCTATTTAAAGAGGGCGGATTATTCTCTCCTTTAGATAGAGTAATTACTACCTACTTCAAACCAGGATGTTTACATTCAACGCCTGTTATGCACAGCAACAGGACACACCAAGAAACAACCTTTAAATGTGGATATAAAACACATTCAATAGCGCTTAAATATGGACATTAATACAATTATGCAATAATACTGCACATTTTATGCATAGTTTTATTTCCTCAGGCAAGTTCATATCTTGTTTAGATTTTTTTGTATTTTACAATGACGTCATTCGTCTCATATTCGTGTATGGCATACTGTTTAAGAAGGAAATGCATGTTGATATACACTCGGATCAAAGTTTTGAGAACTGCATTAGATGACAGTTGAAATCAGTAACAATGGTCTTTAGAGAAAACCACAAAGCCTTCATTTACGTACTTTGATCGAAAGTTTCATATTACCCAGGCAATCCAGGTTCCTTTGTGACGAAATTCTTAATCAATTTGCTATTAAAAGGAGAGCTTGCAGTAAAAATGCTTTTTCAAAATAATTGATGTTCTCGATTCGATATAATGGAGAGTGTGAATAAACATGTGAAGCCAAGTGATGCACATTTAGATGTAGATGACTTTGATTTGACTTTGTGTCTGTGTTCACTAAACATTGATTAGCTGCGTTAAAAGAGGTATCACTAAGCTAAAGAAATAACACTCAATAACCATAGCGAGATGATCATCGCCAATCAGATGAGATAAACGAGACGTGGTAAAATCAAACATATTCATGGATCACGGCCAAACATTAATGCGGTCATCAATATGTACATGTATGAAAATGTGAATCACTACATTTTGAATCAATAAAATGTGAATCAATATTTGAATATTGGTGATAACACATTGGAAAATGAAGGTAATATTTATGGATAAACAAATGCTTAAGACAAATGTGCTAACTTGACAACGACATTAGAAACTGTGGAAATATTGCCTATGCAGAATAAGAAGTTGTACATCCATCCATAGTGTCTTCGTTCATCATAATCGCAACTTCTTAAATGCCAAGATGTCAAAACATCATGTGTTTACTCAGAAGCTATCCTACCACTGCCACGTGGCATACAGTGTCATCAGAAAAGAATTGGAGAAAACAGCAATGTGTCTGTGTTGAGTGAGGATCCAATAAATCAAACGTCTTCAAATCCATATTTATTTGGTCATTGACAACATTAAGGATATTATTCATAGCCCTGATGTTCTTCATGTGGAGGGCATATCAAAGCCACAGTTGTATGTCCTTGTATTGTTTTTGGACAAGCAGTTGATATTTTAGTGATAAACATATTTGACTATTTTTCACACTTGCATAAATAATCTGTAGTTCTCACTAAAATATATTTGTATATCACAAATAAATATATATAACGATTATTTTCGCATCCATTAATAGGTTTGGACCTCGCTAATCTAAAAAAGGGGGGTGGGGGAATCAGGAGAGGGTCTTTTGAGTTGGGTAACTTGTTCCCAATCCTTTTCTCGATGAATAAAATATGTTTATACCGAAACCACAGTAATTACAGTAATTACCCCCGGTATTTCATTATGTATGACTAAATCTTGAATGAAAGAACACTGAACGCCGACCTTCTTTTTGTACTGCAAGTTTCTTGTGTTGGACTCAACTCCCAATTCCCCTCATAATAATAGGACTCATCAGCCAGTATAAAAACCTAGCCTTTGTTCTTCAGACAATATAAATCACCTGATGAGACGCATTTACCTTTTTATGAGCAGCTAGTCAAACAAACTCATCCAAATACCTGGTTGTGGTATGTTCCATCGACTTACAGATTTCATTGTGTTCTTAGTAAACTCATAAACTTCACGTCTCCTCTTTGTTGTAATAAGGATGTTACAGGTACTGCTCATGAGTTTACTGTGTGAATTAGAAGGTTGTGTTAATCTGAATTATAGATTATTATAATGGGTTGAATTTTGTTTATGTTGTACACATTGTACAAATAGGATTCTTTTGATACAGTATAGTTAATTTAGCTGACCGATGTTGTTATTATCATAATTCATTTCTTACCAACGAAGAGTGTAATCAAAGAATATTTAATTTTTCCAGTGCAATGTGTTTATGCGTGTGTGCATTATCCCTTTCGGCGTCATTCAGTGTGAGATAAGTAATTACACAAGAAATACCAAAAGATGTCCTGTCAATATAAACATATAGATAACACATGTTCTGTAGTTTATGAAATCGTGTCTGAAAATACAGTTTGTAAACATTCTTAATACTATTTCTTTGCGAGCTGCAAAAATATGTTTTTAATAAATAATTCAAAGTTTGAAAGGAACCGTTGACATTTATCATTCAACGATTTTTAGGATACCATTAAAGATTTTTATATTTATTTATCAAAGATAAAGTTAATGAGAAATATTAGATTTGGCTTTCTTGGTGCTCTTTTCTTACGTTGACTGATCATATTATGCAATTATATAAACATGATACTAACTTGATATGCGAACAGTGCTAGGTTATAAATGGACTGAAACCAGAGCTGACAACATGATAAAAGATACTAGAATTGAGAGAGCAGGGCCTTGTTCAAGAGAGGTTTCAAAGTAATAAGCGATTACTTTTAAACCTCTCTTGAACGCGATTGCTCAATGTAGCGCTACGAAGCAAAGCGAGCGAACTTTGAGGTTTTTCACCATGTCGTTCAGGAGAGAATGAGCGCTACTTGAGCGCTACTTGAGCACTACTTGAGCGCTACTTGAGCGCTACATTGAGCAATCATTGATCAATTATAAGCGCTCGCTGTTATGGAACAGGGCCCTGGACTCCTCTAAACATTTCTATATCTTTTTCAAGTTTGATATATACTAAAGCGTTGATAGCTGGCCGAGCCGAGATCATATACTGCAGATGCTGGACTTCGTGCAGATAGATTCGATATATGGCCCAAAGTCACTGTAATGTGCTTGTTTCCTTTGACCTAGCTTTCTTTTTGCTTGCTGGAAGTAAACAGACATTTACTTTTCTTTGAACGTGCCACCAAAAGACGTTGTTATCCTTGTCTGGTTTTCAAGTTTAAAATGTTCGCTGTATTGGTAAACTCCTACTACTTATTGCATCAGTTTCTGCCTTGATTTTTTAATCTGTATTTAGCCATTAAGTACTTTGATCAAGTTATCTATAAGCAACTTATATTGTCGCGTATATGCATATGAAGTTACCGCTTTGGTGACGAGTACTGGTTTAAAGGTCCTATATAAATTCTGAGTACAGGAGGCTAGAAATCTAAAACTTGTCTTTTGAAAACCTTCGTTTATAAAAGAAATATATACCTGTTTATCTCTTAGAAAATGAAGATATGCCAAGTAACTACCTGTTGAAAAATAAACTTGTCCCGTGAGGTTTCCTGGTTTTCACATGAAGATGAAGACTGTTTACTTTCAAGGGATTGGAATATAAATGCAGCCGCGTGTTGAACAGATTTGAATCGTTGATAGGTTTTTCAGGATGCATGGTTTACATTTAAAGATACGAATGAGCATTATATTTCATTATGCAAATACCTTCAAAGGACTGTGAAGTTTAGCAGCACTATTTTCAGACTACATGGTTAGGGTTACTGACAATTATGAATAATCGTTTTATTTTGTCAACAAATTTATTCTATTCTGGTGTTCCTTTATTTTAATTGATATTAGGATTTTAACCAAAGTCACAGAACATCAAGCTTTATGATAACACTATCTTCAGTAGTTTTGGATTGATAAATAACTTCAAGTTTACGTTCCTATTGTATGTTTGTAAACATATATGAAAATATTTTCCTTTATGGAAACATTTACATACTTGCCACTCATTTAGAACATACTATAGCAGGTAACAAAGATAAGGGGACAACATGCATCAAGGCTTAAATTAGCCAGTGACTGGTGCGAATTAAGCTGAGAACGTTCAGTACTGTTTACACTTACGTTACCTCAGCATCAATACAACTGACAATCGTAGCCATGTAAATATTCGTTACAACAGTAAGGATTAAAATACTAAACGTAATTATAAAATCATAGATTTAGCAACAATATATGTTTCATAAAAAGCATATCAAATATCATAAGCCATATTAGACATACTATAATTACATATTGTTTATTAAATACATTACGCAGTTGTATGATTTGTACATACTGTGCACTAGCATTGTATCCCAAGCGTATATTTTGACTTTAAAACTTTAAACAGTATCTAAACGTGAATGTATACACATGTATGTAGTTATGTATGTATGTATGTATGTATGTATTGATTATGTATGTAGTTATGTATTATGTATGTAGTTATGTATTATGAATGTATGTATGTATGTATTATGTATGCATTATGTTAATATGTATGTATGTACATTGTATGTATGTATCCATGTATGTATGTATGTATGAGCATATGTATGTATGCGTGTGTAATTATGGATGTCTGTGAAACATGTATGAGTATGTGTTCATGTATGTCCTTGTGTGTACAGGTAGGTGTGTGTATGTGTCGGACGTGCTTGCACCAGCGTATATGTACTTTTTTGTTCATTGTTACTTACAAATCACATCTGTATGTTTAATCAACTTTGTTCTGTCTGTTTTGTTTTTGTGCTGTATTGTAATTGTATACCTAATGCTGAATGTATTGCAAATGTTTGTCATATGGGCCCATGGCCTTCTCACTTATGAAATAAACACTAATCAATGAAACGTGAATTTTGGCAGACTTTAAGAAATGCTTGAAGACAAATAAAATAAACACATAACGAATAAATAGCATTCAAACTATTAGTGCAGAATGTATGGCAAAACGTATTTTAATTTCTTCTTATTAGGCTTAGACTTTCCCCAAGCAGATCCATGTAAAGAACAGTAAAATCCGCGGCCCCATCAGTCCTGACTGACAGTAGGTGCACTGACAGAGGTGGGAATCACTGACAACAGTACGGTTTGTGTCTCTATCGTAGCTTACTGCTAGAACTATTTGGCACATGTTTTTTGTTAAGACGTGGATAATGTTTTCTAGCGAAACAAGCCTGCAAAGAACCAAGAAACTTTTAAAGGTTAAATATACAAAGTTTAGGAAAATGTATTTTTTATACAAAAGAATTCAACTGTGTATTGATTAAATGTCTCAAAGAAAATCGTTTGAACTATTCTAAAAATTGTGTTACTCTTTTTGTGAGTGTATTAACACTAGTTTATTTAACCCGAAACTTAAATAAGCCTGGCGAAATAGATGACGCCTAATCATTGACGTAAAACCTGGAATGCTTCAGTTTATTTTAATACATATGATACCATCGTCACCATGCCACAGGAGATAAACACCATTTCACAAGAGGAAATGTTTATATTCTGATTCCTTAAAAGGCACAAATAAGAGATTCATAACATGTCTTAAAAGAGGTACGAATGTTGAGCCATCAACATTCTTAACATCTAATGTAAACCAGAATCTCATACTATGGCACCGGTTTTGACAACAGAAAACATTCAAGAAATATTAATTGCTACCTTTAATGAAAATATCGTGAAAGAGAGAAGTGCGTCTACTCATGATATTGATATAAAGCATTAATGCTAATTCAATGGCATAAACTCTTGTCTTTGGATGTAAAACCATATTGACTTTAACATGAATATCATGAAATATTGCAATTCGTCTGATTCATAATATCAACATTGAAAAGTTTATGTACCTATGTCATTATAATGTTGTCTTCAAACGGCGACACGCTGATTCATTAACAAAATCTTTGTGTTTCCTGTCTCTATCAATATAATGTGTTTATGTTTCTTGGCCTTAGATTCAGGAACTTTTAAATGAGCCATGATAATGATTTAGAAAGGACATGTAATTAAGCTGATATCTAACTGTGCATCTACTGCATCAGTAACATTGGTCTTTGTCATGAATGTGATCGCTTTTTTATCTGTGATAGAAGTTTTTGAAGTTAAGCTTATGAAGAATAAATTATTATTTCATGGATATACAAGTCTGAATTCTGTGAAGATGAGGTTCCACATTAATACTTATGTCGATGTCAAGCAAGTGATGTTCAGTATCCAGTCGAAACGTCGCCTACACAGAATATAAAAAGTTGTATATCCATAAAATAGTTCTTTAATCTTAATCATTTCAACTTCTAAAATATATTCGTAGAATAATTCCTCAGTCTTCATAGGTAAGATAAATAATCGAATCAGAGTGAACTGATACTGTTTTACATACAACTATATACAATGCAGTGGTTTACAGGTTTAGTCCATGGACATAAGTGTGCTTTTGAATACTAGTTATGTTTCATATTTATATGATCTCAAATTTCTAATGAAAACATTCTGGTAATTGTAAAAAGCCAATATTTGAGAAAATACCATTTGCTTGATAATCAAACACATCAAATTTCAATTATCCCTTTTAATTGACAACTGAAGTAAATGACAATGACCATTTCACAGAATGTGCGAAATACTAAACCTTCAATCACCTGCTCTGATTAAAGTTTCATATTTCATTTGTAACAGTCATCCTTTGTGATCAAATGCCTGATTAATGAGCTATTTCAAGGATGAACGTGTAATCGACGGTTCAACACTTCACTTCACTTCATACTTACGTTTAGTCCCAATGGAGAGTGTAAATAGATATATAGCTGAAAGTACAAACATACTTGTAGATACATGTGTTAATCTACATTTATATTTATGCGTTAAATAAGTGTTTGATGAATGTTGTAACTTGATATATTTGCCATTGATTTATAACTAGGAAATCAAATATGGTGTTGTTCAATATGTGTTTATCGCTTTGCAGATCTGTAAGTCTTATAAGGACGGTAGCACATTTTTTTTAAATGGATATAAATAAATGCAACAAAATGGAAAATATATGTTACCAATTGAAAAACAATCAATAAATTAAGTTCTTAAACGAGTGGTTATGGTTCGGTAAGGCAATGTGAATCTATTCCCAATCCTCGAATAATGAAAAGGTGGACACCAAAATGGCCTTTAGCAGTTTCGTTTTTTGAATGACATCATTTTCTACAAGTATTGATATTCTGGTCGTCTAATGTGCTTTTTACCCTTTTAAAAACATACAGCATAAACTTTTATTACAAATAACGAAATATGCAAAAAAAAGTTCGATTGTGCCTTTAAAACTAAGTAGTGCTTATTAAAGACGGAAATTACGGTTTTCGATTTAAGAAACGATTGATGTAAATGAAATTGATTTCAAATCCAAAATGGAATTTGAACAAACCAATATTTTGCCAAGTGTATCTTGAATATGAAAATACTTAACATTGGTTAAAATAATGTATTCAGAAAGGGTGTGGATAATACTGGATATTTGAATTAAACGAGCCATACAGTGAAGCATGTATCTCAGAACAGTCGGTATCAGATTTGTACACCGGTCAATAAGGACAAACTGTCCACATAAACAGTGTATTAAGGGAAAGGTCAGAGTCATTAACAATAACTATTTGCTTTGCAGATTCAATTAAGTATATATCAATCACAGCATAGACTCATCCACTACAAAACATCTTGATATATCAACTTAGACTTACCTTTAGTGAAAAACCTGATATTGATACTGATAAAACGAAATATTTCAGACAAAATGTTCAAATTTGAGAAAATTAATAGAAAACTAATAGTGCAGCCTCTGGGATCTCTTCATTTGATAAACGGATAAGGTAAAGGTTACACATAACTACAAGGTAAAAGAAATGATATGTACTAAATCAAAAACAAAATAATGCTGCCGGATAATGTCGATATTGATTGTCTTGAATAACTATATGCTTTGTTAAAAAATTATACACAATGTTATTCATCGAGGTCGAAGTTGTTTTTATGTCTTTTCAAACACACATAGGGTGCTGGAGTAGCTTTTTTCGAAATGGTTCTGGACAGAATATTTAATGAAAATAAAATAATTATATTGATATAAGTGAATAAAAAATGTGGCGTCTTTGACTTCTTGTATGCGTCTCAGCATCATTAAGATGCCAAACAAATGTGACTCTCCAAATTTACTCTCATATCTGAGCTATTTTGCTTTTCTGTTGGTGTCGTCTCTTTTGCCCCGTTGCTAATAGTAAAACTGTTAAATATATTCTATAACAAGATGATGTCATCAGTGAACAACAACTGAATAGTGATTATGCCATGACACTCACTTTCTGAACGCTGTTAGATTTGTCATGTGTATCATTTAATTTGCTTCTTTGCTACAAAAACATTAAATCATTAAATAAAAATGGTATTGCATGGAACCTTGTTTAATACCCTACATATATCAGGAGATATGACTGTAGAACCTTATACTGGCAGTTGGTTCATGATGTGTAACACAAAATAACACCTAGTGTTGTCCAGATCAATCTGTCTTCTCTCCTCATGCAAACAACAACATCATTGGCAACAACTCTTTGATTAAATACTTCACTGAAGATTTTCTTGAACTGTTTTATTCTTCTATCCGCCTTTATCATAGTCTCCACAGATAATGTCAGTGATGGATGGGGGTAGGTTTGAATCTATCACAAATCACACGGGGTTGTGTTATAAAATTGAATCTGAAATTTTCTTCAGAACAATTTCTAATAAGCACATAATTTGTAAAGATGAATTACTAGAAAATATCACGCAGTTTGTAGGTACAAATTGGTTCAGAGATTGAAGACAGTGATTTCCTGTAATGAGGCATGCATTTCCGTAAAAGGCATAACAATACATCGTATATCTGCCCAGCATGATAACGACATATCCAGAGAAAATTATGTTTCTGCTAATTGGTTGCTCTACTTTTCTCCAGCATAGATAAGGAGTACCTTAACATGTTGCTTAATCCATTCTGACTGACAACTGATGTGTAGTCAAACAGACTGCGTAATTTTCTCTAGCAAAAATACAATTTCACACATTATACCAAACCTTTTCTAAAATAAGACATACTAGTACATGGAACATCTGGCACCAGGGACGCATATATCAACGGATTGCTTCATAAAACGTCATCGCCTCTTGTCTGTGATCAGAGTCTCCGTATACTGTCAGCCGCCACCTGTTGGTTGTCTTCCTTCTACATTGTCTTTGTTCTCTACTTGGACCACATAGACAGCAACTCTATAACTGAATAAATTCAAAATTTGAAATTTAAGCGATATGCACTCTGCTGATTGGATTAAACAAGGTCATGTGACCGGTATACATTCTCATAAACACAAGATTGATAGCTGAAAAGGATAACCTTCATAACCTGACGTTTACAAAAAATAACCTGCGGTACAACTTTATCACTGTATCATTGCGCAATTATAACACTGCTATCACGTGCTCTTTTCTTGATTAAACTTTTTTAAAACCTTACAACGTGAATTCTAATTGTAGTTTGATTTGAAAGTTTGATTAAAACAGCATTTTAGGACCAAAAATTAAATACTTTAATCATATTTCCTGTGAACTACGTTTTGTGCGTGGTGACACATAAGTGATGCGGTATGATTGTGGGCGGAGCTTAGCGCATGATCTAAGTTTTATCATGCACTGTACACTTTTTGCTGAGATTTTTTATATTCAAAAGTTTATTTACTGGTTAAAAATCTCTTACATTTCAAAGTTTGAATTTATAAGAAATAGATTTCATAATGTGTTTGTTAACTGACTTATAAACGGTTTGAAAGTTCAAGTTAAACTGTAGTATAAATGCCGTCGACAAGCTCCGGCATTTATACCAGTTTAACTTGCACCTTCCAAACCGATATAAGCCAGTGAACAAACACATTATGAAATCTATTTCTTAATAACATACATCTATGCTGCAGAACATTCCTATAAATACTATTGATTAAACCCATTGCAGAGTTGCTATATCGAGATGAATTCATAGTATGTCTAAAAAGAACACCACACCTCACACTTCTATAAATAAAGAGAACATTTCTAAAGGTTGTGTAAATGTATTTCAGTCATCTAACACCCATTTAAAGAGGGCGGATTATTCTCTCCGTTAGATAAGCTCATTACTATCTACTTCAAACCAGGATGTTTAAATTCAACACCTGTTATACATAGCAATAGGACACATCAAGATAAAACCTTTGAATTTGGATATTAAACACATTCAAAATATATTGCCCTATTATGCAGTAACACTATACATAATATATACACTTTTATTTCCTCAGGCAATTTTATATCTTGTTTAGAACTTCTTATATTTTACAATGACGTCATTCGTCTCGTATTCGTGTATAGTATACTGATTAATAAGGAAATGCATGTTGATATACACTCAAATCAAGTATTGAGAACTGAATTTGAGTTTTCAGAAAACCACAAAGCCATCATTTACAGAGTCTGATTTAAAGTTACACATTACTCAGGCAATTTCGTTTCTTTGTGATAAAATTCTTAATCAATTTTGCTCTTTAAAGGAGAGCTTGTAGTAAAAGTGCATATGCTTTTCAAAATAATTGATGTTCAAGATTCGAACTTATGGAGAGTGTGAATAAACATGGGAAACCAAATTATGCACATTCTTTGTACATGTACATGTACTTTGATTGGACGTTTTGCCTGTGTGTGCCACTGAACAGTGATAAGTTGCGTTATAGAGCTATCCCTAACTTGAAATTACCAATAACAAGCCGACGGTTATGTACCATGAAAACGTCAAAGCAAGATGTTCATCGGCATTTAAATTTGATATACATGACAACAAACAACATTCATGAATCACGACTTACGACTTATGACTTACGACTTACGCTGATAAGGTCATCAATATGAATAAAAGGTGAATCAATAAATGGATGTCGGAGATAACACAATGGAGAATGAAGACAATATGAATGGGTGTACTTCTTAATTTGGTATAGACGACGTTTAGACAAAGGTGTTTGCTTGACAACGACTATAAAACCTATGTTGAAACGTTGTCTATACAGAATGAAGAAGCTGAATATCCATAAATATGGTTTTCGTCCTCATCCCATCTTCTAAAATGCCGCTAAAAGATGTCATAATACAATGTGTTTACTGAAGAGCTGTCCTACCACTGTCGATGCCATGCATTGCCATCACAGAGGTGTTGGAAATCATCCATGTATATGTGCAGAGTTAGGATATGTAAAATCAATTTTTTTCAAATCCATATATATTTGGTTGTTGACAACATTAGGGGATAGGATCAATAGTCATGATATTCTTCATGTTTAGGGCATATCAAATCATTATTTTAAGTTGTATGTCCTTTTGACAAACAGTTACAAATTAAACTGTGATTTTTTAAATGATAAATGTATGTGACTTTTGATCACGCTTGCATGAAAGAATTGGAGTTCTCACTGTATATATACACTATATCCTTTACAAATCAATCAATGCAAATTGTACATTGTTACTTCCTCATAAAAGCTGTTTATATACTACCTGAAATGCTGTGTTGAATCACTTAGTTTTTAGAAGTCTTGTAATGAGTCGAAAAACGCGTATTAAAATGATATCAACAGCAAGTGTCGTCTGAAATATATATATATATATATATATATATATATATATATATATATATATATATATATATATATATATATATATATATATATATATATATATATATATTGTCGCATCCATACGTTAATTGTTTCAGACCTCGACTATCTTAAACCAGAAAGGAGAGCATAGGCAGTAGCACGTTTTTGCAAATTTTATTTTTTCAAATTTCCCATTTATAAATTATAATAATTATAATAATATGTCATTTATATTTACTTAAGAGGGTAACATATCTTATTACACAAACCAATTTCCCATAGTGGTAAAAACAGTGTTGTGTAGAAAGCAAAAATTGCATGGCAGCCATTTTATTGTGAACACAATTTATTACTTCGAATGACAAAAAACGATTCCAGTGGCCTTACGGAACCATGTACACTTATTTTTAACTTGATTTTCAGGAGAGAGAATGGTGTTTTACTTTTGGTAACATTATTTTTCAATTACATTTCATCGACTTATTTCACGGGAAAAACGTGCTACTGCCCCTTTAAATTGGATAACTTCTTCCAAATCTTTTTTCTCAATGAAGAAAATATATGTTTAAACCAAAACCAAAACCGTTTTTCTTCACCGCAGTAATTACCCCCGGTATTTCATTATGTATGAAAATCTTGAATGAAAGAACTGTCTAACACTCTCCGATCAACTTCACTTTTCTTTTTTTATTGCAAGTTTCTTATGTTTGACTCTACAGGAACCAATTACCTATTCCCCTCATATTGATGGGACTAATCAGCCAGCATAAGAACCTAGCCTTTGTTCTTCAGACAATATAAATCAGCTGATGAGACTCGTGTACCTTTCTATGAGCAGCTACTCAAACAAACCAATCAAAATACCTGGTTGCGGTATGTTGCATCGACTTACAGACTTCATTTTGTTCTTAGTAAACTTATAAACGTCATGTCTCCTCTTTGTGGTAATAAGGTTGTTTCAGGTACTGCTCATGAGTTTACTGTGTAGATTAGAAGGTTGTGTTATTCTGAATTATAGATTATTATAATGGGTAGAATTTTATGTATTTTTTACAAATTGTACAAATAGGAGACTTTTGATAAATTATAGTTATTTTAGCTGACCATTGTTTTTATTATCATAATTCATTTCTTACCAACGAAGCATGTTATCAAAGAATATTTAATTTTATGTTTCATAAAAAGCATATCAAATATCATTAGTCATATTAGATATACTATAATTACATATTATTTATTTAATACATTACTCAGTTGTATGAAGATATTTTACATACTGTGTTATAGCATTGTATTCCAAGCATATATTTTGACTTTAAAACTTTAAGCAGTATCTAAACGTGAATATTTGGGAGTTTTTACAGAAAGGTTTGAAGACAAAACAGTCAATGAGCAATTAGCATTCAAACTATTAGTTTGTCCCACAATTCGAATATATGGCAAAACGTATTTTATTTCTTCTAATTAGGCTGAGACTTTCAGTAAAATCCGCGGCACCATCCATCCTGACTGACAGTAGGTGCACCGACAGAGGTGGGAATCACTGACAACATCATCGCTACGTGTCTCTATCGTAGCTAGAACTATTTGGCACATGTTGTTTGTTAGGACGTGGATGATAGTTTTCAAGCGAAACAAGCCTGCAAAGAACCAATACACTTTTAAATGTTAAATAATCAAAGTTTAGGAAAATGTATTTTATGAAAACTCTCAACTGTGTATTGATTAAATGTCTCAATGAAAATAGTATGAACTATTCTAAAAATTGTGTTACTCTTTTTGTAAGTGTATGAACACTAGTTTACTTAACCTGAAACTTAAATAAGCCTAACGAAATAGATGACGCCTATTCATTGACGTAAAACCTGGAATGCTTCAGTTTATTTTAATACATACGATACCATCGTTACCATGCCGCACGAGATAAACACCATTTCACAAGAGGAAATGCTTATATTCCGATTCCTTAAAAGGCACATATAAGAGATTTATCAAATGCTGTGTGCTAGGAATGTCTTAAAATAGGTACGAATGTTGACCCATCAACATTCTTAACATCTAATGTAAAGGGGGCGGGATAGCGCAGTGGTTAGCGCGTTCGGCTTCGGATCAAGAGGTCCGGGGTTCGAATCCCGCCAGGGGCACGGCAACTTTGTCTGCAGTAGAGAACTCTTCTACACCTAGTAAGGTTTGGGTGCAATGTTAGACTGAATTTCAGCGGTACCAATGGTTCGCTAGTTCCAGCCGATGCTCGCAGGTTTCACCGCAATGCATAGCCATATGGCGTTGCGGGCTTTCTCCCTGCAATAATACTAGCAGCCGCGCGATATAAGTGAAATACTCTTGAAAGCGGCGTTAAACCACAACACACCTCACCTCACCTCTAATGTGATCTCTTTTTTTATCTTAGATAGGAGTTTTAGAATTTAAGATAATGAAGAATAAAGTACTATTTCATGGATATACAACTCTGTATTCTGTTAAGATGAGGTTCCACATAATTACTTATGTCGATGTCAAGCAAGTGATGTTCAGTATCCAGTCGAAACGTCGTCTACACAAAGTATAAAAAAAAGTTAAAATATATTCGTAGAATAATTCCTCAGTCTTCATAGGTAAGATAGATAATCGAAACAGAGTGAACTGATACTGTTCTACATACAACTATATACAACGCAGTGGTTTACAGGTTTAGTCCATGGACAATATAGTGCCCTCTATCTCTTGAATACGTAGTTATGTTTCATATTTATATGATCTCAAATTTCTAAAGAAAACATTCGGTAAATTGTAAAAAGCCAATATTTGAGAAAAGTGATAGCATTTGCTTGATAATCAAACACATCAAATTTCAATTATCCCTTTTAATTGACAATTGAAGTAAATGACAATGACCTTTACACAGAATGTACGAAATACTAAACCTTCAGTCACCTGCTCTGATTAAAGTATCACATTTCATTTGTAACAATCATCCATTGCGATCAAATGCCTGATTAATGAGCTATTTCAAGGATGAACGTGTAATCGACGGTTCAACACTTCATTTCACTTCATACTTACGTTTAGTCCCAATGGAGAGTGTAAATAGATATATAGCTGAAAGTACAAACATACATGTAGATACATACAGTATGTTAATTTACATTTATAATATATATGCTTCAGTTAAGTGTTTGATGAATGCTGTAACTTGCTATATTTGCCAGTGATGTATACCTAGCTAAATAAAATACGGTGTAGTTCAATGGTGTAAGTGCTAAAACGGAAAATAAATGTTACCAATTGCAAAACAATCCTACTCAATCAATAAATAGAGTTCTAAAACCAATGGTTGTGGTTCGGTGAATCCATGTCCCATTCTCGAATTATTAAAAGGTGTTCATATTAAAATTGCCGCTAGCAGTTTTTGCTTTTTACATGACATCGTTTTCTACAACTACTGGTAATCAGTCGTGTAATGAGCTGTAGTAGAGGTATAAAGCAAAAATGTGTATCAAAAATGGCAAGTGTGAACATACAATATGTAAAAGACGTGCTTAAGTGACTTTTGAACTAACCAGTGCTTAATAAAGGCAAACATGCTAAATGTTTGCTAATTGCTGTTTTCGGCTGTAGAAACGATGGTTGTAATTTTCAATCGAACATCAAATCCAATTTTCAGTTTGTAGAAACCACTGTTTTATAACGTGTATCTTAAAAATGAAAATATTTAATTTTGGTTAAAATATTTTATTCAGAAAGGGTGTGGATATTTGAACGAGTCATACAGAGAAATGTGTTTCTCAGAACAGTCTGTATCAGATTTATATACCGGTCAATATGACTGTCCACAGTAGATAAAGGAAAAGGTTAGAGTCATTAACAATAACTACTAGCTATACAGATCCAATTAAGCATAAGTCACAGCACTGTCTCATCCGCTGCACTCATCCTCGATAATCCAGCACTACACACTGATATATAAACTTAGAACGACCTTTAATGAAAAACTTCTTAAAAAATTCAGACAAAAAGTACAAATTTGAGAAAATTAATAGAAAGCTAATAGTGCAGCCTCTTGGATAACCTCATTTGATAAACGAATTAGGAAAAGGTTATCCGTAACTACAAGGCAACAGAAATGCTATGTACTGAATAAAAAAACAAATAATGCTGCCGGATAATGTCGATAATGTCTTTTGATCATATATTTCGTTTAAAAAATATACACAATGTTAGTCATCGAGGTACAAGTATTGAAATCGCTGTTCCAAAAATGTTCCGGATAGAATGTTTACTGAAAATAATAAAATGTTGAAATGAAGTGAATAACGTTTTTAGGCATGCATAATTAGGCATAAACAGGCCAAAGAAGGGAGACCGTCCCATTACACTCTCCCATCATTTATTTAGACAGATAGTTATCACGTGTTGCACCCTTGTTGGTATCTCTTCTTTTGCCCCGTTGCCAAAACAAAGTCTCAAAGTCTTTATTCAGTTTGCACGCCTCTTGGCCCAGAGTACAACAGTGTTGAATACACGTTTTGTGTGTGGATTTCTTAAAAATATTATACAAAATAATCGATTTCTACAATACAAAAAACGTAATGACATGAAACTCATGTTACAGACAGATTTCGTTTCAAATACAATGTCAGTCCTTTCAGTACATTGATATTTGTAGAAGACATAAATTGCTGTAGTTTTTCTCTTGCAGGATATTGATGAAAATATTTTGGAATGAATTTGTTGCTGCTAATAGTATAATATGGACAACTCAAAATGAAGTGGAATTCATCTTCACACTTCACACTTCTCACAGATAGAACAGTTTCTTCCCTAGTTTTCTTAACGGTGTTTCTGAATGTTTAAAAAACGAAGACCGTCCCATTTAACTCCCCCACCATTTATTTTTGTTGGTATCGTTTCTTTTGCCTTGTTGCTAAAAGAGTTATCCCCTATTACAAGATGACGTCATCAGTGAACGACAACTGAAAACTACCAAAACATTAAATCATTTGATAAAAATGGTATTACATAGAATGCTGTTGAATACCCTACATATATCAGGAGATACGGCTGTAAAGAACCTAATACTGGCACTCGGTTCATGAAGTGTAACAAAAAATAACACCTATTCTTGACCAGATCAATGGCTAACGAGTCCTAATCGGTCTTCTCTGCTCACGCAAACAACATATCCCTTAGCAACGTAACAACGTCCTTGACAACAACTCTTTGATGGCAAAGTTCACTGATGATTTTCTTGAACTGTTTTTTTCATTTATAAGTATACTTCTATTCTATAACATGGGCTTAACATATGATGTCATTGGCGGTTGGGGTAGATGTGTATTTATTTTTAAAAATCCAATCGTGTTTTACGGACACAAATAAAACTATACTGCAGTATGGCATTGAATTTGGACATGCATTTAGGCAGTTCCATGAATGGTGAAATGGGGAGCGGGTTCACATAAACTCACGGGCAAAAGAAACGTCCCCATACAAAATACAAGATATTTCAATCATCGGGCGATAAATGCGACTGAAACAGCGTTACACCATGTCTTCAGAACCCAACAATACTAAATATGAATTTTCAAAACATTATCTATTCATAACTCTGAGAAACACAAGTTTTAAGAAATGGTCTTTTTGGAATCTCCTTAACTAGACGAGATAGAAGCCTCAAAAAGCCAGTTTTGGCTTGTTTTGAGACGTCCTACAGTAAAGACGCGTCAACAAATTTAAATCAAAGAAGGTTATTTATGTCGAGGATATCTTAAGTTAATTAAAGTTCTACTTTTTCAATGTTTTAAACTTAAATACTAAATATTGTGGGCCAAAAACATCTTTAAAAAACGATTTTAGCACCCCATGTCAATTTGAACAGATGTAAAAATAAAAATTGCATACTCTGATGTATGGAATTGTGAATATTTCTTAAGAAAACATGTGGCTACCAAATACATACAAAATCTATTTTCTCCGACATCAATATTTCATTTTATACTGTTTTCAAAATGTGGTGACGTTTCTTTTGCCCGTGAGTTTAGTTCTACGGGGTATACAAGATTGTTGACTTCAAATGGTGTAAAATATTGTCTCACGTAAGTAAGTTACGTCACGATTTGGACCTAATACGAAACAAAACACTGTCGTGTGTGCGTACCAATGTTTCCATCTCGAGGCCACGTGCAACGCTGGCAGCTGTAGCTTGGTCTCACGTTCTGCGCATGCCCACTGTCTTCATGTAACAGTTAATCGTGTTTATTCGGGAGAACACAGGGATGAATTGGTAAACACATTGTTGATGAACTTATTATTTGGAAATGTTTACATTACATTAAATTCGATATAATCGAGATGAGCTATTGAAGTTCATATCCGAGAAAGTCACAAGAACTTATCAAAGAAGGACTTGTCACAGAACTGACTGGACTTGGAGTCGGAGACTCCGATCTGATAAAGATCGAGAATTCTAAACATAAAAGTATTCTGAATTGATCTTACTCATGTTTGCCATTAGTATTATCGTTACACGAGTGGATGGCATTGGTAGATACTGGATAGTTGACCCATTGGACTGAGGTGCCAGTCCGAACCTCGATGTTGGATTTTTGCTGTGCATTCTGTTACCACTGGCACTGAAACTTTCTGTACATACGTCACGTGTAGTACTGTTTGTTTATCTTCTTAATATCTTCTAAATATAACCATCACATGTTACATCGTTTTCCTCATGATGGTCAATAAGATGTTTTTGTTCTCGGACAATTTTATGAGTATCTCCTTTTCTATATACTATCTCTGCATTACAATTTAAATAAATCATGTTAGATTTTGTCTTTGAAAGGCATTCAGAAGGGAATTAAGAAGTAGAATACATGATATGTTATGTGTTGATCTTGTTACTAATGTCTTCTTTTATTTTTCAGGTAAGTTTGCTTCAACCTCTGGAAATGTAAGTAGTTTTCTTTTAACAAAACACAAATGAAATCCATCATATTTTTGTATCTTTTAGCATGATTTGTGTTGTTGATATATTGGAAACTGACACCTCTGTTATTAGGGAATATGTGAGTGACACATGGTTGGTTAGGACATGCCAACATCCCGTGTCACTTATTATCAGGGATGTCTGATTGATTGCCACTCTGTATCTCTAGTTATCAATGTCTTTATATTCTATGGGTTTGATCTCATCAGTTATGAATGAAAAACATCAAAGTTGGTAATAGATTTGGTGCCAGTGGACAGTGGATTGTGAATGAAGATAAATGTTCTTACATCAGCGGAGATCTATCCTGTTGCTAAGATTAAGTTATAAAACAGCAATGTCTAATTATTTCCAATAGAAACTGACTCTGTCAATAAGGATTTAGTTAGCAAACATCCTTAACCACTCATTTACTTGATAATATAAATCAAATGCAAAAGTTGACATTATCAAGAATTTGATTGTAACTAAATTGGTAATGAGTTTATGGCAATGAATAGATTTATTGACAAAATAGATGTAATCCCATTGTCCATCCCTTTTGCATGCCAATGCCAGTGTTCCCCCAGGAAGTCATTAATCTAAGTTTCTTGGATGAGTAATTAATTAGCATGATCAAACCCAACCCTTGTTCTTTAACATATCAAACAACATAAATCACCTGATAACGCTTGTGTGTCTTATCACTGATGCTACGCAAACAAACCAATTATGCTGGCCAGTATATCTGCTTTCAGACATTGCATTCATGGAACCGCTTTGCAGACTTAATTGTGTCTGTGATGAACTACTATTGGTGTTGCAAATTATCCTTTTTTGGTGTGGTATTATATTTCAGAAGTTGGCAATGTCTTTATCTAACATTAGTAAAATGCAGTGGCGGATCCAGGAATTTTGAAAGTGGGGGGTCCACCAATTGAAAAGGAGGGGGTCCACAATTTTTCCCCCATACCAGCCAATGCAAAAAATTTTGAAAGGGGGGACACATTGATCAATTCACAAACAAATTATAAAGAGTTCTTAGAGAGACGGTTCTATAAGGGTATCCTTCCCGTTATGCATGAAAACAAATTGGCGGATTCCCCTCAAGCTGTCCTTAAAGTGAGGGGATTCCCAAATTTATCATTTCTTCAGATTGTGACTTTTAGATGCCAGTTATCTTACATTGATACACTGCAACATACATTTAGCTTTCAGGATACTTCCATGAAACTAAGACTTGATGCACATTGTGAACTTTCTGGAAGTATTATTTAAAAAGTGAAAAACTTGTATTTAGGCTATGATCAGACAGCTCCAGTGAATTTGTCTTTTAATAATGATGACAGCACAAAATGATTAAAGGTCCATCCATTGTGTTGTTGGGGGTCACATAATCCAAACGTTATAAATGGTGTTACTTTATCGAGAAGTACCGACTGTTACCGAAAAATACCATTTTGATGATAATCGACTTAGTATATTGACGATATGAAGTAAAAGCAGTGATTTCTGATCGATAACTGGACAATGCACCGCGTGTGGCGCGCGCCAATGAATCAAACGTAATTTTGGAATCTTATTTACAACACAAAAAATAACAAATTTGGGTTGATAATGTTGAATAGGTCATTTAACTTCTATGCATGTAAATGGAACGTGCTGTTTCGGTTTCTGCACATGCAAAATGATGTTACTCGATTTTAATTGGAAACTAGTAATTATGATATATTAGACGATCGGGGAAGAATATGCAAGCTGAGTGAATTTGTTTGTATTGTAAACAGCACTTATGGTGAGTTGGGGCGCATTAAAGCCAAAATATTTTGTATGAAACACAATGGATGCACCTTTAAGCATTGCAAGTTGAATTTAAAGAATGGAAACTAAAGTGGGTATGAAGTGGGATATATATTTGTCAACTAATAAGGCATCACAAGAGCTTGGTGAGTCAGTAAGGGGATGCATGGTAACAAGTCAAAGGTGACAAGCTTACAAATCTTCACTTCCAGTCCATGCATATCATATGATTCACAGCTTGATGTAGACCATATTTAGCTAAATTAAATTTACAATAAAGGACATTCAGGACATTCAGAAATGTGAAATATTTAGCTCTTTAATAACACTGTATGATTATTAATTCTTAGAGAAAACTGTCTTCCTGCTGGTGGAGAAGGCATCATGCCCTGGCATTATTAATTACTGAGACATGTGGAGGCAATGTTGTCATCCTTACAGGCTTCCAACAATTTGTCGATAATGACACTGATGTCAGTTCACAATGATTAAGAGCTTGGAACTAACTGATGTGGCACCACTGAAGTTGTCCAAACCAGCCTTGAACTGTTAAACAAACTTCAGGATTGTTCCTTTACAAATTACAGAGCTTATCTGACAAGCCAAGGCTTTCTTGTAAGAAGCATGTCATTATTGATTATGAAGCCACCAGGATGTCTTGTCCTATTGAACAGGTACAAAGAATGATTTGCGTCTCCCACTCAATCAGTTTGACGTTTTCGATTACTTCTAGACATACTCGATTCTTTCAAAATGTCAGAGCTTCATTTCATATGAATCATCCCTTCTTGTAGTTCTCAGAACTTTCCACAGTGATTTTTACATTTTAAAGTATAGTTTGAGTTGGTAGTTATAATGTTTTTGAACGTCCAAAATGGCTTTGGTACGTTCACAACGTTTATTTTTAATTTGAACTATACTTTTGAGAGATAATCCCATTTAAAAGTAATCTTTCTCATTCTCTGTATAGTTGGTATGATTTATAGATCAATTACAGTATGATTTTATTCTTGTTTCAAGGCTTAGTTTATTTCTAAATATATGAGTAAATGTCACTATGCATTTGAAATATTTTTGCTCAGGTGATTGTGTTTTGAAGAAAATATCTGCTAAACTGTTGTTCAATTTGATTTCTAGGTGGTATCTTTTAAGAAACATTGCCCAAACTTTCAGTTGACATTTCTTTGCATAAGAGCTGTGAGGCTCACATTATAATTGTAGTTTCACACAAATTCACATGTAGGATGTGTGTAACAGAAGTGGTTGTGAGATTACCTCCAGCGGGATCCGAACCCGGGACAAGGGTATTGCGCTCTACCAGTTGATTAAAAGGGAACACTAGTCTTTTATCTCACACTAATACAATGTCATGTACATGTAACGAACATGAAAAAGACTTGAGCTAGTCTACCTGTTCATGATAACTGGGTAAGTGTAACAGTTGGCTGGTGGAAGAATCTCCTTACTCCTAAAAGGGTAAAAGTGTGTTTGATAAACATTGCTTGATACATTAGATAGGAAGGAGTGGCCAAGGTAGTGTTTCATAGACACACTAAATTTCTCTACGTGTAAGCTACTCTGATGAATAATTATGTATTTCTGTTATAGGTTATCATTTATGAATCATGATTTTGGGGGTAGATTGTTTGTCTGGTCAGTCCTGTCATAAAACTTTTACTGTGGCCATACTTTTTTTAAGTTAGCGATAGGCCTTTTGATTCCTACTTGACATGTGCATTCCTTCTGATGTGACCTTTCATCTGATGTCATTATGTTGTGCCATGTGATCTTATCTTAGCTTATGGAGAATTTTCAGAAAATTGAACCTTAAGCTTGGTTTAAACTTACCGGTAAGATTGGTTAGTGATAGGCCGTTGATACTTGACATACATGCCTAGTGAAGAGACTTTTCAGATGAAGTGAAACATTTTCATGTGTTTCTGTAATTACCATGGAATCACATTTGTTTTGAGAAAAGGAGACATTTTCTTCCGTAAAGGGCACGTTTATTTCAAATGTTGATGGGTTTCTTCAAAATTGATGCATTATCTTCAATTACTTAGGGGGGGCTGAATTTTATCTGGTGAAGAAAGCATTTTAAAAAACTGAGACCATAACTTTTCATTGATGGTTGATCAACAGTAGGCATTGGATCATTCACATGAGGCTCCAGTACTTGTTTACCTTGTGAACACTTTCATATTTTAAACCAAAAGTTTGATTGTATATGGGGGCATCTGGGTTTAACACATCTTGTTACACTTACCCATTAAACAGCTGACATTTCTCAACAAAACAAACCACCTTCTATCCTATAGTTTCCAGTGTCGGACAATACTATTTCCGAAACCCTGTAATTAATCTATATGTTGAAGTTACAGCTCGTATATTCCTGTCTGCAGGTAATCTGCAGGGACGACTTCTTGATCGTGATGCATGAAAGGTTCAACTCAAGGGAAATAAACGATGGTTTTATATTTATATTCACTACTTGTAGTAACAATGTGCTGATTCCTTGTTTCATCTCTGGTGTATTGGGGCAGTGGTCACTAATTCTTATTTTGGTTTTTAGCTCATTAGGTCTTTAAGACCAGATGGGCTAATGGCCTGGACCATCATCCGGCGCTCATTCCTCTAGTTGTAACTGTCCTTAGTACAAATATGTGACAATACAACCTGTCTTTAATTATGATTGATATTCCCCACACCATGCCAAATATTGTGTGTATGTGGCGCTCAACTTGTACGAAAAATTCTTGCACACTGTATCTCTTAACACTTTTTAAAATATTCTAAATAGACATTTACTGGATTGTGTCTTTCTGCCTTTTGAAAAAAATACCATCTTTGACTTTGACTTTGATATTTAGATACTAGTTTTCAAAATAGTCAAATTTTGTGTATTGCTTTCATTATTTGCTAAATAGACATTTACTGGATTAGCCTATGAAGTTGTGGCCATTAAAAAATTATCATCTTTGATTTAATAAGATACTTTTTTTCAAATATTCAAGTTGTGTGTATTGCTTTTCATTTTCCCCATAATTTTCAAATGTTTTATCCATAGAATGCAAATCATTACATGACTAGAATCCTCAAATGACTGCCAGTCTTGTCTGCAAATGCTGCAATGATTGACAAACTGTTGAAACAAACGTGGGAGTATGTTAGCACTGTATATTTGTGTTCCTTCCTTCTTTAAGTGCATCTGCAGCTGCAGTAGAACTCTTTTCATTTAAGCTTTATTCCTCAATGAGAGATTCCAGGGGTATATTGTTTTTCACCTGTCTGTTTGTCTAAAAAAACTTTAAACCTTGGCCATTAGTTTTGTTTGGTCAGTGGTAAACCTTTGATACATCTCATGTACATCCATTGTGTTGAGACCTTTCAGATGAGGTAAAAAAATTATGTATCTGGCACTTTGACCTTCACATACAGAATTCAATTTGTTTATCTTTTTTATTATGTGTGAAATATTACTATGGATTAAGTATGGAAATAATGGATTTCTTGACCGTGAAGTACAGGTTCAAGCCATGAGGGGTTGACATGCATGAGCTGCATTTGGGGGTGAATATGAAAGTCGAGTATAAGATAAACCCTAACCCAGCCCCTTTTGAAATATGGTATATTTTAGAATCAAATAAAATATCATACAAAACTGCATCTTTAACTGGATCATTCATATGTGGTAAGTAGACCAGTAGTAGAACTTATTGCCTTGATGTTTTTATCAAAACTATGGTTTTAACAGGGGTAACAAGGGTACACATCTTGTTATAATTATAGGATTATGTTGAAGCTGTTGATTCTCTGAAGTGCCACTCCCATTTACAATCATTAGCAATATCATAATTAATTTATGAGGCGTCATGTTTCCTAATGAATAGATTTGCATTCAGGTTTGTCTTCTTTCATAAAGCTATTCTAATGAACATCAGCTTTTATGATTTGCCGTCTAATATCCTGGACTAGAATGAGAAAAGGATATTGGACTGGTGGTGTATCAATTGGCCTGTCTAGGGACATTATTTATACCTACCTAACTACCGTATGTAACATATAAAGGAGGTCTGACACTGTCCTCCATTTTGAATCTTGCCATAGGACTTGAAATGGTTAAACTGGTTTGCTTGCTCAAATACGCTTTGTAATATTCGTAGACTGATCCAAGTTTACATTTCCCGTCCTATGGCAAGATTCAAGATGGCGGACAGTGTCTTACCTTCTTTATATGTTACCGGTAGGTATACGTAAGTGTATGTTTGGGCTCCGGCGCCTGTGTGTCTAGGATAATAGGAAAAACAGAATGACATCATAAGCATGTCTTGATAAGTATTTGTGTGTTAACATTAAAGCACTGTTCTTATCAGTCAGTATATCTTTTATTTCATTGTTTTCCATCATTCAAATATTAATTTTTACAATTACTGATAATGTGGTTTATTTTCATTGATAGATTCAGTATTTCACCATTATTCACTAAATGTGATTAAAAAGCATGTAAGTTGTAATCACGTCTCTTTAATGATTGAAAAATTAATTCAGTAGGAAAGCTCATGGAAAGATCAAGACATTAATTTCTTTTTAATTTGTAAAACACATTTACAAGTATTTCAGTAAAGAAATAAAACACATTTTAAAAAATTAAAGATGAAATTTGTATCATGCCTCTTATGCAACTGTTCTGGTCAAGGGAAGCTGTTTTGCTCTAGAGCAACTTCCCTATGCAAGGCATAACTCTTGCTAGAATACATATTACGCCTTTGCTGCATTTCCTTAATGTTTCCATGCTAGGAAATCGGAGCCCACTATGCATTTCAGGTGCAGCACTCAACTATCTTAGCACAGAAAAGTGAGGTATATACTGCAAGCCTGAAATCAGTCAGTTTATGGAAGCTGGCAAGAGCTATGCCTTGCATAGGGAAGTTGGCTCTAGGGGTGTTTCATAACTATGAATCCTGCTATTATAGGGTGCAGCATCCGTCATGTCACAACTTAGTGTTCAAATAACTTAGGAAAATTTGCTGATCCTTTGTAAATCATGAAGAGTATACGTTTGAACAGTCCCATACAGAAAGTACACAACAGAAAGAGATAATACGGTATTAAATCTGCTAATATATGGGCAATCTCATCTGTCAGCCATCATAGATTAATACATGAGTCATGTGGTACTCCTATATTGACAAACACAACTGTGAGTGACATTAGCTGATTGGCTTGTTGAAATCGGAATATATTAGCATATCGCCCTTTGCAGCTTATCAAAGTTGAAATTATGTATTTTGGTCAATATTCAGTCCAATGGTTAATAGAATACAAATTAAATTTACTCGACATGGTGTACATGGATATACATATACACTGGACCCAAAAGGTTTTGAACTTTTGGAATGATAAATAATGATCTATTTTTGCATTGACACTATGATACAATATCAATCAGAAAAATTCAAAGAACCCTAAGTTGATGTGCCTAGTTTTTGATAGGATTTTTAAGTGACTGTTATTCAGTTTTATGGCATTGCACATTTCTGATTAGTTCCTCATTCTGCAGTTAATCAGCAAGACAATAGAATTTTGTAGCCACTTTCAGAAAATATTGTCAAAATTATGTTTTCATCAAATAAATCAATATATATAAATTTGTTTACCTAAAATGCATTACAAAATAACCATTTTCATGTGAAATGCAAGTTTATTAATTTTAGGAACCCTTCAGTAAATATGTATCACCCTTATAAGTTCAATGTAATATATGTACATGAGCAGTTTTCACAACATGGTTATTTTACTCGCGGTTGATCTGATGGTCTGAATGCAATTAATTCAAACATTGAATGACTAATTTGCAATTATATTTGAAATCATGTTGTCAACCATTGAAGTTAAGCATGAGTTAACCAATGCTGTGTGGTGAGAATGTCCATTTAGTGAGCAGAGATTATGGTTATGGTGGGTGATTGTGGTCAATCACACATTTATGTCTTACGAAACTGACAATGCCATGAACACTACTGATGAGCTCCATTCTTTGAACGAGCTGGCTTGTTTGTGTGACACCAAGGGACTTGCATATATACAGACCATACATATATATGGGTAAGGAGTTATTTTATTATTGATCTGCTATGTTTCAACACAGATTCTTTAGTCATTGAAAATTGTTTAGTATAGTATAGTTAATTCTAAGATGCCTAGCGGTTAGAACAATCAGACAATAAAGGTATAGTTTTTTTGGATGACGTAACAATCGAATGACGTTCCCGCTGTTCCACTAACGTCCTCGTGCTTTAACTATAATAGTTCAGGGCAAAACTATACTTTATTACAAAACACATTGAGGTACAGCAAACTTTATTTCTTAAGTATTTTTAATTATTGACAGCCACACCCCTTTATATGCCATCATTGCATTCGCCATCATTACATTGTGATCAAACCTACTCCAGAGCTAAATGGATGTACTGAACATTGCTACTGAATTATGGACATTCTAATTCATTATATGGCTGTATTTATAGCTCTCATTATAGGCGGCCACACCCCTTTATGTTTTGAAACTGACTTGTCTCGGAGCCACATGCAGCATGAGTGTGGCTAGTCTCACCCACATCACTGGACAGTGCAGTAGGTGACAGCACTTCACTCAACTCAACCAGTTAGCTCATCAGCTTCATATGAAGCACGGGTCAGTTAGCTCATCAAGTATATAGAACACATTTAAATCATCAGATGTTATGAAGCAGGCTTGTTATTGCACCAGTCCAGCGTGCTGCCCAGCTGCCTGATAACCTGTGTTGGAAGCACTAACGAAGGTGGTATGATGTTCAGTCAGGACAGATGATATGCTCCAGCTCTGAAACTCTTCTCCCCGTGCTGCTGGCATTGATCCCAGCAGACCGAGATCTCAGACAGGTGCTTGGACTGAGACAGGTAGAACTCTCGGAGGACCTGCTCGGACAGATAACAAACTACCTTGACAAGGCTTACCTGCACAGCTCGTTATGGACTTACCATCTTAATCACAGGTAAATGAATATCTGATTTCCTTCTTGTTTCCTAATGAGGATATGGTTGCAATTATTTTTCAACATTTTCTTATGACATGAACATTGCTATATCCCTTTCTGGTTAAAACCAGTGAAATAACTTGTCACAATTTTGTAAATCAAAATCATATTTCAGTCTTGTTTTCAAATGAGAAAATATTTGCCATTATTTTCAAGATGAATTGTGTCAGATATTACATTTCAGTAATGTCGTAAATAAATTTGAAATTTGGCCTTGGTAATTTTCAAGATTCTTATGAAATGAATAATGCCACAGGTAACAGTAGTTTCTCTTTGAAATAAAATCAAAGGTTGTGCAGACTTTACAGAAATTCGATAACTTGAATTACTTATGCCTCTATAAAACATATGATATATGAATCCATATTTAATGGCGTTATAATATTAATTATGTATGTAAGACTAGCAGCTGGTGAGCAGAGAACACCTTGTTGTGTCAAGTCTCACCTGTATGACTGCTCTACTCATAACAATGAATCAATTGAATAATTCTCCTGGCAATAATCTGCATTAGTGACATGGTAGAGCAGCACTGTGATCTACATACATTGCATAATAAAGAGAAGGTGAATTGTGTACAGACCCTACTTGTCCGTTGAAGATATGGCTGTATATTCATAATGTTATGACAAATTGTGTAATAATATCATTTGCCGCCTGTAAGAGGTATTAGTGACAGGTTCCACAGAATAACTGTATACATAAATAAATGATAGGATTGATTTTTTATGGTGTTATGTGGAATTGTACGTATGCATTAATATAACAGAAAGTTGATGTAATAAATAAAGACTTTGGGGCCGTTCCACGGACAGATCTTGGCCCTCAGATCAATCATAAGCACATTTTTTAACATTGGCTAAGATTGAGTAATGGATTAGATAATGATTATACAAAACAAAACAAAACAAAAGATCAGGAGTTGAAAAGTAAGGTGTTTACCTGTAAGTTGGCTGGTGAGGTGAGGTTATCTTCAGTCAGCCAATCCCTGCCTAGACTATAGCAGATCCACTGTGTAGGATTCTCCAGTGCATATGCGTGGTGTAGTCTGTAGTGTTGAGAGGCTTCACTTCCACAGACAGTTTACTCAATACTGGAGCCTACCTACCTCCTACCTGCTTGTACTGCTTGTACTGCTTGTACTGCTTGTACTACTTGTACTATTGGTGTGTACACAGTGGATGGATCACACTGACATCCTGTGATTCACATCTGGAGGTAACTGATAACATTTATCCATTTTATTTCTAAATTCAGCTTTAAATCTCTGTGAGGTAGCACCACTGGTACAGGTTATTAGATACTTGAAGCTGGAGATATATCTGTTTTTACACCTACACCAGGCCTTGTCATCAAGACTCTGAAATCACATAAAGCCTAGGCATGACTAGAGAGCTTCGTTTAAAGAAATTGATTAAATCTCAGAGGCTTTTAATTAACAGTTTTTCTTTCAAATTTGATTTTTTTAAAATGAAATTTTCATCCAGAAACTAAACTTAAGTCTTAGCTATTCTCTGTTCTTATGTTATGGGTCTTTCTTTGATTTTGTTTGTTAATAACTTAGCCAAGAGCTAAATAGTTCGCATTGGCTTAATTTCTCTCAAAGGTTGATAGTAATCGTATTAGAAAGAATTTATTGAGTACTTGAATCTCTGTTTGTATATTAACCTGGATAATATTTATAAACACTAAGTATGGTTCAAATTTAGACGTAAATAATTGAGAAATTATTGAGCAAGCATTTACTCCATATTGAAATCTACCTTTCCCTTCTGAATATAAAGGTTCTTTATAAATACCAAGAATATATTACAGTTCTTTATTTGTTTTTTCTACACATCTAATGGTTAATGATAGAGATCAAATTCTCTCTTGCATTATGAATTTTTCACTTTTTCTCAATTAAAATTGTCCAACAATCGTTACAATTTTTTTTAAATATTGATTTCATAACCAAAGCTATCGTAAATGTGTCAAAATGTCTGTATGTTTATGAAAATAGAAGTTAGTTGTGTCAATAAGTAAGCATTGCCTGGAGGTAGAGTGTTAATGTAATAGTAACAGATGTTCTACATAGTAGCAATGTAGTAGCAACATAGTAGCACATGATCGAGAGAAAGAGCATTATAGCCTGGCAATGGGTGGTTTATTGTAACTAAATCAGTAGTCATGGAGTTTTCTCTGATTTATTAATCATAAACACACAGGTTGCTTTGATATATTGATCTTGGACATCATATTCATTTGTCATTATCAAAAGACAATAAATTATTGCTTTCAAATTAAAAAGAAGACATTGATCATCTTTGATATTTAAAATCTTGAACTTTACAGAAATACAAAAATCTTGTTTTGATGATATTTCTGTTGAAGGCATTACAAGTTCTTATAATTAATATATATACTATTGTCTTTTAATAGCATGGATATTGTGACAATTGATCAGAGTACTAAGTCTGGTAGAGTTGAAAATATGTTGAAAATTATAGATTAACTTCTCGTTAACTTTAAAAAAAAATGTTTTCAATTTGGTAATAAGAGAAGGAAAATGTCATAGATATATGTTGAATTTAATATCATTCTAAATGTTTTAAAAGCAAATTTATAATTTTTGAATTTGTAATCAAAGGAGCTTAGTTTCAGCTTGACTGTTTGAAGTAAGATATACAGTATGACAAACTGAACATATGTAATCATCAGGTTTATCATTAAATTGATATTAAAAGTTAATAGCTGTTACGAAAAAGAAGAAAATGTTCATGTTTTTAAACTTTCTCAATGCAATTAAACTAGATTTGTTAGTTTGCATATCGAAAATATAAACAATATTAAAAAATCACACTTTTGATTGTTCAAAAGATTAAATATTTACGCTTTTTTCTGTAAAAAAATGGCTTCATAAACAGTTTAAGTTACAGTTTGAATTCCCATATCACAAGTCATACATGTAAGTAGACTTACATACTCACAAAATAACAAATAAGCCTGATCGAGCTATAACACAGGTTTGTAGTTTTATTACCAGCGGCATACATTATCCTATCAACACATCTCTTATGGCCAGAATAATGTGCCCATTAGTAAAGCGTGGTGTTAACATGAAGTTCACCAAAGGGCACATATTGTTCAGCATACAGACAGTTGCAACACCTTGCTGTAGTTAATTGTAGCTTCTATTGACCCAGGCAGGCAGAATATACTGATCAAACAATATTTACCGGTCAAACGGTAGCTGATAATAAATTCCCTAGCACTTGAGTCCACAATAGGTGGTATGAAGCTACCACATAACATGTCTATTGAACAGACTTTTGATTGCAAATTCTTCTGTTAAACAGTGTCAAGGGAGGGAGAGAAAAATGCAATGATACAATAACACCAGTGACAGAGCGAGCAGCAATATTGTCAAGGAGTGCTTGAACTGAAGACTTGTATTCTCACTTCTTGTGTCAAGAACCTGATTCCTCGGATTGCTCATATTCAGCAATGATTCTCCGCAAACTGAATGAAGAGGCAAGACCCAACAGAGAATTCACCAACCCTTAAGTGGATTTGTACTAAATGTGTACAACGTTGATTTCTTTATCAGCTTTGAGTTGGAATATTTTCAGAAGAGTGGATATATTCAAACATTTTTACTGCACATATACAACGGTCATTTCTTTATAAGCCTTGAGTCGAAATACTTGGCAAAGATTGGATACATATATATATAGACTTTGTACTGCACATTTACAACATTGACTCTTTTATCGTCCTTGAGTTGGAATACTTTGAGTAAGAGTGGATACTTACTTACACTTGCCGTGGATTTACTTGCTTGTGTTGGATTGACTGCAGACAGACATAGACTGACAGATGGACAGACAGACTATCAGACACAAAAGTGAACCGACTGACGGACAGACGACCAAAATGTCAGAAGAGGACCCGACTAAACCGAAGCAAACGCGTCCCCCAAGAGAGCACCCTCGCCACATCAAGAAGTGCAAGAGTGCGACGTTCACTCTCGACGGCACCCTTTATACAATACGTGAGTCCACCCCTAAGTCATACTTCTGACATTTTCTAACTTAACCACACATTTTACACATCGCTACAATTGCCTGATCACTCTTGACATGATATGTCTATACTTATTGGTTTTAACCATCTTCATTGTCAATTTCACTACATGGTTTATAAATATTTAAACATTTCTCTCTGCTATATTTTTAAGCATGTTTTTTAGGGCACTGTACCATTGTTAAAGTACAAAATTTATGTCTAACTGGACCATACATTTGGTATTACATAGAACAAATGATGAAACATTTTTGTGTTCAATCAACAGTATATTCACTATGACTGTGCTATAACAGTACATATTTAATATGTCTATGTCAATCTACCTCTTAATACTTTTGACAATATGATGTAAATAATATGTCAATATTCCAGATAGAACTGTCACTTTAATCTTATAAAAAAAACATTCCTGGATTACTGTAAAAGATATTTCAGACTCAATATTGAGTCTAAAATAAGATTACAAGTGACATGTGAAATATGAAGTGTACTTTGAAGAAAGGTTTTGAGCTCCAAGTCTAAGTAATATTTCTCTGAGTGTAACAGAGAATTAGCAATAAGATTTATGATTCAACATGTTGTCACATTGTAGTAGAACCCTTAACTCAAGATCCTTATGTATGTCCTGTTACAATTAAACAATGATATATCATAGATTGTAAAATAAGTAGCTTTTAAGAAGGTTTTATGGACAAGTGTCTACCTGTTGGTTAACCTTGTTTAGAGTCTAATGCATTTGACTTCTCATTGAATCATGTGAGGAGGGATATATTCTCATGAGTCTTATCATAGACAATTGAACAGAGTTTGTCAGAACAACTGATCTAATCAGAATATCAAAATAAATGTAATAGAAAGATTGTATATATGTCTCTAGATTGTTCTGGCTACATATATTCTAAACTAAAAGCTTCCATTGGATACACATGTCTGTTATCCACAGATATTTCAATTGTGACATGTGTTTAATGAACAAATTATGCAATGCTCTTGTTGCATTATATATTTGTATACATGTTAATAATGTGCAAATTTTGTACAAAGGTTAAACTTTTCACCTTTTCACACAATTAAATTTTTGCCAAAAAAAGCTCAAATCTGTACTTTATATATCTGATATATATCAATGTAGAAGATGAAGATCATAATTTATCATTCTCTCAGAACTAAAAACATTGTGTAACTCACAGTTGAAATGTGGATACATAAAAGTCTTTTATTGATCGACAGCAATTTATGAGAGACTGCATGTACAAAAACAATACAGAAGGAAAAAGATAAAATTACACATGTAATAAAATGTTTAAGACTCAATGATATAAGATATTCTTTTGGATAGATAAAATGTCATGGCAGAATCTTGCAGACAAACAGCGTGAGGTCATCAGTTGATAAAATCCTCATGTATTTTTCTGTCAGAAAAGTAAAATCTACCCACTAGCTATTGCACTTGTTGATGAGTAAAACTGTATATTGATGCAGAAGGGAACGGTATATAAGGACATGCTCCCTCAAAAAGGGCCACACCTAGTTTGAACTTATAGATGTAAGATGGAAATGTGATCAAGTTGTCATGAAAAAATTGTCTTGTTCAGGGATTATTTGTGATGCTAGAACTACACCGGTCACAGAAAATATGGTATATGTGTATCAATATATTTACAAGATTAAATCATTGTTTTTTCTAATGTTTTTGTATAAAAAATACTTAAAAACCATGAACTAACTTTTCTTTTAAGTGAAAATGGTTCAAATTGAATTATCCAATTCCGCCGAGGGGTGGGAGATGCAGAAACTCTTCAATATGCATGCTACACAGTGAGAGGTATGAAGTATGAAATGTACAATCCTGTGGTCCGATTGTCTTGCACCCATATCAGTAGGAACTGGAAACCTGTTTGGAAGATGAATGACCATCAACATTTCTTATAATTCTAAGGAAAGTACTTAGTTGAGAAAAAAGATCGCAAATACCCTTTCTGTTGCTTGCTTGACAGCAATTAGGATCTACGTCAAGAGATCACCTACAAAGAGTAAAGAAGGTGTATATCATAAATTGTCTCCATTTTCATCACCTCAACTTCTAGAATGCCACTCAAAGAAGACATAAAGAGAATTTTAAAATAGTTCATTATTTCTTACATCATTGTTTAATGGAATTAGGGAAGCATTTAAACGTCATTATTGAAAGCTATCTGAGACCAAAGGGATGTTTTCTTACAAAGATTGCAGCAGTACATAATTTATGGGGTTGACATTTAAATATACACAATTTTACTGGCTTGGCATTTTCTCAAATTATTTGTAATGTACAATAAATTTCAATAAGTCTCCTTCTAATGCATTCATAAAACACTATTAGCTAAGTGAGCGTGTGTATCTTCACAAGTAGTCGGTATTTATGGTCAAATTACACGATGATCAAATTACAATGGACTACTTTTACTGAGATATTAAGCTTAATTCTAATGCTGTCTTTAAAGGGCATTTTGAGATGGAATACATGATAAATGCAAGGTTCACAGTATAGAAATTGTTACTCATGTTATCTGGGTTTCTTAACTTTGATATATGCAGAGTGAACTCTTATTAATTTACAGGGATGTCACCGATATTCTTATTAAGGTTGAGAAACCTATACTTCTCTGCTTCTGCCATTTCTGTTGGATTAGTAATCTACAAAATGTCTGTCCCATCAGTCTCGTTATTATCCCCCGCCACGAAGTTTGGGCTCCGTCCGTCTGTCCGTGCGTCCGTCCCTCCGTCCGTCCGTCCGTCCGTCCGTCCGCTATGAAGGGGACAGCTTTTCTCAGAAACTATTTAAGATAGAACGACCAAATTTGGTGTGTGGCTTGTGGATATAGATACCTCGATGGAGTTCGAAAATAAGAACGATGTGATTATTTTTTCCGGAGTTATTGCCCTTGTTCCGTATTTTTGGTCTCTGTTCATGGTATCTCCAAAGGGGACAGCTTTTCTCAGAAACTGTTTAAGATAGGGTTTCCAAATTTGGTGTGTGGCTTGTAGACATAAATACCTCGATCGAGTTCGAAAATAAGAACAATGTGATT
Source organism: Gibbula magus (assembly GCA_936450465.1). Classification (NCBI taxonomy): domain Eukaryota; kingdom Metazoa; phylum Mollusca; class Gastropoda; order Trochida; family Trochidae; genus Gibbula; species Gibbula magus. Next base: position 30,930,406 of record OW388297.1, on the reverse strand, counting down.
ATTTTTTTCGGAGTTATTGCCCTTGTTCCGTATTTTTTGGACTCTGTTCATGTATCTCCAAAGGGGACTGCTTTTCTCAGAAACTGTTTAAGATAGAGTTTCCAAATTTGGTGTGTGGCTTGTGGACATAAATACCTTGATGGAGTTCGAAAATAAGAACCGTGTGATTTTTTTTTTCCGGAGTTATTGCTCTTGTTCCGTATTTTTGGACTCGGTTCATGCTATCTCTAAAGGGGACAGCTTTTCTCAGAGACTATTTAAGATAGGATTACCCAATTTGGTGTGTGGCTTGAGGGCATAAGTACCTTGATGGAGTTCGAAAATGAGAAGCACACAATTAATCTTTGTGGGGTTATTGCCCTTGTTCCTTATATTTGGACTCTGTTCAAGGTTTCACCAAAGGGGACAGCTTTTCTCAGAAACTATTTAAGATAGGATAACCAAATTTGGTGTGTGTTGTAAGGCCATCGATACCTTGATGGAGTTTGAAAAAAAGAAGCATGTGATTATTTTTTCTGGAGTTATTCACCTTGTTCCGCTTTTATTTACTCTGTTTCAAGTATCCAAGGATATAGCTTTTGCCAGACATTGTTTTACATCAAATCAGTTGTGTGGCTTGAGGATATCGTTACCTTAATGGAAATAAAATGAGAAGCGCACAATTATTTCTTCTTGAATTATTGCCCTTGTTCTCATTTCTTGTGTCTGGCGGGGGATGTTGATGACTATGTCTTCTTGTTTGATACTGATTTCTATTTAACTTACAAAGCATCAAACAATTCAAGTTTAATCAATGTTGATATTGTCAAGATACCTTAAAGGGACACCGCGTCGATGATAAATATGAGATCAGATTTATATACCTATGTTGATTAACGTGTCTGATAATGGTGAGGTGAGGTGAGGTGAGTTGGGGTTTAACGCCGCTTTCAAGAGTATTTCACTTATATCGCGGCTGCTAGTATTATGGCAGGGAGAAAGCCCGCAACGCCATGTGGCTATGCACTGCGGTGAAACCTGCGAGCATCGGCTGGAACTAGCGAACCATGGGTGGTACTGCACTGAAATTCAGTGTAGCATTGCACCCAAACCTTACTGCGTGTAGAACAGTTCTCTACTGCAGACAAAGTTGCCGTGCCCCTGGCGGGATTCGAACCCCGGACCTCTTGATCCGGAGCCGAACGCGCTAACCACTGCGCCATCCCGCCCCCTGTCTGATAATGGTCACAGAACCTATATTTCAGACAATTGAAGTAATAAGTAATAGAAACTACTGCATGTAGACAGTGAAGCGAATCGTAACTCGTTATCAGACACGTTAATCAGCATACAGAGATAAATGTGATCTCATTTTTATCCTCAACGCAGTGTCCCTTTAAGCATAGCAATTATATTCATCCTCGGCACAGGTAAGAACTGTCTTACCACTCTTTTTTTATATTTCAGCTGTATTGTGGATGTTTGCATGTGTATATATATACTAACTAAAACTTACTCTCACACATATATTTATATTTGAAGCCATTTCAGCTATTTATTTACCCTTTACATACTGACTTTTAAAAAGTTGCTTTGTATCAGAAATTCTTTAAATCCTTGGTTGTATACCAGAGAAATTTTGTGGCCTCTACCAGAGACAAATGATATTTTTAATATTTATCATAAAATGTTAAATCACATGGTTGTTTTTAATAACTTATTGTGGTGACAATAAGCTAAGAATCAGGTAAGCTATATGTTATATTTCTATGCTTGTTTTTTGGGGAGACACATGATTGAAAACAATATCACTAAGGATGCTATTTTGAAAAGTATTGATAGCACAAATGAAGAAAGCGCAGTATTCCTACAAATGTGGCTCCAACAAATACACCCTGGCTCTGAGCTCCCTTTATATGATGAAATCAACTGAAACTGCTGATCATCTGAAACAAATTTCATTTTTAAGTGAAGCCACTTCCTCATATGAACATTTGTATTGATAAAATATTTGGTATTAATAAACATCATGATTGTAATCTTCTACACCTTTCATAGGAAAGAAATTAATAAAGTCTCCCTTTAATGAGAATTCAGTGATGAGTCTACTTCTTCAGCCAGCCAACCTGCCGTTTTATTCACTTGGGTTAAAGTGGCAATGAAATAAGAGACTTCTTTCAAGAAGTTGTCTTTTTAGAAAAGTTCCTGATTTGATAGAGTTGCTGCAGTTTGATGCAGAGTGCAGTATAATGATAGGAGTTTCCTGTATTTACCTCGGTCAGCCGCCTCTCTTCAAGTTGTAGAACTTGCATCTTTATCAACAAATCAGATCCCAACATAACACAATCTCAAGAACATTTTGTTTGAAAGTGATTCTGTTTACATTACATGCTGTAAGCATTACTGCAGCCTGTCTGCGTCATCCGAGTTTAACAGGAACCCACACCTGTACGTCAGCAGGTAGATATTTATCGTTGAGCCGAAGTACTCAAGGTATTCTCTGTTTTATGATTTTGTTTATCTTCCTCGTTCAAGGTTTACAGAGGAAGAATATCATACATGGTCCAAGTTCTGGAAGACCAATAAGCAGTTCAATAGTCATCCATCGTCATTAGAAATACTTGCCATTTAGATAGTGAACAAATATATAAAAAGGTTATATTTGGGATAACATTACAAGTACAAGAATATGTACTATTGATGGTAGTGTTATCCCAAATATAACCATGTTAGCCATCGACATGTTATGATTTTAAAAGAATTCTTCCTAATCTAACATTAAGAGAGGGTTCTATAGGGGTATTTTTGTGGAAACGATATTCGAGAGGACAAAGACATATATGTTATTAATACATGTTTATTACACAATCCAGGTGAAACATAATAATGAGGGTAATATGAATAACTTTATGTTTGAAAAATTAATAAAGGCTAGCGCACGTTCTTTTAGAATTAAAAACAATGAAAAGTGAAGTCATTCATCGGTGCTACGAGTGTGGAAAGCTTGGCTAAGACACAACAAAATGTAGTTGATTAGTTTTGTGATGTATTTGTTACTTTGTGAATATTCTATCATTGTTTTTTATTTAGAATTTAAAATTAGTGAAAATACAGCAGTTTTTCACGTCCATAAAGCAAAAAAGCAAGATGGTGCCCAGTCAGCGATAGAAACCTCTCTTCAACAGTCCTGCCCTTTTGGCAAACAGATATAAATGAGCAACAATGTATTAAAATGTAATATGGAAAGAAAGACACATGCATCTCCCTTCCCCTGTGAGATGTTGAACTTTCTCTCTGGTGGTGTAATCAGAAAGTTAGACTGTGATAAAGAGAAAGCTTGGTACTCTTATGATAATGAGAAAGTCCGCCTTTCCAGTGATAATAAGAAAGCTTGATTTTTCATGTGATGATGAGAAAGCTTGATTTCCCAGTGATGATGAGAAATCTTGACTTCCCAGTGATAATGAGAAAGACTTTTCTGTGATAAAGAGAAAGCTTGATTTTCAAGGATTGCTGGTTGGCAATCTCAGGTTATTATTATCCCCCGCCACGAAGTGGAAGTGGGATATAGGTTTGAGCTCCGTCCGTCCGTGCATCCGTGCGTGCGTCCGCCCGTCCGCTATAAAGGGGACAGCTTTTCTCAGAAACTATTTAAGGTAGGACAACCAAATTTGGTGTGTGGCTTGAGAGCATTAATACCTTGAGTTCGAAAATAAGAACCGTGTGATTATTTTTTCCGGAGTTCCCTTGTTCTGTATTTTTGGACTCTGTTCATGGTTTTTCCAAAGGGGACAGCTTTTCTCAGAAACTGTTTAAGATATGGTTTCCAAATTTGGCGTGTGGCTTGTGGACATAAATACCTTGATTGAGTTTGAAAATAAGAACCGTGTGATTTTTTTTCCGGAGTTATTGCCCTTGTTCCGTATTTTTGGACTCGGTTCATGCTATCTCTAAAGGGGACAGCTTTTCTCAGAAACTGTTTAAGATAGGATTACCTAATTTGGTGTGTGGCCTGGGGGCATAAGTACCTTGATGGAGTTCGAAAATGAGAAGCACACAATTATTTTTTGCGGAGTTATTGCCCTTGTTCCGTATATTTGGACTCTGTTCAAGGTATCTCCAAAGGGGACAGCTTTTCTCAGAAACAATTTAAGATAGGTGAACCAAATTTGGTGTGTGGTTTAGGGGTATCGATACCCTGATGGAGTTAAAAAAAAAGAAGCATGTGATTATTTTTTCCGGAATTATTCCCCTTGTTCTGCTTTTTCGTCTCTGTTCAAAGTATCTTCAAAGGATATAGCTTTTCTCAGACATTGTTTAACATCAAATCAGTTGTATGCCTTGAGGATATCGATACCTTAATGGAAAGAAAATCAGAAGCGCACAATTATTATCCCCCGCCACGAAGTGGAAGGGGGATATAGGTTTGGGCTCCGTCCGTCCGTCCGTCAGCGGTCCGTCCATCCGCTATAAAGGGGACAGCTTTTCTCAGCAACTATTTAAGATAGGACAACCAAATTTGGTGTGTGGCTTGTGGACATAAATACCTCGATGGAGTTCGAAAATAAGAACCATGTGATTATTTTTTCCGGAGTTATTGCCCTTGTTCCGTAATTTAGACTCTGTTCATGGTATCTCCAAAGGGGAAAGCTTTTCTCAGAAACTGTTTAGGATAGGGTTTCCAAATTTTGTGTGTGGCTTGTGGACATAAATACCTCGATGGAGTTCGAAAATAAGAACTATGTGATTATTTTTTCCGGAGTTATTGCCCTTGTTCCGTAATTTAGACTCTGTTCATGGTATCTCCAAAGGGGAAAGCTTTTCTCAGAAACTGTTTAGGATAGGGTTTCCAAATTTTGTGTGTGGCTTGTGGACATAAATACCTTGATGGAGTTCGAAAATAAGAACCGTGTGATTATTTTTTCCGGAGTTATTGCCCTTGTTCCGTATTTTGGACTCTTGTTCATGGTATCTCTAAAGGGGACAGCTTTTCTCAGAGACTATTTAAGATAGGATTACCAAATTTGGTGTGTGGCTTGAGGGCATAAGTACCTTGATGGAGTTGGAAAATGAGAAGCACACAATTAATCTTTGCGGAGTTATTGCCCTTGTTCCGTATATTTGGACTTGTTCTCATTTCTTGTGTCTGGCGGGGGATGTTGATGACTATGTCTTCTTGTTTAATGATAACTAGACACTTGTATATTACTCCATGCTTGTTCAAGGTACACACACAAAGAGTTGAGAGTTGTTTTAAGAGATAGGGTAAGAGATGATGTCAGATCAGGACATCTTCTGAGCGGTTCTAAGAGACTATTCCATGGTGATGATGTTGCGAAAGAGAGGGAAAACTGGTCATATCCCACTGTCTTGATTTTGGGAATACAGCTTGTTAATTGAGTGTACTCACACTGCAGTTTGACTTAGAAGGAATATGTCTGGTCTGAAACAAGGGAAATTTAAAGGAAAAGTTAAAAACCCTCAAAAAGATATAAATTCTATAAATATGTTCTTATTTGGATTTAAATAATTTATTTGACGTTTATAAAATATATATATACTCGTAGACTCAAGCTAAGCTCATAATTTTAGTTCCCTGCTTGAAACTTTTTTTGGATTCGTTTCGTCCTATCTGAAGAGTGACCATGATTGAGACCAGTTCAACAAGGTCTCCAATTAAATTCTTTAAATATATCTTTTTATGAAGAGTTCTACGTCAAAAAAACATATGTGAGGTTTCTATAGGCATCTGTCATGTGAGGCACCAAGGTTTTAAGAAGCCATATGCCACCCACTCTGACGATGTCGTTGCCTCCAAATCCAATTTGCTCTGACCTTCCTTTCCAATAGCCTGACAGAAAGGCAAAATAACTTCTAATTAATATCTGAATCGTTTTTGTTGTGATCTGACTTGTTGCCATTGACAACCAGAATCACTGTCACTGATCAGTGATCAATATTGTCAAAGTGAAAGTGATTGATTTCTCATATGTCCTTTTAAAACTGCTGACATGGCGTCGGGTGATCAACATGTCACCTTCACTTTTAATTTTCCTTTTAGGCTCTCCAAGTTGATGTATAATTTTCATCACGAGAAAGAGTCCTGTTTTTATTACTAATGTTTAGATTTAGATATTCAATTATGGATATTGAGATACAATCAGTATCACATTTACTATATAACTTTGATATTAGAAGTAACATGACCAATCACATATTATAATACTAAATTTCTAATCATGATATGGGAGTAAGCAAATTGAAATATGACAAGGCCTGAATTAACATACAGATTTTCCAATTACAATAATAATTATGATATGATCTTTCACATATTAATTTTCTGTCACATGATCAGAATATGTGTATAGAAAATAATGAAGCTTAAAGGAAATGTGAGAAGATGAAATGTTGTAGTCATAAGACCCTTCAAATACTTTTATCCAGTATATGCATGTGGAGATGTGATCAGTCTGTCTTTAAAGGGGCAGTAGCACGTTTTTTGCAAATTTTCTTTTTTCAAATTTCCCATTTATAATGATAGTTTTTGTCATTTATATTTACTTTAGAGGGTGAAGCATTTTATTACACAAACCAATTATTCGTAGTGGTAATAAGGGTGTTGTGTATAAAGTAAAAAATTGCAATACAGCCATTTTATTATGATCACATTTTATTATTTCAAATGACAAAAAAAATTTCTATGGCTTTATGGAATCATGTCAACTAATTTTTTAACTTGATTTTCCGAAGCGAGAAGGGTGTGTTACTATTGGTGACATTATTTTTCAAATTTTCAAATAAATTTGATTGTCTTATTTCAGTGAAAAAACGTGCTACTGCCCCTTTAAAGGGTATGATAATAAGAGCAGTACTAACGCTTACCATTCAATGGGGACGGGGGATTCATCAATGCTTGACTTCAAACTTTCTTGCTGCGATTGCAGAGGTGTTATGTACCGGTAATATTGCTGTTAACCATTTGGAACAAAATGTTCCTTTTTATTTGTCAAGAATAGGGAGATGTCATCTGTTATCCCACATTTCACTGTTATATTTCACAGTAGAGGTTCTGTATGATGACCAGTTTTCACTTCTAACATTCATTCCCTGTTGCAGTGAGAGAGTTGTACCTTACATTCTAGCATAAAACATGCAGAGTTAACTATTCAGAGAGGAAAACATATGTATTTGTGACATAGATGTATAATCAGGATTGTCCCCTCCAATTTCGTTTTCACAAAATATGCCCCAATAGAACCCTCCCTTTAATACAAGCATATCATCAAGGACTTGGATTAGCCACACATAGGAACTCCCTAGATAACCACTGCACCAGCATGTTGGGGCCAAAGGTCGATTTCAAATACCGTACTTATATTAACTTCCAGTTCTATTCTTTTCCAGTGTATGAAGTTTAAAACTTATGGAGGCCAATAGGCTTTAGAAAAATGGACAAAAGGCTGTAGGAAATTGGTTATTTCATACACTGACAATGATATTAATGTTGTTGTGGTTTAAAATCATATTTGGATCTCAGGGTCATTGGTGTCTATCTCTTGCTTCGAAGACAAAGGTGCTGGGTGGTGTCGCCCACCTTGCAATACCTCTCCAAAGAGGTTGCTCTAAGTTGATTGTACATTGCCTTGTTAGGCGAAGGAGGTAACTTAGAAAATATAGACTGTTCAAATTAGGTACATCACATCGGTATCAACATGGTTGATGGAATAAAGGAATAAGACCCTGAATCCTATTTAACTGACTCCAATGTAATGATTAACATAAGGCCTACTTCTCTAATAATTATGATGTTGCTTGTAACTGCAATACAATTAGCAATTTGTATGTGCATTTACATCTTGCAGCCATAGTTGTGTCATTGCCCTGTCCTGAGCACCAAGCAAGGAAGCAGGAACTCCCATAATTTAACATCCTTTGATAGGAAAGCCAGAGCTCATTCTTGCTTGAGTTGTTTGAATGAGTTAAGAGAATAGAACTAAGATGTCTGTGAGTAGCTATCCACAAGAGTAACTATATCAGAAATATTTGTGTAGCAGCATGTTACTGGTTAATATTAAATGTGATGGCATCATCAGACAGTGGATTCAGTCCAATGTTTGACTAAGCCGCTATCATATTCATATCTCTGAGCACATCTGCCAGTTAATTTTGTTAGGACCCGGCCTCAGAGTCTGATGACTGAAGTCAGTGCATTAGTACTATATAACTCTGACATTATGATGACATAGTATTAATGGTTTTGCTTTTCCTGTATTATATGTATTATATCAAAAGCTTTTTATTTGACAACTCATACATGGCATCACCCGATAATGGCAAAGGGGGTTTTTAGGATCTGAAAAGGGGGTTTTTCCTTCCCAAAGAGGGTTTTTTAGCACTTTGCTGTTTTTCGTTTCTAATCAATATAAATCATATATTTAACATACTTATCTTCTTTAATTGTTTATCATACACACAAATACAACTTTTGAATATATAAAATATTAATTCAATTAATTAATTCATTATGATACTATGTTTCAAATGATTAATAATATATGTTTATGGAAAATGGAAAACTTACTTCACCTGTCACACTATGGAAATATTGAAGATTTTGAATATATTGTTTGAAAAAAAACTTCATCATTTGATAAAAAAAACTGAGATTGAGGTACGTTTTTTAACAGGTTAAATTTTAGCAACATTTTAAAAGAAAAATAAATGATTAAAAATATCCATTTGGTAATGACGTCATTTAGAAAATGGCATGTCTGTGACACTTTATCAAACAGATACTTCCATCTAAAATAAATAAAGATCGTATTTAACTGTTCGTGAATCCACTATAGGACACGTAAATTATCTACTTGCAATAAGAAAGTCCATTGTTGACGAATGGCGATCTTTCAACATTGCCAGTTTGAGCGAGTTAACAAACGAATTTGCTACGAGAAAGACAAGGAATTTCTGATATTTTTAATCATATATTATTCATTGAACCTTCAAAGTATATATTATTTCTAAATATGCATTTTGAAATTAGAAATTAAATCGGTTTTTTTTATAACAAATATTTACGTAAACACAAACAGGAAGTTCGTTAGACACGTGGTCCAACTAGTTACCTTACAACTTATTTCCTAGCAATATGTGTTATCAGATATTTAATTTATTTAAATTACATTGTTTTCATATTTTATTTAGAGGAATATTTAGTGATTTTAAATAAACATTTTACGAAATAAGTTGGCAATAAAATAAACCCGAAAAGAATTTGGAGTTTGTAATAAGCATATTCTTATTACTGTCTATCGTCAAGAAAATACGATCACGTATCACGTATCACGGAGCGATTGCTCGCTGTCTGGAGCTAGGGTCACGCGCTGTTTGGAGCTAGCAAACGGTGTTTGCATATAGCGCCCTATGAGATAATGTTATAGATTTCAAAGCCAATTGTTCGTCTTTGATACGGTTTTGCATTTTACAACTTGTATTTTAGCTTTGCTTTTGATTAATGTTGGTCTATCATATTATCAGTATTATTTGCTATGACTGATATAATTTAATGTGTCGAGATTAAACTATTTAATGGAGCAAAAATTAAACTGTAACTAATTCGTGAATCACCGGTAGACTGAAGCCACACACACACGCTCGAACGATTGTATCTTTGACAAAATTTGTTTTAAATACAATGTTGATGGACAAGTTTTTGTAAATAATATTGAAAATGTATAGTACACCTTCTAAAGCGAATATTTTAGGAGATTATGTCAAAATCGGGTTTTTTCAATACCCGATCGGGGACGCGGGTGAAGCCTCCTGAAATCGGGTAAACCCGCCGGAATCAGGTAAGATGCCATGTATGGACAACTGTTCTCATACTCCTGTATATCCCTGTCATGTAGGCTAATCGTGTACTGTGATGGTATCTGTCATCCGTCTGTGAATTGGGTGATACATTGTAGAATATTCATTGTTCCCCTGGGTGTATTATGTGACAGAGTGGATTGGTGCATTGTGTGATTCCTGTGGGTGTATAATGTGTGACAGAGTGGATTCTTTTGGGTGTATTGTGTGACTGAGTAGATTCCCCTGGGTGTATCAAGTGAATTCCCCTGGGTGTATCAAGTGAATTCCCCTGGGTATATCGTGTGACAGAATGGATTCCCCTGGGTATATCGTATGACAGAATGGATTCCCCTTGGAACGTCGTGTGACAGAGTGGATTCCTCTTGGTGTATCATGTTACAGAGTGAATTCCCCTGGGTATATCGTGTCACAGAGTGGATTCCCCTGGGTGGATCATTTAACAGAGTGGATTTCCCTGGGTATATCATTTAACAGAGTGGATTTCCATGTGTGTATCATGTGACACAATGGATTTCCCTGGATGTATCATGTGACAAAGAAGATTCCCATGGGTCTATCATGTGATTGTAGATCCCTCAGGGTGTATAATGACAAAAAGTGGATTGTTCTGGGTGGATTGTGGGACAGAGTGGATTCTCCTGGGTGTATCATCTGTAAGAGTGGATTATTATGGGTGTATTGTATGACAGAGTGGATTCCCTGTAGAGTATCAATCGTGTGAGCAGATTGGTGTATTGTGTGACAGATGGGATTCCATTGGGTGTATCATGTGATAGAGTGGATGACCAAAGTGAGGATAAAAGTTTGGAAGACAGACTTGTTCCTATCCTCTCATTTACAAGACAGATTATTCAATATTGGAAAGGTCGACAACTCCCATGAGTGTCTGTGACAATGACACCAAGTGACATTGATATTCATCGGGTGCTAGTTTCTCACTGACTCATGAGAATTTCTCAATTTAACATTATTTTAACAGTGAATTATGAACATAGATTTTTTCATGTGTATGCTCTTTGGCATTCTGTGACGCTTTGTTCAAAATGCAACTTCAGTGTTGATTATTGCATACTATGAAGCGGTGGGACATTTTTTAAATGAATTTAGTTTCTTTTACTTGTTAAGGTTTGGAGTTTCACTTTTGACATTTTGGACATCAGAAATTATTCTCTTTGACTTCAAAGGTATTAAAAAAATGATGATATAAAATTATCTCGAAAGTTCTTTGTATCCATCATTTCAAACACATACGTACATTATGTATCTGTTATAATTTACTGAAATATCCAGATGGACAGATACATGCAATGTTTTAAAACTTTGATAGAATTGACACTAAAGATTATTTATTGTGGATTCTTTCTCGACACTTTCATATCTATATATCTGTCCATCAATAAACCTTTCACATTTTTTAGGTTTTAATTATGTTATTTAAATCAAATACCATAAGCTGAGAATATACTGGTGATCAATATTTTCATTGTTCCATTTTCCATTCATTCCAATTGTCTAGTATAAGCATATTTTTTATGTATTTTAAGGGATAGCAATATTATTTTAGCTGTTAAAATGTTTTTGACACCATTCTGAGCGGATATATTACTCATAATCCTAACTCATTCATAAAGGACCGTGAAGAGGATATGAAACAATTTCTATCTAAAATAAAAAATTTACAATAGCTTGTGACAATAACAAAATCTTATGATGTAATCAATGCGGTGGTATTACACTAGTTAAATGTAAATTAATGTTTAAATAAATGTTACACTGCAGTATCTTCCACTGGTGAATATAATAAGAAAATACAAAATAGAGCTTTTTCTCCTGATCAGTAAGTTAAAAATCATTAACTAATCATTTGCAAACTTCAAGTATTTCAAACTTTCACAGTTTTTTTCATTGATTAGCTTGCCTATGAACCATTTTTTAGTTGGCTTATCAATGAACTGAAATAAAAACAATGGCCTTAATGTACTTAGTAATGACATTTGCATAAAGAAATTCATTCTAATTTCTCAAGGGGTATTCATGACGGCTATATCAAAATGATGTTATTAATTGTTGGAAATTATCTGTCTTTCCTGACAAAGATTTCGTAAAAGTATATGAATAATTTAAGACTTCTTTAAAAGACATATTGATAATTGAAACATTAGTTCACAAACAAACTTTTGTTGCCATTTTAAAGACTAAACATTTTTTGGCAAAATTATTTTCTCTTCACTTCTAATGGAAACAAAAGATAACATTTTTTTATTATGTTCTCAAGTGTTAATTACAGCATATTCTAATTTTTATTATATTTTCAGTGGTGAAATACAGAATTATTCGCTTTAAATAATATCCATATTTTCACTGAGTGAAATAACATATTGTTCTACTGAGTGAAATAACACCTTTAATCCACCATATCATACCTTCTGTATATGTTATATAAATAGATAGGTATACTTATATATATATATATATATATATATATTATATATAAGGTCTGGCGCCAAAAGAAATACATGGTATTAAACAAGAAATGTCTGCTTTCCTCTATTTTATGTACCGGTACCATGGATTTACTTGTACACGTGCCTGTAGTGACTATTGTACAGATATATATGTGTCTCTAGTTAGTTATATATAAATAAAGTCTGTGACTTATATATGGTAGGTACATATTATCAGCTGTACACGCCATTGTTGATTATTCCCTTGTGGCAGGTGTTCTATTGTACATCTTTATTCATCCTCATTCATAGTTACCTGATGTTGCTGGACATTTTTAATATGGTAAATATTTTTCAAAACTTTGAACATTGAAAGATTAATAAGTCTCAATTTACATATATGAAATGTTGAAATTAATGTAAAAATGTTTTTTTTAAGCAATTATTGAAAATAGAAAGCCAGATACTATTATAGACACACAGGTGATTAACAGTGAAACTCTAAAGTGATTAAAACTCAAAATTTGCTTTTGCATAAACATTCTATTGGCCTGATTTTTCAAACATATTTCAGAGAAATATATACAACATTAAAGATTTGATGATTTTGAAACTTGAATGACAAGTACCGACAACAATACACAGTGTTTCATCATTTAGAAATATTCATTTATGGTATAATTAAATGCTAATAGAAATTGTAAATGTAATGAACTAAAAACCTATAACATTTTCTGAATCACCCCCAAAATCCCTGAGGAAATCTTTCCAGTATCAGTTAGTAAAGCTACACATGAATGTGATGAGTGATATATACATGAGGATACAACAATGTCTGATTTGTTTAGGAGATTTGCAACATGTCATTAAGGGAACAATTAAGTAAATGTGCTGTTATTGTGACAAGGCTGTCCAATACTGCGTACATTAAAGGACCTGATATATCACTGTATAATGATCAAATGGGATCAACTATATGATTCTATAAAAATGTTCCAAAGTACTCAGAGGAACATCACATTTGCACAGGATGCATTATTAACTACCGGTTTCCATTATGCCGACACTTTGTTGTGCGGTAATAAAACTGAACCCGAGGTGTGCCATGGTGCCAATATCACAACATGCTATGTAAAAATGCACTATTTGCTCTAGGCAAAACTTTCATAGTGTTGTCCTTCAAATAATAAAATATTGCTGTATCCCAACCTTTGTAGAAAGAAAAGAAAAGTTAAAATGCACAAATCGGAAAGCTAGATCCGCTACAGACTTTTGTAGTGATATCACTTTATTCAATATTTAAGATATTTTAACCTTTATAGGTATATTTAAAAAAATGCAAGTTAAAAATGCGATTATGGAACCTTGCTGTAATCTGACCACTAATTTTTTTATAATGATAGATAACAAATGCAACATGCAAAATAATGCAGTCACAACCTCCAATGTAAAAGAACAACATGCACTATGTTGCTCTGGTGAGTTGAAATGATACACGATACCTCAATATCAGAGTTGCTTTCAATTTCATATAAGCATATACCTGGTTTGTGATTTTGTCCTGAAATGGATACTGTCTGGTTTTATTGACTTTACAAATGTCAAATATATTTTAATGGTTGATAGTCTGATAATCTTCCCCGGTGTTTATATTATTCATGAATGCCATTTCTTTATGGGTTGATGAAAGTATCAGCTGGTTCGAATCCTATATACATTGTTTCATTAATCACCTAAACAAACAAACAGGGGCGGATACAGCTTTTTGAGTTGGGAGGGTGAGATGGGGGGGACTTTTCCAGACCTAGAAAATGCTCTCAGTGGGAGGGGGGGGGGAGCTTTTAAACATTGGATGATTGGATGATCGATCCATTATTATTTTATTATTTTTACTATTCTTCGAACTCGTAAATTGTCATTTACTATACTTATATATAATCCGTAAGAATACTCAACAACAGAAAGTTGAGAATATTTAAGTATCATTGATGATGGTGTATATATAAACTCAAATACTAAGATGTGGAAAATTAGGTTGATTCTTAACTTCTTTTGTACTGTACAAATTGAGTTAAATAATAACTGCTGGTTGAATTTTCAGTAAATCATGATGTTGGAAGTGACAACATTAATGTCTTCCATATCTCACAATCTGTCTTTGATTTTCATCACTATATTCCCCTTAGTCTGAAGGAGAAAACTTTCTTGCTGAAATTCACTGAGCTATTCGATGTTTTGTACAGAACACAGGTAAAAATGAATTACTGTGAACAAAATTTGTAATTTTCTTAAACTTTAAGTTATATTTTACCACTAAAAAATATTCAATCAATATCAATTAGGAGTACCGGTAATAGTTATAACGTTGCTACTCTAAGCCATACCCCCACCTGACTGACTGACACTGACTCTGACTGACCTAATTACCTAATTACCTACATACAAGAAACTAACTGTCTGAATGAGGTACACATTCTGTTAGCATACCAATTCTTAATTGCAAGAATTTTCAGTGTAGATGATTACACCGTAGCGCTACAATATATGATACTTTGCTTGTACTGAGTGCAAATCTAAAGGTTTATTTGGCTGAAATTTTGTTATTTAGCTAACTTTTCCGTGTTCTTGTAAGATATTGTGAAAGTGTGTATTATATCTATGCAAGTACAACTCTGTCCGCTTCTATGTAGATAATATACACAGCTGAATCTGAAGGTGGCGCTGATGGAGAAGAGTATGTCAACAAAACAGGTGGGATGTTAGATCTCATGTTTGCATGTATAAGTGCTTAAACAATAGTATATACATATATATACATATTTAGGTACAAGCAGATGAACAAGCAGGGTTTGATTTATGTAAATGTCTCTCCCCAATGTTTACATTTAACAGGATGGTTGCATGATAAATGTATATGATATGGTATATGATATGTGATATATGAAACGATTGCTGAGATATATACATACAGACTTGATTATTCTTCTCTTGATGAAATTTGACATGCGCTTGTCAACAAATAATACAGTATTCAGGTTGTGACAATTGACAGTTGAATGAGAGTTCTGTATAATTTATTTAGTTTTGATAATAAAGGAGCGTAGAACTAGAAAGAACATGTTTTTTTTTCTTATTTTATGATAAATGTTTTTCCCGAACATAGTATATGTGTTTTGTCTTCTTATCATCATGAAAAAAATGTTTACAGGAATTAATGTTTAAAATGTGCGTATCAGATACAATATTGAAGCATGAAACATTGGTTTTGTCACGACCAGGAAGTGCCTGACAACTGCACTCTGAAGAACTCTTCAGATGGGAAGATACATTTGCAAGTGCATAACTTGTCATAGAAACCAAGCAACTAGCAACCAAAGCAATGAATAATCTTTACTGACTACTTGATATGTCAAATAGAGTTTTAAAAAAGAATGGGTTTAATGATAGATTATTGAGAATTATTTTCTCAAAATATTTTTGCGAATTCCATAAAAATATATTTTCAAATAAAAAATAGGGAAAAACTTAAATCAAAGAATACTAATTATTCAAACTTTTATTGTTTTAAAGTAATTAAATAATACAGAAAAAAAGATTTATTCTTATTTCTGTGGGCACCAATATCCAATGTTTTGATTGAGATTTGTGATTGGTGAAACACAACACTAAGAAAGAGGATATCAGGCAAAACACGGACATGCAGACTGTTAGATTATATTGGAAAGAATAAACGGCCATTATCTTGAAATATTCATCAGTGATATAAAACAGCATTACTGGGCAATAATGCTATGAGTTATCAGCATTAGATTGATGCTGATTGGACAGTGATTCGCTGTAATCCCCCTGATAGCTGCTATCTGGGAGGGATGCTTGTGTTCTGCTCATCAGACATGCTCATCAAAGGGACTACTAATGTCTCAATTTGACAGGAGACAGATTTGATGCCATCAAGGGTACCTCTGATCATGAATGAGTGGACAGACAATGCTGAATTGCAAAATTCAATGTGAAAACTATATCCACAGGTCATCGCAGTTTATTTGATATCATTTGATTAACAGATTTTTTTATTTGTGTTATTTTGGGAAAATGAGGAGAATGATCCTCTCCATCAGAAAGTGAAAGCCATTTAGATAGTGAACAAATGTAGCATTCTTATATTTGGGATCATAATATCTGCAATAGTACAAATTCTTGGGCTTTTTTAGTCGACTCCCTTGCAGGATTCATACCCACACCCTCAGAGTGAGGAACCAATTACCAGCACTGACTGTACCAACAGTTTATCCCCTCAATACTCTCCATATTGTTGCAGATAATATGAAAACTGTGTGAGCAGGTGCCCAAGGTCACTATATTATGGTTCTGCAATAGGGCTCTGCATTTACTGTAAAGGACAATTTCTACATGCAGCAATGTTTGAATACAATGTGACTTTGAAATACAGTGTTAAAACACACATTGTTCCAACTAACCATTGTACATAGCCACAGTGGCATTGTGGCCTTTCTCCCTTTATAAAAACTATCAATGTGATATAAGTTGAATACTCTTTGGGTACAATGTTTTATCAAACTCAAGTACTGTACCATGCATTATTTGCTCATTACAATCAACATGCTATGATTTTCTATTGTTGAGTTATGACATTACAAAGACACTCTACAATCTTTATTGGTCAGTTTAATTCAAAAGTAGAAATTGACATTCACAGTGATTAGTACGAGTAGTAATTATAAATTTTGTTAGGGAAATTTTGTGGTTGTCTGATGAGGTATTAAACAACATCATATTGTTTGTGGTTATTGAGTTGTGAAATTACAAACACACACACTAAAAACTCAATTTTGAACATGTTAAAATTAATTGTGACCGGATATCTGATCTATCGAAAATCTATTTTATTATTGATTTTTTATACACAATAAAGTTGTCTAATATTTCTGAATAAATCATGCAATTGTGGATCCAAGTTTTGAGTTATGTCTCCTTGAAATACGTAATATGAGTAACCACATTTGAAAAGGTCATTGTGAAAAAAAGTATTATGAATACACTACAAAATTTAAAATCATATTATTCATCAATGCTCATAAATATGGAAGTTTCAGCTCTTACATGCAAGTATCTTTAGAGAATCTTTAGAGAATAAAAACAGTTAGTCTAAAATCAATATTGTGGCTAAGCCACTTGACCTACAAATTTGCTATGATTTTTTTTTTACTCTCATTGTTATTGTGCGTCTATTAAAAAAACATTTTCAGTCTCCAAGTGCATTTTTTAAAAATAGACATTTAGATTCGAACTGGACCTTTAATGGCTGGGCCAATTTGGCCCAAAAGCTTTGGATTTTTACTCCACATTAAAGGTACATCTATTGTGTTGTTGGGGTCAAATATACCAAACGTTATAAATGGTCTTATTTTATCGAGAAGTACCGACTGTTACCGAAAACTACCATTTTAATGATATTCGACTTAGTATATTGACGATATGAAGGTAAAAGTATCAATTTCTGATCGAAAACCGGACAATGCACCGCGTGTGGCGCGCGCCAATGAGTCCAACGTAATTTTGGAATCTTTTTTAAACCAGACAGAATATCAAATTTGGGTTGATAATGTTCAATAGGTCATATAACTACTGTGCATGTAAACGAAACGTGTAGTTTCGGTTTCTGCACATGCATAATGATGTTGCTCGATTTTAATTGGAAACTAGTAATTATTATATTTTTGGCAATAGGGGATGAATATGCAAGTTGAATGAAATCATTTGAACTGATATCAGCACATATTGTATGTTGGCATGTATTAAAGGCAAGTAAAATTTTATGAAACCGAATGGATGTACAGTGACGTGCCAAAAGTATTGCAACAATCTCCTTTTTCCCATAGGATCCCATGTTATTTTAGTGTAGCATAAATAATTTTCATGATCGTGACAGTGAATGAAAACTTATAAAATTCAACATGATTGTAATCTAACGTTTTTAGATTATGTTTATAATTTTTAAATTCATTAATTTTGAACATGGTTTTGGAGAACGGCAAAATATTGCCTGGGTATTTTTACAGTAACGTCTATTTCCCATTGCCACCATTATATAAGCAGACCTAAAGGGCTGTAAAAATGGACATACCTCGGTAATAATTTAACTGTTTTGTTAAATAACGTTGTATCCAAAATCAGAAATTTGGTGCCTGTTGCGGAATAGATTTCCTGTTTCCATGTAAATTTTCAGTGAAATATTTTGAAAATTGAGATAATTAAAATTATCTATGCTACACTGAATTAACATGGGATCCTATGGGAAAACGGAGATTGTTGCAATACTTTTGGCACGTCACTGTACCTTTAAGAACTA
Organism: Gibbula magus; assembly: GCA_936450465.1. NCBI lineage: Eukaryota > Metazoa > Mollusca > Gastropoda > Trochida > Trochidae > Gibbula > Gibbula magus. Next base: position 30,911,737 of record OW388297.1, on the reverse strand, counting down.
TCAGCATGTAAAGTTGGTTGCATTTGCTCAAGCTGTTTTGGCTGAATTTTGCACACAAAAATCTGGAAATAATAAAAATAATAAAATTGCTGAATCTTTAATTGCTATATTGAAGGTCATTGACATAGCAAATGAGTAATGAATGAGTAATGAATATGCTTTTACCTGATATTTCAGATTAACATGGTTCAATTCATCTTGTTAACTCTCCAAAAGTTTAAGATATATGCCATAATTATATTTTGTATAATTGACATATTTTCTAGTACATGATGACAAAATTTATAGAATATTTCAATGAAAATACCTTTTAGATTACTTTAAAGACATTTCCTAATAAGTTTCAGTATGTTTCTGTTGACTTTTCATGGTGGGAAAAAAACATAATGACGAAATTAGTCATTACATTCCCATTTCCAAGGATTAATTTCTTTCCATGCTTAATTTACTAATTGGCTTTTCTTTGCATGTATTGGCATTAATCATTTAATTAAAGCTGTTGAAGAAAACATCTCATTGTCGGCATGCAACATTCCCATTACCAACGGAACTCCGCATGCAACTCTGCATGCAACCGTACATTCATTGATCTTTTCAGAAGTTTGTAGATATTTACAAAGTAATAATATTTGTTATTCTTATATAGGAAAATATTACTAAAGTGTTTGTATAGTTATGAAACTGAAAGGGAAATTAAGCTCCTTTAAAACCTAAAAAATATTATCTTATATTTACAATAGTGCATGATGCAATACATTGTCCATTAGAAATATATAGCTATAATGTTATCTTTTTGAGAATCCATATCAGGGATGTTCCCTTGAATTTAGTCTCTATAGAATACACCAATTTTACTGTCGTGGTGCCATGAAAATAGATACTGATAATGGTATTATCGTAGCACTGATGCTACTTAGGACATTTTTCCCTATGATTATAGCGAACTTGGTAAAGTGGCTATATCAAGAAACAACGTCAGGACTTCCTCTTCTGCGACACACCTTGATCCATAAGGTTACTGCTTAATAGAATCAATACTGCGTATCACATTTCAAACATTGTTGTTATTACCCAAGGTGGCTTTATTTCAGTCACTTCTCGATCCTGGCAATTTACATTGTACATCCGTCACTGGTGCATTCCTCAAGTATCAAATTGAAGCGTTGTTATTTTCCTAGGTGACCTGGGTCTCAGATCTCTACTGTATCCAAGTGATTGACATTATCCCTGCATTCACTAGAAATGCAGAAGGACAAAGTTGCTGAACTAACAATCATTATTCCTTATGTTATATTGTGATAGTGAATTAGAATTGTTCTTTATACCAAATATAACTTTTTATTCTTTTATGCAATTTTTTGATTATAAATTAGAATAATGATAGAAATCTAGTTTTTTTACCAAAACATTGTCGGATCCAGGAATCTTGAAAGGGTGGAGTTTCAAAAAAGGGGGAGGGATGGCCAATTTAATGGGGATACATTATTTGTTACATTTTGAAAATACTATCAATACAAACGTTTTTTTATTTTTAAAAAAATTTGTTGTTGAAAATACATTTTTTTTTTATTTCACATAATGCGAAAAAAAGCAAGATGGTAGACAGTTGGTGATAGAACACTCACTTTAAGTAGAAAATTAAGTTTGGTAGAATGGAGAGGTTAAATTGGTGTTGACAATCAACAGATTGTGTATGTGTAAAGAACCTAAGTTTTGTTGTAAATGTTGTGTTGAAACTATGAACAGATTGAAAGCCTTTGGGCAACTTAAGCATCCACTTACTGAATTCTCTTTAGTGTGTTGATAAAATTTGAATCAAATCAAAGTTGAATTAAATACCCGGTAATACTTTTTAGGAAATATTCATTTGCCAATTATTACCATCAGAAAGATTATTTATTCCATAAATGCCAAGAGCATAACTTGCATGAAGAAAATTATAAAGATAAATAAACCACAAAAAGGCCTTTTAAGAGAATTTTCACAAAGAAGAACATTAAATCTGTAATTGGCATTTGCGCATCAAAATTAGACTCAAAACTGAGGAGGCGCTTGTCCACGGTGGGCTTGAGGAGGTAACGAGCTGGTTAACACATGGATCCACTAAAGGATACAGATAGACATTCACCCACAACAATTCCTCATGATGGCTTTTCCGGAAAGACTTTCTCAATTCTATTTCAAACTTAAATTCCTCTACTTTCCATTAATAGTACCACATTTTCCTTCTCATATTACTTATAATTCTCTCATATACCACATACTGGCCTTCAGCCTCCAGCTGATTGTGACATCATAAACACCATTGTGACATCATCAACAGTGAACCTCATTTTAGTACTTTAGCTCTGCCTCTCTGCCTAATTTTTGTCTGAAGAAGCCGCCCTCACGGGTGGCGAAGCGTTACAATTAAACCCTTGAAGTTGTCAACCGCCTGGTTTTCTATGTGTTTGGTAACCGCCATCCCCTTCTTTTCTCATCAAAATAAGACATCAAACTATTGCAAAACAACTAGAACCTAATTGATTATCCTTACTTGCCACTGCCAAGTTGATGGAGAATATAGAAATGAACCGTTATTCCATGCATACATGTGTCTGTGTGTCTAGGCATGAGCATGAGATTTTCATTTCTTGATCAAAACTCAATTCAAAATATTGTCAGGAGACTTTTTTCATATATCCAAAATAAGCAATGTAAACATGAGAATTGAATTTAAGCCATTCATCGGCGCTACAAGTGGGGAAAACTTCGCTACGGCCTAATATCACATTGTTTATTAGTTTTATGATACGTTATGTGTTACTATGTGAATATCCTATAAGTGTATGTGTTCTTTTATTACTTTTTTTTTAATTTGGTGAAATATAGCGTGTTTTCATTTCACGAAATGCCAAGAAACCCAAGATGGCAGAAGCTGCTGTTAAATCAGCGATATAACTTTCCCTTTAAATTTCCAATGGAATCAGGTTTTAGATCCAAGAAGAGGATCGGCTTTATTTCCTTATTGATAAGACTATAAATGTATTATATTTAACTTTGTACATACATCAACCCAGGAAGGTTGACTTTCATTTTGTTTGAAGGAATTTTTTTTGGGATTTACATGAAAATAATGTGAACTTCAACCCGAGAAAAGGTTAGGCATTGTATAGGCAAAGTATCGACTCATATTTTTTCATGAAACTTAGTTCAAACAACGCATTTATTGCTAATTAGGATTTTCTGAAAAAATTCGATTTTGGGATTTCAACAGAAGCAGTTTGACTTGAGAAGAACGAGAACTGTTCAATATATTTCTTCAAACTTTCTACATCTATAAATTAAGCAGTGTGCAGGTGCTATTTGCTGTTTAGGGATTTTTAAAATGTTATTTTTTTGGCTTTTGGAAATAATTTGGATTAACACACAGAAGAAAGTAGGCGTCATTAAGGGACTAGAACTTAAAAACATCACAGAGGAGATGATGGCATGTGTACAATATATGACATAAGTGGGGTTTACAGTAGATCATCTAATAGTGATAAAATTAGGGAATATTTCCGATTTGGTAACACATCCGTATTCTTGTGAATATTGTAAACGAGCACACACAATTTAGCAATTCACACCGAAAAGTTTTTTAAATCGTGTTGTAAAAGACCTTAGTGGGGACTGTCACCCATTGAAATCCTCACATAACAGCATGAATACTACTCCTCCCATATATTTTCAAATGCTCATCTGTTCTGCATGAAGGGGTGATAAATCCTCTCCTGTCTTTAATTCTGCTTCGAGACACAGAGTTGACAGTTGAAAGAATGACATTAAGTTCCTGTCAAAAGGATATGTTTCTATATTAGTTAATAGTTTCAGCTAACACCACACTTATTGATATGTCAAGATTGAACATTTCATTTTGAGCATGCTTGGTTCTCTTGGTAGAGCAGGACATGTTAACATTTTCAAAAACACCTTGCTTATCACTCATGTTTAGTGATTTATTCGTATTTTCACAAACTCCTTGGTTATCAGCGATATTTAGTGATTTATTCGTATTTTTGCAAACAATTTGCTTATCAGTGATATTTAGTGATTTATTCGTATTTTTGCAAACACCTTGCTTATCACTGATATTTAGTGATTTATTCGTATTTTTGCAAACACCTTGCTTATCACTGATCGTTAGTGATTTATTCGTATTTTTGCAAACACTTTGCTTATCACTCATGTTTAGTGATTTATTCGTATTTTTGCAAACACCTTGCTTATCACTCATGTTTAGTGATTTATTCGTATTTTTGCAAACACCTTGCTTATCACTAATATCGAGTGATTTATTCGTATTTTGCAAACACCTTGCTTATCAGTGATATTTAGTGATTTATTCGTATTTTTGCAAATATTTCGCTTATCACTGATATTTAGTGATTTATTCGTATTTTTGCAAACACCTTGCTTATCACTGATATTTAGTGATTTATTCGTGTTTTTGCAAACACCTTGCTTATCACTGATATTTAGTGATTTATTTGTATTTTCTCTGATAGAATGCTGCTCAATGTTCCATCAAATCTGTTTTTGTTTCGATATTAAATTTCAGATTGTTCAAAGGATTTGACATTGTTAATCTATAACATTAACAAAAACAACCAAAACCTTCTCAGAGAATGATGGTGGTTTTCTCAAAGCAAACTGACTGTTGTCACAACTCTGACACAATATTGATTGTTGTTAAATACAGGGATTATTTGTCTCCTCTTTTCACATGTACATGACCTTTCCCTCGCTCACTGATCTCCACATTCTATAATTGCATAAGGAAGTTCACTAACTTTCAAAGTAAATTTCCTGTCTTTCAACTTTCATCCTAAATACCAATCGAGCTATTGGTCATCGAAAACCTGCTCAATACTTCTGTATACTTTCTTTTTGTATTTTTTTTATCCCTTTCCTGTCACATCTGACGTATTGATTTTCCATCTCAGGCATCTCGATCATGTCTTGCCCAAAGCACTTCCTCTGCAACCAAAGAAAATTGGTATAAATCTAGAAAATAACATTTCATTTTTAGCATTCTTCACTTGAGATACATTTGGTATTCATGGTAACATTGTCTGGCATTTTGCTCAAGGGAGATAATTCTGTTTGCTTTATTAGCTCGAGTTCATGACTGTTAAAGTGTGTTAGTCACCAACTGGTTGTGTTTGTTTAGTTAGTTACAAGGCTTGTTTTTAAAAATTTTAAAAATGGTTTGAAATAGATTATTTTAAGTTGTTCAGCAATAGGAAACCAAGCTTTTTCAAGGTATTTTTTAAAAGGGATTAAAAAAAATGGATGACAAAATTTAATTTTATATGTTCACAATTTGGATATTTTGGAAAAGATTTGTATAAGGTTGTCAAAGCTTATTAGGTATTGGTGGGCTGCAACTGCTAAATTTAGATGTGGGTATATAATAGTAATAATGATAAAAGTCATTTCTATAGCGCTATTCCCATGCCTGAGCATGCTGAAAAGTTGAATTACCTTGAAGGAATTGTACTTTGGTTTCCGCTTCTAAGTGCTCCATACTGCCACATAGGTTTGTATATAGGTCTGTACTTCCCTGTCAAGGTACCCAGTTGAGTGCAATGTTGGTGAATTGCTTTGACCAGGACCACAACACAGTGTGAGACACTGGGGTCACAGACTTTTGGTGTCTCCACCAGGATTCGAACCCAGGCCTTGGGTGTGAGAGGCCACCAGGCTAACCACTACACCACTGTCCTTCACATATGATGATGACATCAACAATAACATCAAATGACCTGACATCACATATGATCAAAGAAGAGTTCATGAGAAAACATAAGCAAGATGAATGGGATACCCATGACAATTAACAAGTGAATGGTAAATAAAGGGATCAATGACTGTGATATTTGTTAAAACAAAATTCACATTTCTATAAGAATAAAAAGCTTTTCATTTGAAACAGATTTGTTGGATATTTTTCTTTTGATCAGAAAAGATAGCATAAATGCACATTGTATTCCATTCCAGAGTTACTTTGTGAAACCCTCTTTAAAAATTCCTGGATAAGCTTTTTCCATTATTCAATACTTTCAAAGCAGCTGAATTATTGACATATTCAAACAAACCTTGATTAGCCACAGATACGACATGGATAAATGCCCAAACGTCTTCAAAACTGAAAATTCTTTTGAAAGTAAATCTTTTCACTGAAATAAATTGGCATGTTGCATGTGTGACGGTGTGTGGAGGCAGATTGAAGGTTTTATAAAGACAAATTAGCCATACATTTTAGGGTCATTCCAGAGATCTTGTACATGAACTTTCCTCTTAAATCTGGTTGTTATCGCCTCTAACTAAATTAGTACGCATACTTTTTGTCATCTCTTTGCTTATTTATGGTTAAAATTGCATCAAGTCTCTTGCAAAATTGCATTCCTATGAAGTCTTTTGTGGGGCGGGATAAAAGAATTTGAAATCGGACCAATCTGTGAAAGAAAATGGAGAAAATTTGAAACTCTGAAGCACAATTTCTTTTTTCTCATTTTCACCGACATGATTCAATAAGGCTCTGCCGATGCATTTGTGTGATGGATCTTCTCTTGCTATTTCACTCACATTGAAGCATTGACTTTATACATCGGAAATGGATAGCACAAAGAATACCTTCTCAAGTTTATTGATTTGTGCCATAAATAATTATTAAAATATTCATTAAATGTTATTGAAATTGATATTTTCATGTTCCTAGTAATTCAATGTATTTGATGTGTGTGATGTCTTCATTGGTTCATAATAAGTGAGGTTTTATTCCACTGCCAATTACCATTAGTTGCCATAAGCTCAGTATTTTATCTTATCTAATGACAAGCACAAAGGATTCGGATACAGTATGTTTTCATGATACCCAATTTGCTCTTTAATAAGAAATGTTACATTGGTCTTTACTTTTAGTGTATTTTACTGTTTCATTGCAGTATATTTTCTGATTTGTTCTGCATTAATAATACTTTTATTGCTGAGTTGTCAATTTACAGGAATCCCAACCTTTTATGAAGGGAATAATATGAAATTGGTGACTAGTTAAAGGGGTTCTTCTCTTCAACCAGCAAGTTTTGGGAATTAATTCTGGAATATTGATACATTAAAACCTTACAGGTACAATTACATGCTTTCATTTGTCCAAATACACATAGGAACACCATCAGTTTAAAGTGGACATAAAATAGCATCCAAGATTTCTTCAAATATGTCCCTGTCATATTTACCATGTTTCATTTCCCTTCTCCTTCTCTTGCATAAAACCTATTATACTTGACCTTCTTGTGATTGAGTGTCGCTTACCATACAAAAAAGACTACTTGAGCAATCGGTTTTATTCATGATGTTCCTCCCTTGGCCCTATTTACAGCGAATCATCTTCAGCCAATGACTGGAGATGATAGAGGGGAACGCCTCTCCCAAATATTGCCTCACATGGCTGTCCGAGTTGATCAGACAATTTTTGCTCAGGAAATCTCCAATGATCATATTTTCCAGTTTGACCGTCTTGCAGCTCTAATGTCTGTCATCCTTATGTGTTCAGTGATTAGACTGTTCTTCCATTGATTGGAAATGATATCTTGTGTTTCTAAATTAATGATATGGTAACTAAATCAGTTCAAATTGATCAGAATAATTTCAACATAAATGTAGCGTAAGTGATTGTGAGATGACCGCCATTGGAATTCGAACCAGGGACCTATGGGTGGGAGTCTTATGCTCCACCGACTATGCTGAGGGTACCCTGCGTGCCACCTGACACAACCCCTCTACAAAGTGAGTCTGGCCCGATCCCTGTATTGAGTGCCATGTGCAACTGAACTGATTGTGAAATCACCTCGACAGGGATCTAAATCTAGGCCCATGCTCTCACAAGTGAGCTAAGCCAGCAGCAACACTAATTTCATCCTTACACATACAGACATACACATGGTAATAAAGTGGAAACAGGGGTTTCAGATCCAGAAATAGGAATCATAACAAAATTATGAATTGATCAGATTCAAGAAAAGTAAGACAAATGCAGTAGCAGATCAAGAGGTGGTTAAGGAGGTGCTACCCCCCTCCCCACCATCCCCACCCCTCTCCCCACCACCCCCACCCCTCTCCCCATAAATCCTTTCAAAATTGATGTTAAGAAATAATTTTGATAGATTTTTTTATTAAGGATAAGTAAAGATAAAGTAATGGAGGATATTTGGACCTTTACTACTATGGTTACTAATTGTTCGTCTTTCTTACTATTCTTATGACTTATTCTTATACCATTTTAATGCATTTTTAATCTCTCTTATTGAGTTTCCTCACCATTGTTTTCTTTGCTATATAAATGTAACCCATTTTGTTATTTTTCTTGCATTCCAGCTGCTAAAGGAGAATATACTACGAAAAGTTGTACATCAAAGAAGTTGTTTACCAGAAAATCTTCCTAAATGTCCTTCAAATACTTATTCTTATGACTGTTTTTGTTACGATTTAGCAGAATATATTGATGTACAGATCGACCCATCCATGTTTAAACATGTGCATCACATATATCAATACATATTGAAATTGCTTAGACTATAGCTTATATTGAACATGGCCCTTTTGTCTTTCTTGATAGTCTGTGGTGTGTTACTTGATCATATTTGTATTAATATTGAACATGATGTTGTGATCCAGTCACAATCACTATGTTACAGTTGATCAATACAGGTATCTTCAACAGCGCAAGTCCATATCTTGCATTGAATTGTTCATATCGTGTATTGAACATGACATTTTTGTCTTTCTTAATATTCTTTAGCCACTTCCAAGATTATGTTTGTGTAAATGTTACTAGTATTGACAGTATGGAGCTTTCATTGACAACTGTATCGACTGCTAGCAGCCAATCGTCCTGCAGATTTATTATGTCAACACTCGACCTTCACGTAAATAACGCTGATGTCAGCAGTTTCCAAGAAACATCAACAGATACGGAGATGCGAAACTCTATTATTCCTTTTAATCAGATGAAACCTTACTGAAATGTCAGCCTGCCTTCAAAGAAGCAGAAGTATCAAGGAAATCAGATTCCTGAAAGAATAAAAAGATTTTGTGAATGTGAACTTGAATCTTGCTGCAACAATGATTAAAAACTCTTGTCCATTTGAACTTTGATCTTTCTACAACAATAAGAGGAAATTGCATCATCTTCATGCATATCGAATGGAAAGAATTGTTGCTGTGATATTGGCTAAGCAAAGAAAGAGATCTAATCTTGTAGAAACTATGATTTTTTTTGTATTTTTCTCTTGTTTTGACCTTCCTCTGTAACAGTAAGACGAGAGTCTGAAAGCTTTAAAGGGACAGTATGGTTGGTGTATTTTGTGTAGAGATGAAATTCAATGGGACAGCCCTGGGGCTGATCTAGGAGTTCAGTTTAGGGCGTCGCAAGTCATTTATTCAGAGGTCTCTTTTATGGGTGTGGTGGATTGTGGTCATTTTTTAAATAACGTAACGTTATTCATATTTGGTCATGTTCATGCACAATGAAATCATGTTAGACCATATAGGTACATTTAATAGAGCTTGGGCATACTGATCTCAAGTGAAATGGGAAAAAAAATTAAAAAAATATTTTTTAATTAAAGACAGATTTGAAATTCTAATATATAATCCTAGTTTGGATAGTGGTTATATGCCCATTCGAAATTTGCCAAGTTTATGAGAAGAACATCCAAACTAATGTTTCTGTGGGTTCTGGTTGGCAGTTCTTATTGCTAATGCTGTTATAATTTGGAGTTTGATAATTAGTATTTTTTGTATAGATTAAGTCATAAAATTAGTGCTTACTTCATCAAGAATGCTACGGAAAAGGAAATCAAAGAATTTTATGAAGCACAAACCACCGTTTAATTACGTTACTCAGAATGTGTTGAAGCTGGCGAACAGGGCCTCCTTGGCACAGGCCACTGTTATAACATGACGGTGCTGATTGACATGCGTATCACCTTTCTAGATACAGGCATGAATAAACATGAAACGTGCATGGAAATAGAAGTAATTGACATCTTCAATCATTAGGGGGAAATCTCCTGCGATTAATTTATATTGATATTGTGTTGGATCAACTTAACCTTTAACCATGGTAATAATTGGTCTAATTATGATTTTCCCTACCCTGTGAAAGAGATTCAAATGAGCCTGAAATTGGTTAACTGGTGCAAGAAGTGTAAGTGTGTTGATCACTCGAAGAAATGGGGTTGTCGTAATATGAAATTGACATTAAATATTCAGAAGTAAAATTTACTTTTTGGAAAATCTTTTAATTAATATAAGATTAGCAATTAGTATTTTTCTTTATTTCAGGTGTAAGCTCAATTATTATTAGCTATTAAAAAATAATTTTAACACTTTTTGAAGTTTATTATAATATATTCAAGAAGAAAAACATCTCTATTTATTATATCATGATAATACAATGAGGTTTGCCATGTGACACAACAAAGTTGTGAATTGTAGTTGCCTAAATCACTGATAGATTTTGTTTTTGACAATCTTTCTCGTATAGTAAATGATAGGAAGGTATTGCAGCAATATAGGTCTCTTTAGTGCTGACAGAGTTCAAGAGTTTGTACTGGACTGTAGCCACATGGATCACAGTCCCAGCTAGAATGGTCTGTGTGTATTTCCCAGGTGACCTATTTGAAAGTAATTAAGACTTGAGAACAATAGCTCTGAGCTTGGGGACTATCATCAATATGTCAGCTTATTTTGCTGGGAAATTGTATATATCGGTTGCTGAAATCTGTTGCACTTAATGTCAATGAAGATGAAGTGTCTCCATGTTTGTGGGCTGTTCAGTAGTAATACTGTGTTGATACTGTCACTGAAGGAAATTATTGATAGCAAAACAATATAATAATAATAATAATAATAATAATAATAGTCCTTTTATATAGCACATATATCCATGCACATTGCATGCTCAAAGTCGACATATTACCCCTGGTCAACGAGTACAGAACTCTCCCATAAGAGATTACAACTAACTGTCAGGCGCTCAAGGTTCAAATTCAGACTACCATCGTATCATACCAGGTACCCATTTACTGCTGGGTGGACAGAGGCACACTTTGGTAAGTCACTTACCCAGGGTGACACCACAAGTCTCTGAACTTATGTTAGCTTCACTCTTTTATTCCATAGATCAGCTGGATATATATATGCTTATACACATCAACACATGGTTCACCCTCACATATGCATGTTCTTCACAGTCGACAATGATCTTTCTGTTCTGGTCATGGTGCAATACATGTCAACCTTTATTACAATTTTTTCCTTCTTTTTTCTTTCTAAGATAAAATATAGTTTTAATACATAAAATACCTATGAGATGAATAAATGAATATATACATATGGAAAATTTAACAAATTTACAGTGGGTAATTGTAATCAACTTACCAACGCAAGGCGTAACTCTTGAGAGTCTCAATCACTGGCTGATTTAAGCCTTGCAGTCTTTTCGGTGCGAAGATAGTGGATTGCTCCACCTGAAATGCATAGTTGGTTCTGATTTCCTAGCATGGAAACCTTAAGGAAATACTGCAAGGCTTAAAGCAGCCAGTGATGGAGACTGGCAAGAGTTATGCCTTGCATTGGGAAGTTGAATTGTAATAGGCTTCACCTGTCACTGAGCAATGTAAAAGCCTAGTATAGATAATAATAAACAACTATGGTCTTTAAATATATCTATGTCTGTGGTAATCACAGGTCTTTGGAATGTCATATTCTGAAACAGTCTCCCACGAACACAGTACAGACCAAATCATATGAAAGAAGCTAGCCCACATTGTACAACATTCAACAAATAAACATTTGATGCTCATCTTTTTGTCAACTTATCTTCACCAGGTATCCAATTCACATTGTTTACTTCCTCAATACACATCCCAGAGGTCCAGGTTTGAATCCTGCTGAAGGTGATGTCACTATCACTTCTGTTACACACAGATTGGGATCTGTACTCTCTCTCTCTGATCAGCTCTTCAACTAACTTCAACTTCAACTAACTTCCTCAAATATACAACTTCTTCTAGTTTCTTTTGTTGAGGTGGTGGGATAGCACAATGGTTAGCGCATTCGGCTTTGGATCAAGAGGTCCGGGGTTTGAATCCTGCCAGTGGCACAGTAGCTTGTCTGCAGTAGAGAAGTGTTCTACATGCAGTAAGGTTTTTGCGCAATGCTACACTGAATTTCAGCATAGTACCACCCATGGTTCGTTAGTTCCAGCAGATGCTTGCAGGTTTCACCACAATATATAGCCACATGGTGTTGCGACCTTTCTCCCTGCCACAATACTAGCAGCCTTGATAAAATGAAAATACTCTCTAAATGGGCATTAAATCCCAAATAACCTCACGTCCCCTCCTTTTGTAGACTTTTCATTTTGGCAGATATTGTTGAAAAAGCCACCTGTTTTATTTGTTCTGCATGCCATAATAAAGGTTAACAACAGATGTTCTCCAGTGGTACATTACTGATTATGTCACACAAAATTGCATGCATAGTATTTGTGAAAACATTTAGCTTCCAAGTTGATATCTTTCTTTTATTTCAAAACCGACGTTAGCATCAATCTGTTTGAGTTTTCTGCTTTTAAGTAAAGTGTGAAGTACAGTTTATATATTTGAAAGAAGGACATGTCCAACAGATCTCTTTTAAAGAGAATATTTCACCCATCATGAGCCAAAGATATTTCTAGTTGCCTGTAGTTCTCAGAACACAGAAGTTCCAAACATTTTAGAGCATTACAAAGAGCAAGTTGAATATCTGCTAAGGCATTGATTATCCATTATTTATAGATGACCATTAGACAGAAAGGTTATCCCCAGAACCTCAGTGATGATCAGTAGTACGGCCAGTGGACCACGGTTCCAGCATCATTGCCAGGCACCGATCCAGTAATCACAATCCCGCTCACCCAAGAGATATCAATTATTTGAGAGCCATGGCAACAATTTGTCAATCATGTTTTAGAAGTGTCTCATTGGCTGCAACTTTAAAGTTTATTATTCCAAAATGTTCTGGAATTGATAATCCATTGCTGAACATCTTTAAAACACAGCTGAAGAAGCCAGGAAGTCGAATGCAACTGTCATCATGATAGAAGACCTTGCAGTTTCAAACTGCCGCTTCAATTCAATTCTTAAGTATAACAGGCTGATCAGTTTAAGATAATGATTCTTGTGGAGTATAATAGACTGGCCATGCTAAGTCACTGACTCTTACAGGGTATAATAGACTGGCCATGCTAAGTCACTGACTCTTACAGGGTATAATAGACTGGCCATGCTAAGTCACTGACTCTTACAGGGTATAATAGACTGGCCATGCTAAGTCACTGACTCTTACAGGGTATAATAGACTGGCCATGCTAAGTCACTGACTCTTACAGGGTATAATAGACTGGCCATGCTAAGTCACTGACTCTTACAGGGTATAATAGACTGGCCATGCTAAGTCACTGACTCTTACAGGGTATAATAGACTGGCCATGCTAAGTCACTGACTCTTACAGGGTATAATAGACTGGCCATGCTAAGTCACTGACTCTTACGGGGTATAAAAGACTGGCCATGCTAAGTCACTGACTCTTACGGGGTATAATAGACTGACCATTCTAACTTAATGACTTTTGTGGGGTATAATAGACTGACCATTCTAACTTAATGACCTTTGTGGGGTATAATAGACTGACCATTCTAACTTAATGACTTTTGTGGGGTATAATAGACTGACCATTCTAAGACACTGACTCTTGTGGGGCAGGTTACTCAAAGTTCATAGTCTTGTACCTCTGACCCGGGAATCCAAGCTGTTCAGGCATTGATTATCCCTTATTGGTATCTGTGACCATCATCAATACATGAGTATAGGAAGCCTGTGACTCCAGTAGTGCTGGCAACCCATATCTCCTTTATCACTGTCATTATAGTAAAGCAAAAATGTGAGAATGGGTGATACCTTGAATCTTCAATTGCTAAGTGTGAGGCCGACTGACCATGTAAGCAAGAGACTGCAGTGCCTCTGGTGACCCACACCTACTCCATCACTGTCCTCATTATAGGGCCCGGTGGAGAGGGCTGGGAGGGAAGGCTTTATGACAGTACGGGGAGAATCAGGGTAGTTTCCCGATGAATTTGTCATTGATTTCACCTTTCACAGATAGGATTGTGCAGTAAAAGTGTCAGATTCTGACTCTGTGAGGTGATGTATGGCAGTGAGATCTGTTGAGGATTGGGAGTGTCTTCAGTTCGGTGCCATGGCAGCACTTGTTTTCTTGTATGTCCTCTGTAATATGATCTTTTAGATGCAAAGTGCTTGGAATATGGTCATGAACTCGGATTGACATCAGTAGTTGACCAAGGGGTTCGATCTCTACCCAAACCCCCCTATAGAAAAAATGTCAATGAAAATTCCTTGAGCCTATGAACATTCCAAAATCAAGTTATGTATATTTTGTAAACACTTAAAATGACTGTGACAATGACATCCTTATGCAAACAATGTGTGGGCAGTATAAACATGTGGATATCCAAGAGATTGTCATCATTCTTTGGGTCAATTGAAAGTTTGAAAAGGGTGATGAAAATGGATTGCTTAAAAGGATTATATTGGTTCAGTGAATTTTTAGGATGTGTCTACATTCACAATTCAAATAAGCTTAAAAACCAAAGTAATTATCAATAAAATGTTTATCAGAGATAAATGAGTTCTGTGGATTTATCAATAACAGTATCTTGGATTAAGATGGGACACGCATTTTTAGACAACATATGAACATAAAAAAACAACTTTGTTAAATTTCAAAAGTACATATGGCCAATGAAGTTGAAATCTTTAAAATTTGTCAAGTTATAATATCTGACGTCCACCAATTGCAGATAAATTTGCAGAAATTCTTCCAGAATCTCAAGATAAGATGACATTTGATGATCTCTGACCAATCAGATGTAAAAATACCTTTGAAATCACCTGCTGAACCAATGACCGGCAAAGCATTCCACAGTGATCTGAGGCTGATTATAATCATACCCAGAATATCACTGTATCATCTACTATATTTCGCGCGAGGTGGAGAAGATACGTACCGGTAGTTCTCAGCCTTGTTAAACTGAGATGATGAAGACGAGATGGGAGGTGTAAAGTTCATGCCCCAAGTGAAGATCCTCCCTTCTGTGCACTGATCCCTCATCTAAGTCGGCCTATTGATCCTTACCAACTGCTTCTCAATCCCAGAAATTTGCCAATCTCAAATGCCAAAACCTGAGCAGCATTCTTAATGTTGACTGACAAGGGGAAAGGGCTAGACCAACATACGACTGATTGGCTTTTTCACAAACAAGGTGTTTGTAGCCGAGGCACTAGACTCTGTCTCCGAGTGAGGGAAGTGTCGTTCCGAGAGTCAATCTGGAAGTTCATCATCACGCACTGCTGTGAATTTAGGTGCACAATTAATTTAGACGCTTAGACTAACTCCCACTCTGTCTCTCAGGTCACTGAATCAGTGTTTATATATCTCCTGCTTGGTTAGAAGAGCTACTTAACATTACCAACAGACACTGTTCATCTAGTTACTGATGTTGTGTGTGTTTAATGTGAGGTTTCTTTGTTCATTGTTTCCCTTATTCATATAAAATTGGGGAATTAACCATAGCAACTGCTCATTTATCAAAACGTGTTTGGTGGATTGTATCATGGTTTGATTAAAGTTGATTAATCAATGATTAAATTTAATTGGAATCCAATCATCAACAGCTGCCTGATGTGCTGAATGAATAGATTTTCTAATTAACCTAGATTATGAATTGACAGTTATTTGAATGTTAGTTTTCAATGTGTTTTGCATGGTTCCAAAATTACTCTTTAAGTTAAATTGGCTATTTTAAATAACCATAGCAAGTGATTCATATTGACACCAGTTTGACAAGTAATACTTTACACTTCATTGTTATGTAAGTTGATAGAGAGTCCCCACAATAACTTGAAGACTGACGATCGACCAGACCGCGTCATACTAAAAGACGTTATAAAATGAGAGTTATTGGTTCCATGCTTGCCGCTCAGCATTATAAGGATAGAACAACACTTAAACCTGTGATGCACTGTGGCTCTAAAGGACACAAAAAGGATTGTTAATGTCTGGGTCATAGTTTACGAATGTTCAAATAAAAAATCAATAAAGAAGTAATGGATCAAAACCATGTCAGAGGCTTTGTTTGTGGAGTATGCCCGCGGGGGAGGGAAAGGGGAAGGGCCGATAGGACCGCCCCCCTTTCCCGACGCCAAGGGCATACTCCACAAACAAAGCCGAGGACCAGGTTTTGATCTTACTTATGAACCGACAGAAATTATGATTTAGATATAATTTCAATATTTTGTCTTCACGTGGCTTCATTGGTATATACTGACGCGAAACGCTAAATGCGCGGGAAGCACATCCACGAATCACTGCTAAATACGCGGGAAGCACATCTGCACGAAACGCACATGCTTCAGCCCAGTTATAACAATGAGACCACGCGAGTCAAGGCAGTCTAGAGAATTCCACTGAACGAAATGGACGCCGGCGACGAAGATGACATTTTTATAACACAATCTGATAATTTTGATATTGGGTACTTTTATGGTTTCAATGTATTTACTTCTTGGAGTTCAACTGCTATGAAGAGAGCACACCTGCGCCCTGCACGTGCTTTGCGCTCGCTACCCACACCGTGCACGTGAGCTACATGCGCTATCTGCCTCGTGGAGTTCACATGATTGTCACTGTGGAAAATACATCATTGTTCTCGTGGGCCTTTATAGCCGAGTTGTCAAAGGCGCCAGTTTAGTAAGCGGGTGGTGCAGGGTTCGAAAGCAGGCATTCAAAGCTAATGTTTGTGATTTGTGATTTGTCGAAAATGTGATATTTTGTGATGGTATTTATTCGAAGAAGGACTTTGAATCAAAGTATTTCAAAACGTGTATAATTCCCAATCAAAATAAATTTCCGATAGATTCTAGAGTAAGCCCCTGGCATTCCTAGAGAAAGCCCTGGGCATTCTTCAAGAAAGCCCTGGGCATTCTTGGAGAACGCCCGGCAAACTGACAATAGAGGTTTACCCGGTAAAAGTAGAACCTAATAGAACAATAGAGTGACGTCACTAGAGGTTTATAAATGTATATAAAAGAAGAGTTTTCAAATTTAAAACTTTTTAATTTGTTATTTTGATTAAGAAATAGGAGAATTCTGAAAAGATAGTAACAATGCATATTCAAAACCAATTTTGCGATATCCGACTTAAGTAAAAATGAATTTGATGCAAATTCTTATGAATAACGTATGCAATTTACACATATTTAAATGTCAAGTCTTTAAAATGTCATAATACAATTGTTGATATTTGAAAACTTGAATTTCAATTAAGTTATAAATTGAATTATTCATCAAAATCTAAAGTTTTAATGTTAACAAGGGAAATGCAGAGGATTTGATATGAAGAAGGGATTCAATCTTAATGAATATGACAATAAATTCCTTTAAAGGCGCTGTTGCATGGCGATCTTAATGAAAGGAAAGTGCTCTCACGATAATCTAAATCTAAAGTGTTACCAATGGCTAAATAATACTGATAAGGGCTAAAAAATGAATGTACATTTCCCATCAAGCAGCCATTTTAAGGTGTTCACATTAAAATTCCATGTCCAAATAACTTGATGCAGAATAAAAGATAAGTATTTTACATGTTGGTGTGTATTGTATTCTCTCTGTTTTTGAATGCTCAGCTATGTACAGCTGCTTGCGATTCAAAAATGAATTTTAAAAAAGTTTGTTAATGTAAAGTTTGACTTATGCTTTCTTCAACACACCATGCAGAATGGTAATTACAGTAGAAGTAAGTATTACAAATTAACCTGTCAGGCTCTTTTGTAAATGGTTACCGGTAATAAGAATGAACTCATGCAGTCTTGTGGAAATTCTGAAACTGTCCTTGGCTTTTAAAAATATTCCTGACTAACATAGAACAACAAGGATGGCTTGTCCCCCTCAATCATTTTGAAAGTGTTTTATATGTGAAAGCATCTGAAAGATAAAAATTAAACTCAACTTGTGATGTGCGGAGAAAACCATAGTCCTTTTCAATGGATGTCAAAGTCTTTTTAAGTGTAGAAGAAGCGTGCCACTTTAAAGGAGGACTATGCGGGATAATGAGCCCGCTGATGGCGAACGTGTTGCGTGCTGGTGACATGGTCACGTGACTCGGACTGGGCGCAGACCCAGCGATGTGGTCATGTTTTTGACAGGGGATTCCCCCTTTTCACAGGCGATCGTTGATTGGCTGTTTCATTCTCGTTCTTGTTTTGGACCCCGCCATCGCTAACTACAACGATTTCATGGTCCATGACCAGGTTCGAGACAACACAGCCTACAGACAGCAATCCCACAGACGATTTAATTGTGTTGCAGAGGTTTGGACGTCTTGGACAGACGATTTTACTGGAAATCCGGGATCGATTCCTTGATCCACAAGGGCACTACACTGGGTTTATCGGACTTTAGATGTGTAGATGTTTGGGGGGAAAACGATTACAATAAAAAAAAAATGCTAACATGTATTACTATTAATTCATTTGGTATTCTTCATAAAGCAAAACTATTTTCGTAAGGAATGACAGATATTTAATTTAAGAAACCATTGTAGTAAAATATATGTAAAAGATGTATTTTAACTCATAAAACATGTTAAACAAGTTTTGTAGGTAACAACTTCAATATTGTAAAAAAAAAAACCAGCATTGTTCATGTCACTCAGTCTCTATGAATGTACATCATACATACTGGACAAAACAGTGGCATTTTGAAATTATTCCATAGTGATATATTTATTGATAGTGATGTTTTAATCCTGAAATATATAAACCCCAACTTGGACATATAAATATACTCTGTCAATGTCAATAAATATACAAATTTGTTTTGATATAGATTATCCCGGGAACGGGACAAAACGGCGATAAACCAAAACGTCGAAAGGCGAAAACGGCGAATATTTGGCGAAAACGTCGATGAAATGCCTGGCGAAAACGTCGATAAATTTTATATAGAGCAATAAAGTATAAAAGTATTATTAAGTTTGTTTTTATTTACGTTTTAATCCTTACATGTGATTAATGTGATTATTACAGTATGGTATTACCGTGTATTGAAGTCGCCGATAGTGTTGTGATTAAAACAACATTGTTCGCTTGGATGTTTTCACAAGACTTCATTGATAAGTGGATAAACTCAAACTCCTCCTACAGATTAGATGTCACTCACCACCATGCCTTTCCCTTGTACGGTGTGTAAGAAGACAAATTAAAATTCTTTATTTCTCAAAATCGCCACCAACGGTGGTACATGAGCTTTACAATTCAAAGAAAATTTATACAAAAATTCCAAGATGGACAGAAGGAACATATAAACAATATTCATATATATATTTAATGTTGAATAATGTTTAATAAATGTATTGCTAAACAGTCATTGAATTGTTAATACTGTTCACATAAACCTTCTTATAACAAATTAAATGTACAATATATTGACATGCAAGTCGTGTGTCATTTATCTAGTCAGTAGTGTATACAACGTGCAGAGAAACTTTGCAATCGACAAATTGTCTAGCCAGACTGGAGACAATTGCAATGCGATTTGGCAATAGAAAGCTTACATATAATGCTTTGAAGTTTCATCCCCAGGGTTCTACTTGAATCTATGTACAAATAACAGTGTTCAATACACATTGTCTGTTATGTCAGCAGCATTTCCTGTATATTAGCGGTTGTCGTCTCCACTGACACTACCAAATACCACAATTATGTAACGTCGCAGATTGTGATCACATCATTACACGGAGTCAGATACCTTTCAATTAGCATTCAATTAGCATTGCTATGTCCCTGTAATGAAGTCTTTTGGTGATATTTTCATTTCTACCACATTTTAAATATTTGATTTTTTATAAGTTACGCATAGGGCAAACTGAAAGAAGTCACCAGCTGTAGAAGTCGCCCGAACTTCGGAGACTTTTCACTTCCAGCTGACGCTATAATATCTGCAATAAATGCAAACTGTTTGTTTCCAAATGTTCCTTTTTAATATGTTTTATTTGTATTTTATTTTTATGAATTATTGATAGTTTGATATATTTTTGTTTTATCAAAACTAGCAATTGCGTGAGGTTCAATTAACGGTTTCATGAAATAATTTGGACACTATTACATTTTCTTTGTAACCACTTGTGAAGTTTTAAATGGCCGCGGAAAAAATATGGAAATATGTAGAAATATTACATTATCACATATGACAACAACATTAAGTTAATTAATTATCAGTTTAGCGCTCACATCGTTTATGCAGCAGCATACCTGCGAAAATGATTGCGACATCATTTATTCTAACAAAGTTTGCGGCAGTTGCTGAAATTAAATAGGAAAGCATGCTCTCAATAAATGACAAATTACTTCAAGCAGTTTAACTAGGGATAATGTATTGTTCCTGGACTATTATCCATGTGTTTAAGGATATAAAGAATCAGTTTGGTGAATAGTTTAAACCACTGACGCATGCCAGAACATTTGGGTTGTAGGGTCCGAAGGAAGGTCAATCTTGTCCGAACTGATATACGCAACTTTAACCGTTTTTATTTTCGGTTAATCTTAAGCAATTCTGAAATATCTATGTAAAATCGAGTAAAATTCTTTCTATCCAATATTTTGATTTGCTGAAATTGACATTTTAAAGATTATTATTTATTATACAGTCTTTCATAATATTTGAATCGGATCAGTGTCCAAGCTTCGGTCAGTTTGCGCTACTCTAACCTTTTATGTCTGAAACCTTTTATGGGTGAAATAGGTTTAATGTAGTTAAATATCAGATAAGCGAACCAATTTGATATAATTCTTTTATTTTGCGATACACATATGAGTTTGATATCAATAATAGAAAAGGGAAATGGTCTGCATTGTAATAAATATAAACTCATATCAGTATATCACTATATCCACATTGGAACTTGGTTCATTATGGGCTAATTATTATTATTATGAACACAACGCAAAAAGGTAAATAACGCTATTATTACGAGCTCGAATTATAGACACTCCGTTTCACCGTTGAGTAAAGCGAGAGAGGGGTCAGACGCGAGAAGATTAGGAGCGCGTAGGATTGCGCAGACAAAACTACGCTGAGTAGAGAGAACGCTAATTGAGATTTCCGGCTCGGGACGCTGTGGTGGTAATTACTCGTGGATCGTTTTAATTATCCCGCACAGACCTCCTTTAAAGAAACATTGCCAAGTTGGCTACGCAAGAAAGAAAGAACATTTCCTTCAGAAAGTCAGGACTGCTACCAGACTGCTACAAACTTTGGCTGTGACTAACCTCACACTATTTTCTGTGTCATATTTCATTGGAAAATACAACATTTTGCCACAATGAGTATCTTTGTCCAATATTTATCTTCATGGCCAAACTGTGGTGTTAAACAGTGACATTATAGTTTATTTATATACATTTCAAAATACTGATTTTATCCTATTTATATTTTGATGACTACACTGAGCCCTTTACCAATGACATTATAGTCTATTTATGTCTCAAAATATTAATCCTGTCCACGATGCCAGAGACAAATCAGATTTGCCTTTTTCTAAGCCTGTCCATTTTTACATGCTCAATTGTTCCTGAAAGTGACGTAGTTAAATGATTTGTTCTCCAGCATCTTTTCTTCCTTTTCTTCTTCTTAAGTTTGCGTCTGTGCTTCTTTCTCTGAAAATTGAATACATTGTTTAATTTGTACCAAACTAAAAAGGGATTGATTGAAAAGTGCCCTTGAATTGAACACAGAGAGCCGAAATATACAGTTTCTTCTGAAAATTGATCCTTTCTTGTCCTATATTTGTGACTTTTATAGAGAGACTGACTGTTTCTTTCATAGACAACTCCCTCTATTGGTTGCTCGATCCTTGGTGACTGTTTGTCTTACGTTCTCCCCCATGACTCATCTAACTTCAAGGCTGATGCTTTCTTACACAATAAATCAATGTTTAACTCTGGTCATTATAGGTCTGTGAATAAGGAGATGTTAGGGGCAATGAGTCAAAAGATAGTCTTTAGGCAAAGAAATGCATTCCTTCTTGTGTCTTTGTTGGCATTTTTAAAAAAATCTGTTTGTGGGGGATTTGAATAAACTGGAGAGTAAGAGTGTGTGTGTGTTACCCTAAAACGTACCGGTCCATGTTAGTTATGGAATAAAGCAAATTATAGAGCAAAAATGAAAGCTTCAATTGAAATGAATTATTTTAATTCAGGTTTTTATAATAAAGGGAGTCTAATATGTTTTGATCTTTTCTTTCAATAATATTCAATCAGGATATTCACAAACATCCAATGAGACACTGAATATGCATGAATGCAGCTAATCAAGTCAGTATTGGATTAAAACAAGAACAATCCAAACTTCAAATGTGAGTCGGTTCATGCATCCTGCTGAAAGGGAAGCTAATCAAGGCTTTGCAGATTTTGTCACAACCAATGGATGATCCCATTATAACCATGCAAACACCAGCAATTTAATGGTTATAGATATTCATCTTTCAATTCATGTGATGTTTGTCAGAAATAAACTATTATTTAGAAACTATATCTTTACCAGTTTTGTCACCAACCAACTGTTCCAATATCCAATTACCATTCACCTTTTTAGTTATAGATATTTATCTTTTTCAAAACACATGTTTGTCAGAAAGAACCTGTTGTATCTTTACCAGTTTGGTCACCAACCAACTGTTCCAATATCCATTTACCATTCACCAGCATTTTGGTTATAGATATTCCCCTCAAAACACATCATGAAGATGCTGCATCGATGCAGCATTGCCAATTTGGTCATCAACAAACTGATGAAACCTTACCATTGAGGAGGACCATGTTAGTCAATAGTCCTGGTTGCAGATTGCTTGTACAATTTGTTCCAAGCACTTACCTGATTTATTCCACATCCTGGTGCCCAGTCAGACTTGATGCTGCTCCATCACCTCTTGCTTCCGAAGCATTTCCCCTTCAATGCCTTGTTCCTTGTTCATTACTTGCTTCAATGCCTCCCCACTTCAGTCTCATGCAGGACTTCAGTGCTTATCTTCCTCATGCTTCACAGCATGGGCTCTTCTGCTTTGCCACGCTTGTCTGCCACTGATATGATCAATTGTTGCAGCATATGTGAATGTTGGTCTTTATGCAGAATTACAGCACCAGGGCCTATACTTGTAAGTTATCATAGCGCGAAGATACACATCTGTATGCAGAATTGTTTCACTAAGGCCTATACTTCCAAGTTCTTCTAAGATAGTCGTCTATATACATTTCCGTCACTAAGGCCTTGACTTTGAGGCTATAATAATGCTAAGATAGTTGTCGGTATGCAGAATTATACACCTAAAGGGCCTCGACTTAGAAGCTATTACAATGCTAAGATAGTTTCTGTATGCAGAATTACACCTAAAGGGCCTAGACTTTGAAGCTATTACAATGCTAAGATAGTTGTCGGTATGCAGAATTACACCTAAAGGGCCTAGACTTAGAAGCTATTACAATGCTAAGATAGTTGTCTGTATGCAGAATTACACCTAAAGGGCCTAGACTTTGAAGCTATTACAATGCTAAGATAGTTGTCTGTATGCAGAATTACACCTAAAGGGCCTAGACTTAGAAGCTATTACAATGCTAAGATAGTTGTCTGTATGCAGAATATTTCCCTTATCGAAACGAAAAGTTAACAAATTGTATAAAGGATATTACTGCCCTGGTCATTTCTTCCCTGCTGGTCTATAAATGGCACATAGTATTCTGATGTATGATACCAGTTGGGCATGGCTTGCTGCATGGATGGGTTACCCGCTTCATTGCTGAATTAATGACATGACATGAGTGGAAAGACTTATGGTGTCACGCTGGGTAAGTGCCTCTGTTCACCCAGCAGTAAGTGGGTACCTGGTGATAGATGAGGAGGAGGTTACCTTCGAGCGCTACAGCAGCCCTAAGGTTAGACCTGTGTGCCGTTCCATGAACCGATCTTAGCCCTAAGATCAATCATAAGCCCACCCCTTAACATTGGCTAAGATTGATCTTAGGGCTAAGATCAATTAGTGGAACGACACGCAGGTTAATAAGGCCGGGAAGCGCAACGATGCCACAAATTGGAGATATGTGCACTGTATAAATACCATCCATTATTATTATTATATTGGAGAGCTGATCTCACCACCTGTATCTGATAGGTCTGTGTTATGCTCTGTTTCTATCATTTATCTGCGTTCAACATATCAATTAAAAAGGTGACCATGGTCATTTGTAAACTATTAAGGATTACATCAATATTGGTGTTTAAATTCCTTTTAAAAATTTCTGTTTAGACACATCATATAATAATGGCCATGCATATCTAAAAATCACATCAAAGATATTGAAAGTGTCTTAAGTTTCTGGAGAAATTATTTTACGAAATTTTGTCTTAATTCATAACCAGAAAGGAAATGGTCCTATCTTGATCAATGGCTGTCCCTTCGTCTGACTCTAGCCTGCTGTAGGATACAGTCGTGTGATGTATGATACCAGCCAGAGCGCTGATCTCATCACCTGTAACTAACGTGTCTGTGAGAATACTTTATCTCCTTCATTACTCTTCATTTACTGTAGTCGACGGCCATCGCCTTCCCCAAAATAGGCGGCCATTTCACAATTTTTCGGTCAGAATGTATCTTTAATGATTCAATGTATTTCTGGTCATAAAGATGTATTGACATTTTGTTTATGCAAGGATGAGGAAAATTAAAGGGATCTTTGACAAATGTAGACTTTATTCATATTTAACTCATAGTTGTCTGGTATGTTGTGTAACATGAGATCAAAATTACTGCAATAAGTCAGCAGTTGGTATTTCATTACTTTAAAAAAATATTAACTTGGTAAAGATCTCACGTAGAAAAGCAAAACAGACTCTTTAAGAATTGAAATCTCATTATGACGTACATCCTGTAAATGTAAAAACGGTAAAAATTCACATCTGCTTTTTTTTTTTAAAAACAATAACTAAATTTAGACCATCGATTTTCCCTAGAAATATTTGTAAGTGATCAAAGAGAATGTTGTAATGAGTTGTCTCGGGTTTACTGCATGAGGTAGAAATGCCACTAACGTGCTTTGGGTAATATCATATTAATTCCATAGGAAAGAAATTCACCATTATCGTACAAGCATCGTCCGCTAATGACTAATGATGATGTTAAATGAGTGTTTCTAGAAAGGAAAGCTTCTTGACAGGAGATGCAATGAAAATACTTAGTAGATTCATAGAATTAAAAGTAATTTGAATTAATTAAATTTATACATACACTTATGTCCAATGCTGGAATGAAGAATGTTTTCAGCTTTATTTATTTTGGGGATTTACTATTGATGATGTTAAATGAGTGTTTCAAGAAAAGTTAGCTTCTTGACAGGAGATGCAATGAATACACTTAGTAGATTCATAGAAATAAAGTAATTAAAATTAAATTATATACATACACTTACGATCAATGCTGGAATGAGGTTTGTCATCTAGTTTGTTTAGATTGATGACTGGAACTAATAGCGTTCTTTGCTTCAATCCCAGCAGGGTGATTATCCTGTTTTAGTTAAAAACTAGTATTTTTATTTTAAAACAAGTTTATCTTAATGATCGCTAGAACATTGTCTAATATGTTGAATGAAATTTTATACCATCTCTGTTTCAATTTAATAAAATTTTACCAAGCTGATTTTGTTTTGATATTTTAAAAAAAAGGACCTTATCATGTTGTACAAAATTAATTGTGTGGAAATTTGACATTTCAAGAAAGCTGAAAATTGATTCAAAATTGATATGACAGTAATTCGTGAAGAGGAATTAACCTAGTTACGATAAACAAGCAACTTCGGCCTGATTACATGTAATATGGAACCGAATGAAGAGATTTATGAGGTATATTCATTCACCTAGGTCTGTCTAATGCAATGTTGGCTGTTAATTAAAGATACCATGAATCTGACATCAATGAATAAATGACTGAAGTCTTCTGAACTGATCATGCTTGCTTAACTCTTGAACTCTGACAACTACTGTAGTGAATGGATCATCGTAATGGATGTGTTAAGTGACTGGAGGTTAATGTACCGTAATCAGGCAGTTGTTTACAGATAAACATGAGATCGATCATTTTACATGTGTGTTATGTATGAATACGTGCAATGGTAGGGGTAGGTGATATCAACTATAAAATGTCAATTTATGTATGATATCTGCTTTAAATAAGCCATTTCAAGGTGTAATCTTATCAATTTTAAATGACGAAATGACTTGAACAATGTATCGGCATTGAGCAAAACTACACAGGGCTATATTTTGGACTCACCCCCTCCCTAGAATGTCCAATGATAAATGAATATGTCCAATGATAAATGAATATGTCCAATGATAAATGAATCAACTTAGTATTTCTATGCCAGTCATTGGGAATAATTTATGGAAATTTTTGAAAATTTCTATTGTAACCAGAACCAGAACACAGAGACTAGACCATAAAAGTTTTACCATTTGGACTACAGAATTCTCATAAATTACCCATTAAAGTTTGTAATAAGATAAAGAAATGCTAAGCTGCTCAATGCAAATGTGAGAAGATTAAGGCCTGATATCTTTATGTTCCATTGAGTGACCCATGAAATTGCTCCATGCTGAATGAAAGGATTAATGATTGATCTGCAGAGGAAGGAATGAGCTGATTGGTCCAACAGTTTAGCATGTCCAGTAACTCTCGGGGCAGTATATGCACTGTCCCTGGGACAAGCTCTCAACATCTTATTTTCAGGGTCAATGCTTTAAGAAGGTTCAGTTAACCCTTACGTTGCGTATATATATTTTACCATTTTTAGCCCCTGTGGCGGAATTTACAGGCTCGCAGCTCGCAGCAGTAGTTTGGGCTTTGGCACTAACTAGCTCTGCTGGCGGAATTTCCAGGCGGCGATTCCGGTATCGTTTTTACAAAATATACCGCATCTACATGGCGAATAAGGACTATATACGGGCGTTCAATACAAATTCAAGTAGCGAAACCCGTACACAAATGGCTAATTCACACTCGAAACTTTGAATGAATTTTCTATGTTTTTTCGTTTTTATTCTATTACTTTCGAAAGATTGTCTTTTATTCGGGCCTCGTAACATCATAAATACGAAACGAAAAAAAATTCCATTTATATACGGAATTGAAGACAAGATGTCTAGCTTCACAATGATATAAAAATTATTAGAATGCGACCTTTGGTTATAATTCTATAGCTATGTAAAGTTTGTCTTTATTCCCACCTATAAAATCGTCAATACTTACAACATGTATGCGGCATTGCAAACGGTCGTTCATCGCACTTTTCCAAGAAATCATAATCTCGAACCAGTTGACAAATAAGCACATGTCAACCCAAATATGGTTATGTTGTTTGACTTTTCAAATAAACGCTAACCTCAAACCATAACTGATGAAAATATGTTGATTAGTTTGTGTGCCGTTTGGTTTCACATGCCTCTCAGAAAGGTAAAATTGTATCTTTATTTCTGTGAATAAATCTGCGCATTTTATATAGAATAAAAGATTATTCTTTTCGGTTTATTGTGATATAAAAATTATGAAAATGCATTCAGTATTTTAGCCTTGATAAATGTTTTAGAAGTTGTGAAAATCGCCGATTGTTTCAAAATTTATGAAGTGTAAACATGACCTTTTTCACGGCGCTTGCTGTGTCTTTATTATTTTTTTGAGATTTTCTAATTTTATATGGGAATGTAGTCCATTGTTTCCCCTTTATTTTGCCGTATTTTTTTTTGAAAACAAACAATTCGCTCACACGATATGAAGTGCGGGAGTAAGGCGAGTTAGCGATTTTTTTCCCCGTCTCGCGAGATGCGAGGCAGATAGCAGTCTCGGGCGAGGCAAACCCGAGGCAATACAAACACGTGGGTGAAAATAGCCTCAAGCGAATTAATGCTTCGGGGGCTAAGCCCGACATAATTGGCCTTTTGTAAAGCTAATTATCGATGCGTTACGGGTCAACAATGCACACGCAAATTGGTGTGAATTTTGCTTGATATTCCGACCACACACTGAACAAAGCTTTATTCTCATGTCGGGTCGCGATGCGTAAATACAGCCATTCTCATGGGTCGGGTCGCGGACACAATCGACTCGTGACCCGGTATGGGTGATAGAGTATACTTAGACAGCCGTGAATTATTCTAAGTCTTGTATCCGGGACCCGTATACAGACACCTAGGAATCGCTTATAGCCCGCCCGGATAATTCCGTCGCCCGCATCTTAAGGGTTAATATGTACATTGGCAATCTTTTTACTCAATGAAAAAACTATAGTTTAAAAAAATATATGAGAATTTATGGTTATTCAGCTTCCTAATTCGCTAGTTGCAATGTTTTTGTACATATATAAATGTTTCTTTTGTTGTTCTTTTTTGTTTGCTTGTTTATCTGTTTGATACATTTCAAGTTAAATGTACATATAACAAAATAACATGTGTTGGCAGTGTATGTAAACTAGTTTATGAATGAATGCACATGAGGGTGTACAATATGAACAAAAATGTTTTTCACATAAAAAAAGTTTATATCCAGAAAATCTTCCTGTTTTTCTGTATGCCACTTCTAAATGCCTTTCAAAGACTAGAAATATTTTTGTCTTTAAGAACTTGTGCAATTGGTGAAAGAAGAAGCTAACTAGCGTATTGTATTTGTACATAGTGATTTAAGCATGAAGTATTTTATGAATGCTTCATTAGAGTACAGAAATGATTTTGTCCTTACATATATTTAGCGCTTTATCTCATTTCATCTATATTGACTTGTAGTAATCAGTAAATATGGAGGTAGAATATACGTGTCAAGTTTTCATGATTTAAACAGACGACATTAAAATGATGAAATTTCAATTTCAAATAAAGATAGAGAAATGAAATGCTGCTCAATGCAAATCTGACAAGATTAGTTCCTAATATCTCAAGTGAATGACCCATGAAATTGACCCGTGCAAGGTAGCTGAAGGATTAATGATTAAACTGGAAAGGAAGGAGAGATCCAACTGGACCATCTGTGTATCGTGTTCAGTAACGCTCTCGGCGCTGCTTAGAGTTTCTGAGTGATTACTCCTTTTGGTTATAGCGGTGTCCTTTTACCTGTTGAAGAGAAGCCCTAAGGTCTTCCATTTAGTGATTACTTCAAACAACAGTTTTAAACCTTAGTTGAGAGATATTTTAAAAACATCAAGTAGTCTATTGACATTGATGGAATATTTCAGATATTCCCTGGCTATCATGATATCTAATTAGTGGTTGCTAAAGCATATCAGATTTTGTTGGTAACCTTGAGATGTTATAGGATCAAACAAGTATTTCTGCTCATTCAACTATCTTCACATTTCAGCTGTGACCAAGTTTATTTTTCAAGAAATCATGCTGATCATTCATTATTGGCAGGGTGAGGTCAATATAGTGTTCCTATTAGCTTGGACTAGTGGGATGTCGCTTTTGCTCAACTGGTAGAGCGTCTGACTCTCACCCGGAGGTCCCGGGTTCGAATCCCCCTGGATGTTGAAATTTGTATTTTCACTCCTTCTACACATTCATCAGTATCTTTGTAAGAAGCAAGTTAAAGCAGTTGCCCAGTAGAATCAGTTAGCATCTTTCTGAAGTATCCAAACCAAAGTTAGCAAATGTCATGGTAATTAACTTCATGTTTGAGGGTGCAACAATTAAGGATCAAATAAAGACCCAATTATCATGCTAGCAAGGCTTTTCAGGTTAATGCTTGGGTTGGAAGAAGTGATACCAGTATGTAGCAATGTCCCAAAGCATTTATCTTGCAGAGAAATTACATCTCTAGGCC
The DNA here is from genome assembly GCA_936450465.1 of Gibbula magus. Classification (NCBI taxonomy): domain Eukaryota; kingdom Metazoa; phylum Mollusca; class Gastropoda; order Trochida; family Trochidae; genus Gibbula; species Gibbula magus. The sequence continues at coordinate 30,881,678 of OW388297.1, read as the reverse complement.
ATACAAGTAATCTTCAACAGACTGAGTATAAGGCTTTGCAGCTGTAGCTCAATGGAGATACTTCAGACAGTTTTCCCTGAATCTAAGAAGCCTATTGTGTCTGAAAGCTGTTGTCTTTCAGAAGAATTACATCTCAAGGCCATTCCATATCCAAATCTGACTGTTCTTGAAGCATCTACTTCAGAGCATTAAGAGTTTGATCATATGACAGAAGATATTTATTGCCTTCCTACGTTTGAAGTATCGTACATGTTAGATGTTTGTATATGCTCAAAGTGACCTCAAGAAGTTATTGCTACTTATGTCAAGATGCATCAATAGCCAGCAGTTTAACATACTGAATCAAAGCGCATCAATTGGTCAGCAGTTGTAGCAAATTATATCAAGTTGACGCAATTGGACAGATCTGGTGGAGTTGCTTCTCCAGAACATCCTACGGTACTGCCTCAATTTGAGTCAAGCTATTCCCAACTTCAGAGTTTGAAGGAGACACACCAAGAAAGCAAGAAATAACTTACGCCCTAAAGCAGTTGTCTTACAGAGGAGTTGCACCTCTTGGTTTTGCATCTACTGTCAGTGATGTCTAAAAGATGTCAAGGAATGCAAGACGTATCTCTTATCCTAAAGCAGTTGGCACACAAGGGCATTGCATCTTCAAGCTGTCCAAGAATACTTCTCCTGGAGGTATTGTCCTTGAATCCTCTCAGTGCATCAGGGTCAGATCAATAGGGACAAGTAGATGTTATTGCCTGCCCACCCAACCTCACACACATGTGGTACAAGGAGAGAATCCTTTGGCCAAAATGAAGTCATCATATCTGATTGTTGGTCTTGGCCCTGGGTCTTTATAACAACTGACTATTTGTTCAAACTTTAACACTTTATTTGCTGAAGTAATAAGTGCCAAACCCGAATGTAGATGATTTTTAGGAATCAAACTTGTTAATGAATAGAATAAGCCTTGTTGGCCACTGGATTTTCTCTCAGCAGACTTAAGAACATTAACACTATGTTGAATAGTCACACTCTTACACTGATTTCATTTTTAATGTCGACATTATTCGACAATGAGAAAAGTGCATAAATTTCATTTTCATTGAATTTGCCCAGAAAGTTACAATTTCTGAGTGTAATATCAGTTTTTCTTGTGATTTTACGCTTGAAAAGTGCAAAATTAAAACATGAATATTGTATTTTCTAAGTAGATGATCTATAGTTTGTAGTATTTTTCTGTTTGAATGGAAATCATGTAATCTAGTGATCTATTCATTGCTTTTTTGACAGCTTGAGCAAAGAGATATATAATGAAATGTGTTTATAAGATAGAAACATATAATTCTGAAAAAATAACATGGGAAGTTGGATTTCATTTAAAATATTAGAAAAATAAAACTTTTAATGAAGCTACTGATGATGAAGGAGTATAAGTAAATACTTAAAAAATTCATGATTTTTTTAACAGCTAATAGGATTTTTTCCACAAATTTTGCATTAAGTAAACAGAAATGGATGAATTTTTTTTATTTTTAGAAGAGTTCTATAAAGCTGATCAAATACTCAGATTACTAATAGTGTTTATATAAATTATATAACACTCCAATTCTATTTTTAATACTTGTCTTGTAGCCTCTAATTGATTCCTATGTACTTTCAAAGTTCAAGACACAAATAAAATCACAAAATCACAGAGATTATTTTTGGAGCTCTGTGATCAGTGTCTAGACTAGGTTTAGCATTCAATCATCATCATCCTGATGGTGTCCAGAACATCGGAAACCCTCTGATAGAGAAGTTCTACATCCTCAACTTGCAGGGATGTTATACACCTTAAATGCATTTTTAAAGAGATGGTTTTTCATCAGTTCCAAAAGGTCTAGAGAGCTGAAAAGTTGTGTGCAGACTCCTTGGCCAATGAGGATTCTAAACTGTAGATTCCGTGACCATAGTGACCTCAAATGGGGTCACAGGGGTCACAATCCTAAAAACGTATTTTCATCATCTTCTCCAGTAAGCTCTAGAACAAGCTGAGAAAATTTATTATAACAATACAAATCCTGATGAGCTACAGAACCCATGGCTCTATTTTTTAAGTATATTTATGTGTACTCCATCATTCCACCTGATGAAAGAGTGAAGCATATATTCTGAAACTTGTATGCTCACAATAAAGGAGTGTTATACCGGTAAACAAAATCTTGTTTTCTTAGCTTATGATCTTGCCATTGCTGTAGAACAAAGAACATGGTGCTGATGAACATTTACAAGTTGCAGTGTTATATCTACAGAACTTCTGCAGTCTTCATGCGTCATTTAGCTTCAAATACACCATGATTATTATTCTTTTATACCAAACTTATTCAATTGTACACATAAGAATAAAAATCAAGGTAAAAAATGGTTGTAACAAAGAAGTTTTACATAATATCAAACAGTCTTGTTTTGTGATGTATTCCACTTCTCCACGCCCTTTGAAGACTTCATATCATAGCTGCTCACAACACAACTGGAATTACTGGTAATCACATATAATGGGAATTACTGATGTGTTACTTAAGAAAAGTAACAAATTGCAATTTGAAGGGATTACAGAACATATGGAATCAGTCAATTTTTCCTTTTGACATGTAGCTGTATAAATAATCCATACTGGGCTAATGCTTATCTCAGCGGCTCCAAGATGGTTGTCTCAGTTTTAGTACCTGGCATAACACTAATCCTCCTTTATCTTTCAGATTAATACCAAGTTCTTGAATATATCATCTATATTATGATGAACTTGTAATGAACATATATAGTATGATGAACTTTTGATGAACATATATAGTATGATGAACTTGTGATGAACATATATAGCAGGGATGCAGAAATCGGTCTATTTGCCGGACATGTCCGATTGTAAATCCAGTTTGACCGAATGGAAAATTGACCTATCGGACATCAGTTGACCGATTGCAGAAAATAAAAGGAAAACTAAACTTACAAGCTTAAATAAAGGCAAACTGCCCTAGCTGCTTGTGTCGGTCATAATTGTTTATGAAATTGAAATACGTTGATCCAGTCAAGAAGTCACAATAATTCCTCACAGAACGAGGCACGACATCAATCATCATTATCTTCATTATCTGTCTGCAGAAAAAACACTTACCGTTTGATATTTAATTGATATTTTCAGTGTCATTTAGTGACTGAAAGATGTGACCCATTTCACAACATTATTTACGAAAAAGATTTCATTAACATCGCATTGTAAACAAATTTTGTCAAAGATAAACATTGCAGGAACTTGTGGCTTCACCATACCGGTGATTCATGAATTTGTTCCAAATTAAGATTTTGCCACTTTGAATCTCGATAAATTTAATAATATCTCAGTCATAAAAAATAGGTAACATATTGTAACAAAATATGATAGATCAATATCGATATATGGTAAAGCTATTATACAAATTCAAAATAAATAAACTTATCGAAAACGAATAATTGGCAATATTAATTCACGAGACGTTATGTAGTCAAACACCGTTTGTATGACGCTACGAACACACAATCGCATTTACATGATGACACACGTTATACAGAGGTATGCTAAATTAAAAACTCCAATTTCTCTTGCGTTTACATGAGTTCTTTTTATTTTAGAATTATTCATTTACAATTGCGAAATATGTCTCCAAATAAAATATTTAAGTAATCTTATTAGAATAAGTTCAAATTCGTAATTACATCTTGAATAGGAAATAGTCGTATGGAAAATAGTTGGAACACGTGCTCTGCCGAGGTGTGAGTTTACGTAAATTATATCGCTATTGAAAACGAGTTCATTTGAATTTAAAATGATTATTTAGAAGGTACATATCTTTTGGTCCATGATTTGAACTTTTAATGAACTATGTGCAATTAAATTATTTGAATTTTCTCGTCTATCTTGACGCAAATTCGCTTGTAAACTCGCTTGTGTAAACTCGCCCAAACTAGCACTGTCGGTAAATCGTAGTTGGCAAACATTGATTTTAAATTATGAACCATTTTATGCATGTCAATGATAAATAAATAGTTATCGTTGGTTGCTTTCGTGTTTTGTTTAATAGTATGCAATGAATGAAGAACCAACAAATAGTAACAGTAATACTTTCTCATACTTTATTCATAAACAAATATTTACTTCCGGGTTCGTCTTTTTGGGTCAAAGATGAAATGTCCGACTGGCAAAACTTTGAATCTGCATCCCTGATATATAGTATGATGAACTTGTGATGAACATAATATCATCTATAGTATGATGAACTTGTGATGAACATAATATCATCTATAGTATGATGAACTTTTGATGAACATTATATCATCTATAGTATGATGAACTTGTAATGAACATATATAGTATGATGAACTTGTGATGAACATAATATCATCTATAGTATGATGAACTTTTGATGAACATTATATCATCTATAGTATGATGAACTTGTAATGAACATATACAGTATACGTATGATGAACTTGTGATGAACATTATATCATCTATAGTATGATGAATTTGTAATGGACATATATAGTATGATGAACTTGTGATGAACATAATATCATCTATAGTATGATGAACTTGTGATGAACATTATATCATCTATAGTATGATGAATTTGTAATGGACATATATAGTATGATGAACTTGTGATGAACATAATATCATCTATAGTATGATGAACTTGTAATGAACATATATAGTATGATGAACTTGTGATGAACATGATATCATCTATAGTATGATGAACTTTTGATGAACATTATATCATCTATAGTATGATGAACTTGTAATGAACATATACAGTATGATGAACTTGTGATGAACATTATATCATCTATAGTATGATGAACTTGTAATGTACATTTGTAGTATGATGAACTTGTGATGAACATAATATCATATATAGTATGATGAACTTGTGATGAACATAATATCATCTATAGTATAATGAACTTGTAATGAACATATATAGTATGATGAACTTTTGATGAACATAATATCATCTATAGTATGATGAACTTGTGATGAACATTATATCATCTATAGTATGATGAATTTGTAATGGACATATATAGTATGATGAACTTGTGATGAACATAATATCATCTATAGTATGATGAATTTGTAATGGACATATATAGTATGATGAACTTGTGATGAACATAATATCATCTATAGTATAATGAACTTGTGATGAACATTATATCATCTATAGTATGATGAATTTGTAATGAACATATATAGTATGGTGAACTTGTGATGAACATAATATCATCTATAGTATAATGAACTTGTGATGAACATTATATCATCTATAGTATGATGAATTTGTAATGAACATATATAGTATGATGAACTTGTGATGAACATAATATCATCTATAGTATAATGAACTTGTGATGAACATTATATCATCTATAGTATGATGAATTTGTAATGAACATATATAGTATGATGAACTTTTGATGAACATTATATCATCTATAGTATGATGAATTTGTAATGAACATATATAGTATGATGAACTTTTGATGAACATTATATCATCTATAGTATGATGAACTTTTGATGAACATTATATCATCTATAGTATGATGAACTTGTGATGAACATATATAGTATGATGAACTTGTGATGAACATAATATCATCTATAGTATGATGAACTTGTGATGAACATATATAGTATGATGAACTTGTGATGAACTATATAGTATGATGGCCTATGACTAATATATTAGAAACATTTCACTTTTATTTTCTTTCTTTTGAATTGCACTGGGAACGTTTTGGAATATATTTATTGCCGAATTGGAATGACAAAAGATTTAACGGGCAGCAGATACACAGTATCATAGGAATATCTTAAAAGTTTATGCTACTTAATTCACTGGAATGTCATGTTAATGTTGTTTTCATCGTCAGTATCATAGGTATTTCTTGAAAGTCTATTATCTTAAATTCTCTGGAATGTCCTGTTAATGGTTTTTTTCATCGTCAGTATCAAAGGTATATCTCAAAAGTCTATTATTTTAGTTTCTCTGACATGTACTGTAGATGTTAATGTTGCATTACTATAATATTTTAACGAGTAGAGACATAAACTTTTGCTGCATTCGAAGTGTCAGTATCGATCGACATACAAGTCTATTTCAAAAGTTTATTTCCCAAGAAAGGTTACGGTTGCAGCAATTAACTTTGGAGAATTCTAATCTTCAACATTTTTTAAGGAATCAATGCCAATATGTCCAAATTGTGCCAACTTGCCGATCAAGTAATTTGAAGCAAACATGAATGACATTTGCGAAGTGATGAGTCGGCAAGTTATGAAGTTTTCTGGATAAATATTTGCTAATGTCAATTAGTTGGCCTAAGGACTTGGAGAAGATGTCCAATTTAATTTCATTCTGGCTCTTTCAAGTCTTTATTAAATATTTCTCTTCCTTTGACCTCGAAATTCTGAGATTATTACTGGAGAACCTTGTAATAAACTCCTTAAACATCTAAGAAACATTTAATAAACGTTTTCAGAACATAACATGTCATTAGTGTCATGTTTTTACTGCCAGCTATCAATTTGCAAAATCCGATAACATATTAATGATTTTCTTGTTGAGGTAATCCTGTGCTTGGGGTCCATTTTAGATTATTATTTGATTGATTTCTTAGTATTCATTGTACAGTGATCTCTCGCTATAGAGGGATATGGGGGATGGATGAAATCACAAATACTGTAATTGAAATGGAGCCAGGATGAGATGAGGAGGCTTAGTGTTATGTCCTCACTCTCTGATGTTTGAGAGCCAGATATCCCTTGTTCCCTGCACCTCACAACATAATCTTGTATGGGATAAGGGCATGCAATTTGTCTGGGTTTGCTGTTCAAGAGAGGAGGATGAATTCCGTGTTAACGTTTAAGTAAAATGGCAAAGGCAAATAAATTGATTTTGAAGTGATAGAAAAAAAGCTAGACCAATAGAGAAAAAAGTATCGTTTGATTTTTTTCTGCTTCTATGATAGAAATTGCTATAAGCATTATACCAAAATGTAGCTCTTAGATCATTCTAAAGGTTTTGTTGTCTCTACTTGTAAAATGTTTTATTGGATGTAGGTTACATTCATAAAACATGATTCCATTTAGTTAAGTTGTCTGTGGTGTAGACAAGAAATCTTATGGGTTTCTGAGTGATTTGTTAAATGTAGGCATGTAGGAGAAAACCTCTTAAGACATTATTAAGTATGATAGCAATATATTTGATATATTTGAAATATTCGGATGAAGCTTAAGGATAAGGAGAATTCTTTGAAGAGTACTTATTTGATTTATGTATTTTATCTTTTTATGTTATATATTTCATGTAATTGTAATTTTAAACCTAAAACAATGTAAAATCAAAAGAAAAAAGATATTCTCACTAACCAAGCAAAAAACCTACTTTGAGTAATGTTCGTACTAAAACATATTTAGTTTGAGAATATTTATGGTAGCTTCATACCAAGGCCATGAATCATGGTTGCACCCAGCAATGGCTGTTCGGTCTTGCTCCAGTTACCTGCACTGGATCAGAAGCTCACATTTCATTTGTCAGTCCTCAACACTCCCCTTCTCGTCCTCTCACTTGAACAATTTCATTTGCCCTTTTCCAAGATTTTATTGGTTTTGGTTAAAAACTCCGAAGCTCCAGGCCGGCCTGCTTCACTTGTGTGATCATCAGATTAATCTCAACTTCATTCAGAGGTTCCTGAGACAATCCTGGTCAACAGATTTATTGCCCTGTCACCCACTCCTCAAAAACAATGTTAATAATGATAGTTAAAGTATATTGGGCTGACCCTCATGACAATATATAACATATACAAAATGTGTTATTGAAGGAATAGAATAAAATAAAAGGCAAATGAATGTGTACAGAAAGTTTTGAGTTGAGTTTTATCAAGGTAGGTTTCCAGTCTTCCAGGAAATATTTATCTAGGGAAGTGAGTTCTTTATCTTTGCTGTTTACAACAGGATCATGGGTGAAGCCATCATGTAGGTATGGGCATGGATGTGGATGACAAAGTGGTTTCAGATTATTCATTCTGGATATTTCTAAACAATGTCAGTTTGTCTCTGTTAGATCATCCTTTGAAGACATTAATGTCATTTTGATGAAAATAGAAATGATTCAGTGCACCGATTCTGTTCATGGTACTGTTGTCATCCATGTATCCAGGGTATGTTCATCTGGAAACACAATTCTTTGGGATGTTTCATTTTGTGCTCCTGAAATAATATCTAAACTGTATATTTGTGAAATAATATCTAAACAAAGAACTTTAAATTGATTTCAAATACTTTATTATAGCTAAATGCACAAACTGGTTTATTCCCCAGTTTTCAAATCAATGCTTCAAAATAAAAAAACCTGAGTCAAACTGTCAAACAAAACAGAAAAGGCAAGTGTTAATTAGACAGGAAAGTTAAGAAATAATTTTAAAAAAGCTTTTAATTTTTTTAATTAAGTTTTAATTATTATAAAGTGTTAAATCTAAGTTGTGATATCATCAGCCTGAATGATTTCATATAAATTTCTTGCTGTCATATTTGACCTTTATAAATGCGACATGAATGAGTTATTGCTCTCCTGATATGATAACTATATGACAAGAGTGGGACGGGTCACGTCAGCTGTGACATTGACATTGACACGTACACTCAACTTCATGGTTTTTAGGTCGCAGTTACTCCGAGGAACTTTATTGCTTTGACTTTTGAACATTTTGAATTTTGCAGCTTGTTTCCTGTCAGTATGCTTGACTTTAGATCATTTTGAGTGCATTGGGAACTGCCTGTTTTAAAGGTCCATCCATTGTGTTGTTGGGGGTAACATATTGCAAACTTTATAAATGGTGTTACTTTGTCGAGAAGTGCCTACTGTTACCGAAAACTACCATTTTGATGATAGTCGACTTAGTATATTGACAATAGGAAGGTAAAAGTAGTGATTTCTGATAAAAAACGGACACTGCACAGACAAAATAACAACTTTTGGTTGATAATGTTGAATAGGTCATATAACTACTGTTCATGTTAATGGAACGTGCAGTTTCGGTTTCTGCACATGCAAAAAGATATTACTCAATTTTAATTGAAAACAAGTAATTATGATATATTAGGCGATTGGGGAAGAATATGTAAGCTGAGTGAATTTGCTTGTATTGTAAACAGCTCATATGGTGATTTTGAGCGTATTAAAGCCAAATATCTTTTTATGAAACACAATGGATGCACCTTTAGGATTTTTGTGCTTTTGACAATATATGAACTGCCAATTTTAAACTCGTCATGTTTTAGACAATATGATATACCTGTTTCAAACATATTTTTATTTAGATGGTGATATGTTTTGGATTTAAAAATACAAAGTGTGGATGAATTTGTTAAGACTATATATATGAACAAATGAAATACAGATACCAAACAAATGTTAGATATGATAATTATGTAAAATGAGGCATGATGCAAAATGCATATGAAAATGAATGCAAAATGTGATTTGTTGGGATCTTATTTGATTCATTATTTTATCATGTACAAAAGTCATTTCACCTGATTTGCAGTGAAAGATGCCCTGGCCATGTTATTCACATATTGAATGGAATAAGGAAGAAAAAGCTTTTACTCATTTAATACCATATGATACTTTCTGTTAGAATAGGAAATCAATGATAGACGTTCATCAATAGATACCTGTCCAGGTGCTACTGTCAAACGATAATGGTCCAGCTGTATCAGACTCGCCAAAAAACTCTTATATACTTTTGATTTTAGTCGATTTTGTATCTATTTCATACAATGCATACAAAATAAATGATCAACCTCTATGAGATTCATAATAGGAACAAAATTATTATACAAAATAATTGGTAGCCTAAGAAAAGCTTATATTTTTCTTTATACGACCGTATAAGAGTATTTTACCTCAAAAACTGTATGAATATGGAAAAGCTTGCAAGTTGACATGTATGTCAAACAGAGTTGTTGATGATGCTTCTGTTAAGACCACACTGTGTCTGTAGATTACAGAAGAAATTTAAAGGACTTAATGGGAGTATTCTTGTTTGATTTCCGCATAAAGTGTCCTGTTGTGTTGTTCTTTGATCTGACACTGAGGAAGTTATGATGCAAAACAACTTTCAAAGTATTTCATGCTTGTATAATAATTTATTTCAAGATACAATAAACCACCACTGATCATGAGTAATAGTAACATATAAATTGTACAAATAATTTATAATATCTTTAAGATAAGGCAATAAGATGAGATAATACTTTATTATCCGAAAGGGAGTTCTTTTTACATTCACAGATATAAAATATAAAAGTATACAACAATTGAAGAACAAAACGCGCATAAAATATGAATATGATATTTATATTATAATTAGAGATAATGTAACAAACGGTACATACAGTAAGGTTAGCATACAACTTCTCCCGTTGTCATTCATTCCTGTCATTTCTTGTTCAAAGTTTCGGATGACAGAGAGAGGTAAATTTCACATTTAAACAGACAGCAGATTTTGCGTTGATGTCAGCAATATTTGTGTTGGGTTTGTCCCATTGTCCCATTTCTTCCTGACATTTTGCAGTCTGAACACCACTGTTCATGTAACAAGATCTGAGATTTGATCAGTGTAAAAACACACGGCTCAAGGCAGAGAAATAATTAATTGGATTTCACCACTGACTTTTTCTGGAATTACAGGTATATAGCATTACATGAAAGAATAAAACTTTGGAAAATAAAACTCAGATATATATATACATGTCCAAATATAAGTAAAACAATAATTTCTTGTAACTTGATCTCTTTTTGCCATTGGAAAAGTCTTCCATTTATTGATTCCTTTCTTCATATTCAATGAATTATTCAGGCTGTCTTTTGAAGATTACATACACCAGCATTTAATAAGCTCTGCCTTCAAGGTATGCCTTAAACAGCTTGCATTTGTTACACCAGGAGAGAGGTTAAAGCTTCACGTTTATACAGGGTCCATAAGGTTTAGGCTGGATGGTTCAGTATAGCTGTGTGTTGAGGATATAGGAGCTGGTGCCTGCTGAAACACAAGAGCTGCTCCACAGAGAAACAGGAGTAGAGGTGGAGGAAGTGATTAGGGTGGGAAAAGAGGAAATTGTGGAAAGGAGAAACTTGGAAAAGAGGGAGGATTGAAGAGTTGTGCTGTGTGGCGAACGCCTTGCAGAACAGTTGAACGTCTTTCAGTAGAACTGGATAACTAATGATGGAATAAAGAGTATGGGAAATGTGAATGGGAAGGAAAGTGGAAACCTGTGATCTGACAAGGATAAAATTAAGAAGAAACAGCATAAAAATTCAAAAGGAAAAAGGTGACTTGAATGATTAGAAGAAGAATAACAATAGGAACAAAAAAGACTTGAAGAAAATTCCATAAGAGCTTTAAATTGTGACAATTTTTATACATCATTTATCAATCTGATCTTTTGTAACCATTGTTTGCAATCAGATGTAGGTCTTGTGAGACTGTTGTTTCCAATAAGATCTAGGCCTTGTGAGACTGTATGCACGTATTGCTGGGAAAGGAGGATAATGAATAATAATAGTGAAGAATGAGATAAATCTTGAATGTCCTGATGTTGCAATGTATGAAAGTAAACAAGCAGAGGACTAGAGACCAGACTGGGCTTAAACTTACAGTTAGACGATAACCCAATATAAGGGCTGCAGTACGTCCTTTCCTGTTAGCGTATGATGAAGATTAGAAAGTACTGGACCACGAGAGACGTACATTGTGTTGTATACTGGGACAGTAGGTAGAGACTGAGGTTAATTTGGGAGACACTATTGACATTGGTAAAGATTATGGTGTAATTGTGTAGACAATCGGTAAAGGTAAAACAAGCAGACTAGATATTCAGTTTTTGGAGAGACAGTAGGTATAGGCAGAAACAAGAGATGAAGAAAACAAGACAAATCACTTTTTAAAGAGATGGTGATCAAAGCGACAGACGAAAGTTTGACTGTATAGGAAATTGGTAGGAGAAAGTCTAACATTATTGTAGGTATGACATAAGGTCTGTCCAACAGACTGTAACCTTGTAACTTTTGTTCCGGTACAAAGGTAACTGTTTAAGGATTTTGCTTAATTTTGCAAAGAAAATGGACAAAATCTTACTTTTTTGCTATTTTTCAAGCTTATTTCATGCGCTATTTGAAGAAACATGATCTCAAACCAAAGAAGAGGAGACTTAGTTTCCTGCTTGAAGAAACAATTGATATTAGCAATAAAACAAAAGAGAGATTGATATAGGTATTAGAAAGACAAGATTGAAGACTAACTGCCTTGAAGATAGATTTAGGCAAATGACAGGGTATTTTGAAAAGGTTTAGCAATCTAGATTACTGAGACCATTGGCAAGTGAGTCCATGCACTGTTGGTGTGGAGACAGAGAGATTTGACCAGTGTATCAGTGTTGTGGAGAGATAAGGCACGATTCGTTCAGGAGCCGTTGCTGTCCTCTGTATCCGTACAGCACTGTTCAGCTCATACACATCTCCCGCTCTCTCTCTCTCTCTCACTCAGTCTCTATCTCTCACTTGATTGGTTAGCGACCAGATCGCAGGTCTTCTTGATCAAGTATTGTACAAAACACTAATCCATTCACTTGGAGGAAAAGGAATGTGAGGAAACAGAGATTTATAAAGTTTGCCTGACGAGGGAAGGCTGGATTTCTGCTGTGAGGATTGTTGTTCTTTAGCAATATTGAAGCATCTGCCTGTATGGATCTTACGGCGTGTTTACTTTTTCACACTGAAATCTGAAGTGCTTTGTGTACGTGTTGTTTTGAATTTGTGAAAGTGGATAAAGAGACCTTGTTCAGATTTTGGATACGAGTGTATTTTTACCTCTTATTAAGTAGATTTTTTACTGACAATATCTTCATGTTGGATGTTGATTTAACAAACCATGCAGTATTGATTTTCATTAAGCAAATAAACTATTGAAATTATCATTCTAATAAATGGAGTGATATTTAAAAAATTACTCCAGTGAAATTAGATAATTGAGAAAATTGAATGACGCTTTTTTCTCTTTTATGAATAATAATTTGACAAAATTGGACATTTAACAAAAATTTGATTAAAAGTTTTATCTTGTATTAAAATTAAAATCAATGAAATCCTTAATCAATGTATGGAGGTACGTGGAACACCAGTGGCGGCAAAGAAATCAATTCGAGTCCCTAGCTTACCAGAGTTACACGAGTTAGCGTCGTCGTCAGCATCACAGTCCTTGTAGACGACACATTTGCATTAAATGCTCTGTTGATTTGATCGCATATGTTGCCTGCTTAAATGTGGATTTACAACTGTCGTCCAAGCAGGGGATGACCGACTGACTGACCTGGTCAGTGGATGATAAGACGGACAGACGGACGGACAAGCGGACAGGCTTGTTGAGACTCCAGCTGGGTTGTTCCTTTAAATGGGTACACCTTGGCCCTCAGAACCTGGCAGCACGGTTAGAGAGAGGATCGAGTTCTTCAATAGTCTACCTCATGTGATGAGGCGCGTTCAGCTGTGTTCAATGGACGAGTCACCGGAGGAAAGCCCTGACTCTGTGACAATATCATCAGAGAGAGACCCTGCAGCTCTACTCAGGCAAAACAGTCTTGGGTGTGGAATCTCTCGGAGAAAATGTGTTGTGCGGTTAGATGGACATAGATACACTATAGGTAGGTGATTGACTTCATGTCATGATTTTATATGTGATGTTTAAATGTCTTTGAAAATATGTGTTTTATTAATGAGGTGTTATGTTGAATGTCACTAAGCTGATATTATCACCCTTTACACTGTGGGAATATGTTGATGTGATATCATCACTTTTCTCAAATTGTGGAAATATGACAATATGATATCATCACCTTTTTTTCACTTTGCAGGAATATTTCAATGTGACATCATCATCATCTTTATCAGTTTGCAAGAATAATGAAGAGATACATTACCAAATATGGCAATGTGATATCATGACATTTCTGATTTTGTGGCAATATGGCAATATGATATCATCACATTTCTCATTTTGTGGGAATATGGCAATGTGATATCATCACATTTCTGAATTTGTTGGAATATGTTAATGTGATATCATCACCTTTTTCACTTTATGGGAATATTTCAATGTGACAGAATCATCTTTATCAAATTGCGAGAATAATGAAAAGATACAAATGAATTATTGCATCAGTTTAAAGATTAAGGAATATTCAGTTTCGATAACAATTATTCTAATTATTTTGGCAGCAACTCTCTTAATATTATTACATTTTTATTATCATTAATGTTTCTTTTACTATGAGTGAAAAGTGCAAACAAACGGCCAGACGTAAAACAAACATGAATACATTTCCGGCCATAAAGATAGCAGAATATGGCAGATATTTCATGAATATTTCTCTTCTCATAGGTTTATATGAGAATATGTTTTATATCATCAACATTGAATGCAATATTGGCTATATTATCCAACCTGTTGGTATCCCATTTTATTAGCTGTGGTTGCAATGAGGTTAGCAGTAAAACACATTAAGTTTACTGTCATAGAAGAGGCAATTCCCCAGCGTTGTTTACGAGGATGATATTGCTCCTTATACCTCACACAGGGAGGTGGTAGTGATGTGGAATACCACTTTATATCACCCGGGCGTGTGCTACGGATCAAACCAGTGCTTCGTGCAAATTTGTAGTAAACATTAACTCATCCCTTGCAGCATGCCTCTTTGGCTGTTACGATCTCTGGATCGGATTTTAAACTGTAATATATAGCTTCTACTGTTGTGATAGTATTGACTGACGAATATTGAATTCATGGTTTTAGAACCTGTTGAATCACAAATGCAATAAATAGTTTCAATAGGTGCATGCATGGTTATCTTGGTAATTTCTATTCATAAGTTAATATTGAAATCTGTGAGTATATATAATTTATTTGGAAAATTATATTATTGATATTGACCATAATTATTATTACTATATTTCATAGTACTAAAACCTGTAGTGATAGAACAGTTATGCAAAACATAGTTTCAATAGTTAGTAATCTTAGTGGTTTCATTTCATTGGCTGATATTGATATCTGTGAGTATACAATATATCAGGAAATATGAATTTGTTAATGTGGACATATTATAAAATGTCACTGGATTAGTCATGTCAAAGAGCTTCACAGATGTAATAATTCTGTTTAACGTATGATTTTGTATGACAACATTTCTACTTCTATACTTTACTTACTACCAGATACCATTAGAGAAGGTTACCTAAGATGGATAACTTGTTCCTAATTCTTTTCTTCATTGAATAAAATAGGGGCGGGATAGCACAATTGTTAGTGCGCCAGGGGCTTGGCAACTTTATCTGCAGTAGAAAACTGTTCCACTTGCAGTAAGGTTTGGGTGCAATCCAACATTAAAGTTGACTGCAATACCACCTATGGTCCACCAGTTTCAGCTGATTGCAGGTTTCACCACAATGCATAGTCACAATGTGTTGTGGGCTGTCTCCCTGAAATAATTCTAGTACCGGTGATATAAGTGAAATACTCTTTAAACCCCAAGTCACCTTACTTCATTGAATGAAATATGCTTAAATCAAGTCAAACATTATAAATAGATGCCATTCAGATAGTCAAAATTCCAGATCACACTGTCTTATATTTTTTTCGAAACGATCGAGTTCCTTGCAGGATTTAAACCCACTTTCTTAGAGCTACCAAATTCATTAATGCCTTTCCGTTTTAGATTACATATATATAGCCAATACCCATGTACATGCAGGTGTCGACATGTCATTTGTAAAATCAATCATTTCCGTTATTCATCCTGTGTTATCAAAAGTCCTTTTCATTGAGTTATCATAGAATCTGTGCTATCTTATTCATAAAATTCCTGATTTATAGCATATCTCAATGGCAGCTATTTGATATTATTCCTGGACATTCTGTCAACCATTATCTCTATCTATATGACCATATTTTGGTGTAGTTTACAACAATTGATATTTCAATGTAAAACTGATTCACAAATGTCTGAGGATGACATCAGATACAATATGTCATGTGGTGTCAGTGATACTACTTACAATAACTTACGAGTGATATTCAATAAACATATTTCAAAACACTTATGTCTTAATGTGATCTGAACAATAAATTTCAAACACTTAAAGATACATCAATGTTGGTAATAAATGTAATTTTATGCATGTAACATGATTTGATGTCATGAAACATCGTAATCAGATTCTTATGAAGGTGCTGATGACAAGAGGTCAACCATATTGTGACATTCCTGCACATAAATTTCAAAAGGCCAGGGGATGGTTGTAAAATCCATGATCTGCCAGTTCAAGTAACACCAATCCATCATAATACCATTAGAATCATTAGATATCCAACTACTATGACCTGTATACATGTTACTTGTACTTCTTTAAGATGCGTTTAGAAGCTGGTTCTATGCAGGAGTGTGACGTTCTAGTGTAGATGCTAACATTGTTATCAAGAAAATGACATTTTGGTGTAGATGCTAACACCGTTTATAAGCAAATGATGTTTCGGTGTTGATGCTAACACCGTTATCAAGCAAATGGTGTTTCGTTTCGGTGTTGATGCTAACACTGTTATCAAGCAAATGGTGTTTTGTTTCGGTGTTGATGCTAACACTGTTATCAAGCAAATGATGTTTGGTTTCGGTGTTGATGCTAACACTGTTATCAGGCAAATGGTGTTTCGTTTCGGTGTTGATGCTATCACCGTTATCAAGAAAATGACGTTTCGTTATAGAAGCAAATTTTATTATTGCTTGATAAGGATGTTAGCATCTACAAGGAAACATCACATTCCTCCAATATAGAAGAAGATGTAAAACAACAGACCTCGTTTCTCCTTCATGTAATTAAACAACACAGACAACCAGCAATTAGTTGAGAGACAGTACATGTATCTGTAAATGTAATGTCTTCCGTAGAACATCATGTGTCTGTCCACATGTATACATACATTCCTCCAGGGTGCTGTTATCTAGTCAGAACTCCGGAATAAATCAGTCACTGTCCACCATGTTGACCCCAGTGAAGCAGGTTCCTGTCACCAACACAGCCGACTCAATATCCTCTTGATGAATGATAACACATCTCTCCAGCGTGTACGGTGTACCTCTCTCTACTTCGCCATGTGGGAGGATGATGGGAAACATTCTGTAGCCTTGCAGATTACAGATAGTATACTATTCATCTTTTTGGTGACTGCAGTGTACGAGATAAACTTGAAGAGTTGCAAACTCTAAATTGTTATTTTCTCAATTTAAATGGTAAAATGAAAGAAAAACCTAAAAAAATTGCCCCAAGTTACAAGATTCAGAAGGGTCATTTCCCCCATATTTCCTACACTGGTGACTGGTTTCTTTACTCTGTTCAAGATGCATGAGATATTTTACAATCTTTAATTAATGTCTGAACAGAGGTTGTAGTGGTAGAAGTGTAGAAGGTATGACCTAAGTTACTTTTGGAATGGATACAATACCCACAATATCAATAGAAAATTAGGAAAAGAGCCAGATTCTGTAAAGGTACCACATTAACTTTTCCATTTTAAAAATACATGCCATTTAGATAGTGAACAAATATAACAAGGTAACATTTGGGATAACGCAACCTTCAATAGTACAAATTCTTGTACCTTTTTGGACCGAGTCCCTTGTGGGTTCGAACCCACACCCTCAGAGTAATTAAGGCAACTATCGCCAACACTGACCGTACCAACTGGTTACCACACGAGGTCTGGTGGTTGTGTGGTAAGCTGTTCTCATTCAAGAATTTGTACCATTGATTCGTTTTGAAGGTAGCGTTATCCCAAATGTAACCTTGTTATTTTTGCATTTTACATACTTAAATGAACTGTTGACTGCCTGTAGACAAAAAACTATAACCATTGACCTCTTTTAGTAAGTAAACTTAATGGCCAACGCTGTACAAGCTCTTTCGGTCCTGAACAATGAAATTATGAAATTTTGTTTCAAGCAAGAGTCCATTTGGTCCATGAAGTAGATTGTTTTACCTTTGAAATCCCTCCTTGTACCACTTCATATAACACTTGGATGAAAATCTAATTTAAAATGGTGAAAGGAGTTTTTACCAAAATGTGCCAAACCCTACAAGTGATGAGTGCTGTGCGTGGTCTGACGGAGAGTGGAACAATATGTTCTCTACCTTCACATGTTAACTCCTCATATGTACAATTAGTTTTACATCAGGATTTTTTAACAAAACGTAATTTAATGTGGGCGTGAGTAGACCAACGTGGTTCGGCTGTACACATGCATTTGCCCTGCCTTCATGTTGTCCTTTTTTTAAAATACAAGTAAAGAATTTTATACTGAATTTTGAATTGAGTAGATCAATATATGGTATGTGGTATATATGGTATAATTTATATCATTCTTATATTCTGTGTTTTGTATATCGAATTATTTTCTTGCAAGAAGAGAATAAAATCAAAGGAAATTTATTTGAAACTAAATTTGAGAGCAACTGCACAAATATGCATGGTTAACACTTAAGTTTAACTTTGTCATATTCTGTCTTTTAAGGTGAAACAGGATTTGAATGTTAACTTCAATATTCTTAGCATACAGATGAACTTCTGTATGTGTAAATCATTTGAGCACCTGTGATTGTATGAATGAAATAATAGCTGATAAAACATTTTACACATCTTGAAAATAAGGTCCAAAATGTTTCTTTCATGTAAGATTCTTTAATTGTAAAAATTATTTTCAAAACTCCACAATATGAATGAGTCTTGAATAAAGCAAATCAAATGGTGAGATAACACTGCTACTCTGTGTAGGAATGTGAACCTGTTCAACCTTTGCTTATGAATTCAGAAATAACTAAAATCAATATTTCTATGTTTAATGGTTTTTGTCTTTGTTAAAATTTATTTTGCCAGTTTCAATAATGGAAATGACAGATTTAAAACTGACAGCCTAAGAAATACAGTATTTTGGGCATTCATGAGATTTGAGAATATTTTTGATTATGATTTACATCCTGATTTTGTATAAAATATTAAATCTTGGTGGTCGGGGAGACGTAATTTTGATTTTTCGTAAAAGATTAGAAATGTGATATCTTTGGATAATGTATACAATATGAAAATATCCTTTATTATCTTAAAATTGGAAAAGGTTACATCATCTTGAATTCACCAATTCACTTCAAATTTGATTCAAATCATGTTTAAAATGGGGTTTATATTTTTAATGAACTTTGAAAAAGAAAATCATATTGGATCGAAATATCTTTTCTGCCTTGAAGTAACACAAAATGGGATTGAAGTAAGGACTGTAATTGACATGATCGTTGATCAAGATAAAGTTGGATATTTTGGAGAAGTCAAACAAAATAGGATACTGGATTAGGTGAAGAACCTACCAAAAACAAGGACACTCAGACTGAGATTCAGATCATCAGTTTTGTCATATAGTTGGATATACAATGCCACTTAAATATATCCATATATCCAGCTGCCTATTATGTGTGAAACAAATCTGTATAAGCAAAATAAAGAAAAATAATGTGGTGTTTATATATTATATATATATATATATATATATATATATCCGCTAGCAATTTAAAGAACATACCTCCACCATGTAAGGAACAACACAATGAAAATAAGATTCTTTGAAATATTGATTTTTATGTTTATAAAGGCCTTTTCGACAACAGCTATAGGATATAAACTTTTTTCGTGTAACGTAGAATATTTTTTGTTGAAGATGTAAAAGTTTAAAAATGTGTATGAACTTTTTTTGTTGACAAAGCACTTGGAGGCATTAGCTGTTTTAACATCCAATCCATGCTTTTAACTATTATACCATTTTTTTAATTGACATGCAGATATTGTCAACTTTCTGTCCACAGGTCCTTTAAAAGCTTTCTTTTAATGAATGGCCTTGTATATGTTTTTAGTCCATTGAGGTTTAAATCATTTTTGTACAAATGTCTGACAAATTGGTTCTTGTTTTACTTCTGAAAATCTGCTTTCTCTTGTGACATGCATATCTCTTAACTGTAAGTCTGTTAAAAGGGAAGGTTCTTATCAGAGGTTTAGGTGCAACGCGCTAACTTGTTAGCACAGAAAATATAAAGAAATGCAGCAAGGTTTAAATTATACACTGATGGAAACTGGCACAAGATATGACTTGTGAGGAAAGCGGGGAGCATAAGGGAATTTTCAAAGGGGAACTGAGTCATTGTCTCTTCACAAACATTAATTATTATGACATCAATTCTATGGCAACATTGATAAAAAAAACCACCTGACAAACAGAATAATATTTCTAAAATTCATTTCTTTGTAAATAAATGATCAAACTGGTTATTCCATGAGATGACATTTTCAATAACATCTCCCAAGTCAATACAAACAGTCCAAATGCGCAAGTATGATGTTCTGTATATCTGCATTTGCTGTATCAGTCTTCTTTATAAGATTGATTGTAAGATTTTACAAGATTGTATATTGTTTTATTACATGCGCGTATATTCGACATTTTATGATGGACAATTTCTGTAATTCCTTATCAAAAGATAGGAAAAGCATGAACTAAGAAAACAATCTGAACTCTAGAATGGGTAATATGATGAAAAAACTTAAATGACTATGGACGAACTCTGAAATGATATCGAGATAAAGTCAGTTATTTGATAGTAAATCTGAAGTAATATTGGAAAAAATAAATTTGTTTGACCAGTCTGATAAAAATATTTTTTATATTTCCACATTTGAAATATAATTTAGAATTTCCACTTCATGGGACCAAGCCTTGTTAGGCCTGATAATCTGCAAGATGTAAAAACCTTCACTCGTAACCTTTACAGGATATTTAGTTTGGCTATATCTTGATTACATCAGTGAAATATTAATATTGAACTATTATGTGGAAATTTGAGTAGAAAATGATAAAGTTTATATATGCATGAGTTGTCAAATAGATTTAGTTACTTGTGGCATTCTAGATGATTATCCTTTTAGCTCTATATTTGATGAGAACATGTGAGGATTTATATATAAATGTATTGTTAAATAGTGCAAGTTCTTTGTAGCATTCTAGATGATTGTCCCTTTAGTTGTGTTTGATGAAAAAATGTGAGGATTTATACATCATTCTTTGTCAAATAGATTTAGTTCATTGCAGAATTCTAGATGATTATCCCTTTAGTTGTGTTTGATGAGAAATGTGAGGATTTATACATCATTCTTTGTCAAATAGATTTAGTTCATTGCAGAATTCTAGATGATTATCCCTTTAGTTGTGTTTGATGAGAAATGTGAGGATTTATACATCATTCTTTGTCAAATAGATTTAGTTCATTGCAGAATTCTAGTGGGATCCCTGTAGCTAAGTTGGTAGTTCACTCACACCTGGAGGTCTTCGGTTCAAACCCTCCAGAGTTTAATTAAGTTTGTTAAATCACTCATGTTTCACATGTATTTACCAGATGACACAGACAGGAGTATGTTGTTGTTGATAACATTAACTACACTCTTTTTTAATTACTGAAAAAAGAAACTTTAATTTCGGGTAAATAATGAGTCATTGAGGGGAAATTTGAAAGAAAATCAGAACTTAAAAAATTGTGACCATGCTTGAACACTAAAATCACACTAGAATCACACCAAATTATTGCGAACTGTTTGAAAGCCATTCTAGAAGTTGAAAATGTTATAGGGATCTATTCCGAAATGTCGACATTGGGAAAACAAAGAAGTAGATAATCCATAAAATCCTTCTTTTCTCCAAGATTATTGTCGATGTTATTGATTATTTCCATGGAGGGTTTTCCTCTTGCCATTCATCGCATGTCACTGCTCCTCTCCTGTACATCTCGTAAATAACATAAATAGAAACTTGTCTTGTGCCATTTCTCGTCTACATCTCGAAGCAGACTGAAAGAATTTTCTATGGCTTTCTGGCTTGTTCCAAGAATACAGATTATACTTCTTCCTGATATGCATGAAATAGGTACTTGTGTGTATCCTTTAGGATTCCTTTTAGAGAATCAATAAACCTTTTGAATCTAATTTTTTGTTCATATATTATATATTTAATTTATCTTTATTTTTCAAAATGTTTTGAAATTTTACAAATGATTTTTATGCAGTGGAAATCATTTCATTGGATAAAGTTTGATCAGTGATGCAACAAACTAAAAAATTTATGATTTTTTTTTCTCTGTTTGACTTAACATCTGGTACATATAATGGCATTCCCCAAAAGTGAAATTTCTGCCATCTTAAAAGGTTTGAGATATTTCTGTAGATGAGAGCACATTTGCAAGACCATATTACATCCTTGGCCAGCTAGGTCATGCAACAGGCTCATTAACTCCTCACTTCTTTTGACAACCGCGACTTAGATGGCATCTTCATTATGGATGTGTTTCTTTCCTTTCTCTTAATCTCTGTCATCTATGTGTTTTCTCTGATTTATTTAGATTTGGTATTTTTATTAAAATTATTTTTTGAATATTGATTTTCCATAATATTTCATTCTTCTAATGAAATGATATTATATGTGCATTCTCCTCATTAGCTTTCTCCAGTGGCCACTTTCATTGTCCTATTCAATGTTCTATCGCCTTTTGTGCCATTCCTGTTGATACACTCCCAGATAATGAGAATTGATAATAATAATTAAATTATATTGTATCTACATAATGTTCCATCTTTGGATGATCAACTTCTTTATTAACAATAGCGACGTTTCGGTATAGATCCATATACCATTATCAAGCATAAGGATCTGTACCGAAGCTTCACCATTGTTAAAAAAGAAGTTGATCATCCTAAAAATTTTGTCTTCTATTTTTAACTCATCAGGCCTGAAAGTCCCGATGGGCTTATGGCATGGGATGTCCGTCCATCCGTCCGTCCGTAAACTTTTCGCTTTTTCGACTTCTTCTCCAGAACCAATGACTCCAGAGAGCTGAAATGAGAAATGGGATTTTCAAAAACTGATGCTCCTATTCATTATGTAATAAATGTTGATATTTCCATAATGCAATTAAGAATTAAAACAATATAATGCAATGGTCTATGATATTTATAACGAATGTGGATTATTGTGTAACCAATTTTGATATAAAAAAAATACATGTCTTATAATTAGCAGGGGTCATGACCTAAAAAGTTTTTTTCATTTTCTTCTACAGCCCCAGGCCATTATTGCAATAGCTGACAGTGGTGAATTGTATGCAAAGAATTGTATATTCATTATTATATAATGTGTGTACGATATTAAAAATTAGTATGATCTCTCCACCACATTATTATATGTTTGATACCAGCAATTTATTTCCAAGCTACAAAACAATCACTTGCACATATATTACATGAAAAACATCTTTGGCATTTATTATCTATGCATATATTGTCATATTAACTTTTTATAACAAATAACATGTTTCTGTGCAACTTTGTGTTGCTCTTTCAACACATATATAGCAGATTGGCAAAGTTATGGTAACAAAATATTTTTAAACTGCTTTAAATTCGTTTCACTACCTAGATTCTTATTACTACATTCCATTATCTGACCATTGCTATAAAGCCCACTCCATAACATACCCCACTTATTATCTCCTGATGAGCTACAGAGGCCATGGCTCTATTTTTTTAATATGCTTGATAACGGTATAAGGATCTATACCTAAACGTTGCTATTGTTGATAAAGAAGTTGAAATTTTATCTTCTTCATTACACCAACTTCTAGAATGCCTCTCAAACAGTTCAACATCTATTTGTGTAAGAACTATATTTATTCCTTCTCCTCTTTCCACAGTTGCCAGATGAAATACACATACCTATCTATAAAAGTTACAGATGAGGGAAGACATAGCTGTCATCTTTAATTCTCACACACCCCCAGAATGTTTAAACTGGGATCAGTCTAAAAAGTTTATGTTATTGCGCCAGGGAACCAGTTGAAGTGATATCCGGGAACATCAAAGAATCCAAGATGGTGGACGTGTCTTACCTTGTTATTTGCCATTCTAAATTGATAGGTTTATAGACTTATTTCTATATATAAGAAATAAGAACGAGACCTTGGTGGATCAACATTAGAGTTTTTTGTGTATTTTGTATAACATTATTTTCAGCTTGTCCTATCAGAGTTCGTGTCCTCACTCCAGAGTGATCTCCTGGATTCCATTCAAATCTAGTCTGATCTGTCAGACAATCCTCAAGCATGTAAACTTTACTATGTGTTACATCCTTAATCTTCTATTTCTTTATTATACCGCTGACCAAAGGTTTGTGGTATGTGCCAGTAGTCATACCAACAAATTCTGCCTGTCTTCTGTCCATTCTTCCGTCAGTCCTACCATCGGTCCAAAGATATTTTTAGAATTATTGTTTTAGAAACCTATTTATCTAATTCTTTTCAAACTTTGCACAAATCTTCTACACTACTAGGAGAGATGCAGTGCTGATTTACAAGTGATTTTATGTTTTTGATTCTTCTTCAGTCTCCTATCCTAAATGGGATAACCCTTAACATACATACATTTTCATACTTCTGGTCTTTTCCAACAAACACTTCTATTTTGTCATTCATGTTATATGTATGTAATATTTCATCTCTTCTTTTTATTCTGCCTACCTTCAAAATCAGTTCACTCCAGGAATACTTTTGTATTGTGTTCCTCTTCAGTCGGTCTTCCTAAACTGATATTCTCGACGAGATCTCAATCCTAAACTGATATTCTTGACGAGATATCAATCCTAAACTGCTAAACTTGACGAGATCTCAATCCTAAACTGATATCCTTGACGAGATCTCAATCCTAAAAAGATAACCTCGACGAGATCTCAATCCCAAACTGATATCCTTTACAAGATCTCACTCTGTCAGGGCCAGTTTTGTGTTGCTGCTAATTTTATTGCAAGTGCTTTTTCAGTGTTCGTAGTCATATTTTGCCATTGATAAAAACATTCCTTGGAACTCCAACCTGTTGCTAGCACCTGATGGCAGCTCTTAGAGTTATTTGTAAACTCACCCTTTCTTCTTAAGACCCATCTGTTTCCTGTATAGGTCAAGTGGCTCCGTGACAGATATTTGAACCAATTATCTAACTTCTATTTTTTCCATACATATGTCTGTCATTCAAATCAAATTCACTGAACGCATAGGGTTAGGTCATAAAGTGTGTTTGCTGTTTGAAACAATATTTTCTTAATCTTTTTTGTTTCAATAAAAACTTATTTTTCATTGATGAAAGCAAACAAACTGAAATGAAAGTTATTTTTCACAAAACTTAAGAATTCTCTGGAGAATACTTTTACCTTGTTTTTTTATTTGTCAAATGTTGTTATTGTTGTGCTTTGAAGATGGTTCAATGTATAATACTCATTGAAGAGATCTCTTGCATTGTCCACACTGACTTTTCATTGGCATTGAGGTTGAATAATGATCACTTTTTTATGTCATTAAAACATTTTATATTCTTGTACATCTGCATTGTGATGTCATAAGGCATTGTGAGGTTTTGCATCTATTCTTGCAGTATAAAAAGAGATAATGATACAAACTAATGTTATGTTAGATTTGTATGGACAAAAAGGGAGAGTGTATTGAATTGATCACAATATTTTTTCTTTCTTTAAAGTAGATTGACTTATTGAAATTATACATATACAGATCAATATAATATTATTTTTTGGTTAATTAGGTTAAATGCTTTTGATACTTGAAAAAGATGTGTTGGTAAAAAAATTACAATTTTAAGACTCCATTACTCGTGTAGAATGTTTTCCTTTAAAGAGTCCAAAGCTGCTTCAGATCCCCTGAGTTGAAATATGTTTTGTGAACTGTTTGACAATGAGTTCAGAACATTATATGACCTTGTGAAAATAGGACTGGAAAGCGTTTTTATATTTGTGTGCAGTCCTTTTCGTGACAGAATATAATATGTTTCAAGCAAAATAAAAATGTATTTAACATTTATGATTTTGGACACACTCATTTCTGGAATCTTGTTTTAGATATTCATTTTTGAATTGAATTATGTATTAAGTTAACATGTAGATAATGAACTTATGTCACAGATTTGTTTTTACCAAAAAATTATCACAAGAAATCAAATTACAAGATAACATTTTAGAAAAGTTGATCTAATTATCATTTGTACTGAAATGATTAATCTAAGATTTATACAATAATCTGTTTGCCGTTTTCATGTTTCTATCTAATCAAATAGGACACCCATACACATTTCTCATAGAAGATGATCAGATTGATGATGACGGGGGGTTCAGCCACTCCATGTTGTGTCACATTAGTATCATGGTGCTGCCATAACTTCAACATACAGACATGTACTTGGGATAACTTCATTTCTGTTCTCATAGACATTAACGCTTCATAAATGCCATGACTTGAAAGTTAACATAGCAGTCAATCTTTTAGGAAATGAAACACTGAACCAAAGAAAGAAACAAGAATTGACAATGGTATCGGGTTGAAAGGAGAGTTGTCACATTAGTATCATTTTGCTGTGAGGACATTGGGTAAGGAAATGTATTTGGGATAACTTCATTTTTGTAGTCATAGACATTAACCTTTCTTAAATGCTGGGTGTGATATGGACTTTCAATATTAACATGCCAAGCTGAAAGGACAATTTTTGTCAATCTATTTAACCAAAGTGAGAGAAAATCAAGAATTCACATATCAGGTGTCACCAGGCTGCCTTAATTAGCCCTTATTATGTCCCCCGAAATTTTTTTCGGGAGACATAATGTTTTCGCCTCCGTCCGTCATTCCGTCATTTCGTCATTCCGTCATTCCGAAATGCTTTCTTTTCCAGGCCATATCTCAAAAACCGTTCAATATTTTTTCATGAAACTTGGTATGTGGTTAGACCTAGTGGTGGAGTGGTGCCTTTTGCTATTTTGGTTATTCTGAATTTTTTATTTTTTCTGGTTTTCATGGAAACAATTTGAACTTAGTGCATATTGGGGGTAGGGACCTTTTCCGGCCTCTATCTCCAAAACCGTTCAATATTTTTTCACCAAACTTTGTATTTGCTTAGATCTAATGATAGAGTGGTGCCTTTTGCTACTTTGGCTATTCTGAATTTTTTATTTCTCGTTATTAATGCAGTATTGAACTTAGTGCTTAGCATAAGTGAAAAATAAGGGTAATATTACTAGGTTGGATTGAAAGTTGGAGCGGGGGACATCACAGTGCATCACATGCACATATTTCTAGTTATAACACTGAGTTTAGGTCATATCATGCTAAGGTAATTGTGCATGTACCTGTGATCTCTGTTACAGCCATGCAGTGTTGATTTGTGAATATGTCTAATTATTATGTCTTTATACCAATGTTGTTACAACAAATTCCCCAAATACTGTGAATTGTTGGGTCTTTATGTCCCTAGAGGTTATACGCTCAATGAACAATGAATGTATATAGTTTCACATATAAAGATGATACATATACAGCTGGAGAGTTTTGCTTGAATCTTCACAGTTAGTTTCTGAATAATGAGTGATCTCCGGCCAGTTAATATAGAAAGTGAATTGTGAAATTTTGCCTTAAAACAAAAGTTAACAACATTTTTTTTTATTATAGTTCTTATGTTATTATCACATACATTTTAGCTCATCGGGCCAAAATGGCCAGACAGTCTTATGGCATGGGCTGTCTTCTGGTATCAGTCCAGTGCCATAAACTTTTGATATTTTCGACATCTTCTCTAGAACTGCTTAACACCCCAAAGCTGCATGAAAACTATTAGAACCTATTTTTATTTTATTTTCAAGAACTGTCATGTTAAAGCTGAAATGATATTCACAGGTACCTTTTTGTCAGTGTGGATTATTTACACTGGATTATATAGGCAATATGTATTAACCTTCTGGTGATTAATGTATTACCTCAAGCATGGTGATCTACAGAGTCAATGGCTCTATTTCTCATAATGATAATTTGTCCTTGATATATTGTTTTGATACCAACAAATCAATGTGAAAACTTGTTATGAAATGAATTGTGCTAACATTCCTCCCTTAGTGTTTTGATGAAATAAATGAATCATATTTACAAAGTTATCATTATCAACTGCTGACATCTCAGTTTGATAAAACAATTTAATCACAATTTGACACGATTAATTTTCCCCCAAGATTAAAGTTTTTGTATGAATTTAGATCTGTGATTAATTGTGCCAGCTGTGTCAAACCATGTTTGACTGTACAACAGTACTTCTTGTAATCCTGTGCACGTAATCCAATTAGAGGCACATCCTTGTCAAGATCTAAAGAAATCATAGGAGAAAAATTAAATGATTACTATTCTTTTTCATTGACAAAACTTCATTAGAAATACTTGTCACAAGTTTAGGACATTAATTGATATGAAACCAGGATAATTGACAGTGGAATTAATTATAAGAATAATTGTCACATCGCATGTACCAGCTGTAAACAGTAAATACATAAACTGTCGTTCTGTACTGCATGGACTCAGGAACGTTGATACACGTTCACAACATATTAAAAATCTGCTTTTGCATGATCAAAGGTACCTTGATGATATTGAAGGTAAACTTTTTTTTGGAAAGTAATTTTTTTCGGTAAATTATTAATTTAATACAAGGCAGTCTGATTGTCTGATGGAAATGCATTTCTAAAGAAAAGTGAAGTTGTCATGCAAATCATTAATGAAAATTGTTAAAGAATTGGAAGTCTCGTGCTTCTATCACCGAAAAACTCATTTGTCATTAAATAGGAATTTGAATTCAGTATAGGAAAATGAAGTTATTACTTAAATGATCCTTAAACATTAGAATATTAATTTAAAGATTTGAAAAGACTTCTTTGCTTCACGTTATGTTTGATGTTGGAATTGATTGCATGAAAATCTGCTTGTCTGTTATTGGTTTGATAGGCAGCTGTCAGCTCTGTAAAACATCTCCTTGTGCCTCTGTTCAGAGACTTCTTCCAGTTGATTACCGAGATTTGGGGAATGGTTGATGCAAGTGAACAGATCTTTTCCCTGATTGTATGCATCAGCACAGAATGCTCTTGAAATTGAAAAGGTTTCTTTGGTTTAATCTCTCGATACTGAAGTTTAATTACAGTGCTGTGCAAGCGACCATCTCCAGCTGATGGTTGACGGTGTTGCTGGTTGGAATAGAGGGCCAAATCAATGATAGGTGCGTTACAGAGATGTATAATCAGGAGGGAGAACCGATTATTTACATACTCTGTCTTTAAAAGCTACAGAAGAAGTTACTCTCCGTGAAAGTGATAAAAAGTGAATCTTTTGTTTGTCTTTCACTGCAAAGTACTGAGAGAGCTTTTTTATTCATAGGTGTTGAATGTTGCAACATTTCCTAAATTTTATATTTCATGTTATCGGAACTAGACATCAATGGAGTAAAAATAAATAGATGTAACTGAATAATAAATGTTTCCAGCAGTAAATTCCTTCAATGTCATTTAAAACTTTTTCAAATTTGCATGATTTTACTTAAAAAACTTGAATATCTTTAAATCTCAGGAAAGTTTTCAAGCTTATTGCGTGACATTTAACCACAGAATAAATCGAACCTTCATTGAATAACTGTGACATCTGAAAAGGCAGTATGCAAATATACATGGATTGAGTGAGGTTGAAGTTACACTTAGACACTAACAAAGGAAAGCAGATTCCCAGAGGTTTGTAGCCTTCTCCACTGTCAACCAGATTAACAGTTTAAAAACATTGCTCTAAACTAAGAAAGGAGATTCTCATGCTTGTCTGTCTCCTATATAACTTGATAACAAAGTTTGCAGCACATAAAACTCTGCATGATAGTGAAATTGGCAACGTGAAATAAAAAGTTTTAGTAACGAGAAAGAGGCATGTTGTATTTTCACAAAAAAGTTAAATTGAACTTCTGGTTTTGTTGTTTTGACATTGCGGTTTCAATTACTTTCAAGGACGGCAGATCTACTATTTAGCTTGGATAAATTGTGTATCAGCATGCCGACACTTGTGTGATAAACAGACACTCATATGATATCTCCTATATAGTCTCTACTCCCTGGGGAGTATAGAGCCACCCTCCAAAACAAGTAGCACATTGTACTGCTTGATGAAGAAAGACACGTTTTGAAGGAAGTCTCTAAGGAAGATGACAACATAAGTGATAGAAGTCATATCTCAGAGTGGAACAGGGACTTCACCCTTCAAACTCCTATATACGCAAATCTGAATCTGAATCTCATCTGTGGCTGATCTTGTGCCTTATTGCTATGGTATATCAGAATGACTGTCCACGCTCTAAAATATACCCATTATAGTTTAGTCAATTCTGTACCTTGCTAACTGTACTATGCAGATAATCATGTGCCTTATAGCTGTGTATATCAGAATTATACTGTCCCAGCTCTAAACCGTGTCCATTATTGTTAAGCTAAATTTTAATCTGACCTCTAAGTGGATGATCATGTGCCTTATAGCTGTGTATGTGAGAGATATACCCATACTTTTCTGAGTGTATCGAATGATACCCTACACTTTTCCCTGTGGGGCCCTTACGAAGCGTAGCCAAGTAATTAAGGCTCCACGGGGAAAAGTGTAGGGTATCATTTGATACACGAGGAAAAGTATGGGTATATTTGTCTTATACCCCACTTAATGTTGAGTGTAAACGGATACTATTTCATAATATTTCTAAACAAATACAGCTGTAAACAAGCTTGTGTATGAATGGAAAACCCCAATCTTGCCTCATCTGTGCAAGCCCCGGGTACGCTCAGACCGTGCTGCGTTGTATGGTTACCCATGTTTGGGGCTCGAAATCTTATTGATATGGCCCAATGACGGTATTGTCAACGTAGACGCAAGTGCATCTCGCTGAAATGTACAGCTAACGCCATAAACTGCATTGCTAATGTCAACATGGCCAACGTTTAGAGAAAAAAACAAGTAACTTTCAGTATGTTAAGACATTTTGCACCAAAAATTAAATAACATTCTTATATAAAGAGAAATCCAGAAAGCAACAGTACACAGTTTCGATCCCAGGTTTCAAATGAAACATTTGTAAGTGTCATATATGTCATATATAATCTGACATTTTATAAAATCTCATCACTTAGATTTGGAGATTTAGAACATTGACTCCATTGATTTCTCAGTTGTTAAAAAGTGTAGGTATATTAGAAAAGTGTAGGTATATCAGAAAAAGTGTAGATATATCAGAAAAGTATAGGTATATCAGAAAAAGTGTAGGTATATCAGAAAAAGTGTAGGTATATCAGAAAAAGTGTAGATGTATCAGCTAATATACCCACACTTGTAACAAAAGAAACCATAGCAACGAGACAGGAAGTGCGGTGTAAGTCAGAATGACTGTCTCAGCTCTGAACCATACGCATTATTGTTAAGCTAAATCTGAATCTGACCTCTCTGTGGATGATCATATGCCTTATAACTGTGTATGTCAGAATGACTGTCCAAAGTCTAAACTATGCAATTGTGTCACATTACTTGTTGAGACAGAGTGGCTGCAGCTGTTATTGGATGTAACGGAAGAGAGTCAGATCATATCACGTTAAGTTTGTGCATGAATAATAATCCGGAACCTTGCATATTCTCTCTTTATGTTCATTACAAGTGATGGTCATCAAGTTGTGTCATCTTTTTTTTTTAATCTTGTCTTTCTATTTTTAAGACAGGACATTTTATTATTGCTCACTAAATCCTTTGTGATGCTAAGATGAGTGGACTCTCTATTAAACAGAAACATCATTTAAAAATATTTCTGAGACTGCTTTCATTTTATTAATGAATTTATAAATTAACTTTATGAAGAAGGAAGAAGAAGAAAAATATTTTATTTAAGTGTCACACAGCGTACATATACTTCAGACTAGATATTATAAACGGTAAATATAGCACGCCGTCCGGCCAACAATGGACTATGAGACACTAAAACACATTAAAATAGGTAAAAGCGCATTAAGCGCTAAAATGGTTAAAATATATCACAAATATCAACAGGTTTTTTTATTTTTATAAAAAGCCTTAAGAGAGCCTTTATGTACCGGATCTTGTGTTTGTAGGATTACCGTTACGCTTTACAGGGCTATGATGCTCAAACACTGAGTGAGACATTCCACCACTATCAATAATATATATTATGTATACTATGTCAAGGCCGCGCAGTTCTAAAACCAGACCTGAGTAGGTCTGATATACCATAATAGCTAGTGGCAGCAGGATGGTCACTTCTGACATTTCAAATTAATCTACAATTTCTAATTTTGATAAGAATTAATTAATGCTTAAATAATATATTTTGTATACCTTTTTGTACCTGCAGATTGGTGGCTCTCTGAATTTAGAGCATGACTGTTGATAATTAACACTTAATGAACTGAAATGAAATTGCAATATCAGAGTGTTGTCTGACAATATGACGAAAGCATTTAAACATGTCAAACTTTTAGAAAATGATTTAGTAGCAAAAGTAAATTCTTTGTTTAAATGTTTTTGGAAGTCCGAAGAATCAATCTAGACCAGAAGAGGTGTGCTTTATAGGATTCATTATGTATTTATAGTTGCTTGTTGCGGTATTGAAGTGTAAAAAATTTAAGTTGAAATTTATCACTAGTCATATATTTTGTTATTGAACTATTTGAGAGGCATTCTAGAAGTTAGTGTTATAGAGAAGACAAATATTTTATGGATGTTCAACTTCTTATTCAACAATGGTAATGTTTCTTTATAGATCATCATACTGTTTTACTTGATAAGGGGCATAAAGATCGATAACAAACAAACAATCGCCATTGCTTCATTCTCATGGCGGGCTGCGGAGCATAAATACAGCGATTCTCATGGCGCGACTCACGGACACAATCGACTCGGGACCCGTTCCCATGGCTAGCAAACTAGTGAGACAGCCGTGAAATATTCTAAGTATGGCATCCGGGATCCGTATTGAGGCACCTCGTAATCGCTTATAGCCCACCCGGATAATTCCGGGACCTGCAAGTTAAGGGTTAAATAAAGAAGGATCATCATCCATAAAATCGTTGTCTTTTATTTCCTATTATCTATATCAGCCAAAATCATAGACGGGCAACATGCATTCCTCCAGCAGTTGTACGTCCTGTGTGAGCTAGATCTCAACTGAAGTCATCCATCACTGTTTGTGTTAACCAGTGCTTCTTCTAACTAAAAGCTTAATGCAGAAAGTTAGTGAAGAATTTGTTTCTCTTGAAAACACTATTAACTTTCCTTGTCACTAAGTAGACAAGTCATAGTAAACAATTTAGAGAATGAAGGAACGCAAGTAGAAACACACATTAGTTGAGTAGATTTGATCTGAGAAGCCCTTGCACCAGACAGGGCCAGCTTATACAGTGTAACACACTTACTGAGTGAAATATAGCACATCCTTGACAAGATTGTGCCAACGGTTCGCTGCATTAACGCTCCACCCAGAGACAAACACCAAATTTATTGGGAGCATATAATGTAAGTGCTGTGGCATGGACTATTAAATGGTCGCCATGGAGATTATTGGTGATATCTACGTGAAACAGGACAGTCGATTACGATTACGACTGGTCTGGACAGAGAGTGACAAGTGTTCCATGGCGTTGGGTAATCTTGGGGCCCTCTACCAGACAAATGTGCCACATGTAACAGATGGAGCAATCCAATAATCGAGACCTGCTCCCATGTACTGTGACATGGGCTGTATGATTGCAGACCTATAACCTCTTGTTAGTTCAGTAAGGTTGTAGACTCGGCAAGATTTATTTTTCAACATATTTTGGTTGCAATATGACAGACATTGGTGTAATACATGTCTCAATCATCTTCCACTAATTTCTGCAATTTATCTTGTATCGTTTTGACCTTAAAAATGCAGTAAAATTCCTTGATAACTTACCTTTAGCTAGTGCCCAATCCTGATTATTTCTGTTATAAAGGAATTCCTGTCAAATGGTACCTCCAAATGGTTTATCAAATTTTATTTAGAAGTTATAGGCCTATGAGAGCTAGTTACTTCAGATAATTATTTGTAAGATCAAAGTAAATACAATGAACATTTAAATCCTGTGTTATGGATGTAATTTTTTTAATAGAAGTAGACAAGTGAACGTACTTAAGCAGAAGTGCAAAGGAATGTGGTGCAATGGCAACCAGAGCAACTCTTCATTGCCTGGAAGGTCTGGGTTTGAATCTGATCTAAAGATACCAGTTGATCCCTTCATGTTTTGCACCCAATCTTTGAACAAAACATTGTAATGTACTGTGGAGATGGGTGCTGAGAGTACAAAATGATTTCCTGAATATAAACAGTCAGACCCTGTTTATCCGCGCCAATTGGTAACAGTTGAAAACCTTCTGGATAGCAAGTCATGCGGCTAAGTGAATCATCATTTGTATAGAAATGCATCGAGAAGATTTAAATACTACCCTGCGGATGACTTGGTTTCCTGGTACATATGGCGTCCAGGTCTGACAGTGGATGCCCTCTAAACCAGCACTCATTGGGACTGGAACAAAATGCTGGTATTGGGAACTAGCCAGTTAAGATACAAACCTTCCCCCAGTCTAGATACAAACCTTCCTCGGGTTAAAAGTATCGTAGGACAAACCTTTCAAGGAGAAACTTTGGCCTAGGCCATTTACTCCCCCAGGAAAGTTTAGAAATAGCCTGCTGCACCAGTATAGAAGACGCACTGGTTTGAATGGCTGCAGGTTTAGAAGGTTTCCATTCTACTTTGTATTGCAAAAAAAAAGAGTTCTCATAAGTACTAACAACAGAGATTTGTAGTGTAAGGTTTCTGATATTTGGTGTTGTTATGAAAAAATAACTGTTGTAAGTAAAATTGTAAATAGAGCTAAATTTCAGGGTCACCTTTTACAAAGCTTTCAATGATCAGAAGTCGATCATGTTATTTAGGTAACCTTAATGTTAGGACTAATCTTTGTTAATGTTACTTTGTTGGAGGAGTTCCAAATAAAACCCAACATTTCTGTTTGTCATTTGCATTTTGTGTCCTTTATTGGGTCCTGAATTGTTCTAAAGAAAAAATTACAACACTTTAAATGGTTGGGAGTTTGTTTTATTGAGCAATAAAACAGAAAGTTTGAAACATTTTTTAAAAAATGTAGAACCGTGCACATTTAAATTTAGAAAGGTTGATGTTAAAATTAAGCTAGACATGTGCAAGAAACATCAAAGGATTCCTAATTGTTTGTTTTCTATCTTTTTACTTCCTTTACTTTATTTGCTTTCCAATGTCAACATATTTTTTGTGCTTTATAGCGAAACTTTTCTTGTCCTTGCGGTGAACGATATATTTCTTAGAATATCAGCATGATATTAAAAAATGGATATGTTTATACAAGATTAGAAGAAAAAGGTTTTGGTTTTTAAATGTTTGATTTTTTCCCGAAAATGTAGCAGATTGGTTGAGCCAAAGATTCTGAAATTAAGGACTGTGGCTATTGTCACTATGTCAAAGAAAGAGTGTAAATAAATTGAAATGTTGAGAAAGTGATGATCAAATGAATGGTATTTTTCAGTGAATTTTACAAAATCAATAGAGCTTGAAGTGAATGTTCCAATTTTAAATCTCTTCTTTTACAAAGTAATTTGTACCTTTTTTTCGATGGAACCTTTAAGTCCAATCAAATTCAGTTTATGGCCGCCTTATCTCCCTTACCCTTTCAACAATTGGTATTTGCTGAAATGAAATACACCAACCTATCACAATGAATCATGTGTCTCTCAGCTTAATTTCCATTACATTTAATGTTACTCTAGAAAATCACACTTTCTGCTTGGGGCAATGTATTCTTCATGATGATGAGCTGGCAAGTAATTTAGTGCTAGACGAACAAACTTCAGACTAGATTCCAGATAGCGTCTATCGTTTCATTCATCTCGCCTTGGTTTGGAATTGATGGTATTTGGTAGATTTATGTAAAGTTAAATAATGTTTCTGGCTGTACATACGTATATATATCTCTTTATGTATCAGATTTTTCCCAATCCTAAATATTCTTCCATGTAGGACTTGAGCAAATAGAAATGTATTATTTTTAAGCAAAATATGCAGTGAATAAAATGAATAAAACAATTCCACATTAAAGTCTATGATCACACAGGATTGCAAAATGTGCATTTTTGTCACATTTTAATAATATTTTCCACTAGGGCAAAGTGATATGTAAAACAGAAATGATATAAAAGATAAAACGTATAAGTAAAATCCTGTACATTTTAAATAAAGTAGGAGACAAGAAGAAGAGAAGAGGCTCTCTTTTTTCTGCCATATACCATACACATTGAGTGGTGCTTCAAACATGAACTAGAGATCCATTTTAAGTGGACTGTCCTGCTCATTGAACTGCATTACTGACTGAACATACTCCAACCTCTGACATTTTCAACTGGTACAAGAAACAGATGATTGATAGCTGCATCTGGGTCATTGCTCCCAGCGACTAGTGTAGCCATACCAGCACATTGATATTGAAAATTTAACCAGTGTCAATGAATAAGTTTTGAGAAGAGATGACAATTTGATGTCCAAATCCTTGATAACCATATGGTGATGACGAAGTGAACAATCAATGTTTTGAGAAATACCAATATGCTGGATGGGCAATGGTTTCAAATCTGTTCGCAGGGTTTGGTATTTGTTCATAAACCATGTCATATATGGAGAATTATGTTAGAATTGTGCATTGTAAAACAGGTTTAGAAGCAAGTTACATGATCTTGTTCGTAAGATTATAACTTTTAGACGTACCATATGAGATCGGAGCTGCAGATTTGACTCATTTCAGGAAACTGGGACATATTACATGAAGAGAAATTGATTCCATTCATTGACCAGTTTTACTCTGGAACCGAGGCCAGGAGTTGAGAAGGATTTAAGTCAAGGTTAAGAAGACAGTTCAACAGTTCCTAAAGAAACACATATATACTTCTTTCAAACATTTAAGGTCTATGTTTTGGTATAAAAGACATTCATATGCCTATCCTCTCTTCAAGATAACCAAAAATACATTTTATCAACTCATAAGCTATATTCTCATAAATCCAAACCGAAACAGAAGTCTTCTTTTTTTTATTTCTCAATTATACAAATAATAGTCTGTGTATAATGTATGATCAAATATCCTATGTTGCAGTATTTAAATCATTCAACAGGCAAAAGTTTGAGATTGGTTGAGACTTACATTATTTGCATCCTGTTATTCTGTTGTTTGTGTGACTGAGTCAGAAACTCTAATGGTCGTTAGATTGCTGATTTAGCATAAGATCACTTGTTTCTGGTTTATGGTGGCCTTCTGATCCGTAGGAGAGTTTGATGTGAAATAGAATAGTGTCATCTCAAGGTCAAGTTAACATCATCGCAATGTTCCCTTCGTCTCCCTTGGCAAAGCATTATCTTTCAGGTGTGGAAATATTGTTAGATTTATTCTTTGATTTATTCATATCTTACATGAACTTAATAAGAATTGCTTAGTTAAACATTTTTTAAGAAGGATTGTTATCGTTCTGTGTAATGGATACTCATTTCTTTACTTCTTGGAGGATGAAAGTGTCCCAACAATGACAGGTATTATACACTTAATTACTAATGGTGAGGTCATTATGTGAAATTCAAGGACTCAAGGCAGACTGACCTGACCTGCAACTCACAAAGTAGTAGTGTGTAATAACTGGTAACAAGTTCTTTTATTCAGCATTTATGGAGGGAGGATCTTTTCAATAAGTGAACTCTCCACCTTTTTAAAAATTCTGGTCCCACCTATGTTCATGGTGGTATAGTGGAAGGCTAACTATCTCCTCATATGTCTGGACAGGGTTAACAATATCCTTCTTTAATGCAGCGTTTATCAGGGTGACATTACTGTATTTGATCTGTTTTGTAAGCTAAAAGTGTCTGTGTCATCTCAATGCAATTTCACTGTATATGTTTCATAAACAAAATGCATTTTCCCAGCTTGGAGTTGTTAAATTTCTCAATTTCATTCTTGCTCATTTTCAAAATCTTTTTTATGTTAAGAAAATCCATGATCTGTAAGTCTCCAAGACAGCAAGAAACTGCTGACAGCGAGACAGTGACGAGAGTTAGGTGTCCTAATGGGCTTCTCATTGACATCAAGACAATGTGAACTTCTTGCTTCAGTAACCGGTATTATAATTACAGTGTTCAGTGTCTGGATCAGAGCTCTAACGTTCAGTTGAGAGAAGTCCCGTCTCGATGATCTCACAGACATCAGCAGGAAAAGTCTCTCTTACTTGGACTGTGATCTAGACCCTGATATTCAATAACAACCAATGCAAGTCTATCAATTTATAGCAAGTCTATAAAGCTTTGTATACCTGATGAATATGAAAATGGCTCTCTTTTTAAACTTTAAACTATACTAGTATTTAACTTAAGTTTTTCTTTTTTTGATATTTTCTTTAAAAAAAGTCTCAATTCAAAAACTACCCTGATGAAGTAGTTTCTCTTGTATCTGTCATTGTATATTGCATTTGGCCATTTCATATAACAATATTCAATCTTTTAATGATACTACGTCTGGGTTCATATTAAGAATAACCATTTGTCTATGAGAACAGTAAAGCTAATTATTTGATGTAGAATTTTTTGTTTTATTTGCCATTTCCATGTGCAATTTTCAATCTTTCTAATATGGTGTTTGGGTTCAATTCTGTCAGTTTGACCTGGTGAATCTCTTTCTTTTGAAAATGTGAAGTATATCATTCTATACACAGATCTACGTTTGGGATAAAGAATGCATGGCTTAATTGTTTATTAAAAGTGTGTAGATGTGTTCTAAATGTTGAATATTTATGCTTATATGTGATTTCTAATTAAAGCTCATAAACATAAGAAAATGATAGGCAAAAAAAAAATCCTTTCAAATAAGGAAAAAAGCATTCATGGTCACATATCCTAGTAGACAGAAGTCTCCTTTTATGCAATAAACATGTCATTACTGCATGCTATATCCCATACCACTTCCCTTTATCACTTGATGCCGAATACATCTGAATTGTTATTATGTTAGGCCTACTTTTATATAGAGAATCTAGCATAGAGACCTGATCACCAAACTGAAGTGGAATCTGGCAGGAAATGAATTCAGAATTAATTCAGCCGGCTGAATCCTCCTAGATGACAGCGCAGTAGATAGAAAGGGAGTGATAAATCAGTCTATAGCCCATATACTCCTGCGAATTACATACACCTAATGACAAATGTATTGCAGAAACGTTCATTTTCTTGTCAAAGAGTGATATATTAGCGTCAAGATTACGCAGAAGGGGGAATGGTTGGGTTCCTGTCCTGGTGCTTGTTATATTCTGCCGCTGGTATTTTTGGTGCCAGTTATCTAGTATTGTCTACAGCTGGTATTTTGGTGCCAGTTATCTAGTATATTCTTCCACTGGTATTGTGGTGTTATCTTGTATAGTCTACAGCTGGTATTTTGTTGCCAGTTATGTAGTATATTCTGCTGATAGTATTGTGATGCCAGTTTTCTTGTATAGTCTACAGTTGGTATTGTGGTGCCAGTTATCTAGTATATTCTGCTGATGGTATTGTGGTGCTAGTTATCTAGTATATTCTGCTGATGGTATTATGGTGCCAGTTATCTAGTATATTCAGTAGCTGGTATTGTGGTGCCAGTTATCTAGTATATTCTGCCGCTGGTATTGTGGTTCAGTGTAAAGGCTGCTCTACTTTCCTATTTTTCTCCCACATTGATTCACTTGTAGTGTCTGACCACAAGGCTTTACGCTTGTGTAACCACGTAATGAACTCCTAGATACTACACAGTGACACTTGCCCACTCAGGTCTGTAAAGACTATATCTGTCACTATTTCTTGGTTTCTTCATGCAGAGAAATTATAGCTGCTTATCTGTGAACATAATAAATATCCATCTTGATTAGTTGTTCATGTTGGAAAGTAAGGTATGTCAAATCAGTGACCCTTTCTATGTCTGATCATTTTGATAAGTGTCTTTAGTTACCTAATCTTGATCATGTGGTAAAGTTGGAACGGTCACTTTTTCTGTTTATCAAAGACTACATCACAAACAGAAGCTACACAAGTGTACCATGCTGCTTACACCATCATGAAGACAACTTGCATGATGGAATTTACCTAACAGTTGGATTATTAGACGTTGTAAAGGTCACTGTTTCTGAAGTTTGGTCATGTGGAGAGACTCTACATGTCTTGTGCTTGCAGTTTTGTGAAAGCATCCTGATTCAGTCAGGTGTAAGTCCCAGACATATTGGATTGGATGTCTGATGTGATTAAGGCAAGGCCATTGCTTCCAGAAATATAGAATGTCAACATGTGGTTACCTTGAATTGATGCTCTTGTTTGGGATTTTATTAGACTGCTTCGTCTCTCTTTGGAATGTACAGAGAAGAGTCAGAATTAGGATTTTAGTTATTGATGTGTAAAATAGCTTGCTACAAGGAGTATCAGTTTAAGATGACTTATGCATGTGCATCTGATGTGGATCTATACTAAATTATAGACTTCCATCACAAAGTTAGTAGGATATATATATGATATAACAACTATCTTCTTCAGAATTTGGGGGTGGGATAGCGCAGTGGTTAGCGCGTTCGGCTTCGGATCAAGAACTTCGGATCGGCAACTTTGTCTGCAGTAGAGAACTGTTCTACATGCAGTAAGGTTTGGGTGCAATGCTACACTGTATTTCAGCGTAGTACCACCCATGGTTCGCTAGTTCCAGCCACTGCTCGCAGGTTTCACCGCAGTGCATAGCCACATGGCGTTGCGGGCTTTCTCCCTGCCATAATACTAGCAGCAGGGATATAAGTGAAATACTCTTGAAAGCGGCGTTAAACCCCAACTCACTCACTCTTCAGGATTTACAGAGAAGACTCAGAATTAGGATTTTAGTTATTGATGTGTAAAATATCTTGCTACAAGGAGTATCAGTTTAAGATGACTTATGCATATACTTTAATCTACGTTAATGTATTAACTTACTTGAAGTCAGTTATATATACTCTATTTTGCTTGGAAGCATATATTTATCTGATAGCATGGTCCTGTTGGTGACTGTGTATACACTAAAAGCCTTTGATAAGTCTAGGTTCTTATCCAGCAAGTCTAGACAATCTGAATACAACTGAAAGCTTAACAACTATAAAACCACATGGATGAAGGTAGAGTAATTATCAAACTTCATAGACAAAGTTTTAGTGTAATATTCACCTGATGGCATTTGTTCCAACAATGGAATGGCAGAAGAGGATTACCTTCCTATGACGAACAGATCCATCAAACATGATCATAGCTTGATTACTCTGGCTTAAGCTTAGGAAGAGTATTCATGATTTAGTTGATAAAAGAGAATGGAACATGTTGTATTGCTGGACACTCAGAATCTTTTGTAAGCTCTGTTTATTCTGATTTATAGTGGAGGCCAGACATTTGATTTTGAGAATCCTATCATATTTTTTTTTATCTACCATGTTTTATTATACCTCTGACATGTGCTAAAGGACGAAGGACATTTACATCTTAAGGATATCTCAAGGTTTTCTTAAAGAAAATTATTCAGATCTCTGAAGGATATAGAGAAATTGAATACCTGAGAAAAGCAAGATTTCTTGATGAGAATATGTTCTGTTGTTGAAAAGAAGACATAAATGATAGACCTCAAAATATCATGTTTTTCACAATTAAGTTGTTATCCAGAATACTTTCCTTTATAATTTGTACAACCGTTGCTCATGTCTTTTACTTAATGTTGTATATATTTTTATATTTATTTCATTAAATAATATCCTAGAGATGTACTGAATGTATCGTTAAATACATATTCATTAAGTTTGTGGGGAATGAAACCTTTTTTGCTTTCATTCCAGAATCTGACTAAAAAAAGGAAATCAAGATTTGTCTGAAAACCTGTCTCTGTTTCCTCAGTTATCCATTTGTTGACCTTTTCATAAAACATGACTGTCTTGCAGAGGTAATCATACCTTCAGACAGAATTACGAAAAAGTCATGTAAGTGAAAAGGAAGTTCAGAGATTTGCTGTGTGTGTGGTTTCAGTAACTGCAAATGGTACGTGTCAGCAATTTGCCATCAAATATGAATATGAATGAATATGAATTACAAATAACCTGATAATCAACCTTGTCTCAGTGGCTGAATGGTTCAGGTATTTGGACATAATCACTGCTGGCAACAGGTGCCTAACTCTAAGGGTGGACTGACCCTAGATCACAGAGCCTGTCTATTAACCTTTGACATTTCAACCTTTGCTTTTAATCAGTTTGCAGTGGGTAGTTAGGCAGTGATCTATCTGCGCTGGGAAATGGAGTGTCTTGTTTATGCCT
The DNA here is from genome assembly GCA_936450465.1 of Gibbula magus. Taxonomy (NCBI): domain Eukaryota; kingdom Metazoa; phylum Mollusca; class Gastropoda; order Trochida; family Trochidae; genus Gibbula; species Gibbula magus. Next base: position 30,839,111 of record OW388297.1, on the reverse strand, counting down.
CATGCTCTGTTATTCATAGTTGGAGTGAAATGTTTTAATGTTTTTGTGAATGTTGTTCATTTCAAAGATCTAGAGTATTGACGTTTGGAAATTGTTTGTCATTGGCTTCTTAACCAAAATGTCATTTCCGTATTTTGAATGGAAATATTTTACAAAATTGTCAAGTTTAAATGTCAAATGGTCCCATGGCAGAGTGTTATTAAATGGGGGATTATAATGAAATCCCAATGCTATAAATATCTTTTTGTGAAAGTGTTTCAATGCAAAAGTGCATGTCCTTTGTTCAATATCATCTTCACCAGAATTGTTAATTTATTTTGGATTTCTTGTAAAGCTGTCAATTTAAATGTCAAAGGAATATTTGCAGAATCAAAATAGAATAAAACATCATTGAATATTTAAAAAAAAGAACATTAGGAATTAATGCTATGGTTTAAGGATTGTTATATGATTATCCTTTATCTGCCATTCACATCCTCAGAGTCTGGCCCCAGTAACCAGGACTGAATATCCTAAAAGCTTATCCATTCAGCCATCAAGATCTCCTTAATGGAAATACTGTTTGGAATGTCAGGGCTTATGATGAGGTCCTGACTCTGAGGGTTTGGGTTCGAATCCTCGATGGTCTTGTCTTGGAAAAAGATAAAGAAATTGTACTATTGCACATGTGTGATTCCCTAAAATAACAACATAGCATTTGTTCACTTTACTAAAGAAGCACTTGTTTTGTTGATAAAAGGATATGCAAAGTGGGTAAAATGCAAACACCACGTAAGCCTTGTACAACATACAATTTTATCAAAGATTATGGGATTTATTCACACTAATATTTACATACAAACCACAAGTCTATATGACACAAAACATTTGTTAAGCTAATGCAGGCACTAATACCAAATATAAAGTGTAAATATGTGCAAATCCTTGATGAAAGACAGTGCCGTAATTACCGTCCACACTGGCACTATGATTAAGGAGATGACCAAATATTTTATTATCTTAGCGCCAATCTTCTTGTATATAATCCTGCCTGTCTGATTCCAATTACAGGCCCATTAGTTAAATGAAATCACTGGAAGGTCTCGACTATCACGAATGAATCGATATGATAATACACAGATCTGTTTGTCCTGGGGGAGGCAGGAAGTTTGACCAGTTTTTCTCTTTGATCTGATAGGGTCATTTTCTGATTAATTAAGAAAGAATGTGCGTAAATTAACTTGCTTGGGCATCCCATTAACCTACTAGTAGCCGAGGTATAGGCTTCATTGCACTTTATGCCTACACTGTTGTCATAAGGTCATCGTCACAGGTCCATCTGGGTTTGACGTTATGTTTTTATCATGATGCTTTATCATGGATATATCCATTTTCAACTCCAGGCTAAGATATCAATCAGACAAATGGTCTCCAAATGTATTAGAATAATTAGACAAATATTGGAGCAGCTGATCAGATATCTCGTCTATATGCACGTGTGGAGATGTCCTGCATTGACAGTGCGTAAGTAAACAGAGGTTATCTGTGTTCAACAGCTTCATTTACATTTAAAACGTAAGAATAACCTGACGTTAGTCATCTTTGTCAATGTTTTTAGAATCTTGAATGTAATAAAACAATCCCATATCCCATATGATGAAACATAAACGTTGTCTTTTTTTATAAGCACACATGTGCACATATCATTTTTGCCTAACTACGATTATTTCTGTGTGGGTTTCCATATTTTGCAGTCTGTGACGTCATAAAACAGTTCTTGACGTCACTGAAGCAGGCTGTCATAAGGGGAGCAGACAGTCTTCTGGCAATTTGTATATGATTTATATGGAATAGAATTGGCAGTAAGGAATTATTACACTCAGAGTGTGCTTGATGACTTTAACCAAAGTTGTGTAAATTTATGACAACCTTGGTTAATACAAATATGTACACATGTTCATGAAATTCACACAACACATTTGCTCAGGTACTAATCTCTGTATATCAAAAGGGTTCAAAATGTACACAAAAGTGCAAAAATCGGAGTATTTAATTCTTGTTTAAATGTCTTGAGATACCATTTCTTTTGGAAATTTTTCATAATCGTATTTGTCTTTAAAATTTAGTTTTCTTGCTGTACATAGATTTGCTTATTATGGATCAGATAAACATTACATCTTAGCTATAAAGGTTGTTTTATATACTGTTTTCGAAATTGCATCTCTGAATTATATCTATTTCTTTCAAGATATTGTACAATAACTTGTTTGTTTTGGTTTTAAAAAAAACCCAATTATTTAATACAATGAAGAAAAAGATATCATATGTGTATCTTATGTTATCATTATCGCATCTATGATCTATTAATAGAATTCATTTTAAAATAAACAATAATTTTATTTAATTTAAAAAAAAAAAATTTAATATTGTATACAAAGAAAACTACACATTACACAAGTGTTAATTCTGATTATAAACTCTTTCTTTACTGTATCCACTCTCATTATCTATTTCTTCTGAAATTTTGCACCATGAAGTATTATATAATGCAGTAGCAGCTATTACATGCCACCAAAGATTTTCACTTGATGTGAGTTGTATATGCTGTACTATTCTGATGTAGACTTCAGAAATGATTTGCTGCCCCATATCTCACGGTATGATTACATCGTCTGCTTGCTGACGCACACAATTTCCTCCTACGTACAAACAGCTTAATGAACATCATTCTATTGCTTTAAATTCCTGCTATGCTCTGCAAATTTTTTATGTTATTGTAGACAACATACCAATCTGTTCATCTTAGTTGAAAGCTTGATCCAATCGTAACTCGCCATTATGATTTAGAAAGATCACTTGCTATGTTTAAACAGTCTTTCTGACATTAACAGCTGGATACAGTCATCTCCTCTCACACTACTCCACTTTCCTTTGATGACCAGGTTCATTCCGTTTAATGACTGCAATTAACGAGCGAGGATGTGTGACCAATTAACCAATTAGACGTGTGATTGATTCTAGGTCAGCGTCTTCACGCAGTCAGAGCATATCAGATCATGTAGAACACCAATTTATACAAGTGACAAAATCTATGGTTAGAGGTAAAATAGAATGATTAAAAATGGCTCATTTTAAGTATTTACTTACAGTTTTGAAAAAAACAAAACAAATGGACATTGTAACTTTTTAGTTTTATGTTGTGTTGGAGTTAATATTCTTCGATTTGTTTACTGATTTTTTAGTCATTTTTTTCAAAGGTTTATTATTGTTGAAAAAATTAGTCATTTGTTCAGACGACTGGTAAAAGATGCCATTTTCCAATTTTCATTAATTTTTTATTTTTCAGAGTCGGGAGATCCGATGTCCAAGTAATAAAAAAAGGTTGCCTTGTGTAAATTCAACTCTGTAATATTTAAACTAATTAGATCAAGTTATACACCAAAAAATAATCTTTATATGTTGAAATATTGAAGATTGTCGAAGTCAACTTTCCCATTGACATCAAGCAAAACAATGTCTGTGGATTCTTTCATATATGATCAATATTAAATTTCAAAGGTGCATTTTTTAAACCCCAAATGGTTTGTAAGATATGCTGTAAGAATACAAACAGGGCTCTGGGGCCCGAGAAGAAAGCATGCATAATATGTGTATTGTGTGGAACTTGAGGTCCAGAGAGGCAGCTATCAAATGAAAAGGCAAATATTAAACATGAGTGGATCCTCCTGGGTTGATCTCTGATATAGATGTCGTTGATGGAGCCCAGAGATGATTACATTGTTGTATGCTGTAATTGTCAGGCCCATTTTTAAGCAAACTGTCTTGCATGCCACACTGCTATAAATCACTTGAGATTGGCGTTGTTTCTCCATGTGAATATTTTCCAGTACAACCTCTTCCAGGTTTTACAATAAGCCCTGCGTGAGATTAGGGACATCAATATTAATGAGACATATTAGTCACCCTCTCGATAAGCTCTAATGCAAAAAATAGCCAATTTGTCCTCAGAAATGTTAACCAATTTTCATGAAATAATCTTAAGTAAAGCTAGATGGTAATTCATGGGGAGATGAAGTTGAAATGCTCAAGAAACATGCAATATATCCACAAATAACTGTACAAATGAGACTGACCAAATGTTAAAGGGTAAATACAGATGTAGGTGCATCCGTTTTAATGAAATAGGATTACTTTAAATGAGATGAAATTACTTTTAGGTTTGATTCAATTAGTACCATGCAGTTCGGACATTACTTCACTGGAACTGAGTGTATCATGGCATTGCCTCAAATGAACATTAACCTTTGAAGTCACCAAACAAAGTTTCATGCTTTAAGAGACAAATGTATGGAGGACATCTTCTTTGTCGATCCTTCTGAAGAAAAAGCAAGAAGGTATCCCAGAATGTTGTGTGGAATAAATTATTAAGTTTGCATCCATAACATTTGTCTCTTATTACTAAACCAACTTCTAAATGTCATTGAGGATTTAAAATTTTCATTGAGTATTTTAGGATGATATTAGTTCTATGTCTGTGATGTTTTGTGATGGTTCTCAATGAATGCTAGCCGGTGTACTGTAAATTTGTATAACCATCACAAGTAATAACAGTAATACAGTATATAACAAGGAGGTGGTTGACAGTTAGATGAGGCATCAATATGACTACCACTTATACTTCATTGCATTAGTTTTATGATATTGTAATGTGATGGCACTTGGTCTTGTGCATCAGTTATCACTGTGCTGGTGATGACCCTGTCCATAATTCTGTCATACTGTGCTGGTGATAACCCTGTCGATATTACTGTCATACTGTGCTGGTGATGACTCTGTCCATAATTCTGTCATACTGTGCTGGTGATGACTCTGTCGATATTACTGTCATACTGTGCTGGTGATGACTCTGTCCATAATTCTGTCATACTGTGCTGGTGATGACTCTGTCCATAATTCTGTCATACTGTGCTGGTGATAACCCTGTCGATATTACTGTCATACTGTGCTGGTGATGACTCTGTCCATAATTCTGTCATACTGTGCTGGTGATGACTCTGTCGATATTACTGTCATACTGTGCTGGTGATATCCCTGTCGATATTACTGTCATACTGTGCTGGTGATGACTCTGTCCGTAATTCTGTCATACTGTGCTGGTGATGACTCTGTCCATAATTCTGTCATACTGTGCTGGTGATATCCCTGTTGATATTACTGTCATACTGTGCTGGTGATAACCCTGTCGATATTACTGTCATACTGTGCTGGTGATGACTCTGTCCATAATTCTGTCATACTGTGCTGGTGATGACTCTGTCCATAATTCTGTCATACTGTGCTGGTGATAACCCTGTCGATATTACTGTCATACTGTGCTGGTGATGACTCTGTCCATAATTCTGTCATACTGTGCTGGTGATGACTCTGTCGATATTACTGTCATACTGTGCTGGTGATATCCCTGTCGATATTACTGTCATACTGTGCTGGTGATGACTCTGTCCGTAATTCTGTCATACTGTGCTGGTGATGACTCTGTCCATAATTCTGTCATACTGTGCTGGTGATATCCCTGTTGATATTACTGTCATACTGTGCTGGTGATAACCCTGTCGATATTACTGTCATACTGTGCTGGTGATGACTCTGTCCATAATTCTGTCATACTGTGCTGGTGATATCCCTGTCGATATTACTGTCATACTGTGCTGGTGATGACTCTGTCCATAATTCTGTCATACTGTGCTGGTGATATCCCTGTCGATATTACTGTCATACTGTGCTGGTGATGACTCTGTCCATAATTCTGTCATACTGTGCTGGTGATAACCCTGTCGATATTACTGTCATACTGTGCTGGTGATGACTCTGTCCATAATTCTGTCATACTGTGCTGGTGATATCCCTGTCGATATTACTGTCATACTGTGCTGGTGATATCCCTGTCGATATTACTGTCATACTGTGCTGGTGATATCCCTGTCGATATTACTGTCATACTGTGCTGGTGATGACTCTGTCCATAATTCTGTCATACTGTGCTGGTGATGACTCTGTCCATAATTCTGTCATACTGTGTTGGTGATAACCCTGTCGATATTACTGTCATACTGTGCTGGTGATATCCCTGTCGATATTACTGTCATACTGTGCTGGTGATGACTCTGTCCATAATTCTGTCATACTGTGCTGGTGATGACTCTGTCCATAATTCTGTCATACTGTGTTGGTGATAACCCTGTCGATATTACTGTCATACTGTGCTGGTGATATCCCTGTCGATATTACTGTCATACTGTGCTGGTGATGACTCTGTCCATAATTCTGTCATACTGTGCTGGTGATGACCCTGTCCATAATTCTGTCATACTGTGCTGGTGATAACCCTGTCGATATTACTGTCATACTGTGCTGGTGATGACTCTGTCCATAATTCTGTCATACTGTGCTGGTGATATCCCTGTCGATATTACTGTCATACTGTGCTGGTGATATCCCTGTCGATATTACTGTCATACTGTGCTGGTGATATCCCTGTCGATATTACTGTCATACTGTGCTGGTGATGACTCTGTCCATAATTCTGTCATACTGTGCTGGTGATATCCCTGTCAATATTACTGTCATACAGTGCTGGTGATGACTCTGTCCATAATTCTGTCATACTGTGCTGGTGATGACCCTGTCCATAATTCTGTCATACTGTGCTGGTGATAACCCTGTCGATATTACTGTCATACTGTGCTGGTGATGACTCTGTCCATAATTCTGTCATACTGTGCTGGTGATATCCCTGTCGATATTACTGTCATACTGTGCTGGTGATAACCCTGTCGATATTACTGTCATACTGTGCTGGTGATAACCCTGTCGATATTACTGTCATACTGTGCTGGTGATGACTCTGTCCATAATTCTGTCATACTGTGCTGGTGATATCCCTGTCGATATTACTGTCATACTGTGCTGGTGATGACTCTGTCCATAATTCTGTCATACTGTGCTGGTGATATCCCTGTCGATATTACTGTCATACTGTGCTGGTGATGACTCTGTCCATAATTCTGTCATACTGTGCTGGTGATAACCCTGTCGATATTACTGTCATACTGTGCTGGTGATGACTCTGTCCATAATTCTGTCATACTGTGCTGGTGATATCCCTGTCGATATTACTGTCATACTGTGCTGGTGATGACTCTGTCCATAATTCTGTCATACTGTGCTGGTGATATCCCTGTCGATATTACTGTCATACTGTGCTGGTGATAACCCTGTCGATATTACTGTCATACTGTGCTGGTGATGACTCTGTCCATAATTCTGTCATACTGTGCTGGTGATGAATCTGTCCATAATTCTGTCATACTGTGCTGGTGATAACCCTGTCGATATTACTGTCATACTGTGCTGGTGATATCCCTGTCGATAATTCTGTCATACTGTGCTGGTGATATCCCTGTCGATATTACTGTCATACTGTGCTGGTGATGACTCTGTCCATAATTCTGTCATACTGTGCTGGTGATGACTCTGTCCATAATTCTGTCATACTGTGCTGGTGATATCCCTGTCGATATTACTGTCATACTGTGCTGGTGATGACCCTGTCCATAATTCTGTCATACTGTGCTGGTGATATCCCTGTCGATATTACTGTCATACTGTGCTGGTGATGACTCTGTCCATAATTCTGTCATACTGTGCTGGTGATGACTCTGTCGATATTACTGTCATACTGTGCTGGTGATATCCCTGTCGATATTACTGTCATACTGTGCTGGTGATGACTCTGTCCATAATTCTGTCATACTGTGCTGGTGATATCCCTGTCGATAATTCTGTCATACTGTGCTGGTGATATCCCTGTCGATATTACTGTCATACTGTGCTGGTGATGACTCTGTCCATAATTCTGTCATACTGTGCTGGTGATGACTCTGTCCATAATTCTGTCATACTGTGTTGGTGATAACCCTGTCGATATTACTGTCATACTGTGCTGGTGATATCCCTGTCGATAATTCTGTCATACTGTGCTGGTGATATCCCTGTCGATATTACTGTCATACTGTGCTGGTGATGACTCTGTCCATAATTCTGTCATACTGTGCTGGTGATGACTCTGTCGATATTACTGTCATACTGTGCTGGTGATATCCCTGTCGATATTACTGTCATACTGTGCTGGTGATGACTCTGTCCGTAATTCTGTCATACTGTGCTGGTGATGACTCTGTCCATAATTCTGTCATACTGTGCTGGTGATATCCCTGTTGATATTACTGTCATACTGTGCTGGTGATAACCCTGTCGATATTACTGTCATACTGTGCTGGTGATGACTCTGTCCATAATTCTGTCATACTGTGCTGGTGATGACTCTGTCCATAATTCTGTCATACTGTGCTGGTGATAACCCTGTCGATATTACTGTCATACTGTGCTGGTGATGACTCTGTCGATATTACTGTCATACTGTGCTGGTGATGACTCTGTCCATAATTCTGTCATACTGTGCTGGTGATGACTCTGTCCATAATTCTGTCATACTGTGCTGGTGATAACCCTGTCGATATTACTGTCATACTGTGCTGGTGATATCCCTGTCGATAATTCTGTCATACTGTGCTGGTGATATCCCTGTCGATATTACTGTCATACTGTGCTGGTGATGACTCTGTCCATAATTCTGTCATACTGTGCTGGTGATGACTCTGTCCATAATTCTGTCATACTGTGCTGGTGATGACCCTGTCCATAATTCTGTCATACTGTGCTGGTGATGACTCTGTCGATATTACTGTCATACTGTGCTGGTGATATCCCTGTCGATATTACTGTCATACTGTGCTGGTGATGACTCTGTCCATAATTCTGTCATACTGTGCTGGTGATATCCCTGTCGATAATTCTGTCATACTGTGCTGGTGATATCCCTGTCGATATTACTGTCATACTGTGCTGGTGATGACTCTGTCCATAATTCTGTCATACTGTGCTGGTGATGACTCTGTCCATAATTCTGTCATACTGTGTTGGTGATAACCCTGTCGATATTACTGTCATACTGTGCTGGTGATATCCCTGTCGATAATTCTGTCATACTGTGCTGGTGATATCCCTGTCGATATTACTGTCATACTGTGCTGGTGATGACTCTGTCCATAATTCTGTCATACTGTGCTGGTGATGACTCTGTCCATAATTCTGTCATACTGTGTTGGTGATAACCCTGTCGATATTACTGTCATACTGTGCTGGTGATATCCCTGTCGATATTACTGTCATACTGTGCTGGTGATGACTCTGTCCATAATTCTGTCATACTGTGCTGGTGATAACCCTGTCGATATTACTGTCATACTGTGCTGGTGATATCCCTGTCGATAATTCTGTCATACTGTGCTGGTGATATCCCTGTCGATATTACTGTCATACTGTGCTGGTGATGACTCTGTCCATAATTCTGTCATACTGTGCTGGTGATAACCCTGTCGATAATTCTGTCATACTGTGCTGGTGATATCCCTGTCGATATTACTGTCATACTGTGCTGGTGATGACTCTGTCCATAATTCTGTCATACTGTGCTGGTGATGACTCTGTCCATAATTCTGTCATACTGTGTTGGTGATAACCCTGTCGATATTACTGTCATACTGTGCTGGTGATATCCCTGTCGATATTACTGTCATACTGTGCTGGTGATGACTCTGTCCATAATTCTGTCATACTGTGCTGGTGATGACTCTGTCCATAATTCTGTCATACTGTGCTGGTGATATCCCTGTCGATATTACTGTCATACTGTGCTGGTGATATCCCTGTCGATATTACTGTCATACTGTGCTGGTGATGACTCTGTCCATAATTCTGTCATACTGTGCTGGTGATGACTCTGTCCATAATTCTGTCATACTGTGTTGGTGATAACCCTGTCGATATTACTGTCATACTGTGCTGGTGATGACTCTGTCCATAATTCTGTCATACTGTGCTGGTGATGACTCTGTCCATAATTCTGTCATACTGTGCTGGTGATATCCCTGTCGATATTACTGTCATACTGTGCTGGTGATATCCCTGTCGATATTACTGTCATACTGTGCTGGTGATGACTCTGTCCATAATTCTGTCATACTGTGCTGGTGATGACTCTGTCCATAATTCTGTCATACTGTGCTGGTGATAACCCTGTCGATATTACTGTCATACTGTGCTGGTGATATCCCTGTCGATATTACTGTCATACTGTGCTGGTGATGACTCTGTCCATAATTCTGTCATACTGTGCTGGTGATAACCCTGTCGATATTACTGTCATACTGTGCTGGTGATATCCCTGTCGATATTACTGTCATACTGTGTTGGTGATAACCCTGTCGATATTACTGTCATACTGTGCTGGTGATATCCCTGTCGATAATTCTGTCATACTGTGCTGGTGATATCCCTGTCGATATTACTGTCATACTGTGCTGGTGATGACTCTGTCCATAATTCTGTCATACTGTGCTGGTGATATCCCTGTCGATATTACTGTCATACTGTGCTGGTGATATCCCTGTCGATATTACTGTCATACTGTGCTGGTGATGACTCTGTCCATAATTCTGTCATACTGTGCTGGTGATGACTCTGTCCATAATTCTGTCATACTGTGCTGGTGATATCCCTGTCGATATTACTGTCATACTGTGCTGGTGATATCCCTGTCGATATTACTGTCATACTGTGCTGGTGATGACTCTGTCCATAATTCTGTCATACTGTGCTGGTGATGACTCTGTCCATAATTCTGTCATACTGTGCTGGTGATAACCCTGTCGATATTACTGTCATACTGTGCTGGTGATAACCCTGTCGATATTACTGTCATACTGTGCTGGTGATATCCCTGTCGATATTACTGTCATACTGTGCTGGTGATATCCCTGTCGATATTACTGTCATACTGTGCTGGTGATATCCCTGTCGATATTACTGTCATACTGTGCTGGTGATATCCCTGTCGATATTACTGTCATACTGTAAGGTAGCTGACTCTGTCTATAATACTGTCATACTCTATAGAAGATGACCATGTCCATATTACTGCTACATTGGACAGAAGATGACCCAATTCATAATTCTGTCGTATGACCTTTGTCCCCCTACTGCTTACCGGTCATCTATCTCAACGGCTGTCAATTAAAGCCATCTCTAGGAGTCTAATGATTGAGTTGCCGGAAATGTACGACTTTCTGGTCAATGCCTTTCTGCTGAGTTGCATTTCCTTTTGAGGAAGTGATTGGATGTAGACATTGGATTGGAAATAAGTGGGGTCAATTAATGTGATTAAGTCGAGTCTGGCCCGAACCCTATACCTTGATACTGAAATGATGGTCAATATATGCTTCTTTAATGTGGAAGCGTGATGCATGAATGTGAATAGACTTCAATCAGTGATCGATCCTCCACAGAAATGTCAGAAGAGCAGAGGGTCATTGTTGGTCCATCTGTCTGCTGGAGCGTGATCACTTGTCCATCCATCTCCGTCCGTCAATGAACCACCCACTTGGAATCAGTAGGTCTGATCAAGAATGGTGCCGTAGATGTAGGATGTTTTATGATTATAGGATCGTTGTTATGGAGCTCTGATGTGTAAAAACTCTTACACTAATAGACATTTACAAAAAGGATGAATCCCTAACTTGACATCAGTTGGTCAAAACAAGATGGAAGGTACAGGAATAGGATGGTTGTGTACGGGATCCTTGTTTCAGATAACCTAGCTTTGATAAAAATAGTAAATATTCCAGACCAGTATGTTTGTACAAGGATGAAATGATTATATCATAGAATGTCCTGATTCTACGAAGGATGTTTATTTTGGTATTCCATAGTATGTAGATGTGTTGGATTGTATTTTGCATTTCTTGTGAAACACACATGGGTGAATTTCATAGAAGAAAAGAGTTTATCATTCCATGTTTAAACCAATAATAATTAGTGCTTGTGACACTAGTTTTGTAGACAACATTGTTATAATTTTGAAAGCTTAATTGTAAATAAAGAGGGAAATCAAACTAAATGAAATCCTACAAGACCAAGAAGCTACAGGATAATTCTGTAAGGCAGAGTCGTTCATCTCCAGATCTGATTTGTCCTGTGTTATTAACTTACTTCCTTACAAATTGATAGATGTATTTGTAAATGTATTTATATACAGCTTGAATGGTGGCGAGCGTCATGCTGATAACGGTTTGCTTGACATTAAAATGAGAATGGTCTTTTCTTGCTTCATTGTGTCTAATACGGCTTCATAGTGTGGCTCTTCCTGTTGCTAATGCCTTCACTGTTCGGCAAGTGTAGCATGTCTGCAGGAATCACAGCTCGGAATCATCTCCCAATGAAGCCCAGGACTCGGGTCCACACGTTAAAGGTCAGCTTGTATTTCAAGCAGCACCACAAGGGTATCTTTCACAATGGACGGCCAGAGATGAAAGCCGTTGCCTTTATTACTGTGCGTAAATAACATTGTAAGTCTGTACTGATTTAATTTAGCTCTTGCTATTCAAACGTGGCTGTAAATAGTTTTCAATCAGCGGCCGTCACTGAGCGTCAGTGTGTCATCAAATGAACACATCACATGTAGAGCCCCAGTCACCACAATTGAACATATCTAGAGGATTTAAAGGGGCAGTAAAACCAGCATATTTTTTTTGCAGACAAAAAGTTACGGTCTGTGTCAAATTTGTGAATTTATGCTCTTGATGAATGATTAAAATGTCCATTAAAAAAGTCGATTTGGAACCAATTGCTTAGAGAGTCAGTTTGATGACAATTACATATAAGCTCAAACAGGAGTAGAACTTGAAATTGGTTTCTACAGGAAATGCCCAGTCTTAGTGCCCCTTTAATGATTCATCAGCACACATAAACATGTACAGGTCAAGCCTTCAGCAGCAGCTAGACCACAGGTGTGTCCCGATGGACACTTGCTCTAACACACTAACAAGGGTTACTCAGCTGTATGTAGGGTTGGTAAGCTGAAGGCATGTAATAGGGGTCAATAACAATAGCTGTAATAGTTGCCAGTTAACACTTTGAACATGTGTAATGGATCTTTTCATTGTGAGATTTCTGTTGTAACTATGTATCACCATGGACATTCTAGATGGAATACACATGGCAGGTGTCCCTTGAAATCTGGAGAATGGATCTATGATTCTCTTCCCACAGAGGTACCTCCCATCAGATATTCAGTTGTAAACTTTGTTCTATTAGTGCTAAAATTCAAGGCTAGAAATAGAGAATCTTAGACATTTTTCATTGGAATTAGTTGTGCACTCTGTGAGGCCCTTGTAATGGTGACATTTGTCAATGATACGTCATTGGAAACAGTAATGTATGATAAAAGTTCTGTTGTTTAATGTTTTTTCCTTGATGTGTGCAATTTGATGTATACAATTTAACATGAACATGCTGATAAAAAAATAATACCAAATAAGGACAAAAACTGAAAATATTTTTGGGTAATATTTATATCAGACATATTCAAAGGACATATGGTAATTAAACAGACCGTTATATAGTCTATGTAAGACGATAAAAATTGGATAAAAAGCAGGTATTGCACCCTTTCTTACTGCTAGGGTATTTTGCAAGAACGACAAATATGGCCCTAATACAACAGAGGTTATGATGGAAAATCTTACGGGAATCTCTGTGGGATGAGAATGCCTTGATGGAAAATATGGCTCCTACGGATAACTGATAGCACAGTGACAAATAGTTAAATAAATGTCATGGATCTTTCATTCTTAAATCTGCTAAATTCGACAATGGTGTCACCTCAATGGAGTTAGTCTAATGGGGAGTTAGATATTAATATTTATGTTTATCTAGAACCCACACTACACTTCACTTGATGCTGTTGTCGAGACACAAATTAGGGCTACTTCACTGAGTGTGGAATGGGTTACTCTAATGACAGTGTGGTTAGTAGATGGATGCCCTACAATTGAGTTACTTAATCACTGTTTCCATTATATTATGGAGAGAATATCTAGTTATCACTAGGTCCAGTATCAGGCAGTATGGTTGTCTCAACTATTGTCCAGTATGATATAGTAGAATAGGATTATATTACATAATGTGAAATTTTATCAGTGTCATACATTTCATATGTGTAGTGTATGTACATTATCATTTTGTGAAGCATTCCTTTGCTTCTGGTCATATTCTCATTTTTTTCATGTGCAATTTTTTAATTTCAAGGGGGTCTGGGCGGGTATGGGGAAAGTTTTGTTTGACCCCCCCACTTTTCCATTGGTGGACCCCCACCTTTCAAAATTCCTGGATCCGTCACTGTCTTTAATGCTATGAACTATCTTGCTGGAGTTGGAATGGTAGCTGGCATATATGTCATATATGGCTGTATGTCAGCTCAGTAGAACACAAGTAATGGATCTCAACTTTGTGAAATAGAGTTAGGTGTCAGCTTTATGATATATAGTTATATGTCAGCTCAGTGGAATAGGTGTAATGGATCTCAGCCATATTAAATCTGTGTGTTAACAAGATACAAGATGAAATAGAGACACTGGGGAACTGTAATGACACATGAAAGAGGTTCGTCAATGTACGAGCGAGGTGCATGAGAGGGGTAGGAAAATGGATTTGTCAGTTCTGTGAAAGGATGACTATAGCACCTTGTTACTTGGAACAGACTCTGTGTACGTGGTTGGTCATAGAAGCAAATTCAACTGATTGCTGTTTCCCAAACTGATTTGTAGTCTTTGTGTTGTTACCAATCTCGCACATTATCACCAGGATTATCAGTTTGAACTCTTTGGTCTGTTGGTCCTAAAACTGTAGTCCATATTTATTTGTGGCCAACACGAGATAATTTCCTTTCATAACAAATTGTGATTAATGTAAATTGACCACTGAAAATATAATTTAGTACCAATAAATTCAGTAGCTTTTCTGACTATCTTTTAGGGACGATTTCCATCAGCATTTTTCTTTGATACCTTTGAAATTAGAATATTTCATAACATCTTGTTTTCAAAAGGATCAAGAAAGATTGGCTGGATGAAAAAAAAGTGTCTTATTCGGGTTTTGTCCTTGAATTGTAAAAAATATATATGGATGACAAGTTGTTTATAGTTATGTTTTATAAATACAATAAACATTTTGAAATCAAAGACTGAACATTTTGCAAATTAATATTAAAGATGCACTTTAATGTGTAAGATTCGAAGTTGTCAGTGTGTGTCAAGGAAAAGCTGTCACTTTGAAGTCCAGTAGTATCTTGAGAGCAGTACACAGAACCGTAATCTCAAACTGCGGAAAGATTTTAGTACAAGGAGTAGACCTTCTGTCTCTTACAGGTCAGACTGGGTCTCGTTAAAATGCTATTAGTTAGTTTGCTTCCATTATGTAACAATAAACAGACATGAGAAAACAGATATGTCTTTATTATGCCAAATATGTAGCAAGATTAGAATTTGTCCATGCATAAGAAAATCCTCATTTCATAGCAGTCTGGGTGTGTTGAAATTGAAATGGATATTTTCAATGCTCCATTACGTGGTATTGACCGCAACACGGAGATATTGAGGTAATGGCGGCAAATTTGCCTTGAGCTCAGTTTGTGATGTATTAACAGTGATGGCCTTATGCTTAACTATTTGACCATGAAATAGATTTGTATAAGCATGACAGCATTGACTGCATATAAGAAATGGTGGTTGATTTCCCCCCGGCTTCTCGCCAATATTTTGAACATGCCCAACACAGTTAGATCAATGGAAATCGTTCTGTAATTTGTAGGACATTTAGGACATCAGGACTGGTGCAAAAGTTCTTAAAATGTGAATGAAAAAATGTTGTTATAATAATTGTAATCTTGTTGTTACAAATATTTTAAAAATAATTTTCAAATGGATTCAATGATTGAATTGAAGAAAATGATACATTTTTGCAGATTGTCTGTATTGGTGACCATTGAAAGTTTATGTTTTAAGCTTATTTGTTAGTGGTTTTCCTATTATTAAATGATACAGATACATGTTTGACCATATTCTAGTCTACATTAATTCTTCCATTAGAAAGCTACAATATTGGCAGGGTCGTCACTTAGACAATTATATCCCAAGAAGACAAGCTAGACTATCTATCTACTGCATCAGTTTCATTATTATAATAGCATATGCATTTGATTGTAGATGGCATGTGGTCAGTGAGATAGCTGGTGAATTCTGTAATGTATTTAATTGCAGATAGGGACAGGTCACCAAGGTTCAAGCCTGTCACAAATTGGTTAGCGTCCTGTATATAGTATTAGCATCAACCCGTGGGATATCGTAAAATGGAAATCTCCATACTCTTTTGTAGACTGTCCCAGGGCAAGTTGGTGTACTGTATGTATTTGAATATCTTATAGGATGTGCTGTCAGAGTTTTGTGTTTCTCTGAGTTTGGGAGATGTTATGAATAAAGTTATCAAAGGGAGAATACATGGGGATGTGAATACTTAAGAAAGGTCAAGGTCTACATACTTATAAAATATTGTACATATTTGTCTATTTTTTTTAGATGAAATTTGAAATTAAAAGAACTTTCACAATTTTTGTTGCAACTATGTAACGTTTTAAGTTCTTGTTAAAGATATTGAAGTCTGGTTGAAGTCCAATCAACTAAAAAAGGTATGAAATGACAAATCCCAAGTATAAAAAGATG
Organism: Gibbula magus; assembly: GCA_936450465.1. Taxonomy (NCBI): domain Eukaryota; kingdom Metazoa; phylum Mollusca; class Gastropoda; order Trochida; family Trochidae; genus Gibbula; species Gibbula magus. The sequence goes on along the minus strand of OW388297.1, from coordinate 30,822,399 downwards.
TTAAAGGATTCAATAATCATCATTTTTGTGTGAATATTATTAAGAAACTAGAAATATGTGATGCACAGCTGTGATGTCCCCCGCTCCGACTTTCAATCCAACCTTGTCATCTTAGAGACAGAGACAATCAAAAAAGGTTCCTAACCTCCATATGCACTTAGTTCAAACTGTTTCAATGAAAACCAGAACAAATATAAAAATCTCAATAATTTTAATAGCAAAAAGGCACCATTCCAAAACTAGGTCTAACCATAAACCAAGTCTCATTAAATGATAATGCATAGATTTTGAAATAGAGGCCGGAAAAGGTCCCTACCCCCACCCCACATGCACTAAGTTCAAACTGTTTCCATGGAAACCAGAAAAAACCTAAAATATGGCCCGGAAAGAAATCATTTCGTAAGCACAGAATCACGGAACCACAGACTGAGGCAGAAACATTATGCAAAGCTTTGCGGGGGACATAATAAAATTGTAATACCAATCAGTTTCGTGTTACAGATCTTTAATGTTTAATGGTTTTATTATTAACAAATGAACTCAGTTTTGAAGCAAACCCTGAAATATTGCAACAATGCATAACATTCTTGTTGTTTTATTGCAAGGGATGTAGGTTAAGGGTGCATGTCCCTTCAAAGTGAACAGTCAGAGATTGGCCCCTATCCTAGAATGTATATAAGCCCAGGCTGCATAGGTAAAGGGTTACATGATAGGATTGTCCAATCTGGAACCAAAATTTGAGGGGAATTTATCATTCCTTCATGTAGAAAATAGGAAAGATTTTTTGAATAGGGGAGGAATAGTATTGCTTTCAAAGGTAGGGATAAATAACAATCTGTAACAAACCCCACTATGATTTTCATACCAGGGACTATTTAATAGTTTTCTGTATTAATTGCAAAGTCGTTCATCCCAGATTTGATACTGTAACAGGTGTCCCTTCAAAGAGCTGTCCAAATTATCACCCTCTATGGTTACAAATATGTTGATTACAGTATGTTTGTGGTATGTCAGTGTGAATAATCTTCAGGTTTCATAGTCTAAATTTCTGCCACACAGTGATGTCTTCCTGCAAATATCAAAGACTTCATTGTGACAGAACCTTGTCTTTTTTACCGTGTCGGTTGTTCCAAGAAGAGATAATATCTTCTGCTTTGTCATAAAATATGCTGTAAGAATTGCAAACCACTTTACAACGAAAGCGAGACAGTTGGTTTATATTTCTTTGATGTCACATCTGACAATTTATAATTTGATTTCGCTGAATTTGAATTTGTCTTGGTATGAATTTTAGATTTCAATTCTTCTGAATTATTTAACGTTCCCTGCCAATGATCAAATGATGTTTGAGAACGAATCCCCCAGTAGTCACAAGAGAATCATTCATGTTTAAGACTATTAGAATATCATTTGAAAAGCCGTATTTGCCTTGAGGAGAAGACATGAAAACGTTAACCAACTTACAATACCAAGATACTGGCTGTCAGGCGGGCCTATGTTTTGAAAATGTTTTCATATTCCTGTCTATTTCCTATTGGCATTCACTCTCCTTTTTAAAAACTAATTGAGTTATATGTTGAGTAATAAGAACATTTACACATAAGATATATGTATTCCATAGTTGATTAGGCATTAAAGGGATCCGTAAATGTAGTAAATTGGCCACATAGATCATATTAACTGAGTGCCCATGTTATACTGTGGTTTTGACACAAGTGCATAAATTTTGATATAAGGGATATAAAGATATTAGGGCACTGAGTTCAGTGTGCTGGATGTTGATTCAAGAGTCCAGCTTCAAGCGCCTTGTCTAATGGAATATTTATAAAGAGTTTCCAGCTGTTTCAAAACTTATTATGGCAAGCTTCTATATCCATTTTCAACCACATTTGCTGAAAACTTTAACCATCCATGACCCAATCATCCTCTCCAACCAAAATCCTACCCATACAGACCAATACATCCACTCTCTCTCCATCCACCATCAAACGACCCATAGCATTGGCAACCTTGACCAGAAAAACTAAATCCATCTGTGACACTGCCCATCTACCTACCTATCTAAAAGCAAATGGGAAATACTTTTCAGTCTTTACTGGCAGTGGATGGCTTTTGGTTAAAATATAAACTAACCCTTCTAACAATGTGTCAGTCAATGTTTAGATACTATTTTTGTCAAAAATCAGCAGACCAGATGGGTTTCTTGGCCAAATTTGCAACTAGCCTCATGAGAAACTAACCAACAATTTGGCTGGTGGGAAGGCACCTATTTTGCACACTGTCTGAGAGCAACGTATGTCAACATGAACAGTTACCCCAAACACCAAGTAGAGAGAAATTACTACAATCCTCAGTCAGCAAGATGAACATTCCCAAACCTGATCAATCCACTGTTGGAATCAACGTTCCTGACCACAGCCAGAATATAGTCATGACATCACTTGCCCAATACAGAAACTGCCAGCATTCCTCACTGATAAAACCCTTAAAGTTAAGTCATCTTTCCTACCTTCCCAAGGAACCCCAAGAGATGCATATAGACTGAAATGCTTCAATGGTTCAATCTACATAGGTGAAACCTCCAGGTCATTTCACTGAAGGATATTGTAGAAGCACAAGTTTAGTTCAATATATGAACCAGAAAATAACCCTTTCATAGCATATTGTCAAGAACCGAAGAGTCAAACACACAAGTCTCTAATGTCCATGATTGGTGATATCGTAATTTTTTAGAATCCCTGACCATAAGGCAATTTGGCCCAAGTTTAATAGTGATCAAAGAGTTTACTTCAGTGTCTGGGAAGTCAATTAGGCCCTTAGACTGATTTCCATAATCAGTCTCTTGTGTAATTACTTTTGCTGTGCTAACAATTCATTTACCTGTACATCTCATTCATGCAATCATCCTTTGCCAATCTCCTTTGTAGTGTAAACCTACCCTGTAAATTGTATATCTCATTTTCACCTCACATCTCTTGCATCTCATGTAATATATTGTAGATACATGCAATTCTGGCTTCCTCATCTTTCAAATATAAACATTGATTTATCTTGCATGCCACCATTCATCTGATGATCGAAGTACAAGGAAACCCACAAAAATGTTGTGACCTACAATACAGAAGTTGCCTTCGATATTATTTGTCTTTTACTTGATTAACTTCTAGATGCCATTTAGGTATCACAATAAATTATGTTGTCAATAAGTAGTATTGCAATATACACAATCTTTCCAAATGTGTGGGGGGCTTCAGATCAAGAGGTCCGGGGTTCGAATCCCGCCAGGGGCACGGCAACTTTGTCTGCAGTAGAGAACTGCTACACTCAATTCAAACGTAGTACCACCCATGGTTCGCTAATTCCAGCCGATGCTCGTAGGTTTCACCAAAATGCATAGCCACATGGCGTTGCAGGCTTTCACCCTGCCATGATACTAGCAGCTGCGATGTAAGTGAAATAATCTTGAAAGCAGCGTTAAACCCCAACTCACTTCACCTCCAAATGTGTTATGTACTGTGGTACACATATTCCTCTATTTTCATCCAGAGAAATGTTCAAATCATTTGGTGAGTGTCATGTAATAGTAGAAAGTGGCCGATACCATCAACTCAAGTGATATTCAAATACTAGTAACTGGTTTTGAATTTCAAAGACATTCACTCTTCATTCAGAGTCATCATGGACAGATTATTCATTATTGTATCCAGAACTCCTCCCCAGAACTAATGCAGTGCAATGAAGTTAGTATTTTAGCCTTTGAAAGCTGCTGGTAGTGCCTATATATATAGAAGCACTGTCTAAGTAGATGATGGTACCAGGTGGTGGCTTGTACTTGCTTCACTCAGTGGCAGACCCAGAGGAGGATTCATGGAAACTCATATTACCCATACGGTTCAAAATTATCAAGTTAAGATTTTCGATATGAGCATATGTGCACATATAACGTTTGCCAAGCAACCATTGTTTCACAGAGAGTTTCTGTATATCAGTTTCATAAAACAAGTGTTTGTGACGTCATTGTAACTTTTGTTTTTTTACACGATTCAAATGAAATAGAATTAGTAGTAAAGACTTTTTGTTACACTCAAAAGTGTGCCATTTGACTATTACGAATTTGCAAATTTGTGTATATGCCTTGCTCTTGCTTGGGTAATAAAAAAATTCACTCTTGTATCGTAAAAGTCATATGACACACTTTCTTGGATAATAATCTCTATATATCAATCCACAACACCTACCCTCCTTCCTGTGAAAAATGTAGCATGTAAATTTGATGAATCCTCTTTAATATGTGAACTGCTCCCTTTAAAGTTCCTGGATCAGCCTACGTTCACCTGATTTATCAACAGTTAACAGTTTCCTCATTTATAGCCTCAGTGATTCTTACACTTCGGTCAATAATTTGTTTTCTGTTTATTAGAGTCGGTTACATCTATGGTTGCTGTCTGCTTCATTATACCAATTTCTTGCTCATTATGGAACCACAAATAGGAATAATTGAGATTGAAAGATATACTCATGGTAAGATATACCTGTATTCAAAAGACAAATATAGAAATGACTTAATTGTTCTGTTTTCATGTGCCTGATCAAATTGACATGATTTATCATATGGAAGTCGAATCATAGATACCACAGTTGAGATACAGAGAGGTTTTGGAGCAAAGATATGACCTATAACTTTAAAGGTACATCAATTGTGTTGTTAGGGGTTATAAAATATGTGACTTTATCGAGAAATACAGACTGTTGCCGAAAACTATCATTTTGATGATAGTCGACTTAGTATATTGACAATATGAAGGTAAAAGTGATTTCTGATTAAAAACCGGACAATGCATCTCGATTGACGAGCGCCAATGAGTCTAACATAATTTTAGAATTTATTTGTACTGTAAACAGCACATATGGTGAGTTGGAATGTATTAAAGACAAATTAAATTTTATTAAACACAATGGATGTACCTCTAAAAGTTATAACTCTGTGCAGTAACTGCCATGGTCTCCTTCAGTGTGTTCAGTATATATATTCATACTGGAAATCATGATGTCTGAAGTCAAAGGCTTCAAGCAGTTAAAATTGGTGTAATGATTATGAGGATACTCATACCGCACTGAACTCAATGCCATGAAGGGGATGCTCAAAGGGTGCACATATTATTACCCTGCTGTAAGGACCAACATCCTTCCTTTTTCCATAGGAGATAAATATCACATGCAGATAACAGCTTCTTTCTGACAACATTTCAATGCTACTTTATATGAATGACAAATGGGCATGAAGCTGTTTATAAACATATATAAGATATATAAATAAAGAAGTTGTTTTCCATAACATTTATCTTCTATTAAGTGATAATTCTTGAAAAAGTCATTGCCAATCTATCAAATCTCTACAGGTCTTGTTGGTTTTTATATCTACAATATCAGATGCTATCCTGAATATTTGAACTTTCTTCTATTTAGGAGAAACAAGTTCTGTAACTTCTTTATTGCAAGAGTGCAGACCTTTGGTCTAGATGCTAGCATTGTTATCAAACAAATTATACTGGGCATGATTTTCAACATGAAAAATATATACATAAGTGGAGAATAAGTTTTACAATTGAATAGGTTGATGTGCTTATGGATTTGATAAGTTGACACAGGTAAAAGGTTGATGTAGATGGTGACTGTTGTTATAGTACTCAGTGCATATAGGGAAGCCAGCACTGGAGTTGTAGAGTCATAGAACTTGTTTCTCCTTCATCTAACCAACTTCAAATTGCCTCATAAAGAAGTTCCACCATTTATGTAAGCCACACTGATTTCAGTGAACTGAAGTATTGGTGCTAATTGGTAATTTGTCTTTGATTGAGAGGAATTGCATTAATGCGCAGTTTGGTTTATGTGATGGATACGTTGTAATTTAGTACAGTGGCACCAAAGGTGTGTTATTAAGTGGATTTTCTACTTTATAAAAGCCGTAGTTTGGTTTATGTGAAGGATGTAATGTAATGTAGTACAGTAGCACTCAAGGTGTGTCATTTAGTAGATTTTCTACTGTATCAAAGCCATCTTCACAAAAGTGAGGAATTCTTTGATCGATGTTAACTTTGCATTCCTTATCTCATAAAAGATGAAATATAATTTAAATAATTTTTAAAAATCAAATTTTACACAATAATACTCTATATATGTCTGCAAAGTACCAATTCTAGTACTTTTGGGAATGAATCCAATTTTGAAGTTGATCCCACGCCCTCAGTCAGTGCAAGTATCTAAACAGGACCAATGGGGATTGGGTGATCCTGAATATAGAAATAATATCTTCATCACTACCTATATTGCATATAATCTAAACTCTGACCCCTTTTTATTGAAACTTTCAGAATCTAGTATGTCAAGAAGTCTGATTTAGGGATGGTGAATATGAATGATAGCTGATTTTATACTGGCAAGTATTCACAAATGTTGTAGAATAATGACATAAAGAAGTTTAATATAGACTATAATGTCATTCCTCAAAGACTTGTAATACAAATACGAATTTTAATTCATTTATGGTCATCGTGTCTTGTCAAAAGATATGTATTTAAAGACAATTCTGGAGAATCATAGAGCTGTTAGTTGTATGTGAGTGTTGATGGAGAGTGATTCATGAATATTTCTTCGATGCATTTGATGAATGGATTTTGTTTCTATTATTGAACTTTTACATGAACGTATGACATTCCGAGTTTGTTTTTTAGGATTAAAATAACACCAGCAGCTGCGATACAAGTGAAATACTCTTGAAAGTGACGTTAAACCCCAAATCACCTCATCTCATCTGAAAGTTTGGATTTTGAAATTCATAAATCACTGTGGAAATGATTTGAATATTGAAATCAAGGTCACATTATACATTTCTTTGTTTACAGTTATCAAATTACCGTTATCAAAATAGAATATACTTAGTAATTTACAGATTCCATAAACAAGCTGTTGACACGTCTAGGGTTTCAATCATTGTAATGCATTTTTAATGATTTATCTGTCTCTATGATTACACCTGTTACAAATCTTTCAGAACTCTTAAAATATTCGTGTTAAAACAAGATATTCTGGATAACAACTGTTATATTGCAAATATAGACTATGTTTCAGAGTACATGCTTATACTCCTTCACCAGTTGGAGGTACAGGAATATGAGCATAAACTCTGAAATGTTGTGAATGTTCACAATAAAGAAGTTGTTATCCAGAAAATCTTGTTTTCTTATGTTTGCTACCTCTCAAAGACATGAATATGTGTTCATTAAAATAATTCTTAAATATATAAATATGAGTATATAACTATCAGTAAAGACAAAAGCAAACATTTTTTTAAAGTAAATAGCACTGAAGGTGACAAAGTAATTCTTAGAATACTTCTCCCATGTATATATAAATATAAATAATGTGTGTAATCCCTTTCCACTCCCTTTGAAATCCATCATACGACCACCAGTCTCTATATTAGGATTACTTCCTCTTCTGTTTAGTACATGCCTTTATCAGAATACAATGAATTATTTATATATATATATATTCATGTATATTTTTATCTATTTCAGGTAAGTACAGATTATATCTATATGGAAGCATGTAAGTACTCTTCTATTATTATCCACCTGTTGCCGCCAGCTGGCACCCTACACAGGTGTCAGCACTGTGAAAATATCATCCCTTTTAGTCACTTTATAGCCACATTTAGTCTCATTTTGTCTCATCACCACCTACAAGCTATTCCAAGTGGCTCTAGGACCCCTTCAATTAGTCGCCGGCCTGATCAATAATTTCAAATTCAACATAGGGGATTCTGGGAGTGAACACGGCGTTAATCCTTCGTGATTGGAATACGAAATAAACGGATGACGTATATCTTCAAATAAGCATTTATTTGGTGTCAGTTCTAGAGGGTTGAGAAGCTGGTGTTGAAGACTTGGTATTGTGTCACACAACATATTGATTCATGGCCTTTTAAGGGCAATTCAAGAAAGGAGGATTTTTGTTATATACCGTTAAGAATATGTTATATTTGATATCTCTATAGTGGGGTTGAACATTTATATTCTAATAACTATTTTAAATAAACATTGCCAAGATTTATTAGCAAGTATAAATGTTTCCCTCAGCAATAACAAGATCAATACTGCTGGTCATTTGATTATTATAGTATAAGTAATCTTAATAAGTGAGATCCGTCATTTCCGGTAAGGAAAGAATGTTGAGTATTTGCACAGGGCTATTATTTGTATCAATAGAGATATATCACAGACTTCATTTCACATCAACAGTATTAGTTCTTGTGTAGATTTTATCATTGCAGTGTTCTGTAAACTGTTTTCTTAAATGCTGCTTTTAGTGTATTGTAATGTGACACTCTCTCTCTCTCTCTCTCTCTCTCTCTCTCTCTCTCTCTCTCTCTCTCTCTCCTCCACGGCTATATGGAGATATTGTAGGGCCTCTTCACTCACTTTTAACACCAAGCCAGCTGTAGATATGTTGCAAGCTAACTAAGTACTGTGATTTTATTTGCCAAATATTTTGTCTATTAATGTTAACACATAAACATGGCATGTAAATTTGATCGTTTTATTTCAGAACTGAAACGTGATTTGATAATATATGGTAATGCAAATATACGTGAGGAAACATTAGTAACTATCTTGAGTTATGCTATAGATAAATGTTAAATAGATATTGATATATGTACATCTTTATTTAACAAACCGCCTGGAAAACTCGTTAGTTAGTTTTGTACATGCTATTGTTAAATCGTGGCAATCTCCTTTGAATAAATTTTAAAATGAAAAAATAATGGCCCATTACCTTTGATACCATTCAATTCAGTCAAGAAGTTCTTAGGCATACAAGGGTAGTGTTATTATACCTGTATGTGATATGTCAAATTTTAAAAATAATAATGAACAGTTCAGTTCTTTTTCACTTCTGTAGTTTTACTTCATAAATATGTTCTTGGAAGAGATATAAAATATTGTATTGTGAGGAGAGAGGGAGAGAAAAGTGTTCAGTAAAATCGTGAATATGTTGTTATATCTTACATGGATAATTAAATGAATCTCAAGCATATAGATTTAGAACTTAATCTTCATAATAAATGTCAAAAGGGTTCTAAAACTATAAGCCCTGACAATTTCATGCACATCGGGTCGGCCATTACTTCAGAATCGGGCGCACAAAAAATGTACAAATCATAAGAAAAAAATGGATAATAACAATAGGTCTTCCAGACATACGTCTTGAAGACCTAATAACACTTTATTGTCCTCAATACATTGATGTGAAATTTGTTTTGTGCATTTTGCACCCGGCAGCCAGAGTGCAGCGCCAGTATCTCACATATGGACAATGGATATATATTTACGGGTTCACTCTTTTACTCTCTCTGGGCTGTTCATTACAGCAGAGAACAAATTACCTCCCTTCAGTTTTAAGGTGTGATCAGTAAATTCCATGGTAAATCAAAAATGACATTGTAGGTATAATATCTATGTTATTGTTCTGATATGTCTGTGAACGAACAGTCCTTCTACCCTCGTTTTAATGTTCCTGTTTGTCTGAGGCTTGCTGGTAGTCCTGCCCCATGACTGGGTAAAAATAAGGGCCTTTAATACAGTCTATATCCTTATTCAGCAAGTCTAACTAAAAGTATTTTAAAAATATAATCATAAGGATGAAGGTACAGTTATCAAATAAATTCCATAGACTAAATCTTCGTTTAGCTTTCTGGTGATAAAGCATATTAACACATGTACAGTGCTTCTGTCATATGCGTTCATGAAAAAAACAAACATTACAAGGCAAGATTAAAAGCTTTCTGTTTTAGTCTATAATTTTGACTGTTCTTTAAAAAATCTAATATTGAGCTTGCACAAATGTAAGTACATCTATGTAATTTGATGGAGTAAGGGACATAACTCCTGTAGCTATTCAGGGACTTGCAGCTCAGCCCTGTCAGCATATTGAGCCGTGTAGCAGTGTCTTCCTCACATAAAATCTCTGTCAGTACGTATACTGTGACTGAACGTCTATCGTTTATATATCTTCCCTACAGATATTTTAAGGAAGTGATTATTCAGTTGAGTATGCATATGCTTCAAGTGTTCGAGAGGCATTCAAGAAGTTGGTATTACAGAGAAGACGAGTGTATTTATGGATGACCAACTTCTTTATTTAACAATTGTGATGTTTTGGTATAGATCCTTATACCTTATCAATCATATGGGAAATACTTTATGAAACAACAGATCATATACACGATCTATGTTGATACATATGTTTCATCATGGCAGTCCTTCAGCTAGCTTTTATCATAGTTGAATTTCTTTATTAAATCTTATGGACATTTTAGTTAAAAATATCGAAAAGCTATGATTATCAATTTTGAAAATCTAAACCAAATAAATTCTACTTTAGTTATGTATTGTTTAATGAGGTGTGATGAAATTATACTGAACTCATTTTGTTTTCTCCCTGCTATTCTTATAAGGACCTAGCTTGTGCACACAATAAATATATCATGTTTTCCTAATGTCCTCTTTCATAATGCAACTTTGGGTACCTATTGATACATTGAAGACAAATTTCATGTGTCATCGGACATATCCTAATATTAAAATCACTGAGTAAATACCTCACACAAGTTCGTCGCATTAGAAACATTCAGATAAAACAGTAAACTTGTCTCAGCATGTATATTTATCAATTATTTTGTAAAATGTATGTATTATGGACCGAAGGCCTAAATTACTGAATAAATATGTCTGTCTGTCAAATTGATATACTCACATACAACAATAGGACACTTAGGTTTAGGTTTAATACATGTGTAACAGGGCATGTAACTCAGTTGGTAGACTGTCTGCTCATTACCCGGAAGATCAGGGTTCGATTCCTGACCTCGTCGTTATAGTTACAGGAAAGCATTTCCCAATATGGCTCCTAATGAACAATTAGCTGAAAACTTTTTACTTCCTTTTTCTACCATTTATGAAGTTGACCTTCAACGTTAACACTCAAACTGTGCAGCATTTTTAAAAACATATTTCATCGAAAGTTCACATGGTTTTATGTGTGAAAATTTAAATCTTTCCTAGATCAATACAACTTCACTTAATTGAATTAATTCCCCTCTAATGCAGTGAAGTTTAGTGAGGCAGCTCACTGTTGCCAGGAGTTCTGATACCAACAGTTTAATTGCATCAGTGTGTCAGCACCACTTCTCATCCATTGTGACCTCGCCAACTTTGGCATTTATCAGTCGGCACCGCAATGACAAACAAGCTTTGATAGTTGCTAGCAAGAATGAAACAAATGCAATTTTGACAGATCTGGCCTAAAGGAAGGAGGCCATTTGATTATACATTTCATCAGCGGTTAGCAGTATAGCCGAGAGTCTTCTCAATCAGAGTTTACAGTAGCAAGTGCTTGATCCTAGGATCTCCCTCCAGGCGGCTTGTCCTCTAGGAGTTTACTCGCTCGTCCTTTCTACCATGCATCCTTTGCTTTTCAATTAGTCCTTTGTGCTCTATCCATTACATTTACCAAAATTGATAGTGATGTCCCAAACTTCAGAAGCATGCATTGAATGAATCTGGAGCAATGTTTGTTTTTATATACGTCCTTGGTTTGGAATGATAACATTTAGCAAACTTGATGAGGGCATCCTGATCCTTAGTTCTTCCTAGCACTGCAATAGTCGTTAATCATTAATAATGTATGGCACTTATTAATATCTTAGTGTTAAGAAAGTGTTGAAAATCTTGGCCTAGAATTTCAGAAGATCTCCGCATTGAATGTGTTTTTTAACTGATGTTTGACCGTATATATCTTGTATGGATGATATGGATTACTTTAAGATTGTTGTCAACTAGTCCTTTCTTCAGAACAATAACATCTTTCTTATTTGAAGGTGTTTGCTTGATTTTAGAACATTTTCATACTTGATGGATGTCACTGGACCAATGTTTGACTTCACATACATCTCATCTTTTGTTCAATCTATATACTATACATCAGAAATCCTGAATATGCCCATGAATCAGATGTCTTGCATTGAGAATATAAAAGCAATGATTTGCTTTGCATGCATAATTTTACTTTGAAGATTTTGTTTTTTTAATTTTCCTTTTGTAGAATTGAAATTTGTCTTATTTGCTTTCCTCTAGAATCACAATATTTATGAGATGATATCAATCTCTATGATCGCGTTGCTTCTCTGGTTATGCAAGAAACACCACTCTAAACATTACCCCCACCCCCCTCAGCCCCTTACCACACTCCCTAACCACACCCCTCACCCCATCACGTCACATCACCCCCTCACACCACCCCCTCAGCTCACCACCTCACCTCAACCCCTCACTTCATCCCCTCACCCCATCCCCTCACCCTGCCCCTCACACTAATCCCTCACCCCATCCGCACACACCACCCCCTCATCCCACACCCTCACACCATCCCCATACCCCACACCCTCACACCACACACTCACACCACCACCTTACACCACCCCCTCACACCACACCCTCACACCATCCCCTCACACCACAACCTCACACCACAACCTCACACCACAACCTCACACCACACCCTTACACCAAACCCTCACACCACACCCTTACACCACCCCCTCACACCACCCCACACACCACACCCTCACACCACACCCTCACACCACCCCCTCAGACCACACCCTCACACCACCCCCTTACACCACACTCTCACCCCACACCCTTACAACACCCCCACACACCACACCCTCACACCACTCCCACACACCACCCCAACACACCACCCCCACACACCACCCCCTCACCCAAACCCCGCACAGTGATGATGCTTGAACAAATGGTTCTTACCAACACAAGTGTTAATTTGCAGCTAGTGATTAACTTTCTTGGAGCTGTTTTATTAACAGATCACAGTTCAAAGATAATAGCAAAGATCAATTGTACTAGCGCCTTTGGTTAGCATAGACTAGAATGGTTAGTGAAACTGTACTTAGTAGTGACCAATATAGATACATGGTAGGAGGACTGAATACCTAATTGTTCATGAGGATGTAGTCAGTACCCTAATTGTAATTAGCCGGCTGTGTAGGTGTTGCATTGATCATCAGGTTGGGGAAGGTTATCTTCCATGTAATGAAGGAACTTGAGTTCAAAGGAAGACGAAACTGGAGAATTTCCTGTCCTGCTCATCCCCACAGAAGTCCATTAACACATTAGTCGCATTCTTTCACAACACAGTGGAGTTAACACAATATGTAGGTTAGATCTAGTGGTGTTCTGACTACCTTACACAGCAAGTAAGATCTAGTGGTGTTCTGACTACCTTACACAGCAAGTTAGATCTAGTGGTGTTCTGACTACCTTACACAGCAAGTTAGATCTAGTGGTGTTCTGACTACCTTACACAGCAAGTAAGATCTAGTGGTGTTCTGACTACCTTACACAGCAAGTTAGATCTAGTGGTGTTCTGACTACCTTACACGGCAAGTTAGATCTAGTGGTGTTCTGACTACCTTACACAGCAAGTTAGATCTAGTGATGTTCTGACTACCTTACACGGCAAGTTAGATCTAGTGGTGTTCTGACTACCTTACACAGCAAGTTAGATCTAGTGGTGTTCTGACTACCTTACACAGCAAGTAAGATCTAGTGGTGTTCCGACTACCTTACACAGCAAGTTAGATCTAGTGGTGTTCTGACTACCTTACACGGCAAGTTAGATCTAGTGGTGTTCTGACTACCTTACACAGCAAGTTAGATCTAGTGATGTTCTGACTACCTTACACGGCAAGTTAGATCTAGTGGTGTTCTGACTTCCTTACACAGCAAGTTAGATCTAGTTGGTGTTCTGACTACCTTACACGGCAAGTTAGATCTAGTGATGTTCTGACTACCTTACACAGCAAGTTAGATCTAGTTGTTGTTCTGACTACCTTACACGGCAAGTTAGATCTAGTGGTGTTCAGACTACCTTACACAGCAAGTTAGATCTAGTGGTGTTCTGACTACCTTACACGGCAAGTTAGATCTAGTGGTGTTCTGACTCCTCAAGAAAACAAGTCTATCTGTCTACCTTATAAAGCAAGCAGCTCTGTTGTGGTTATACTACCTTTAAAAGCAAGTTAGGTATATTGATGCTCTGACTACCACAGAAAGCAAGTAGATCTGTTGGGTTTCTGACTACCACAGAAAGCAAGTAGATCTGTTGGGTTTCTGACTACCACAGAAAGCAAGTAGATCTGTTGGGTTTCTGACTACCACAGAAAGCAAGTAGATCTGTTGGGTTTCTGACTACCACAGAAAGCAAGTAGATCTGTTGGGTTTCTGACTACCACAGAAAGCAAGTAGATCTGTTGGGTTTCTGACTACCACAGAAAGCAAGTAGATCTGTTGGGTTTCTGACTACCACAGAAAGCAAGTAGATCTGTTGGGTTTCTGACTACCACAGAAAGCAAGTAGATCTGTTGGGTTTCTGACTACCACAGAAAGCAAGTAGATCTGTTGGGTTTCTGACTACCACAGAAAGCAAGTAGATCTGTTGGGTTTCTGACTACCACAGAAAGCAAGTAGATCTGTTGGGTTTCTGACTACCACAGAAAGCAAGTAGATCTGTTGGGTTTCTGACTACCACAGAAAGCAAGTAGATCTGTTGGGTTTCTGACTACCACAGAAAGCAAATAGATCTGTTGGGTTTCTGACTACCACAGAAAGCAAGTAGATATGTTGGGTTTCTGACTACCACAGAAAGCAAGTAGATCTGTTGGGTTTCTGACTACCACAGAAAGTAAGTTAAATTTATTGGTGTTCTGACAATCGCAGACTTCTACAGTGTATTCAATGAAGTCTAGATAGTTTACCATTTTCACCACTACTCTTCAGTTGCTTAAAGTTTCCAAGATTGTGTGATTGCTTCTTACGACTGTTGAAATAAACTTTGCTTTAACAAAAAACATAATGATATAGTAGACTTGGTCCATCCATCTATTTTCTGAAAGAGGAACATCTTTCAAACATTTAATAATTACTTTAAATGTCCTTTACTTTATCCAAAAAAATCTAAATACAAACTTGCTCAACATGATAAACTTTAGTAAATTGAAATGCGTATTCAAGATGATAAACTTTCATAATTGCAGACATTTTTATCGACCGTATCCATGCAACGGGTTAGATTGCTTATGGATTTCATGAAGATCTTTCATGATGAAATCCAAAAAAGGTTTTCATCTGAAAATGTCTTTTGTATAGATTGTCTGAACTGGAAGTCTGCAGAAGAGTAAGTATGAATGGCAATTGTGGTTTTGTCTATGCCTGTCGAATTTAGGTGAAAACTGTGTTGACTGAAAATCGTTGTTTGATGTAACATGCATTAAAGCACCTGTTCATTTTCAATAATTAGGGATTAATTTTCTTACTTCCCCCACCTTTATAAAGAAACTGTCAGCACAGATGAAGCAAACCCATTAATGTTTTAGGGTAACACTCAGTGTTTGAACTGAACAGAACTGAACTGAACTGAACTGAACTTTATTGACACTCGGGTTGCAGGCAGCAGCATTTGAGGATAGATCACAATTGTTCTATCTCAAAATGTATGTAAAAACCCTATTTTAGAAGAAAAAAATCCTTTCAGACCCTTAAACCCCTCTTTATCACCAAAGGGCAATGTCATCTTAGTCAGTGTAAAAAATATTTGCTGTCTAAGGACATATATTTTTAATTATTTGTAAGCTTTGCTGTAGAGTTGTAAGATTGTACCGTCTGGTTCTAGAGTTGTAAGATTGTACTGCCTGGCTCTAGAGTTCTAAGGTTGTACCGCCTGGCTGTAGAGTTGTAAAGTTGTACCACCTGGCTCTAGAGTTGTTAAGTTGTACCACCTGGCTCTAGAGTTGTTAGATTGTACCGTCTGGTTCTAGAGTTGTAAGGATGTACCACCTGGCTGTAGAGTTGTAAGATTGTACCACCTGGCTCTAGAGTTGTTAAGTTGTACCACCTGGCTCTAGAGTTGTTAGATTGTACCGTCTGGTTCTAGAGTTCTAAGGTTGTACCACCTGGCTGTAGAGTTGTAAGATTGTACCGCCTGGCTGTAGAGTTGTAAAGTTGTACCGCCTGGCTGTAGAGTTGTAAGATTCTACCACCTGGCTGTAGAGTTGTAAGATTCTACCGCCTGACTCTAGATTCATACCATTGTACCGCCTGGCTCTAGAGTTACAATATGTCAGAATGACAATTCTTTCATTTCCTTACATTCTCATGGGCTCAGCTCTAAATGTTATATCTAATTACTGTCATCACTCTAGATAAATGTGTCCCTTGAAAGTTACACAAGTTGAATCATGTAATGGACAGTATCATGTTACTTGAGCATTTGAAAGAAACACAGAGATGTTGATGACGTTAGGAAAATTATATTATTCAATGTTTGAATGTTCAAGGAAATTTTCTCATTTTAATGAGTAATTTGAACTCATAATGTTTGTTTAATGCTATGTATTATTGTGACATTGTTCTATTTTGAATCACCAAATTGCCAACACTTAAATTCCAAACAGCTTACCCATTCAACCATCTTGCTTAATGGTAAGCTGTTGGGATTTATGTGCCGGCTATAGGTGCCTGACTCTAAGGGTGTTGCTTTAAATCCTACATTGGAATCTTACTGGGAAAGTACATTTGTTCACTATCTAAATGGTATGAATAAAGGAGGTGGAAATCCACGGAGGGCGACATCTTCAAGGAACATGTTTAAATGAACATGTTTTCCACCATTAGGGTGGCTTCATCATGCAGGTTAGCAAAATGGCATGTATATCTAACATATTGCAACAGTATTTCAGGAAAAGGGGTTTAGATTGGAAAGAAAGGAAACTAAAGAGGAAGTAGGGAATGTGGAATGTACAGAAGTGACTGGTTTTGGTTAAAATGTCGCTACATTATTGCATTACATAAATGAATTAGCATTCCCCTCTCTCCTCTCCTTCTTATTGATTCAACAAACAAGATATTGGATGACTCTCTTGCATGACAATAAATGAGTTCATATAAGTTCTTCAAGTAATGTACCGGAATGGCAGGGCACTGTCTTCGTTCGCAATTTTCAAGTTCATGTTAACGGGAAGAACAGTCAACTCATTGAAAATAAAAATTCTGTTTTAACTGATAAATGTTGTTTTAAAATATGGTCAATAAAAATCTATATATGTGTTATCGGACTTTAAGGGATGGTTTTATCTATCTAGTCAACACACATTGCATAAGAAATATATCATTATAAAAACTTTGGATCATGTGTACTGGCTAACTTCCAGGTTGTATTTACGTATTTTTTTAAATTAAAATTTTACTTTTAATTAAAAAACAATTAAACTTAAGTTTTAGAATGCTGACGTAGAAATTACAGGTATTTTGAAGGTTTACAGAAGAGATTTGCTTAAAAATCTGAAATTTCAGTAAATAAGAAATCAATGTTTCTTCTCATCAATCGCAAAGTTGCTAAAAACTGGCACTGTTGATAAATCAAAGCTGGTCAACATAGACTGTTTTAGCTCATCATGTCTGGAAAGTCTGATGGACTTATGACATGGGCGGGTGTCTCAGACTCTCACCACCAGTTGACGTAGGAAGCTGAAATTTTCAGAATAATTATTTAATGTCTTTGTTATATGAAGACTTAGATTTGATAACTTGATCTTGTCCCTCACATATATGTTTGTGGCAGGGTCCATCCTAAAAAATGTTAAACAACTTCTCCCAAAGAACCTCTAATGCTGAAAAGCTCACATTTTGGGAATACCATTTTTGATGGATGACAACTAAGATTTGTAAAATTCATTACCCTACTGCCAAAAGTAAGGGCATGGCAGGGGTGCAATTAAATTTTGGGGTTGTCTTAAATGCCTATAATCAAATGTCCAATGTAATACTGTTAAGTCTTAATCATATGAACTTTCAATTCCACGCCTGTAAGACTGTTATAAGTGAAAAAGAGACATAAAGACAAATAAATATTATGATCAGCCCCCCTTGAAATCAGAACTGCATGAACAAATGTCTCTGTTTTCAAGTGAATAATGTTAAAATTTAGTCACCAATAAATGCTGAGTCTGCAAAAGCAGTTTGTGTTCAAGAGAGCGTCTGTAATGAAGTACTTTGTCTGAAGGTCTTTATCAAATTTTTTTCTCTGTGTTTCTATTCTAAGAATTGCAATACCTTGTTGCTGCCTTTACATAATGCTTGCTTGAAATCAAACCCATTTTGACCAATTACATGTCTGCACTATGCCCGCCGATCGTTTGTCACTGTCCCTTAAGATGTTGATGTCGATCATGTGTGGGTCTGTCTCAAGGCGTTTAATCCTCCGCATAAATGTTAGAAGTCAGAAGCAATGCAGCAAATAGAGACCACAACTCAGCATGTTTATCATCTTGCTTCACAGACATTGGCATTTGGTGTTTGTCTTATCTGAGGGAATTGAACTAGATCTTCCTTCATCTTGTTGTGGTTTTTCTGGCTAAATGATAGTGATTCTCATGGGAATTGAGTTTCTAATGTACTGTATTTCCTCAAACTGATCGACGCCTGGTCTCAAATAGATGGCGGGTGATAAAATTAGCAAAGTTTTTAAAAAATGCAATGTATATATGTTCTTGTTCGCCTCTTAAAGAAGATATATTGTTCACGTTCAACAACGAATAAATACTTATAAAAACAAAATTATATTCAAGAAAGATTGTCATGTTTGCACTTTAATATGTTTGTTAGTCAAATTTTTTATATTGCCAAACTATATAAGACACTAAACTCGAATAGACGCCAGCGCTGAAGGAGTCTGTTCTAGGAAATACGTTACATTTTTTATTTCTTCAGACTGACTTATTTATTGTTGGCAGTCAATTTGACTGTCTATTCAGATAAATGGATAGTTTTTTTTATGAAGAAGAGGGACTTTAAAAAAAGTGTTTTTCTCTTTAGAAAACAGTTTTTGTTAAATGCTATCTTCTGTGAAAGATTCAGATTTTGAATCAAGAGACATTTATTGATTTTAATATCAGATTCTTTCAACCTTGTCTCTTTCACTCAGTTGTAGTTATGACGATAACCCTTATGTAACTGTACATTTGATAAGAAAATGGTCAACTGTTTCACATCAAAAACGAAAAATTAGCATTGACATCGGCAATATTATCACACAAGACTCTATGCAAACACTGTTTGATGCCTCAATCAATCACATTTTCTAGACATAAAGAATATTAAGAATATCCTAAATGACAACTATTTTCTCTTATGTTTACATTAGACCTTTCGCTTTTTTTTTTACTTATTCAATATATTATTAAGTATTCCTCAACAAAAAAATCTTTTGTACTGACAAACTCCAAGATGATATTTGCGTAATATTGAACATAGTGTTATCCCAAATGCAACAATGTGATATTTATGGGATTGTTAATATAATTGCTATTAAAAAATTATTTAATTTAGGTTTCAGAATGCGTACTATTTTGAAGGTTAAATGAAGTAGGTGTGATTAAAATATTTGAAAATTTTGGTAATATGCTATTTTCTCATCAATTGTACACTTGCTCAAAACTGACACTTTCGATAAATCACTGATAAACAACGAACCTATGTTTTTAAGTACAATTATATAAATATGTAAAAACAATTAGATGTTATCAATTTTAAAAATAAAATGAAAACTTGCAAAGCACTAAAAAAACCTCTTTGGGAAGGTAAACAAAACTTTGCCATCCCAGGGCGATACCATGTATGAATATGTGTATCAAAATATGAAATAGAAATAAAGTAACGTTATTTTTCTTAACAAGAAATCTGTTTGCAACAAATGAGATGCTTCATATTCAGTTCAGGACATTGCATTGAATAACAGAGTAAATACTCCTACTTCTGGCATTTTTCAGAACTACGGGGACAATGAATATTTCATGTTGCTTCAAACTATTGCTACTGATGATAGATTGTGGTGTATGAGTGAGCACTCCCCGATGGCCGTGTACAATACAACTTGCCTATTAACATTGCTGGGGCTTGGTTTAGTGCCCACACCGGGGCAGCGCCATATTTAGTCATGACATTGACATGACAGTCCCTCCAACAGATTCCGCTTGGCTTTGATCTTCGTATTGGTTGTAGTCAAATATTGCGTTCATCTCTTTATTCTTTTCCAGAAGGGATCCTCCTTGGGCTACTTATGTCATAAAAGTCTTATTTTTTTTAGATATGATCATTTTAAAATTATTTTTTAATAAAATAATATTGCTTCAATCTCTTTAGTTTTTGCTCATATTTGATAAGAGTGATAAAAAAAATAGGGAAGCTTTCCAGGTGATGAACTGAACTGTCCATTTAATGTCTGTTTGTTTCTCAGAACAAATCTTTGCATGGCTTATTTGTCAGTTTTAAATCTGATTTTGTCGTGTGAATTCTTTTTTGAAACTATTTATATAAATGCCCTGCAAAGACCTATTTATATCCGAATTAAAAATTAAATAATGAAGTTATTCAAGCAGTCATTGAAGAACTGTCACTTTAATACCTTTTTGTGTTTTTAAACAATTCTGTGTATGGCCTATTCTTCAGTTTAAAATATGATTTTGTCCTATGAATTCTTTTCTAAATTGATTTAGATTTTGATACTGGTATTTAATTGAACAGGTCAATGAAATTTGATTTCGAATAAAAAAAATCAGTTGACAAAGTGATAGATTTGTTTTGTTTCCATCACATGATACTCTCTAGATCGAGCTGTTACTACCGAATCCAGTTCTCTCTGATCTTAATTGGCACATATTGCTGCAACCTCTAACACAATGTTAATGCAATACTCATGTTTGCAAAATGGTGAATGAACGTGAGAAGTTAGTTAGATGGCTTCATTATGAGAAATAAGGTAAACATATTTTGTCTTACATGAGTGGTTTTCTCTGAACCTGAAACTGCTTTGAAAAGTCCAGTTGAACTCTATTAGAGAATTGTTATTGGTTAATGGAATTGTATTTTGCATGAAAGAATATGTTTTACAGGCTACTGAATAATTCTTCCCTGCCCATCTAATGCAGAATTAGTTTTTCACCTTTTCAATGCCTCAGTTATTTAATCATTCTCTTTTCCCGTAAAAATGCTAAACTGTAATACGTGGTAAGTAAAATGGGAAAGCAAAGGTTTCTCCACAAATCAATATTTTAGATAAAGATTTTCATTAGACATATATTATTATGATGAATAATCATATGCAAATATATATAAAGATGCTATTTCAAAGATATCTTGATTTTGTAGTAGAAGACATTCTTACTTTCTCAGGATAAATGAAGTGTTAAAACACTGCAGTTTTTTTATGATAAAGATGTTCATGAGGTTTAATGTTATTAAGTATTGTTATAAAGTTGAGACTCTTGAAAATTGACCACAGAACTTCTGCCATTACATGGCACCACATATTCTGAATGCCATAATTAATTCTTAGAGTAAAATCTTCTTCAAAGTAAACCACTTGCTTTTAAATAATTGTATAAATTTACAAATAACTTTTTATTGTTTCCAATTCTTAGTAAAAGAATCCGTACAGTTTCTATAATACAAGGTATTTAGAAAGATACCAACAAAGTAACATAAATGGAAATAGAAAAATATGAAAGCAAAAATACTCTATTGTATATTAACAAATTAATGTAGAAATGTGATGGAGCTATTTTTGAATGGGATCCATCAATGGATAAGCAGTAGATTTATCCCCAATGATGAAGCATTCTAAGCAATTTGCGTGTCACTTAGACCAGTTCACACTGTGGAGTGTAGTAAGAGAGTGCGGGAAGCTGACTACATTCAGTTAACGATCAGGCAGAGCGGCGGTAGGCAGGAGCTCACCGCATCCACCAGTAATATATATATATATATATAAACAAACGGATTGTGCCAATGCCAGGACATCAGGGCGAGTGACACTCATAGTGCTTGCATGTGTTTTAATTACTATATTTCCGCGTGAGTGGCTGGGCCTGTGCTTAAGTGACTGCATAGGGAGATAAAGTGTGAATGTGAGAATTTATGTTTGTACACAGATATACCTAAATATGCTCTCCGATTTTATACACAAACCCTATACCTTGATGGAGGTGTGAATGTTATTTGAGGATCAGGTGATTTTCAAGGATTTGGACTAGTGTTGTATCTTGGACTAGTGTTGTGTCTTGGACTAGTGTTGTGTCATATTTCAGGACAAAAAGCTGCAGTGCTTGAAGTTCTCTTTGAGTCAATATGTAATTCATTCTTTAGAGGTTCATGGAGTGGATTTGCTCAGGAAGATGTGAAGTGATGGGATGGATTTCTTGATGAATGAAACTATTACAGTGAAAGTTAGATTCGACAGGAGGTGTATGGATGTGTGATTTGAGTGGTTTTTTAGTCTCTATGGAGTCCCACATTCAATCACTTGAATTGGATTAAGAGTGGATCTTTCCATATTGTGTCTGGCAGAATCAAGTAGTTGTAAGTTGGTGTCATTTTATAGTTTTAATTGGATGGGGTGATTTTCGTGTTATACATAAAGGAATTAATTTCATTGTAAGTTGACAGAGTGTCTCGAACGTTTTTAACCACAATGGTCTCTGACAAGCATAAACAAGCTCTTAAAGCTGTAATTTATGAGTTTTATGTAATTCCATTCTATATACACACAGTTCTTGTTAGCCACATTTTCTAAACACTGTGTTTTTTAAGTTCCATACACACCAGTGTAATATGCCATTTTAAATTGTAAATGTAATAAAACAACATAAACATTATATGTAAGTATATCCTTAATGGCTGTTCTGTTAGCGTCAACAGTTAAGTTATTGCAAGTGTCATAACCTGATATATTATAGTCCTCATATCCAGTATACAACTTCTCAAGTTATGTGTTTTAGCCTAAGGCGAAGTTCACTTTCAAAGGAGTCACTTACGTTTCGAAGGCGTAAGTGCTTATTGAGTTTATGCTTGTGAAGTATTTTGTTTTTCTGAACTCAAACTTGCACTGAAACCTGGCACGTGTTTCACAATGGCCTCCAGTCAAAATAAGAACAGCGTTATAAGCCAACTCATGTGGTGACATGAGATCTCTATCTGTTTCTCCTAGAAAATAGGGTCATGGTGAGAAAAGATAGTTATCTGGATACCAACAATTTCTTATGACAAATAAGATTTTTCAGTGTCTATGCTTACTTCTTCATTGGGTGAAGGGTGTAAACAGATGCTACGGAATTTGTATTTCACAGTAAAGAGGTTGTTATTAATGTATTTCACTTTCAAATACCCCTCGAAGATTTAAATTTCATAGTGGATATTTCTATGGGTGAAAACATTCATAACCACATTACCCTTCCACACATAATATTTCACAACACAGTATATCTTTCAGTTAAGGATTTAAAAATGTTACTAGTACTTGCTTTTCACCTATCTCTGTGATAATGATTTGGTTATTATTTCTTAATTATTACTTAATAGGAATAGATCAGTACCAAATCATGATGCTGGCAGTTTACAGAGATCACAACATAACTAAAGGGAATAATCTAAGGTTTACACTGGGTTAAGATGGTTAAGCTTTCCCAGAAACTTCCAGGTCCACAGGGTTAAGCTGTGTAAGCATATACAACAACCCCATCTATACCACTTGGCTTACATTTGTTATTCTTCAGATTGCTAGTCAGTCAAATACATGCAGCATTAACTGAGCACTCTACTTCACACATCAGATAGACAGTGAGTGTCCTCATAATTTTTTTAATTACAGATGTAGTATAATCTTAAGATATTTCAGCTTATATCCAGCAACCAAGGTGTTCAGAGATACTCAAAAATCTATTTTATGATCGATCTTATATTCAGTAAATAAGTATCATATATATTATGGATTATAATGTGTACTATAAGATTATATTGTGTACTATAAGATTATAACGTGTACTATAAGATTATAATGTGTACTATAAGATTATAATGTGTACTATAAGATGCCTTTATATTGAATATGTACATGGAGTGCCTTTGACAAAAAAGTTGCCCCTTTAAAAAAATGTAGTTCACTTAAATGATACAGTCTATATCAAACTGACATCCAAAAATAGTTTAGGTGTTGTTATATAAACAAAATTAGCCATTTATACACAATTATTTTGTTACCCCTATAATACAATATATAAATTGCTAGTTTATGAAGTAAACGTGAAGCAGCATATGTCCATGTTGTCATTCAGTAGGTGTTCCCTTGCATGTAGGCCAGCCTAGATCTGCTGGAAGATAGAACCCAGATCTGAATAATGACTTCGTAGTTGGCCCCAAGACAGCACACGACACCCAGGACTCTTCTGAATATACATTATCTACACGGGCAGAGAAATAATGGCTCAAACCCTAGCCAACCTGTCCTAATGGCTCACCTTTTGTAGAGGGGCAGCTCTCTCTGTGTGAATATTTACCATTGATTCGATAGAGGGAGGAACGTTCTGACTGTGATCAAATGATTATATTGTTGCTGATGGATATTGTTTTGCAATATGTGGGCGAACGAAGATTTTATATAACATTGTTATTATGAATTAGTATGTTATAATAATTTTTTATAAGTATGCAGCGCTTTTACATTGTAAATAAGGTACGAATTTCAAGTTTAAGAAATAAATAATGCGTTTCCCCTTCTTTATAATGATATTTTGAATTGGCCATATAACAAACCTTATAAATGGCCATTTTATTTATCGTGCAATGTCTATATGTTAAAATAATGGGATAGATGATTAGGTTGAACAGATGTGAAGACGATCATTGTTGAACAATGATACAAAAACTTGCACAGATATTCCCTCTCCATAATGTACTCTGATATATATATATATGTTATCACCCACCACTCATGTAAGTATAAAGATTGTTGTTGAACAATGATACAAAAGCTTGCACAGATATTCCCTCTCCATAATGTACTCTGATATATATATATGTGTTATCACCCACCACTCATGTAAGTATAAAGATTGTTGTTGAACAATGATACAAAAGCTTGCACAGATATTCCCTCTCCATAATGTACTCTGATATATATATATGTGTTATCACCCATCACTCATGTAAGTATAAAGATTGTTGTTGAACAATGATACAAAAGCTTGCACAGATATTCCCTCTCCATAATGTACTCTGATATATATATATATGTTATCACCCACCACTCATGTAAGTATAAAGATTGTTGTTGAACAATGATACAAAAGCTTGCACAGATATTCCCTCTCCATAATGTACTCTGATATATATATATATGTTATCACCCACCACTCATGTAAGTATAAAGATTGTTGTTGAACAATGATACAAAAGCTTGCACAGATATTCCCTCTCCATAATGTACTCTGATATATATATATATGTTATCACCCACCACTCATGTAAGTATAAAGATTGTTGTTGAACAATGATACAAAAGCTTGCACAGATATTCCCTCTCCATAATGTACTCTGATATATATATATATGTTATCACCCACCACTCATGTAAGTATAAAGATTGTTGTTGAACAATGATACAAAAGCTTGCACAGATATTCCCTCTCCATAATGTACTCTGATATATATATATATGTGTTATCACCCACCACTCATGTAAGTATAAAGATTGTTGTTGAACAATGATACAAAAGCTTGCACAGATATTCCCTCTCCATAATGTACTCTGATATATATATATATGTTATCACCCACCACTCATGTAAGTATAAAGATTGTTGTTGAACAATGATACAAAAGCTTGCACAGATATTCCCTCTCCATAATGTACTCTGATATATATATATATGTGTTATCACCCACCACTCATGTAAGTATAAAGATTGTTGTTGAACAATGATACAAAAGCTTGCACAGATATTCCCTCTCCATAATGTACTCTGATATATATATATATAGGTTATCACCCACCACTCATGTAAGTATAAAGATTGTTGTTGAACAATGATACAAAAGCTTGCACAGATATTCCCTCTCCATAATGTACTCTGATATATATATATGTGTGTTATCACCCAACAATCATGAAGTACAATGTCGTTAATCCCCGGTAGAGCCCTAATTCAGACAATGGTATGGTGCTGGCTGACAAATCAAATTTTGCCAGCATTAGTGTCTTAATTTGATTGTCATTAGGGAGACCAGTTTCTTACAGAAGCTGAAGAAAGTTGGTTACAGAGTTAATTGAGTAAACAGTGTCAACATTTTAACATGAATATAAAATGTTAACTTGAATGCTCTGGTCATTGTATAGGCAGGCATATTCTTAATTAAAAAATATTGGTATTATATCAATGTATTTTTTAATAGTTTATAATGATAAATATACTCTTTTATTTATAAGTATACTAAAATGGTATATAATTAGGCCAGACACTAACAATTATCACTTGATTTCAGTTCTTGGTGAACAAAATGTCTAAAGGCAGGACGAATAGAAAAGAAGAAAAAAAGCATTTTTGGCTTAGTATGAAGAACATTTGATTGAATGTTTTCAGGTGAATACAACCATCATTGCGTTCATATATAAATTTGGCAACATTGGTTTTAGGGAGGGATTTTGTGTAGCATATTTTTTTTACATTTTTGTCACGGTAGGAGATTCTTAAAAACAGCTAAATAATTTGTTTCTCCTTATAATGAAAGCTTACAATGTCTTATCCCTTTACAAGCCAAGGAAGTAATATATTCAATCATTAAAGCCCCAATAGTGGATCATCACTGTGACTAAGAGCCCAGAGGAAGGTTAAATCTGATACATCAGCAGGTAAAGGGTTACACCTGGAATGTATTCATCACTTCTAGTTATAAAGAGATTATTACCTATGGAAGTGTGTCATATGTGAATTATGCCCGAGCAAAAGAAGGGTTCTGCAATTTGCACAAGTCCCTTAAAAGTAGGGTTCTATCTGGGTATTTTTTGTGGAAACGAAATTCGGGAGGATATTCCTGTTTACACATATATGTTATTAATACATGATTAAAACACAGTGAAATTGAAAGATACTAATGAAGGTAACATTTTGATGACTTTATACTTCAGAACTTGATAAACACAAGCGCACATTTGTTGAAAAATAAAACAATGAGAACTGAAGCCATTCATCGGCGCTGCGAGTCGGGAAAACGGCAACATGTTTATTAGTTTTATTACATGTTATGTGTTACTAAGTGAATACTCTATCAGTGTATGTCTTTAGTTATCAAAACGTTGCAAAATTGAGTACAATATAGCGTGTTTTCATATTAAGTAATGCAAAATATCTAATATGGCGACAGAACCCTACCTTTAAGGATTAAATGGCACACTTTCGAATTTCTGTTATTCTATTCTACTTGAATACCATTAGAATGGCCAGAAAATGGGCCACCTCTCTTGCGACAGTTAGCTACAATGATGTACCAACAATTGTTTTATGACATCCTCGACCATGAAATACAGAAACACCTGTTGAAACAATGGTTGCAAGGCAAACATGATATGTGCACATGTGCTTTGTCAAACTGTTAATCTAGCTCAAAGAAACATTACCTACTGTAGAAATGGTTTGAATTGTAGGTTAATATAATAATAAGTGCTAAACATATCGATAATGGGGGAATTTAAATGAGCAATGTTGAAATGCACCTTGTGGTGTAGAAGGATGTGTTGGATAATAGTATCTTCCAGAGGTACTTCAAATAGGAAATGGAGTGAGGAATGTTAAGATGCCCACTTCCTCTGCTCTCATCAAACCTAGCCCACCAGGCAGCTAGTTTACTCTGTTCATTTGATCCAGTGATATAATGTAATTACCGTGTGACAGATGGATGACGCTGCATTCCAACTGAACGCGACACTAGATAAGGAAGAAGTAAATGGGATTCAGCTTGCTGTTTGATCAACTTTGGCTCTGTAGCCTTTGGTCGGAACATTGAATGGATTGTATCTAGTGTGGTGTATCGGTTGAGTGATGAACGTATATCACTGACTTCAGTACTGTGGGGTCATGTATGATATCATCTGAGGGGGTGGATGGAATGCTTATAAGATACATTCATTAAATAGAGGGGAAACTACAAAGAGTAACTAAATATCAGTTAAGTGAAGAGAGTTCTGTAATGTCATTTATAATATCATTTGAGGCAGACAGATTAGATTATGCTGTATATTTACTCAATGGAAGGTTACTTCAGACTGGAAGGTTTACTTACAACAGAGTTAGAATTTATATATGGTGTAGTGAGGTGAGGTGAGTTGGGGTTTAAAGGGACACTCAGTGTGTTATTGTAATAACATAGGTCAAAAGTTACTAAGGGTGTCATTTTATTGAGAAGTAATGACTGTTGTCGAAAATTACTTTTAACCTCGCTTTCAAGAGTTTTTCATTTATATCACTGCTGCTAGACTTATTGCAAGGAGAAAGCCTGCAACACCATGGTGGCTAAGCATTGTGGTGAAACATGCAAGCATTGGCTGGAACTAGTGAGCTTATTGATACGTAGTGTGCTGAAATTCAGTGTAGCATTGCACCCAAACCACACTGCATGTAGGATGATTCTCTACAGCAAAAAATCCTGGTAGGATTCAAACTCCGGACATCTTTATCCTAAACCAAACGCGCTAACCACTGCACCATCAATCCTGCCCACTTCGCTGCTTCAATGGAATTTCAGTGTTTAAAAAAACCCATTTTGCTTCCAATCAAATTTAGGGAAACACTTTTCGAGTCTGAGAACCTCATTTTGCAAATTATTACAGAACCCTTCAGATGAGCCCAATACTTGGAGGAAACTGGTCAAGGAATTTTTAACCAAAAACCTGCTTACATCCTTTCAATTTTATGGACAAACATGTTTCGTATATTGTATTCCTCACAATACAATGATATAAAAATAATTCAATCTGAGGGCGATTAGAAGTGGAGAGTCCTGGAATCGTTTGATGCCTCCTCAATTATGGTTAGATGTGTTTAAGATCTACTTATTTCTGCATCTACTTGGAGACGTAGGTTGGGTGTATATACGCCTTCCCTTGCTGAGAAGAGAATAGACAGATTCGATAATGAAACCTTTCCTCTTGAACCTTTGTTTACTATAAGTAGAAATTCATATATCACTGTCAGGTCTTGATGTGATATACCATATTTATGTTAATAGAATTGATATTAATCTTCTTATATACACCAAGAAGTCAGTTGAACTATTGCCAGGGCTGTAAACAAATGATACTTGATTTGATATAGCATATTGATAACAATGGATATGATATTAATCTTCTTATATACCAAGAAAATGAGTTAAACTATTACCAAAGCTGTAAACAAATAATGAATAGAAATATTATTTTATTCAGGCATATATATATATATATTTCATTGCTCCTTGTCGATATGTTACATTTTAAAATATATTCCAAACATCAGTTTACATATAATGATAGAAGCATCTCAAAGTACATGATGAACGGATTCGAGATCTTGACCTCATACTTTATAGAACGTACCGGACATTGCGACAGTGATAACAGGTCGGGTTCACGTACCATTCTCCCCTGGGGCTGGGTGAAATACTCCCAAACAGCTGATAGTTGACATGTAATCAACAACGACAAGAAAATCCCTGTATCCAATCTCAAACAAATCTAATCGCCAATTGCAAACACAAGCTTTATACCATTACACCAGTGATTAATGAGATTGTTGCCCTTTTTCTGTGTGTAAATAGAAAAATTATAAAGATGATGTAATGTGTTCTTAAGCAACGAGGACGGTGAAATGATTTGTGTTTAGACTGTAGCCTCAGGGGTGGGTCATGTTCCCTGAGCTCAATGTGTGAAAGTGTTGCTTCTCACTGTGCTTGAACTAGTATGTTTTAGATGAAATTGTCAAGTCGACTCACTTCTTCAGGCCACATAAGAAGTAGGCCAACTTGAAGTATTCTGTAGATCCTAGGAAATCACTTGCATTTCAGCATGTACTTTGAAAGTATGACTGAATGTATTAGTGTTATTGTCAGTTTTACTCACAAGATTTACAACTATTAAAGAACAAGGCCAAATGAGAGTTTAGTTGCAATGTTTCTTCTGTCACCTTGAGTAATGTGATGATACACTAATGTACCTCTTACTTTCCTCCTTAGGTTCTTTCTGTCCACCATTCATGATACACGTTTAGGATAAAGGGTTGCTTTAACAGGAATAATATCTTAGTTTTAACATTTTGCAACTTCAAATAGGAGTTATCATTAACCTTAGTTTTTATCTTGAAATGATCATCAAAACTTTTCCTGCTGAAGGTAATGTTTGTATATGGACAACACACAATACCAAAAATATGAACACATCTCCAGCACCCTGATCTAGTCTATGGTATGTTCTATTGTCAAGAATACATTCAACTCGTATCTCACATATACTACTCTCATTGTCAAAAATACCTCCAACACAGGTCTCAGATATACTACTCTCATTGTCAAGAAGACCTCCAACACAGGTCTCACATATCCTACTCTCATTGTCAAGAAGACCTCCAACACACATCTTCGATACCCAACTTTCATTGTCCAGAATACCTCCCAAGACACCTCTCACATACCCTACTCTCATTGCCAAATAACCTCTTTTCACCATTTATTGTACAAAGACATGAAATGAAACAATCACATTATTCGTAGAAAAAAAATTTCTTTCTTTCTTTCACAACACATTACTTCAACACAAAGATTTGAAACGCAGAACAGTTGCATTTATGGTAATCTTTGAAATGCCTTTTCCAAAATTCAATTTCATTCCCCATCAAAATGTAGACTAGATCTCATTCATAAAGGCAGGAGTTTCAGAGATCAAAGTGGGAAGGAAGTTTTGCTGATATTCCATGCAGATAGAGATGAGAGTACAACAGTTAATCACTGGAACGCTGCTCACATCATCCTCCTCTGTAGACACTGCATCGTGTGAAGTGCTTTAAACAACTTGCAGGATTATACTTCTCTCGATCTTCATACAGGCTAGGTAAAGATATCAACATACAGAATATCAGGGAATAGATTCTGTGCTTTGGATTCCTTGTTGATGGTAAAGATAGATTCTCAGATTTACAGGCTGTGATGGTTGAAGGTAAAGATATAAACATACAGAATATCAGGGAATAGATTCTATGCTTTGGATTCCTGGTTGATGGTAAAGATTTATCATATCAGAATATCTGTGGATACATTCTCATATTTACAGGCTGTGATGGTTGATGGTGAAGATTTGTTAAAACAGAATATCTGTGGATACATTCTCATATTTACAGGCTGTGATGGTTGATGGTGAAGATTTGTTAAAACAGAATATCTGTGGATATATTCTCATATTTACAGGCTGTGATGGTTGATGGTGAAGATTTGTTAAAACAGAATATCTGTGGATACATTCTCATATTTACAGGCTGTGATGGTTGATGGTGAAGATTTATTAAAACAGAATATCTGTGGATACATTCTCATATTTACAGGCTGTGATGGTTGATGGTAAAGATTTATTATATCAGAATATCGTTGGATAGATTCTCAGATTTACAGGCTGTGATGGTTGAAGGTAAAGATTTAAACTGTAGAATATCAGGGAATAGATTCTGTGCTTTGCAGGCTGTGATGATGGATGGTGAAGATTTATTATATCAGAATATCGGTGGATAGATTCTCAGATTTACAGGCAGTGTCTTGCACTGATGGTTCAATGTTAGTTCAAAGATTGTCCGTCATGTGGAAAGAGTCTGTGAATTGGGATAGAAGCTTTTTGTTGATGAGTGCGGAACTTGAACATGCTGGACTATCAAAATAGAAACTCATTGATGATAAATTGGTTGCTACATTGGTGCTCGCTTGGGGAGAAATGCATGATTTGTTGTAAGATGGATGGGTGGAATGGATGAAAGTATGATATTGATGAGATGAGATTTGTCTGCATTGGAGAACTGACATAAACGATGAGTGGGTGTAAGGATAACTTTAAAATGTTTTTATTGCAGAGTTTGAAAAATGAACATTGTTTGTTAGACAGTTTTATTTACAAATATGAAGCAAGCCGTGGCCTCTTCTTCAAATAACAGTGTTGAGCAGTGAAAATAATCCCGATTGACAACAAAGAAGATCTTCTTGAAGGAAAACATTTTCACAAGTTTTTGTTGAAAATGTTCCAAAAGCAAAATACTGTGTGCACATTGTGAGGATATTCTTGAGAGAAAGTACATTTTGTTCAAGTGTTTATTAGAGCATATTTTGTCAAGCTTTGTGGATATTCCTGAAAAAAAAAAAATTGTGCAAGATTGTTTTGACAATCGTGAATATGGAAAAGGGATCGAAACCCATAACCAACAGCCAGTCGCTGACCAACCTGCCCACTGTGCTAGTGACTGAGGTGGACGATGCACCGAGAAGATCCCTGTCCGAACTGGGCCCAGAATGCCAGGGCCATTCCCGGTCACATCCAGGGTCTCCGGCATCCAAGCGGAAAGCTTTCTCCACCTGGATAGGAGGCATGCAGTACATCATCGGTAAGCTGAGACTATTGGTATACATTGGTAAACATTACACATATACAAGATAAAATAACACTTTCTTACCCAAAAGGGAATTTGTTTTACATCTAACAGAGCACTGACATGGTATAATACATAATATTTTTTATTTCCCATATGGTTGAGTTTATATTATTCATATGAGCACATGTGAACATATCATGTTTGCCTAGCAACCTTTGTTTCACTGCGACTTCTTGTATTTCGTATTTTCATAAAACAATTGTTCATGATGTCACTGTAGCGTGTGAGAGATGGGCCCATATTTATGCGAATCCCATGGAATAGAATGGGTAATAAAGAAATTTTTACACTCGAAAGTGTGTCATTTGACTTTTACAAATCTCATGCAAATTTTTGTATAACCCTTGCTCTTGCTCGGGCAATACAAATATTCACACTCATATCGTGAAAGTCATATGACACACTTCCTCTGGTAATAATCTATATGTATGGACACATATCTTCAATGCAACAGTCTTACAGGGGGCATATACATTAAATCATTGGCGTACAAATATATGACAATTTACATTGAAGATTTCATGTATTTACGCATGTTGTGTTTACACACATCTTACTGAATATTAGTGAAGCAATGATATACACTTGCACAATAAAACACATACACATTTGAAGTTCATATATATCTTTTGAGATCATTGAACATTACCTCATAATAAGATCAAACCCTTGTTTTGTACAGAACTGTACAAAGTATAACATGAAGAAAGACTCATTTTAATACTGATGGAGAAACGTGTTGCTACAAATATCATGATGATGAGGTCTTGAAGCTACAATCATTGAATTAAGTTGATCAACTACTTTATAAATGATAATTTCCAAAGACCAAAATCTAAGCTTCATGCCCAAGATGCACTTCAATAGTTGTGTCAATATAATTGTCATATCATTTTACCAGTCCAAATTCTACTCCTAATGTACGTTAGGCTGTATCAAATCTTACTTGTAGACAGTATATGGTATGAATTTTATTTAATCATTTCAAAGACAAAACTATAAGCCTCACGGTCATGTTGCACTTACTGTGCTCTAATTACTGGTATATTTGTAATTAAGAAACCATTCTGCCTTTAATTAAGATTCTTGCATTGAAATGCTGTGTAAGTCGACCTGTCTCCAGCTTGTGTGTCCTGAGGGCATAATGTTAGAATTATTTTAAAATTTCCGTAGATTATTGATGGCCTATTTGAACTTGCTGTGGAATAATTATATTTGTGGGAAGAAATGTCTTCAAGAAGCCTGTATTGGAGCTAGTGCTATGCAGGTCAGACTGCTAGAGAGCCAGTGTTTCCTCCGGACTGGGCTGGATGCGAACACTTGGAATACTCATGGACTCTAATGTCCCTGTGTGGTGTCCACTGACTACTGATAGAGAGCAGATTGTGCATGGTACCCAGATGAGGAGGTTGGTGCTGAGGTGAAATGCAAAGAGTTGTTTCAAAATTGATTTTATGTTAATCTTATTGTTTCTGACAGGATATTAAACATGTTAATTTGCTGATTTGGTGTATTGCACATTTCAAAGTTGTTATGACATTGATTATTATATTACTAGTGGAATGAACAATATATTGCTTCCTTGATCAAATTTATCTTCTTATTTTTTGTGAATTTAAAGATGCTGTAGCACGCCGTTCTTACTGAAATAAAGTGAAATAACGAGACCTACAAATCTACCTCTCACACTGAAGAGTTCCACCAAAGTGTTGCTTTATACTTTCTACCAATATGGATAACCGTTTTCTATGGCTACGGATTACTGGGTTATGTAATGAGATTTTTTACCCTCTAATGTAACAACATATTGTATAAACTTTGTGAAAAAATAATATGAGAAAAATGTTCTACAGTGCCTTTAAGTGTTTTGAAAATAGTTTGATCTTTTAAAGCATCAATTGTGTTACATGTCACATGACTAGTTTGATTATAAATTATTTTTTGGAACAAGAACATCATGAAATATGTTTTCTAATGAAATATTATTTATCAACTTATCTATAGATTTCATTAGAATTTTGGTGAATAAAATGTATGTATCAAATAAGAGTAATTGCCTTAGAATAACAATAACCTAACAAGTACAACTAGAAAAAAGAAAAGGAGAGAGCCACCAAAACACATGAAGTAATCCGTAGGAAGAGGTGGAGAATGTTTGTAGTTACATGTTTCAGTGGTTATAGTGGTTCATCAGACTCTGAATAGCAAAGTATCTGTAGTATCCCATCACACACATATTTTCACACCGCCACTACGACATAGTCAGGGGTATATCGCAGTCAACGCGTCCGTCCGTCCGGAATGTTTTTGTTCAAATTTTACGAAACTTGATATGTACAATCACCATGATGTGTACATTTGCCTTTTGCTTGTTTCATACTCTCATTTGCAAAATTTATGAAAATTTTCGCCGTTTTCAACTTCGCCATCACACTTTTTGTTCTGCTCATAACTCTGACACTAGTTGTTAAAATTTTACGAAACTTGTTATGTACAATTACCATAATGTGTACATTTGCCTTTTGCTTGTTTCTTCTTTGATCAATGTTAAAAGTGGGGTTATATGAGTGAGCTGTGCTCGTTAATTCTCTTGTTATACAGGTTGTCAAGTGCCTCACCAAATGTAGTTTTATGTACAGTCATAATTTCTATTTTGTGACGCCACCAGGACCTTC
This sequence comes from Gibbula magus, assembly GCA_936450465.1. Classification (NCBI taxonomy): domain Eukaryota; kingdom Metazoa; phylum Mollusca; class Gastropoda; order Trochida; family Trochidae; genus Gibbula; species Gibbula magus. Next base: position 30,787,050 of record OW388297.1, on the reverse strand, counting down.
ACAACTACATGTGTATGACTGTATCATATATCATAATAATTTTGAAATAACGTTACTATATTTCTTATCAGTGATGGAAATACTCTGCATTATGAATATAATAATATTGTATATATACTTTTAGATATACAGTGGTGAGACAATGTTGAGTTGAATAATGACCACAATCGACAGACCATATAGAACTACTCGAATATTGTGGATCCTGATGATCATAATTGTAAACATTTATTGATCAGGGAGTATTGATTCCTAATCAAAATAGTGTAGAAGATCCAACTCTGACCTGGCATTAAATAGTGGATCATCAATGATGTCCTGCCCTAATTGGGGTCCCATGAATTTTCATGAAATAGTTCTTAATTATAATGAGCCCCTGACCTTCTCGCTTGAGATTAGTCAGAAAAATCTCAGATTGACTTCTTGCTCCTTACATCAGATTGTGTTGAGTACTGTTCTGTCGGCCAGAGTGGCGAAACCAGATAGAGGCCACAGTCTTCTCGCTGAACCTTGGCAGGATGTCTGGAATTAACTTGTAGGGAGGAAAGGCATAGGCTATTGTTACTTCCCAGGACATGGATAGAGCTTTGATGGTCAGGACTTGAGGGTCCGGAACCGGGCTCATGCATACTGGCAGTTGATGGTTCTGGCTCGTAGCAATCAAGTCCAATGAGGACGTTTCAAATTTGATTAAAGGCCTATAGATTTAAAGCCCATTCAGTTGAAATGACTTGGTTCCTTCTGGATAGAAAGTCGGCTGAAATGTTGAGTCTGCCTGGAATATGTCTTGCTTGAATCATCATACAGAACTTGTTGGCCAAGGCATAGAGCTGATGAGTGGCCTCCATGAGGTGGAGTGATCGAGGCCCACCCTGCCTGTTTGAGAAATGCGACGAATATCGAGTTGTCTGCCATGATGGTGATGCTTCTCTTAGAAAGCTCAGAGCGCAAGCACTCTGACTATAACCAGGAGTTGCAGAGTTTTGATATGGAATGATCTTTCCTCCTGATTCCATTAGCCTTGTAGGAGAGGCATCTGTGTACACAGGCACTTGAGGTGGAGGCAAACTAAATATCATGTTGGCATGCAAGGTCCATGACCTCAACTCCTGACAAACAGTCCTGGTATGAGCAATCTGAGTGTCAGTATAGGGTCAACCAGTATGGTGCAGGATGAGTCTGCCTCTGACTGTGAAGGCTTACTTTCATAGACGTTAGAGTCCAGAGTTGCGACAGAGTAACTTGTGGATCAAGTTGGTAGCTGCCAACTATCTCTCCATTGTGGTATTGATAGTAGCAGAGCCTGGCATCCAAGTGCGCCCCTAAGAACTTGATGTGGGGTCCTGATATCAACTCCAACTTGGCTGGATGAACTAACCAACCCAGATGAAGTTTAGTGTATTAAAGTTGATGTCAGAGTGTGTCTTGCCGGAAAATCATTTAAGTAGCTATGGATGGCAATGCATCTCGGATGGAGAAAGTGGCAGACAGATGTTGGTGATGATGATCTTGATGAAGAGCCATGGTGCAATCCACTGAAATGCCATGTGTCACTCTCCTGTAGCCACTCTCTGTTTGACTGTTGGCCCATGCAATCTGTGCAGCTTGTGGCAGACTCCAACCCATTTGATTTTTCCATCCTCAATAGCTTGACATGCAAGGGTTTCCCATTCTGACTCAATTCCTTGGCTTCTTCCTGGTGAGCTGAGCTCACACTAGGCCAGCCATGAGAGTCCGTAGTCCTGGCTTGACTACTTTGACTGTCAGGATCAGTGACCGAAGCAGGGTTAGTTGTTGGTTGTCCATGACCCCGTTGCCTGTCTGGTCACTAGTCAGCCAAACTCTCGCAAGCCGAGGCAGAACCGAGTTAGAAGAGTGAGTACACTCATGCTTCTTGTCTAATTTAGAAATAGAGCCGTCAACATCAACATTTAAGGAAGCCAAAAGGGACTTGAATGTATTTATGTCTAACAACCCTTAGAAGATCCATGAGGAGGAGGGGTGAGGATTTAAGGCGCTTCAGGAATTCAAAAGAGGATGACAAACTTAATCTTATTTGATTATTCATCCCTCCATTGTCTAGCAGCTTCCTGTCTATTCATTTATTTACATTTTATTGTTAGTTTTATATGACCTTCCTTTCAAAGAAATTACAATAAAGAATTGCACCAATAAATTTGTCGTCATCACTGATCAATAAAGCTAGCTGTAGATGTTTTCTGACATATCTAGCACAATGGGGTGACACTCAGGCTCTTGTCAAGTTGATAGATTTATTAACTCTGTTGAACATTACATGACACACCACTATTTGTGTTCTGTGACATTTATCTCTAAAAATTAATTGATTTTGCTTTTAACACCAGCATGACAAAAGATAGGGGCCATGAACTATTATTTTTTATTTTAGTAAATGTTGTCAAGGTTTGAGCTTTTCAGCCATCTACATGTATTAAATTAAAGTTGTACATCATACCAGATTGCATATTCATTTTCCTTTCAATGAAAGAATTTTTATCAAATTTAGCTTCAATACCAGTATTGTAGTTCAGAAAGTCATAAAATCTTGACTTAGTTATGTATTCCAGACAATCCCCTACCACCCAATACCTTTGGATTCATTGATTGAATATGAGTCATCCACAGCATATATGTTTATCCAACAAAAATGATTTTCCGAGGGACATGATAGACTATTTATTTTATCCCTGCTTCAATGTAACCCAGCTAAGTATATTATGCTTCATCTGTGGGTCCATCCGTCCTTCTGTCCGAAATGGTTCCCGGAGCATAATGGAAACTTCAAATATGGTATGGATGTTGCCTATGTGGTGATCCTTTTAGAGTTAGCAACTCAAGGGCGCCACATATTTTTTAAATTTGGACCAAAATAGGCCATATTTCTACATTTTGTTTCATTTCCAGAGCAAAACTTGTTAACTATGTGAATTAAATGTATCCAATTGTATTGTATGTTGTGGCGTTTTGTCTTTAAGGGCTTATATGTATACAACTCCAACAAATATTGGAATGAAAAGAGCCAAATATCCAGACTTAATTTTTTATCCTCAGATATGGAAGTTTCCAATGTAGTGGCATTGTGCTTTTCAGGGTTATAACTCCAGAGTGTTAACCAGAAGTTACCGTCATTTGATTGTTAAACTAAGGCAGGCACTTGTGAACTGTGCTTAATTTTGCCTTGAAAGTCTTATCTCAAAACCTTCCTAAGAAATCTGCTATTTCTGAGCTCAAAGATAGTCTCTAGTTCCTTCTCCATCATTCACTCAGTAGAGAAATTGTATGTTGGAATCTAATCAGGTTTATAAAAGGTTCACTCTGGAATATTTAATTAAACCTTCATTTTCTTTAACATTGTAATAGGGTTTTAGACTTCTTAAAAGGACTTAAGCTGCTGTTATAGATGTGTATTGCTATCATGATTCTTTTAAATTCTTTGACCTAGCTTTTATCTTATATGATTGTTGAATTTTGTTTATAACAATGCTGTTTAAGGTTAAGCATTCTTTAAGAAGTAAAAGCTTGAACTTCTTTGTGTAAGAACTTTAAAGTCTTACTATGATGTACAGGCGTTTTCTTAAGTTATTGTCTGATATAAACTGTTAGGAAGCTTGACTTAGTGTCCTTACTGGATTAAACTGGTGGTGATGAATATATATTATAATGACGACACTTTTTACCTCCACAAAATAAAGAAGTTGTATATCCATAAAAAGTTTGTTTTTCATCACTCCAACTTCTAGTCTGCCAATCAAGATGTTAATTGTTAATTTAGAGTTCAATTAAGAACTATAAAAAAAACCTTTCAAACAAATACGTTAAAGTAAAATTTGACACAAATAATAAACAAAATTTATTTCTGAAGGAAAACAACTTGAAGACTTGCAACATGAACTATTATCCTACTTGTACACCCATCTATAATGTATTTTTATTCTAACAGATGCTAATCTTGATGAATAATTGTCCACATATTTGCATTGTAAAACAACGAGGGTTGTAATTGGGTCAAATATATGAATGTCCAATTACGAATACTCTCCCTACATCGTTGTAGAAATCACGAGCTCAAGTAGTGGATAAAGTGATTGGATAGGTCAGTTGGTTTTTACCTCGCAGCGCCACATTAGCTTATTGGGATTTTTCTTAGGAACTGGATCCACTCGAATACAGAAATCTTGTGTATAGGCTCCATAGGCTAGTGTTGATTGTTTTTCGTTTATGAAAATGTTATCAGCTCCAAACTATGATTTTTAAAACTTCATGGTAAAATCAAACAAAAACCTTAAAAATTTACCAGTCTGGAGCAAAAGTAATAAGATACATCCTGTCAGACAGACCTTATTTCATACACTGTTATTCATCATGTGAATTGAAGATTTGATTACTCTATTAGGGGTTCAGTAAGAGGGTGTTGACCAAAATATATAACTCAGGGTTTTATTTGAGGTTATATGGTACACACTTTGCCCAAAGCTTGCTCTCCCAGTGGACAATTATTATCAGATAAGTCACTTGTAGAGAGAGTCCAAAATAGTTATTCAACATAATATATCATTGAAGGTTGACCAAGGATAGTCCTGTTTATTCTTGACATCAAATAATTTATTTGAACCTTGTGTTTTGCATCAGTTTCTGGCACTGCCTCCGTGAGTGGATCTGGAGGCTTGGATGTTCATCCGGTATGCACATGGCATGTTGCACATGCGTCACTAATGGCTACAATACTGCTGAAGCGCTGTTAAACATTATCCCACTCACTCACTGTAATCTTCCAGATATTATATAAATTGAAAACTAAATTATTGACAATGAAGTGAATAACACATTATACACTTAATTACTCATGGTGAGGTCATTATGTGAAATACAAGCACTCGAGACCTGACTCCAGAGGAGGTCTGACGTGACCGAGACCGCAGGTTGAGGTCAGGTCAGACCGCCAAGGGAGTCAAGTCTGAGAGTCCTTGTATTTCACATAATGACCTCACCACGAGTAATTAAGTGTTTTATTATACCGAAATTTTTGTTTTTCTTCTTCAGACTATAGTATGTATTTTCTTATTTGTCAAATCGAACCCATTAGCTGACGCCATCTTGAAAGCGAACGTTAAAACAAACAATCACGTAACAAATCACGTGACGAGTCAATATCTCAGGTCAGTGACAGAAATTTCTGTCACAAAACTGACCTCATCACTGGAATCGGAGGTCAATGTACAAATATATTTTTCGATCATGTGGTGTGAACTGGCCAATGATATTCTTACAAATTTAATAGAGGTATAATAATATTTTATAGAGTCTCCAGTGATTTAGTTTTTTTTATGAGCCCTAACCAATTTCAGGATCCACCCGAGTTGAAAAAATGAACAGGACTTACGTCTTGTGTTTATATGAAATCAAATATAATTGAAACAATAAACAGTCTGATCTTTCACTAAATGAAGTGTTCTCCAATTCATGCTGGTAAATGTTGTTGAAATCACAGTCACAATGAACGGTGCATTTGATTTCTGTCATCAATTGTTGCAAGGGATTTTTTATGATTGAATGGTATTGCCACCAACCTTTCTTAATATTTTAGAGAAGTAAGTTTTTCTATTGTTTTATTTTTATAAATTACATGCTAATCTTTTAAAGTATTCAACAACAAAAAAATCACTGCTTCAATAAGCATAAATTTAAATTTTGCATAAAATTGCACACCATGAAAATATATAAAATTACGGTACTTATGAAAAGGAGAAATTGTAAATCAATGCAGGAGACTTTCCCTGATTGTTATGCTCCCAATATGACTCTGAAAGAAGTAAATAATAACGGTCCAATCAAATCAAGACTTGCATGATCTACCAATATAGAAGCATTTCTCTTGTTCCTGCTGGATAATCAGCAGCTCATCTTCGGGTTAATTACCTAGTGTAAACTTATAGATTACTTGTAGAATTTCAGCAGGTGACGTGTCATACCCTTATCAGAGCGAGCACCTGTTGTGATAATCATCATGGTGCGGTTATCGTCAAGCCCAGGTAAGGTCACACAGGTAGATGGTGACAGGAATAGAAATAGATTACGCTCTCTGTGTGTCTCATCTTACTAAGCCTTGTTCAGCAGCATTAAGATGAAAGGGACAGGTACATTTGGATGACATTAATGTAATTAATACTGATAGAACCTGATGAGATTATTGATTAGCGTAATTCCATGAGAGAGACTTAAAGGTTTACTGAAGGTGCAAAGAACGTACGTTGCTTGATCATGGAGGTGTATTAAATATAAGCACGATTCATCTTGTGTTTCTGAAGAACTTTTGGGCCAAAAGCTACCTTGGAAACACATCTTGATGGACGTGTTAAAAAGAAATTCTAAAAGAGAAATCAGTACATCAGATTTACACTAAAGCTTTAATCCCAAAATCTTTAGTGGTCATGACAATTCATCCATTTATATGACTATTGGCCAACAAGTTTTTGCCTGAAGGCCTCAAAGGTTGATAGATTGTAAAATTCATGTAATATATTAAATAAACCTCTTTGTAGAGATTAATGCACAGACAGAATTGTTTTCAATCAATTTTTTTCCAGGAATAGAGAGAATGTTAACATTCTTGAACTAATAGAACCATTTGGTCACAATGTTACAGTGACTGCCTTGCCTCTGAATCATAAATAAATGTCCTGAGGGTTATCAAGAGCTACATACAACTCCAAGTTGTTTATAAAGACCTGATGCTAAGAATGTAAACGGTGCTCTTCTCAGGGTCAATAAAGAAAAAAATTGTACTCCGGAATCATTCTTGTATTCTTCCAGAAGTAATTGTTGTATTCTTCCAGAAGCAGTTGTTTTATTATTCTTCCAGAAGTAATTGTTGTATTCTTCCAGAAGTAATTGTTGTATTCTTCCAGAAGTTATTGTTGTATTCTTCCAGAAGCAATAGTTGTATTCTTCCAGAAGCAATTGTTGTATACTTCCAGAAGCAATTGTTGTATACTTCCAGAAGCAATTGTATTCTTCCAGAAGCAATGGTATTCTTCCAGAAGCAATTGTATTCTTCCAGAAGCAATAGTTGTATTCTTCCAGAAGCAATTGTATTCTTCAAGAAGCAATTGTTGTATACTTCCAGAAGCAATTGCTGTACTCTCTGTGTCCAGTCTGTTAAACCCTGAGCATTATTCTCCCATTCTGTGATACGAGGGTGGCATTAGAAAGCTGAGATTGATGATTGCATGAATCAGTGTATACATATTTTAACTTGTCACAAATATGCTGAATCCGCAATATCTATGTTAATAGTATTCATGGAAATCAAGCATTCTTTCCGTCGTTTAGTCTGCGACCAATCTGTCCTGGGAATCATAAGGAGTTTTTTTCTGATATGCTTGTCACATTAGATTTCTTTACCTTATGCCCGATTTCTCAGAAAACATAGAAACTGTATCACTGTTGGTGTCAGCAGACTGGTGGCACCATTCTTAGGCAATGGTATGTTTCTTGTAAATATACTGGCATGAAATAAAATATATATGCCAAGTATTCTTCTAAATGTGACACTGAGGGTGAGTTAACACATTTATTTAACACTTTCGTTATACCATAATGTTCGAGGAATGTTATAATAGTTTTATATGTCAGTTGACGTCTGTTGATTTTGCATTTTGCCGAAAATAATTAGATATGTTGAAGGGTCCCAAAGGCCAAAAAGTACTTTAGTAGATTCACAGACTTAAAGGCGTGTTTGTTGTGGTTTTTCTCTTAATTAAACATAGATGACATTCCGAATTGCTATAAGGTTAGTCTTCAGCTTAGTGATCATAAAACATGTATATTATTAGCATGTGTCTCCCCCCTTATGTAATAAATAATTTTATTACCCATGTGGTTGAAAATAACCGAGTTAATATTATTGATATGAGCACATGTGCACATATCACATTTGCCTTGCAATAATTGTTTCATCGTGACTTTCCATATTTCATCGTCTGTAACATCATAATATGATTGTTTGTGACGTCACTGTAACTTGCCGTCTCAAGAGAAGTGGGCTGTTTCCTGACCATTTTTAAGCCAATCAATTGGAATAAATGGGTAATAAATAAATTATTACACTCGAAAATGTGCCATATGACTTTTACGAAACTCGTGCAAATTTATGTATAACCCTCGCTCTCACTCAGGCAATGCAAAAATTGACACTCATTTCGTAAAAGTCATATGACACACTTCCTCTGGTAATAATCTCGATAAAAGTCTGGCTGATCATAGTCATAGCGCCAATGAATGGCTTTACTATATATTTTCTTTTTCAATGAATGTATGAAATATTTTTGTCAATTTGTCAATATAAGCTACCAAAAAACAACCCCAACAACAGGCTCCAACCACATTCATTTTTAATCATATATTAATTAGATGTATGTATAAATTTCATCTCAAACATAACTACAAATATCAGCATCAACTGTATTCAATATAGTGATTCAAACAAAGCATCAACTGTATTCAATATAGTGATTCAAACAAAGCATCAACTGTAGTCAATATAATGATTCAAACAAAGCATCAACTGTATTCAATATAGTGATTCAAACAAAGCATCAACTGTAGTCAATATAGTGATTCAAACAAAGCATCAACTGTATTCAATATAGTGATTCAAACAAAGCATCAACTGTATTCAATATAGTGATTCAAACAAAGCATCAACTGTATTCAATATAGTGATTCAAACAAAGCATCAACTGTATTCAATATAGTGATTCAAACAAAGCATCAACTGTATTCAATATAGTGATTCAAACAAAGCATCAACTGTATTCAATATAGTGATTCAAACAAAGCATCAACTGTATTCAATATAGTGATTCAATATAGTGGTTCAAACAAAGAATCAACTGTATTCAATATAGTGATTCAAACAAAGCATCAACTGTATTCAATATAGTGATTCAAACAAAGCATCAACTGTATTCAATATAGTGATTCAATATAGTGGTTCAAACAAAGAATCAACTGTATTCAATATAGTGATTCAAACAAAGCATCAACTGTATTCAATATAATGATTCAATATAGTGGTTCAAACAAAGAATCAACTGTATTCAATATAGTGATTCAAACAAAGCATCAACTGTATTCAATATAATGATTCAATATAGTGGTTCAAACAAAGCATCAACTGTATTCAATATAGTGATTCAAACAAAGCATCAACTGTATTCAATATAGTGATTCAAACAAAGCATTAATTGTATTCAATATAGTGATTCAATATAGTGATTCAAACAAAGCATCAACTGTATTCAATATAGTGATTCAAACAAAGCATCAACTGTATTCAATATAGTGATTCAAACAAAGCATCAACTGTATTCAATATAGTGATTCAAACAAAGCATTAACTGTATTCAATATAGTGATTCAAACAAAGCATCAACTGTATTCAATATAGTGATTCAAACAAAGCATCAACTGTATTCAATATAGTGATTCAAACAAAGCATCAACTGTATTCAATATAGTTATTCAAACAAAGCATCAACTGTATTCAATATAGTGATTCAAACAAAGCATCAACTGTATTCAATATAGTGATTCAAACAAAGCATCAACTGTATTCAATATAGTGATTCAAACAAAGCATCAACTGTATTCAATATAGTTATTCAAACAAAGCATCAACTGTATTCAATATAGTGATTCAAACAAAGCATCAACTGTATTCAATATAGTGATTCAAACAAAGCATCAACTGTATTCAATATAGTGATTCAAACAAAGCATCAACTGTATTCAATATAGTGATTCAAACAAAGCATCAACTGTATTCAATATAGTGATTCAAACAAAGCATCAACTGTATTCAATATAGTGATTCAATATAGTTGTTCAAACAAAGAATCAACTGTATTCAATATAGTGATTCAAACAAAGCATCAACTGTATTCAATAGAGTGATTCAAACAAAGCATCAACTGTATTCAATATAATGATTCAATATAGTGGTTCAAACAAAGAATCAACTGTATTCAATATAGTGATTCAAACAAAGCATCAACTGTATTCAATATAGTGATTCAAACAAAGCATTAATTGTATTCAATATAGTGATTCAATATAGTGATTCAAACAAAGCATCAACTGTATTCAATATAGTGATTCAAACAAAGCATCAATTGTATTCAATATAGTGATTCAATATAGTGATTCAAACAAAGCATCAACTGTATTCAATATAGTGATTCAAACAAAGCATCAACTGTATTCAATATAGTGATTCAAACAAAGCATCAACTGTATTCAATATAGTGATTCAAACAAAGCATCAACTGTATTCAATATAGTGATTCAAACAAAGCATCAACTGTATTCAATATAGTGATTCAAACAAAGCATCAACTGTATTCAATATAGTGATTCAAACAAAGCATCAACTGTATTCAATATAGTGATTCAAACAAAGCATCAACTGTATTCAATATAGTGATTCAAACAAAGCATCAACTGCATTCAATATAGTGATTCAAACAAAGCATCAACTGTATTCAATAGAGTGATTCAATATAGTGGTTCAAACAAAGAATCAACTGTATTCAATATAGTGATTCAAACAAAGCATCAACTGTATTCAATATAGTGATTCAAACAAAGCATCAACTGTATTCAATATAGTGATTCAATATAGTGGTTCAAACAAAGAATCAACTGTATTCAATATAGTGATTCAAACAAAGCATCAACTGTATTCAATATAATGATTCAATATAGTGGTTCAAACAAAGAATCAACTGTATTCAATATAGTGATTCAAACAAAGCATCAACTGTATTCAATATAATGATTCAATATAGTGATTCAAACAAAGCATCAACTGTATTCAATATAGTGATTCAAACAAAGCATCAACTGTATTCAATATAGTGATTCAAACAAAGCATTAATTGTATTCAATATAGTGATTCAATATAGTGATTCAAACAAAGCATCAACTGTATTCAATATAGTGATTCAAACAAAGCATCAACTGTATTCAATATAGTGATTCAAACAAAGCATCAACTGTATTCAATATAGTGATTCAAACAAAGCATCAACTGTATTCAATATAGTGATTCAAACAAAGCATCAACTGTATTCAATATAGTTATTCAAACAAAGTATCAACTGTATTCAATATAGTGATTCAAACAAAGCATCAACTGTATTCAATATAGTGATTCAAACAAAGCATCAACTGTATTCAATATAGTGATTCAAACAAAGCATCAACTGTATTCAATATAGTGATTCAAACAAAGCATCAACTGTATTCAATATAGTGATTCAATATAGTGGTTCAAACAAAGAATCAACTGTATTCAATATAGTGATTCAAACAAAGCATCAACTGTATTCAATATAATGATTCAATATAGTGGTTCAAACAAAGAATCAACTGTATTCAATATAGTGATTCAAACAAAGCATCAACTGTATTCAATATAATGATTCAATATAGTGATTCAAACAAAGCATCAACTGTATTCAATATAGTGATTCAAACAAAGCATCAACTGTATTCAATATAGTGATTCAAACAAAGCATTAATTGTATTCAATATAGTGATTCAATATAGTGATTCAAACAAAGCATCAACTGTATTCAATATAGTGATTCAAACAAAGCATCAACTGTATTCAATATAGTGATTCAAACAAAGCATCAACTGTATTCAATATAGTGATTCAAACAAAGCATCAACTGTATTCAATATAGTGATTCAAACAAAGCATCAACTGTATTCAATATAGTTATTCAAACAAAGTATCAACTGTATTCAATATAGTGATTCAAACAAAGCATCAACTGTATTCAATATAGTGATTCAAACAAAGCATCAACTGTATTCAATATAGTGATTCAAACAAAGCATCAACTGTATTCAATATAGTGGTTCAAACAAAGCATCAACTGTATTCAATATAGTGATTCAAACAAAGCATCAACTGTATTCAATATAGTGATTCAATATAGTTGTTCAAACAAAGAATCAACTGTATTCAATATAGTGATTCAAACAAAGCATCAACTGTATTCAATAGAGTGATTCAAACAAAGCATCAACTGTATTCAATATAATGATTCAATATAGTGGTTCAAACAAAGAATCAACTGTATTCAATATAGTGATTCAAACAAAGCATCAACTGTATTCAATATAGTGATTCAAACAAAGCATTAATTGTATTCAATATAGTGATTCAATATAGTGATTCAAACAAAGCATCAACTGTATTCAATATAGTGATTCAAACAAAGCATTAATTGTATTCAATATATTGATTCAATATAGTGATTCAAACAAAGCATCAACTGTATTCAATATAGTGATTCAATATAGTGGTTCAAACAAAGCATCAACTGTATTCAATATAATGATTCAATATAATGATTCAAACAAAGCATCAACTGTATTCAATATAATGATTCAATATAGTGATTCAAACAAAGCATCAACTGTATTCAATATAGTGATTCAAACAAAGCATCAACTGTATTCAATATAGTGATTCAAACAAAGCATCAACTGTATTCAATATAGTGATTCAAACAAAGCATCAACTGTATTCAATATAGTGATTCAAACAAAGCATCAACTGTATTCAATATAGTGATTCAAACAAAGCATCAACTGTATTCAATATAGTGATTCAAACAAAGCATCAACTGTATTCAATATAATGATTCAATATAGTGATTCAAATAAAGCATCAACTGTATTCAATAGAGTGATTCAAAGAAAGCATCAACTGTAGTCAATACAGTGATTCAAATGCAACTTTTCCAGAAGAGAGGGACCAGCTTACAGGGAGATGGCTCATGGATTCAGCGTCAAGTTTGGTTTAATGATCCATGTGTAGCCTCATGAATAATGAAGGGAAATACATATTGCCATAGAATCCATGATTTCCCCATGCATCACCTCAACACATATTCTCTCTGGTTTTATGATTTGTTGTGTGAAACTGAAATGTTGTAATCAATGTTGAACTGACACGAACTATTGTAAATCAGTTTCATTGATTTGTATGTTGTTTTTTTGTTGTCTAATATATAAGATTCCAATTTTGCTTAAATTCACTAGCTGTAGCACGTTTTTTGCGTATTGTTTTTCTCTCATTTGCAATTTACCATATCTAAAACTCCACTCTGAGTGGTTAGGTGTGGCTACATCAGTCAGATCACTTGAATTGCCTTTGAGCAGCCATTTTGATGTGAACACCTTAAAATAGCCACTCAATGGGAAATGAACTTGCAAGAATTAGTCGAATCATGTACATTCGTTTCAGAACCCTTTTTACTTATTCAGGAGTATTATTTAGCCATTGGTAACACTAAATTACCTTTTTGTAAGAGCTTTTATGTCAGTAAGAAAGCATGCACATTTAAACTATTTATCTGTGGGTGCCAGAATATTTCAGATTTCCTAAGTGCTAGCAATGGTTAAACTTTGATGATTTGCTTCATTGGAAGAATTATAGATGTCAATCACCCAGAATGATAATGCACGAAGTTATCAGTCGATAGAGAGTTGAAGAATTATAATTCCTGAAATTAAAACAAACAGGAATGAGTTTCAATTAAGTCATTCTGCAGATAGAGTTGAAGAATTATAATTCCTGTAATTAAACCAAATTGGAATGGTTTACAAGGCATTCTGCAAATAGAGTTGGAGAATTATAATTCCTGTAATTAAAACAAACAGAAATTAGTTACAAGTCATTCTGCAAACAGAGTTGAAGAATTATAATTCCTGTAAACCATGTATGAATGGTAGGACACTAACTAATTCAGCAAAGTGTTGAAATGTTAAATGCATATAAATTGAGTTTTGCCAACTTCATTATTGCGTTAATTCTGTCTCTCACAACTTGACCTTGCTGTTTGTGAAGGTCACCTTAATTTGACTTTTTTGCTGCCAACGATTCCTCTGGGCCCACAGTGTCAACTGGTAAGTCACTTACAGCAACCAGGTGCTTTCCTACTTCATCCCATCCATCAACCTCTGACAGGGACAGTTTAGTTTTCTCTGGAGCTGGACATGTTCTTCTAAACCTACCCATAATGCCATAGTTCAGAGAACCTTTCCTTCTTCTTATTGTCCCATTCTCATCGACTGCTTCGTCTAATTGCTCGTTTACTTACAAGAACTTGTCACTCTCCAGCTTGAAACTTTCTTGCAATTTGCAGTTAGTTTCCTGGACATATTTTCTAGATCATAGATCTTTCCAGTCTTTTTCTCTTTCTATATTCTTACAATGTGTCAGTGTTTGGCAAGTGTGATAGAGCTGTCTCCCAGATATTGTATATTCCTTATCAGCTTTCTATACTCCTTCTTATCCACGTTCCTACTTCATGATGTGTCAGCCTAGTGTGAAATGTCTTTCTTTTATGGCTGTAGACGTATTCAGTGGTTTGAGTCAATTGAAATCTCTTGGCTTTCTACTTTCTTTCTCGATATTCTCCCCTATGTGTGAATTTATTCATTTCTTTCCTCACCAGACATATCGCACAGCTGAGAGGGATATCCAATTGAAAACTGTGTGTTCTCCAGCATGCGCTTGTCAGTCCTGATTGATGTGGTTGAACTATATTAGAATTTGCTCTTTAACCCTTAAAGGGAAAGTTCTATCACCGATCTATCGGCAGCATCCCCCATTTTGGATTTTTGACATTTCTTGAAATGAAAACACGCTGTAAATTTACCCAATTTCAATTTTTTGTAATAATAAAACATATACACTGATAGAACATTCACATAGTTTAACAAATGACATATCATAAAACTAATAAACACTATGCTGTTAGGCCGTAGCGAAGTTTTCCCCACTCGCAGTGCCGATGAATGGCTTCAATTCTCATTGTTTTTATTTTTCAACAAATGTGTGTTTGTCTTTATCAAGTTGTGAAATGTAAAGTCATCAAAGTATTAACTTCATTAATATATTTCAGTTTGACTATGTTTTAATCATATATTAATAGCATATATGTGTAAACGGGAATATCCTCTGGAATTTCGTTTCCACAAAAAATACCCCGATAGAACCCTCCTTTTAACTTACGGCCCCAGACATGGTCCGGGATGGCAATAAACAATTCCTATGTACCCTGTACTGGATCCCGGTTACCAGACTTAGAATTTAAATCGACTGTCTACCAGGGAACTAGCCCTGGCCGCGATCTACGTGTCGAGTTGTCTCCGGGGGTCGCTCCATGAGAAGCTCTGTATTATGTATTATGTCAATGTCCGGTCGAAATGTCCAGCAAAAATCTCACCAAATTGCGTGTGCATTGTTGACCCCGTAACGCATGGATAATTAGCTTTACAAAAGGCCAATGTTGTAGGGCTTCGCTCCGAAGCCTAATCTCCCTGGGCCCTAATTATCACTCACGTGTTTGCATTGCCTCAGGCCCCACACGCTATCTATGACTATGCCCCTATTACAGGACCATTTTGCGGTAACCTGCCTTACTCGTGCACTTCATATCATCTGAACCTATTGGTTGTTTTCAAATATTTTTATGCCAAAATAAAGGGGAAAGAATAGCCTACAATCCCATTTAAAATTCGAAAATGTCAAAAAATAATAAAGACACCGCAAGCGCCGCGAAAAAGTCATGTTTACAATTCATAAATTTTGAAACAATCGGCGCTTTTCACAACTTCTTGCACAAATTAATTATCACTGCTAAACTACTGAATGCATTTTCATAATTTTTATATCACAATAAACCGAATAGAATAATCTTTTATTCTATATAAAATGTGCATATTTATTCACAGAAATAAAAATACAACTTACCGTTTTGAGGTAAAAAAACCTCTAAATCTCTAAAACCAAACGACACTCAAACTAATCAACATATTTACATGAGATATGGTTTGAGGTAAGCATTTATTGGAGAGGTCAAACAACATGACCATATTTGGGTTGACATGTGCTTATTTGTCAATTGGTTTGAGATTATGATTTCTTGGAAAAGTGTGATGAATGAAGTTTGCAGTGCCGCATAAAAGTTGTAAGTATTTACGATTTTATAGGTGGAAATAAAAACAAACTTTACATGGCTATGGAATTATAACCAAAGATCGCATTCTAATATAGTTTATATCATTGTGAAGACAAACATCTTGTCTTCAATTCCGTATATAACTTGAATTTTTTTGTTTCGTATTTATGATATTATGAGGCCCGAATTAAAGACAATCTTTCGTAAGTAATAGAATAAAAACGAAAAATCATAGAAAATGCATACAAAGTCGTGGGTATGAATTAACCATTTGTGTACAGGTGCCACGACTTGAATTTGTATTGAACGCCCGTATATAGTCTGTTTTCACCATGTAGATGCAATATATTTCGTAAAAACGGTACCGGAATTGCTGCCTTGAATATTCTGCCAGGAGAGCTAATTAGTGCCTAAGCCAAAATACTGCTGTGAGCTGGAGGGTCTGTGTAAAATAAAAATGCGCAACTAAAGGGTTAACAATAACTTCATTTCTCTTGTGCAAATTGTATTGAGTTAAAGATTGCTTTCTTGTTCCTTTCCAGATTGTCAAATTATAAACATGGAGGCACTACTATTATTATTCGAGTAATCTTGTAATTATTGCATAAACATTCCCCCTGGACTGGGTTGCCTTTATCTCGACTTGAGGAGAGATACAGAGAGAAATAGAAAAAATAGAATCTTATTGGAAATTGGGAGAGATTTTATGAATGCTTCATCTGTATTTGCTGTAATCATTGGTACCGGTATTACATAATGATCATGAAGACAATATTTTAATCGGCAAAGAAACATGAAGGTTGTGTATTCCTGTGTAAATATAAAATTAGTGCACACATATACTAAATTTTTAACTTGTGACTTTTGTTGTAAAGTTTAAATTCCAATCATTGTTGGGCTTCAGTTAATGAAACTTGAAGAAACTTCTCACATCTCAGTGCCTCATGCATGCTTGTGTATCACAAAACCATTTGCTTATCTTCACCAAACCACTTCTAAATACTGAGATCTTGAACATACTCTTTTTAACAATCATACATTTAAAGAGAGGGTTCTATTGTTTTTTTTGGTGGAAACAATAAAAATTTGAGGGATATACCCTTTTACACATATAATTATATTCACGTGGAAAAGAAACGTTTCCACATGTTTAGCTCATCAGGCCTGGGATGCATTTTACAGATACAAACTGATGTTTGCTTCATTCAAACATGATACTCATTTGTGTTTTGAAATCAAATCTGTACGTGTTTTTATCTATAAATAACTATGTGTGAGCCATCCTTCAACAGCATTTTAACTGCATTTAATTTAATGAACCTCCTCTCACACAGTTGGTGATATCTGAATTAGCAATATGTACCTGTCAAGGCCTATTTGTCTAACTAATAGTCATAAATTTTTGTCAGTCTGATTAAAATCGACGGTTTTCCGTGGAATAAAAAAATGCAAAATAGTCCATCTACCGGGATACGAACTCGCTCGTGGGTTTCCACGCCAAACCGTCTGAAAGCACCCCGTACACTAGCGTGTTCGGGCCCAATTCAGCTAGCCAATCAAAAGATGCCCAACAAATGCTTTCGGTGCGAGAAACTAGGGGCAGATAACTCCAAACAGCTATCCTTTTGTCTGTTCCGAATGCTTTCAAAACCGCAACCGTTTAAATACTATGATGTGATTGGTCAGCTATTTGACTGGGTTTTGGCTGCGCTAAACTGGTTCTGAACACACGTCTATACGGGGTGTTCTCAGACCTTGTGGCGAGGAATCTACAGAACCTGTTCGTATCCCGGCAGATGCAAAATTTTGCAAATTTTATTCCTCGGAACAAGGTCGATTTTAATCAGACTGAAATTTTTGTTAACTTTGGTTTATATGATAAACTACCTTAGACTATAAAGCATGCAAAAGGCTTATCTACAGAGCCAATGGCTCTATTTGTTAACATCTTCGATCTTTGATATGCAATAATGCAGTTCCTATGATCTACAGAACCAATGGCTCTACTTTAAAGAGAGTATGAAATAAAATACGGCTGTCGGAGAAAGTAGATTTTGAATTCAGTCAATAGACACATGCTTCATTAAGAAATACTCATAATTTCATACACCAGAGTATGATACTTTCATTATTTTGACTGTTCAAACACACTTGGGGTGCCAAAATCGCTTTTTACTGGACATAATGTTTGGTATTTAAGGTAAAATTTTATGAAATATGGAAATTATGTTATTGTATGAAGTTGTTGACATAAATAACCTGCTTCTCCTTAAATTTGTTGACGCATCTTTACTGCAGGACTTAACAATACAGGCTGAAGAGCCCGTTTTGACTCTCCTGTCTCGTCTAGTTAAGGAGATTCGAAAACAAAGATTTCTTAAAACGTGTATTTCTCAAAAATATGAACAGATAATGTTTTGAAATTTCAAACTCAGTTTTGTTGACTCCTGGAGACACCTGGTCAACATTTGTTGACCATTCCGTTGCTTACTGGTCCGTTTTGCGGCCAAAATGTTCCTTTCAAGCAATTTGTCGCCCGCTTTATAGGATATGAATTTAGTATTAGAGGATATGAATTTGGTTTAATAGATGATATGAATTAAGTTTAATAGATGATATGAATTCAGTTTAGGAAGGTTTTGTACTATTGTGTGGATTTGTGATCTGATTAATGGTATATTAGTACAGTTACCATTTGTATGGTACGCCTGAGTGCTGAAATTTCCTGCAATACATCCTCGTCAAAAAGCATGCTCGAAGCAATGTTTTTGTGGCTTATCACATTCTTGCAAAAATGGAAGGAATATGCCTTATCCTAAATATGGAATGATGCAACTCATCTACCATTAAGTTCAGGGGAGATGAATGACTCTAATATGGTAAAGTGACCATTTGCAACCCACAAAATAAGATTATCTAAAAAAATCATAATGTGTGGGTTATTAACTTAAGCTTGTTGCCGGGAACAATTCATTTTATGAAGACGTTTTCAAGCCAGTGGCATCAAGGGAGGTATTTTACTGCAGCTTCTTTCACTTGCGTTCTTCTTCAATGGAACACGTTTTTACTATATTTTGTTTACTACATACATTCCTTACATACTGTGCAATGACATATTGAATTTTATCAGAGAAATAAACTATCAAGCTGCAGTGACGATATCTGAAGTTTTCACTGAAACCGTGTATTGATGATAATATATATCAATGACCAGTGACAATTATATAATATAGCATCACTGACCAGTAGGTGGAACTACTTCCTGGCATATAAACAAATGAGCAGTACTTGGTTTCATGAAAGCAATTTTTAATTACATATAATTGTTAAAATTATATAATGAATGGAATTGTAAATGGAGTTTGTAAAAGTACCAATTTTATTTTATTTTGTGAAACGGGTGAAATTGATATTTCATTCATGCATATATGAAAATCAGTGATGTCTGTTGAGAAAAAGGTTGTTGATGACTGCTGACTTCTGGTTTAGCATGAACATGTCTCACCTCCTAGCTATAGCTGTGTTTAAAGAGCCATCACGGATGTTGATGAAACTATCAAAAATTTTCCAAAACTCCATCTCCGTGAAATAAATACACTTAAATTTTCCCTGATTTTTCCAACTTAAAATAAGCCGAGAAATTGCATTAATTAGTAAAGGTGTTTTCCAGTCTAAATATGGATCCAGTCTATTATTTTCAAGCGCAAAGCATTATGGTCTAGCTCACACACAGTAAACAAAGACACGAAAGAATAACAAAAAATATGAGCAATGAAAGATATCGAAATATATTTTTTCTTGGCGGTGATTTATTTACTATTTCATTTAATTATGTATTTGCTACAGATATTGGAATAATTGTTTTACCCAACTAGGTATTTTTCTTGAATTTTATAATTAATGAGAGTAAAAATTTGTCATAATTTGCTGGTCTTAACTCAATAAAAAGAACATTAAACAGGAAATAATTTGTATATTCTCAGGACATTTAGAAACATTGTTGTAAAGCAATCGTCACATTCAGTAATGTGTGACAAGGGTAACTTGCAAGAGAGACACGTGAAGCACGTGCAGCATATGGGTTGTTATGGCGACTTGCGCTAGAGACGAGCCTTCACGCTTCGGAAGCGCTTGCTGTTTGTGTAGTACGTATTACGCAAAAAAAGGGGATTCTGTTAATATATGTCAGTTACCCTTAGCGCGCGCTAGTCGAAGTGGTACTTCTCTTTGAAACCAAATTGCAATACATTGTCGTGATATGAAAATTATTTAACATATGCCATGTTGTATAGATAAAAGATTTCTCTGGCGAATGACGTTATAAGTATATATTCCAAAAAATTGAAATACTAACATCCGTGATGGCTCTTTAAGCTAGCTTGGCTAAATTTTATCATCAATAATATTTCTTTGAAACTTGATAAATATGTTTCCCTTGACATATTTGACCATTGAAACAAAATCATATTCTTTGAAAATAACATGTTTCTCATGACCATCTCGTGTTAATTGCAGATGTAGATGATAAGATCTACCTTCAAGCATAGGCTTGCAACACACCATCACCTCATTTAGAATGAAACTTAATACACTATATACATAAAATCATAATTGTTGATGTCTAGTCACCATGACAAATTGAGATAATTTGCCCTAGGTCGTCATATGAAAAATGTGAACCTCGATATGATTTCTCTTGTAGGTGAATTTTTTTAAACATATATATATACATATTTATGGCAATACATGAGTAAATGTCTGATTATCAAGGGAGAGCACTCTAGCAACCACAATACCACCAGAGCTTTCTGCCTGACCTTTACTTCAGTCTGTTCCATACATATATTTTTCTCCGCTAATTCTGACATAACAACTGAGCTTAAGTCCTACTTTCTGAATTTTCTCTTTGTGAATTTTAATGTTTTATCTTAGCAACATGCCTAATACAGTGATACATACTTCTCATGAGCATGAAGTTTAAAAATCTTTTGAAATGTTTTAAATTTAAAATAAAGATTAATATTATAGCAATCAATTGTCTTTACAGTTTTTCTTATTTTGAAATTGTACAATATGTTTAGTACAAAGTGTAATCTGTCATTACCTGAAAACAAGACATTACCGAGAGAATCAATCAGTACTCCCTTGCATGATAAAATGCATTGCTGTAAAGGTATAACTGATGATCAACACTAATGGCTGTCCTGGAACTAGCTCTCTACACCTCCAGCTTTCTATATATACCGTAGTGGGATTCATTTTGTCTTACATAGTCAAATACATTAGAATGATATCAAATACATTCGTGTTAAATCATGTACATTAGTATGATATCAAATACATTAGTGTTAAATCAAGTACATTAGTATGATATCAAATACATTAGTATGATATCAAATACATTAGTGTTATATCAAATAAATTAGTATGATATCAAATTCATTCATATGATATAAAAAACAATAGGATGGTAATATTAAAAGAATTGGTATGATATCAAATACATTAGTGTGATATCAAATGCATTAGTATGAGGTTATCAAATACATTAGCATGATGTCAAATACATAATTATGATGTTATCAAATGCATTAGTATGATATCAAATACATTTGTACAATGATAACAACTGCATAAGTATGATGATGATGATATGAAATGCATAGTTATGATGATATCAAATACATTAGTATGATGATAACAAATGCATAATTATGATGATATTAAATAAATTAGTATGATGATATCAAATACATTAGTATGGTCATATCAAATGCATTAGTATGTTGATATCAAATACATAAATACGATGATATCAATTGATTAGTGTGATGATATAAATGCATTATTGTGATATCAAATTTATCAGTATATGTGTCAAAAGCAATGGCATGGTGGTATCACATGCATTCGTTCGATGATATCAAATACAATTGTATGATAATATATGTAATTTATTATACAATTATAGACTGGTGATGAGGTCAATACCTGTTTTTATGGACCCGAGAAAACAATATTGACCAAGGACGAAGTCCGAGGTCAATATTGTTTTCTCGGGTCATATTATAGACTGGTGATGAGGTCAATACCTGTTTTTATGGACCCGAGAAAACAATATTGACCAAGGACGAAGTCCGAGGTCAATATTGTTTTCTCGGGTCCATAAAAACAGGTATTGACCTCATCACCAGTCTATAATTGTTTTATTATGTATCTAATACAGAAATGAAAGGAAAACAATGAAATACATTCAAAAATCTAATTTGCTTTAAACAGCTGGTACTACAGTCATATGACGTCATGCAACAATCGGTTGACGTCATGCAACAATCGTTTGACATCACCCAAGTCAATACGGCTTTTGGTCGGACTCTGCTGGAGTCAATATGCTTTTCTGTCGAGGGTCACTTGATGGCCTCTCGACCAATCATAGTGCTTGAAAATATGCTCACATAATAAAAAATAATATCAAATACAATAGTGATATCGAGGTGAGGTCAACAACATTAGAATCTATGTTGATACATAAGCTAGACAAAAAAAAGAAGTATGCATCTTCATGTTTTAAAAAGATCTTATGTTCAGTAAATCTCCTGTTTATGCTCATAGAGTGAATATTTGAGTGATATATTTGTTTGATTTTGGTGAAAGATTCAGAAATTGTATTTTATATTCTACATTTGTGATTAAAAAAAGGACAACCTTGTTGATTCTGAAAGTAATTCATTTGAAAAACATTAGAGCTGTCAGCAAGTCAATATGTATATCAGGGAATGTTTAACATTGTTATAGCTGGAGGTACAACTCGGTGGGCCATGAGTTGATGAGAACATTAAACCATGTCTGTCTGGGAAGCTCTATAAGCTTGTGTTCCCCATGCTCTGTCTGTCTGGGGATGTCCTCCGTATATTCTGTGTTTCTTATTTCCTGACAAATTGTAACTATCCTTCCTGAACAAAAATATTAAATGGTTTTCTTTTAGTTGTCAGCTCACCTTTTGTGTCATGTTTGTGATAAAAAGGGATTTTAACAACTTGAAAAACACATTTTGAAATAATGAAACATTACACAAATATTTTGAATAAGTGTTAAATCATGTATATCTAATGCACAAACATTGCATCATTTGGATGATCTAGGGGAAGGGATTTGTTTATAAAGTCTGATGAGCTACAGAACCCACAGCTCTATTTTTCTTTTTGCTCCTGTTTGCCTTCTTTTAGCACAAACATCCTGGAGATGAGAAACACAAAATGCAGTCAGAACGGCTTGTTTTACATAGATGTCAGTGGTCATCTCTGATTTTCAGACACGATCACAAATGAGATGAGATATTGAAGAGTAATTTCTCAGAGTTTAGCCTTTAAACTCTGAAGCAGGGGTCTATTTATAAATATGGATCAGGTTGTATCCAGTGAAATCTGATGACACACCAGGGTCAGAGAATGGTGACACAGGAGAAATTGGATCGTTAGTCCAGGGTAATTTTATCTTTGAATAAATCCATCGTTTAGGCAGAGTAGAAAGAAATGAGAATGATTTGTGGGTGAGCGAGTGTGATGGCAATGTACATAAGAAGCTGCTGTGATTCCCTGCTGACCTGCTCCGGTCTCTGTCTTCCCCCCATTACATTTATTCATGGCTTTACCTTTGCCAATATACAGAACAATGTGCCACTGTCTGTACAACCCGTGTCGATCAAGCAGTGGACGATGAAAGCGGTGATCAAGCAATCGCCCACTCTTTAAGCCATAGGATGACAGTCCTCTTTTGCCTTCGAAAGGTTTTCCATTTCTATGGTAATTTTCCGATTGAACAATCATATTATGCAATTGATTACAATGGGTGATTCGATTTCCAATTTTTTTCGTGATATATCGTCTGACTGTGGGTCTTCTGTTCTAATGAATACCAGGCTGACTTTTCTCTACGATGCATTTATACGTCGTTGAAAGTGACATCAAGAAGCTCAGTGCTGATGCCTGCTTCAGTTCCTTCCTGTCGATGGACCGAGGACCTGGATTATCTTCGCCAGCTGAACAGCTGCACTTTGTGGTCAAATCAAAAGAATCTGACGATTGGGATGCAATACAAATGAAACCAATTTGCAGTTTCCTGTTTTAACTTGTGTTGAATACATGTGTTTATTCATTAAGTTTATGCAACATTAAACAATTGCAGGAACAGATTGCTGTGTCAGCAGTTTCATCTGTTGTGTAGCCCATCTAGCAAAAGGCTGTTCCCTCACAGATGCAGAGGCAAAGAGATAACTTTTCCACAAACTAGATGCAAATTGTGGTCAACAACGTCAATGTTGGCTAACACTTGTTTGAATTTCCATAATATTGTTTTTAAGTGACACTGTGACAAATATTGGATATGTCCAAACGATGCTGTCCAAAACATATCATTGATGAAACGTATGGTTTCGTTAAGATTCAGTACCTGTAACCGTATAAATTTTAAGGGATAAAATTGGTACTAAGTCCAACATATATTTTTTCTGCAGTTTTTTAGCATTTCAGCATTAGACCTATGGAACCAATTTCACTTTTTGCTCTGGAAAATTAATGGCTGATGATGTTTTTGCAAGAAAAGTTTGTAAATTATGTAAAAGGTATTGCGGACAATAGCACTGACATTGTGTTTAGGTGAGACAATGAGTAGATGAGACAATGAGTTGGTGAGACAATGGGTAGATGAGACAATGAGTTGACAATGAGTAGGTGAGACAATGAGTAGGTGAGACACTGTCTGTGAAGGACGATAAATAGAAAAAATAACGCTGCCAACAGTTTCAGAATAAGACAATGATGACACTGCCACTGATTCAGGTTGAGAGAATAATGATGCCACTACTGTGTCAGGACAAGACAATGCTGACAATGGCATGGTGTTCAGGTAAAATAGTGATGACACTGGCACTATGTCAGGAAAAGACAATGCTGACACTGACACTTTGTAAGGTAAAGACAATGCTGACTCTGACACTCTTAGGCAATGCTGAAACTGGAACTCGTAGGCAATGCTGACACTGGCACTATGTCAGGTAAAGTCAATGCTGACACTGACACTATGTCAAGAAAAGACAATGCTGATACTGGCACTATGTCAGGAAAAATCAATGCTGACACTGGCGCTATGTCAGGAAAAGACAATGCTGACACTGGGACTATGTCAGGAAAAGACAATGCTGATACTGGCACTATGTCAGGAAAAGACACAATGCTGACACTGACACTATGTCAAGAAAAGACAATGCTGACACTGGCACTATGTCAGGTAAAGTCAATGCTGACACTAGCACTATATCAGGAAAAGATAATGCTGACACTGACACTCTAAGACAATGCTGACACTGACACTCTAAGACAATGCTGACACTGACACTCTAAGACAATGCTGACACTGACGCTCTAAGACAATGCTGACACTGACACTCTAAGACAATGCTGACACTGACACTCTAAGACAATGCTGACACTGGCACTCTAAGACAATGCTGACACTGACACTCTAAGACAATGCTGACACTGGCACTGTTGTGGGAGACTCCTCCTCTTGTACTTGTACTGACTGTATTGTATTGATTTTAGCGGAGCGGCTGTGATGTGACGTGACCTTTCCACAGTGGTTCTCCTCTCTCTGTATATATTCTCTACATTAATTGAAACAAGGAGCTCACCTCAACATATTGATTAGCGCACAGTGACTAAAAATACACTACAATAATGAAATGTCAGAAATATTCAAAATAAATTGTACCAGGAGCGACCAATGAGCATCAACGGGTGTTTACCGCCTCAAGTAGCCAGAGGCTGTCGTTTAGACCATTGCGATCATGACAATCTGCCAGTGGTATTAGTTTGTTGTTTATAAACTATGCTTGTCCTGATGTTGTCCATGATGAGATGGCTTCCGTGGCAACTTGAGATAGATGGATAATGTTTAGCTGATTGTTCTCCCGCCTTGTCAGCCACACACTTCATCATCTTGGAGCCATTCTGTCATCTTTCTAAAAACATTCGGTCATTTGAAGGTCACATACAAGGACATACGTTCACACAGATGACACAAAAATTGTTACAATGGTGGTTTCGTTTGCTACATTCTTGTTTTCAAAACATTTTTTTTAAATTTCAAAAAAATAATTTAAATTTCAAAACATGTATGTTAAATTTCCTGGAATACATCTCCGAAAGCTGTTTGGTTGGGCGGTTAATGTTCCCATGAAAATGTCTGTGTTCAGATCCTTTATTACCATACAGCAATGCCTCGATCAGCTTGCAGTTAAAGTATAAACAGCTTGTATTATGCAGCCATCCTTGTGCTTGAAAAGAATTTAGGTGAACTGTGAATTATGCTCTTGTAGTCTTGCTAAAAGATTTTTAAAATGATTTTATCAAATTTTAGATGATCAAGACAAGTTGATGGTAAAATCTTATTGTTTGATGGTTAATAGCCTGTGTTAGAGTTTTTATTCCAAATGACACAACTTTAAAGCAAATTAAACTATAGTCATGCATTCATGCAGAAATATTTGAAAATGAGTTTTGTCAAATTTAGGGATATATCTAACAGGTTAATGATTGTTATACAAGATGATAAATGATGTACTGACAGCGGCCTGCAAGATGACAAGATATACAATATGTATATGCCATGTTCAACATCATAGACAAAATATACAACATTATTAATGATGTCACTTCAACATGACAAAGTGATATTTTGCCCTATTACATTGTATAAAAAATCTCAAATGATTGCCCTCTTTGGTATAAGAATTGTTATGCTCTAGGAGCAGAAATCAAAAAGTTTTTCTTTTGCGACATCATATTTAGAAGTTTCGTGTTCCAGCTAGTGCTTGCAAGTTTCATTGTTTACACAGACAGAATGGTGCTGCAGGCTTTCTCCTATAAGTCAGTGTGATATAACTCATCACAGTTTCAAACAGTTCCACTCCGTACAATGTGTCTTCAAAATAACTTTTCACTTTGTGGAAAAACTGGAAGCCATTTTGAGAAAATGTATTCCTAATTAATTGAATTTGGAAAGTCTAATTTGATTTAAACATCTAATTTTCTCTATGCCAAGAATAATCACATTGCACAAATTAGTTTTGCCAGTTTGTATCAAATCAAATTACAAACTAATTCTTCTGTCAATCATTTTCAAATTGTAAGAAATGAAAATGTGTTTACTAATTCTCCTTTCCTTTTCTTTTCAGGTAAGTACATTGCAGGGGTTTGCTTGTCTGTTGAGATCGTTACAGGAAGGTACAGTATGTAACCAGTGTCATCAACAAACTACATATTTCATTATTCGTTTCTATCTACAGAAGGACCTTATTTTTTATTTTGAACATGTACAGCCAGGAATATTAAGCAAAACAAACATTCACATTCAGAGTATATAAAATGATCTTTTATGTACAAAATATTCACTCTGCATACATGAATATGAACACACTGTTTAAGTTATTCTATGTATGCAACTTTACTGTATACACCTTTTGTTTACAGAGCATTTAATGCAAGATTTAGTTTACCATGGGCGAAATATCCCATACAATTATTTCTATGGGAGGAAAGCGCTAACTAGTGAATATTAATAAATCATTGTGATTTCTTAATAAAAAAATAAGATATATAAAACATATAAACATATATATTTATTCAAATTTTGAAGAAATATATGTATATAAATGACAATTAAAATGTATTTTAGTGAATTTTTTATGGTAGAACTGATTTGTATGTAAATAGGCGTGGTTCGAGCTCTTGATGAAGCAATTAACATAGAGGTGACATGAAACAAGAGGAGATTCTTTCATCAGAGATACTTCCTAGTTTAACACATTCAGTAAAAGATGTATATAGACTCTTGTGATGAAATTAAAGATATATTCTGTAATTGAAGGTAAAATATATGTCACATACAGTTGTACCCTAGCAATAACAAGTTAGGATATATCCACACTTAAACTGCACAAACATGTTTAATATACTTTATCCCGAAAAGCACAAAGATTCATTCTGGAGATTTGCACAGTAGAAATACTATCCAATATTATTATTATTAAAACTACAGGAGACCATCCACCAAATTATGATTGTGTAATCGTACAGTCAGACACAAAGAATAAAATGTTGTGCTGATGCCCAGTGGAATTTGTTTCTAGCAATTTCAGGTGATGCTTCCTCTGTGGCATGTAGTTATTCACACTTGTACAAGCTGACTTATAGAACTGCACTGGGGAAGTGCAGAAGCCAGCTGACTGAATGATTTATATTATTAATGACATTGTCTGTGCTGTGGCCAAGTTTCAAGAGTACAAGTTCATGTTTCTGTAAGTTGATGCAATGTATGAATTCTGCTATTGCAGCTAAAGTGATGATTGTTAACATTTTAGGCTGTTTTACCCTAAAGGATGATGGGGTTGATCAATGAAAAATAACCAGGTTTTATGTAGTTCATACAATATCTTTAATGTAATCATTAAAATGATATAGAATTGATACAAAGTATCATAAAAGTTGAACAATTAAGTGGACTAAATTCTATTGAATACAGTGTGTGAAATAATAAAAAGTTATCTCCTGAACCTAATGTTACCAGATCTTACATTAGTTCATACACTCTTTGATGTAATCATTTGATGTCATTAAGGTCTTAGTGGCTGAATTGGTAAGCTGTTGGTACAGTCAGTGCTGGCAGTTGGTGCCTTATTGAGTGTGGGTTGGAATCCCACAAGGGACTTGTCCAAAAAATAGGTACAATTATTGCAGATATTGATTCCAAATATAACATTGTTACACTTTCATAGATAGATGGTTAATAATAACTTATGTATGATATGATATGATATGATTTTTATCAGAGGAGGACACAAATTATTCTTACCAATAACAGCATTATAGACATCAGAGTATTTGTTACCAATGATTTGAATACTTAGAAATTATCATCAATACTAAATGTCCCACCTAACTTGTAGAAAGATTCTTCATAATCATGCATTGCTCAAAACATGTGCCACCTAACATTGCTCTCAATCTTTTGCCACTGGGTGGGGACGTAACTGACTCAGTGTCTGCTTATTTAGTTTTTGAATTGGAAATATATAACACGAATAAAAACTTTCTCATTGTCACTCCCATCATAATACGTTTAATGTATGCCTAAGTCAATATATGTAAGTATGTTACTTTTACTTCTGTGTATACAATATCTACCTGATGACAGGACAAAGAAGTGCTTGCTCTGTGCAGTAATGAAACTAAAAATATTATAATATTATAGTTACTTTTCAAACACTATAACTAACAATCTATAATCTATTGTTGGAATTTTTGTGCTTAAGCAAGTAAGGGACCAAATTTTATAGGTTGTCATATGTTTATAGTCTCTTTAAGTGTATTCATTGCTCTAAAGACGTTCACTCTCAATACCTGCTTCTGAATAATATAAATTTGATGTGCCACTAATAATAGCATATCTCTAGATGTTTCTCACAACTATTCTGGAGGACTTCTTGGCCCGTTTGCAGGTGTTTTATGTGTACCATAACAGTAATAAAGGATTTTTGTTGTACTTTTTCCATACTTGAGCATAATACCCATGTATCATGAGAACAATTAATACTTTATTACATTAACTAAATGGCAATGGTTATAAATATCTAAACAGCTCTGTTTGTTTGTTTGTTATGTGATTGTGTAACCAGGTTTTCATTGAAATGTTTCTTACCCTATGATTATGAAAATGATCAAGGACCAAACCATTGTCAGTTTATAGAATCAAAGCTTTGCTTATATACATAGCTAGAGTGTCTCACCAATCCATGAACAGCTATTCATCTTCCCTTGTTTAACTACTCAAAAAATCAAATCTATATCCTGTCAAGATTCAAGTAAAAATCTGAAAATATTTCTTGCCTGAAGCTCCTTTCATGACTTTATATAATATCCCTATGTCAAAAGAATGGATATTTCATACACATTTTCATTATTCTCTCTTGAAACAGCTTTGATACAGATTCTCAGTTGCATTAATATTTCTCTATATATAGAAACATCTTCTAATATCTTCAGAATATAGCAGTCATGTATCCATGAATTGTTCTCACATGTTATCACTTCTACTTCCATTTTTGTCAATCAAAAATAGTCCTTATTATCCATCTAGGTTCTCATTCAGCAAGTCTAGATTTTACTGAATACATGTGAAATTGCAAGACCAAGAAAATAACATTGAGAACAGCACAGCGTTCTTGTAAAAAGAGCAATATTTAATAGACTAACTTGAGTCTATCGAAGAAGTTGCAAGTGCAAAAACTAACAGTGAGTCTATGATGTACATAACACATGTTTATTACCGGTGCTGTGACGTGAGCGGCAAGCAAACAGGTGATAGTGAAACTGAAGCGGCTATGAAAGCCTTACCTTATCTTATCCTTCAGTTCTTATCCAACTTTATTAGTGTCAGAGAGTGAGAGAGTTCCTGTACCAAGCTTGCTAGTTGCAGGAACATGCTGGAACTTTCTCCAGTAAACATGCAAGAACTTCTTTACTGGTCTGGAAAGGGAGTAAGACTGTTGGATACTCATGATAATGTACAGTTGTATAACAGTAGAACTTCATCCTCTCTCTTTCTCAATGGCATGCACATGGTTAATACCTGAACTTACAAGGTAATATCTAAACTTGCAAGGGTTATACTTGAACTTACAAAGCTAATATTTGAATAAACATTGACAATACCTAAACTTATATGGGTGATACTTAGACATACAGGTGTTTAACCCGAACTAACAAGGGTATTTTTTTAACTTACAAGGGTAATATTTGAACTTACAAGTAATTATATTAAAATAAAGGAGGGCAATATTTTAAGTTAAATGGATAATATTTGATTTACGAGAGTAATATTTGAATTTACAAGGGTAAACTTTCAAGGGAAATATTTAAACTTTCAAAATTTATATATGAACTTACAACGGTAATATTTGAATATACAAGGGTAATATTGGACCCTACAGTGGATATATTGGAACAGAAAGGTTTGACAAACTTAACAATGATAAGGAACATTTTCTTTTACCATCACTAACAATCACTCAATCAATAAGTTATAATGATCTGCCCAGCCACTGCTAGCAGAAACTGTTACACAACAAGCCTGTGTGTTATTGAAGTGTCTGTAGCAGAACCACACTGTCAGATCCACGTGCACCCTTCCAGGCAGGACATCAGCATCAGACCACGCTATCTGTCTGCCCCAGGTACACACTGCTGTATTGTCTGACTTGCATACATACATACATACCTGCTGTACATGGAACTGGAACTATGTGGAACTTTGTGCTGCTGTACAACATAGTGTTGTTATGTATCATATTACTGATATACTGTATAACTTTGTTTAAATCTTTGCAACTGTGTATCATAAAGTAATGATATATACAATATTACATTTCAAGGATGTATTATTTTACATGTGCGTTAAGAAGTTATTCATAAAGGTTAGTTAACAAATTAAAGAAATGTGTTGAAATCATGATGCTCATCATATTGTTTTTAAAATCAAATTTCCTATAAAAAGTGTGAAGACATTATGTTTTGTTATAGCAGCTAAGTACTGGACCATTAATCAGTTAAAGAGGAGCCAAACTATCTTTTCTGATCCTTGAAACATAATGACTAGACTACCGGAGGAAGAAAATAGTTCGTTAATCCACCACTTAATTACAAGATACCTGAAGTACTCCAGCTTACGTAATTAACAAGTAATTGGCACTTTGTCTCATCGGAGAAGGTAATAGTTTGCTAGTTTCCTAACGCTTGTGAAACACCTAAGTTTATACCTGGAACACCTTGCAGTTCCTTCTACACGTGTACATCTCACATTCTTTGATGTTCAACTTCAGAAAGAATCGTAAAGTCGAAAGTGGTAATTACGAAGTAAATATAGCAAAATGTTTATATTTTCATTCACCTTCCTTTCAACAGTTAAGTAATCCTTTTCATTTTCAATATTTATAGCAGTAACCTTTGCTCGTAGGTCAAGGAGAGGGTGTTCTTATCTGAGCATTGTGAGTCGCTGGATGGTGTCTGTCCTAGCCAGCCAAGAGCTAGTTAAAGGCCTCTTTATATGTTGCCGTGGTTATTATCATAGAGCACGGAACCATTAAGTGCTACCAAAATAACCCTTTAAATCAGCACTGGTAGTGAAGCATGAAGATGGTGATGCAATTGTTTCTGCCGTTGACCCTTGGTCAGTCTGCGACCTCCTGTGGACTCCGATACACACAGAAACAGTCGCCTAGTAACATTTTTATGATCATGCAACCAATACGTTGTGGTCTGTACTTGCAGCAATACGTCAAGCAGTTCTAATTATCAGGCAAAAAGTGCCTTGATGCTAAAGCTGTATTAATTGTTAATCAATAAACACTGTTTGCATGGCCATCTTGCTGCGTTATCAGGCAGCCGGGAGGAAATACGCGGGCTTGTCTGAAACAATGGTCGACTTGTAAAATGACTTCTGGTGATGCAGAGTCCACAAGAATTGTTGAAATAGCAAGTCGAGACCCAATTGTCAATACTCAAACTGTCGTCAGGAAAGAAGAAACTATGGAGAAACTTGTCAAGTGCCGGTCGAACATTGTTGGTCGCCGTCTTTTCAATGTGATACTGTTTGCCTAAAGCATCTAAGAATGCCTAAATTACCCCAGAGTGAAGTTCCACCCCTGCCAATTCTATTTGCTTTTATTGGAAGCCATGCTAAGTAGTTCTGTGGATAATGCTATTCAGTTATTCCATTTCCCATATTGGCTTCCATCTGGACTTTTAATACAAATTTATTTGACATTTTTACTCCATTGTTTTCTTTGGGTGTAAATATGGTCATGAAATCTTAAGAATCATGGTTAATACAGGTTGGTTTTATCTCATATAAACTACGACAGAAATAATGATTTGAGTGCTTGGGATTTGGTTGCATTGACATTACCCATTTAACTCCTGCTGACTGATCGGCCACTAATGTGTGGTTAGCATGACACTCTCAATGATCTCCTGCATCGGGTGGTTCAACTAGAAATCGGATTTCTCATGATCGGAGTCGAGCTTTATCCCACTCTGAAGTGTGAATTGTAATGATATTCTCATTTCATCATGTCAATTCTTTATGATTATAGTTGGAGTTAAGAGTATAAGACGTTTTTCAATTAATTGATTGAATCATTTATTCAAAATAAATTAGGTCCATGCTGAAGAAACAGGTATGGCTTGTGAGCGATAATATCTATCTCTTTTGCAAATAAATGACATGTCAAATTCTTCAATATGGTGCTGAACTGTTGCAATTCCAAGTACTTATAGATTTTTCAAATCCAATTATTTTTGCGATCAAACAAATATTTGTTATCAATTTCAATGTCATTTGGACTAGAAGAAGGATATTTTATTAAAAAATAAACTCATAACTTGCAGAGAAATTCCTTAAATTGATTTTATGCATATGAAGAAGTTACATAAAACACAGAATAGCTCTTTGATTAGTCATCATTCCATAAAATTTCTGTTTTATAGAGAAGTAATATTTTTCACTTAAATAACAAGTAAATAAAATGCAGTTATTGGTTATATAGAGAAGGTATCTCCACTTTAATTGTTCTTTAAAGTTTCCAGCTAAACATTTGACATTTCTATCAATCAGTACCTGCCTTGTTGGTTGGACGTTCATTTTTGGGATTTGTCACCATTGTAAATGCTTTAACTAGGCTGCAAAAACACATGAAGATTATTATGTCATAATAATATAGCTGTCATTCAATCTATCCTGCAGTTTTCTATACATAAAATTGTAAGGTTAACATCTACCAATTTTTTTCTGTTTTTAACCATATTCTTTTCATCATGCCTGGCCATATGTTTACTTGACTTATTGTTTCTTGAAAACATTGTCCAGTAAGCATCCTCATAATGCTGCTAATCTTTCATCTATCCTGCCAAGGGGTCAGCTGTATATTAGTTGACATGCAGTAGAGACTGGTTGCAATGTGCTACATAGAGAATCTCAACCAAGTGTCTTCTGATGTCAATAATTATCAACACGAGTTGATAAAAGTTTTACTTTTATTGAGTGTTGATATATTTGATACCAGAAGACACGAGGGTGATATTCTATTTATCATCCAAAATCAGTCTTATCATGTTTAAGTGAAAACAGTGTTAATCTCTGAGCACATCTCTGCCATTTGACTTCCAATGTGGTGACATCATCATGTTTATGATGTCATTACTCGATGATGATAAAGCATTGTGATGTCATGAAGTTGACGGTGACGGGGCATTGTGCAAAATATCCTACAAAAAAGATATCTCACTTGACCTCCCACCGATATCTCCTGTGGAACACAGTTTTGGGTGATAATATGCAGTACCACACAGAATTCACTGGTTACAGGCTTGCAGGTTTACCCCAAAACTTTGCCAAACAGATAGTCCAAGCTTTCTTCCTGCAATAATACGAGCCATAAAAATAGTTTTAAACATGGCTTAAATTACAAATAACCTCATCCTAATTCTCTTCACCTCACCAATCTTTAGCATTATAACTGTTGAATCAAATGGTGTACCGTACGTCAAAACATTCTGAGTGACTTATTTACAGGAATGACAGCTGGTTATCAGGGATCGGTCACTTGCTAAAGGTAGGGTAGTATCTTAAATCAAATCTGGATCTTCCGATACAGTGGACAGACACTCTACCAAGAAACCGAAGAGTTTTCCATCATAAATGAAAAAGACCATGTTTGTACTCGTCATGCATGTAAACAGCTTACAGAGATCAGACAATATGAGAGAAATACTCAGATCTCCGTGAAGTCTCCTGACTGATCTCATGTTTCATATCATACAGAATGCTTAATAGAAACTGTCTGGAAATCATAAAGCTGTCAATGAAAATGATCCGATGACCAAATAAGCAGTAAAAATGTCTGAAGATGATGCAGGTAAAAAAGCATTACATGCTTGTAAACGGCATCTCTATGGAAAGTGCTTGCATACTCCACATGTCAATGCCTAATCGCACCTCATCACTGCAAACTGGTTATGTGATCTCATCGAGCTTGAATCATTGATTTAGAATTCACAGAGCTTTGAAGAGTTATTTTATGGGGGCCTCTGGTGCTGTGAAGTTGGTAATGAGGCTGTTGACATTACTGTTGTTAACCTGCGCTACACTCCACACCTTCAGCGCCGCCAGCTGGGCTAGTTAGTGCTTTGTTCCCCACGTAATTAGATCGGGACATCTTTCTTGTTGTTCCCAGCTTCCTGGAAGGGAATGAAATTGTGGACTTTGTTGTCTTATTTTGCACTACTCACAAATTGCTAAGGATCAAATTTTGTTTTAACAGAAAACTATGGTGTGAAGTCATTCTTTATTCAATCTAAACATAAATTTGGAGCTGTTGTCTGAGAGGTCACTATTAATTGCATCTCCTGGATCTTATACTATATTTTGATAGGTGTTAGGTAGGGTTATGGTAAATTGTTCCACATTTTGCAGATTAGGTATGGTTATTCTCCCAATTTCCCCAGCTATTTACCAGATGAAGATGCAAGCAAACACTTAAAACAGTGTCTGTTCACAATATAAAACTTGTTTTTCAAAAGTCTTGTAATGCCCTTCAACGACTTGCTCACTGTTGTTTGTTTAAATTCAGCCAATTTAGAGTTGAAATTCAATATTCAATGTTCAATCATTTGAAATTAGAAATATGTCGTCGTGACCAGAAAACATGAGCACCTATTCTGTCCCCATGGTTATAGATCCTCCTCTAGATGCTCACCTAGATTGCCCATGTCACTTTGGAGGAGGAGGGTATGGCAGGTACATGCTTCCTGCAACACTGTAATTGATTACTTGACACATGAAGGTGTACTGATCACAATGTTCATGTGAAGAGGAAGCAGCTTACTTCGACACCTGGTCACTTCTCTTTTATTTGGTGTTATTTTCTTTAGGACAACAGTTTTTCTTAATGAGTGTAAAAGACTTTTTCAATTATTTGGGGCACCATTGTCATGTTCCAAGAGGTCTTCTGGTGCTTGTTCTGTGTTCTTAAGGTATTAAGGAAACTTTTAAGAAATAATTTCATTGATGCTGTAAGGTTTTGTTTTTGTCCGATTAATCCTTTACCTGCCCACTTGAGATACTCTGGGACAGCATATCATTTCCAAGTTGTCATTCAGAAGCTGTTGTCTCAAGGCAGAATGGGTACAAATATTTTGTCTTTACTCCGGTTAGTGGTTTCACAAAAACAACAATTTCTTTACAAATTCAACAGGCCCTTCAATGTGTAGACACTTGTATTTTAGGGAAAATCACATGCCAGGCAGGCTTGCTGGTCACTTTTGCAACTTGCATTGTGAAAATTAAATGGATAACAGATTCTTTATTCATGGTATGCACAATGAAAGATACTATAGCTATGAGCTGGAAGGCAGACAGCTACTCAAACACAGTTTCAGACCTTAATTGTGTCTGATCAGTATATATCATATTTATTGTATAAGTGTAAATAGGTAAAAATAAAGTAAAACATCAATTTCTTCAATAACAAAACTGCAAGGAGTTGATAATGCTAACTCGTCACTAAATGCACAGACATGACTCGGTGCACCCCATCTGACTGAATCAACTGCAAATTGCTTCTATTTAAATCAGCCTCATGACTTTCTCATCAGTCTGCGATGTTACGTACAAAACCGTTGGCCATTGGAATTTAGTTGTCCGTTAAATGGTCTTTAATATAGTTCTGATATCTCAACTCCTGCAGAGCATTCTGTATCTATGTCTCCTATTGTTTGGATATCAATGTTTCATATTGTTTGGATATCCATGTTTCATATTGTGTGGATATCCATGTTTCATATTGTGTGGATATCCATGTTTCATATTGTGTGGATATCCATGTTTCATATTGTGTGGATATCCATGTTTCATATTGTTTGGATATCCATGTTTCATATTGTGTGGATATCCATGTTTCATATTGTTTGGATATCCATGTTTCATATTGTTTGGATATCCATGTTTCATATTGTTTGGATATCCATGTTTCATATTGTGTGGATATCCATGTTTCATATTGTTTGGATATCTATGTTTCATATTGTTTGCATATCCATGTTTCATATTGTGTGGATATCCATGTTTCATATTGTTTGGATATCCATGTTTCATATTGTGTGGATATCCATGTTTCATATTGTGTGGATATCTATGTTTCATATTGTGTGGATATCTATGTTTCATATTGAGTGGATATCTATGTTTCATATTGTGTGGATATCCATGTTTCATATTGTTTTGATATCCATGTTTCATATTGTGTGGATATCTATGTTTCATATTGTTTGGATATCTATGTTTCATATTGTGTGGATATCTATGTTTCATATTGTGTGGATATCTATGTTTCATATTGTGTGGATATCTATGTTTCATATTGTTTGGATATCCATGTTTCATATTGTTTGGATATCTATGTTTCATATTGTGTGGATATCTATGTTTCATATTGAGTGGATATCTATGTTTCATATTGTGTGGATATCCATGTTTCATATTGTTTTGATATCCATGTTTCATATTGTGTGGATATCTATGTTTCATATTGTGTGGATATCTATGTTTCATATTGTGTGGATATCTATGTTTCATATTGTGTGGATATCTATGTTTCATATTCCATGGATATCTGTGTTTTATATGGCATAGATATCTGTATCTAGTATTGCATGGATATCTGTGTCTTGTATTGCATGATATCCGTGTTTCATATTTCATGGATATCTGTGTCTCGTATTAGATATATATATCTATGTCTCGTATTGCATAGATATCTGTGTCTCGTATTGCATGGATATATATCTTTATCTCGTATTGCATACATCTGTGTCTCATATTGTTTAGATATCTGTGAGTCATAATCCATGGATATCTGTGTCAAATTACATGGATATCAGTGTTTTTATATTACATAGCTCCATAAATGCTCCTATAAAGTCAGGTTATCTGTTTCAAATATCAGAGTCTCATAAATCTGTCATATCTAGGGTTTTATGTATAGATAGGAATGACATATATCTCTAGTTCCAAATTCTGATATCAGTATGATATCATGGTATTATAAATATGACTTATCTCTCAAATGCTGGATTCTAATATAGATAAGATATCTGGATCTTATAAAGGCATGATATATGTCAATTTATGCAAGAATACCTGTATAGCTATAATGCTATGTGTGTTGTACATGTGATGTATATAGTTATCATTATTATCTGTTATTGTGTGCTGGACAACTAGAGTCTGTGTGCTGGACAACTAGAGTCTCGCAATGAATCTGTGAGTTCTGAGCTTTACAAAGCTATGATATCTGTCAATGTGTACGTAAATAGCTTGTATCGCTGACTCTGACGTTCTTCGTGCTGTCACAACTAGTCTGTCCTCGCTGCTGTGACAATACAGTATTGAATTAGCCCATCTTTTTCTGGAAGCCGCGATCTCGTTTCTCATCTACCTCTGTGTCGAGGCCAATTTTCGTTTCCACGCCAACGGTAGGGAAAGAGACTGAAAGAGTCAGATATTTCTCCCCAATTAATCCTGAGATTAACATACCCAAACTGACCTGCCACTAGGAGAGTAGGAGACCGAGACAGTCATAGATTTCTTTCCAATTAATCCTGATGTTAATTCTAACTGACCTAACTGACTTGCCTGCCACTAGAAGAATAGGATAATGAGAGAGTCATAGATTTCTCCTCAATTAATCTTGATATCAACACACCTAACTGACTTGCCTGCCACTAGGAGAGTAGAATACAGAGAGAGTCATAGATTTCTCCTCAATTAATCTTGATATCAACACACCTAACTGACTTGCCTGCCACTAGGAGAGTAGAATACAGAGAGAGTCATAGATTTCTCCTCAATTAATCTTGATATCAACACACCTAACTGACTTGCCTGCCACTAGGAGAGTAGAATACGGAGAGAGTCATAGATTTCTCTCCAATTAATCTTGATATTAACTTACCTAACTGACTTGCCTGCCACTAGGAGAGTAGAATACGGAGAGAGTCATAGATTTCTCTCCAATTAATCTTGATATTAACTTACCTAACTGACTTGCCTGCCACTAGGAGAGTAGAATACAGAGAGAGTCATAGATTTCTCCCCAGTTAATCTTGATATTAACTTACCTAACTGACTTGCCTGCCACCAGGAGAGTAGAATACGGAGAGAGTCATAGATTTCTCTCCAATTAATCTTGATATCAACACACCTAACTGACTTGCCTGCCACTAGGAGAGTAGAATACAGAGAGAGTCATAGATTTCTCCTCAATTAATCTTGATATTAACTTACCTTACTGACTTGCCTGCCACTAGGAGAGTAGACTACGGAAAGAGTCATAGATTTCTCCTCAATTAATCTTGATATTAACTAACCTATCTGACTTGCCTGCCACTAGGAGAGTAGAATACAGAGAGAGTCATAGATTTCTCCTCAATTAATCTTGATATTAACTTACCTAACTGACTTGCCTGCCACTAGGAGAGTAAAATACAGAGAGAGTCATAGATTTCTCCTCAATTAATCTTCATATTAACTTACCTAACTGACTTGCCTGCCACTAGGAGAGTAGAATACGGAGAGAGTCATAGATTTCTCCTCAATTAATCTTGATATTAACTTACCTATCTGACTTGCCTGCTACTAGGAGAGTAGAATACAGAGAGAGTCATAGATTTCTCTCCTGTTAATCTTGATATCAACATGCCAAACTGACTTGCAATTGCCTGCTACTAGGAGAGTATGGAAAGAATCATAGATTTCTCCCCAGTTAATCTTGATATCAACATGCCTAACTGACTTGCCTGCTACTAGGAGAGTAGAATACAGAGAGAGTCATAGATTTCTCCTCAATTAATCTTGATATTAACTTACCTAACTGACTTGCCTGCCACTAGGAGAGTAGACTACGGAAAGAGTCATAGATTTCTCCTCAATTAATCTTGATATTAACTTACCTAACTGACTTGCCTGCTACTAGGAGAGTAGAATACAGAGAGAGTCATAGATTTCTCTCCAGTTAATCTTGATATCAACATGCCAAACTGACTTGCAATTGCCTGCTACTAGGAGAGTATGGAAAGAATCATAGATTTCTCCCCAGTTAATCTTGATATCAACATGCCTAACTGACTTGCCTGCTACTAGGAGAGTAGAATTACGGAAAGAGTCATAGATTTCTCTCCAGTTAATCTTGTTATCAACACACCTAACTGACTTGCCTGCTACTAGGAGAGTAGAATACGGAGAGAGTCATAGATTTCTCTCCAGTTAATCTTGATATCAACATGCCTAACTGACTTGCCTGCTACTAGGAGAGTAGAATACGGAGAGAGTCATAGATTTCTCTCCAATTAATCTTGATATCAACACACCTAACTTACTTGCCTGCTACTAGGAGAGTAGAATACGGAGAGAGTCATAGATTTCTCTCCAGTTAATCTTGATATCAACACACCTAACTTACTTGCCTGCTACTAGGAGAGTAGAATACGGAAAGAGTCATAGATTTCTCTCCAGTTAATCTTGATATCAACACACCTAACTTACTTGCCTGCCTGCCACTAGGAGAGTAGAATACAGAGAGAGTCATAGATTTCTCTCCAGTTAATCTTGATATCAACACACCTAACTTACTTGCCTGCCATTAGGAGAGTAGAATACGGAAAGAGTCATAGATTTCTCTCCAGTTAATCTTGATATCAACACACCTAACTTACTTGCCTGCTACTAGGAGAGTAGAATACGGAGAGAGTCATAGATTTCTCTCCAGTTAATCTTGATATCAACACACCTAACTTACTTGCCTGCCTGCCACTAGGAGAGTAGAATACGGAGAGAGTCATAGATTTCTCTCCAGTTAATCTTGATATCAACACACCTAACTTACTTGCCTGCCATTAGGAGAGTAGAATACGGAAAGAGTCATAGATTTCTCTCCAGTTAATCTTGATATCAACATGCCTAACTGACTTGCCTGCTACTAGGAGAGTAGAATACGGAGAGAGTCATAGATTTCTCTCCAGTTAATCTTGATATCAACACACCTAACTTACTTGCCTGCTACTAGGAGAGTAGAATACGGAAAGAGTCATAGATTTCTCTCCAGTTAATCTTGATATCAACACACCTAACTGACTTGCCTGCTACTAGGAGAGTAGAATACGGAAAGAGTCATAGATTTCTCTCCAGTTAATCTTGATATCAACACACCTAACTTACTTGCCTGCTACTAGGAGAGGAGAATACGGAGAGAGTCATAGATTTCTCTCCAGTTAATCTTGATATCAACAACCTAACTTACTTGCCTGCCACTAGGAGAGTAGAATATGGAAAGAGTCATAGATTTCTGTCCAATTTATCTTGATATCAACACACCTAACAGACCTAATTGACTTTCCTGTCTGCCAATACCGATTACGCTTTCTGAGAAATTTACGAATATATAGTTTCCATGGCAACGTGACATACAAGAATGTTTCTATTGTTTCTGCAACAATGTAAAATCAATGTTGAATAAATGAAAGAATGAATGAATGAATAAATGAATGAATGGACCTTTCTTTCAAACGTAATGCTCTACCCAGAAATATACAACCACAAATATGGTGTTTGCATGGGATAAAGTGAATTTTTTCTGTAATTTTCAATCTGAATATGCAACAATGAATTATCGTATTAGGACAAAAAGCTGTCTCTAAATATTACAGTCATTTATATAAAGATAAAAGCTAGGAAACTCGGATTACTGTACAAACTTTGATTCCTATTATTCAAACACTCTCAATTTTTTCGTTATTATAAATTCAGCAGGCCAAAAAGTTAAAACTCACAGTCAAGCTTCTAAAGGTATTTTGTAAATTGTTATCAGTACAGATATATATAAGCAAGATATGGAAATATTGCTGCATTTTTCTGTTCACATGGACACGGTATAATGGCTCTCATGTTTCTCAGTAGGTCAGTGCTGACCTGTTCCTCCCTGCTGAACTTCTCATCGTTTGGCTCAAATTAATTCAGGTTGCCATATTCTCTTGTGTATAAGACCACACCCAAGCCTAAGATGACCCCCACTTTTCAGAGAGTTGTCCTGGTTGGGGTTATTCTCGCGTTATAGCCACCCCCAATTTTGCCAGATGTTCAATGGTCATCTGAGTTGGAGTCTCTCCCGTCTAAAAGCCATGTTAATTTGTTTGCCTGGCCCCTTGGTCTTATACCCAAGAGAATTAGGTAATATGTTGTGCCAAATCATTCTGAGAGAACAAGTTACAGGAATCACAAAATAAAGTGTTTGATGAGGGATCTAGTCTAGGACCAACTCACAGAAGGCTAAAATGAGGGTTTGTTTTGGGGTGTTTTTTTAGGAAACAGATTTGAGGGGACATTCTGTTTAAGAATAATATGAATACGTGATTATATACAATCCACATGAAAACATAAGTGAGGGTAACATTTTGGTAATTTTACAATTTGACAAAGAATAGTACACGATTCATTAAAAAATAAAAACAAAGAGAATTTCAGCCATTCCTTGGTGCTACAAGTGTGAAAAACTTCACTATGGCATAACAGGACATTGTTGATTAGTTTAATGGTAAGTTATTTGTTACTTATAGGCTTTTCTATCAATG
The DNA here is from genome assembly GCA_936450465.1 of Gibbula magus. NCBI lineage: Eukaryota > Metazoa > Mollusca > Gastropoda > Trochida > Trochidae > Gibbula > Gibbula magus. The sequence goes on along the minus strand of OW388297.1, from coordinate 30,744,189 downwards.
TATACATATGTTTTATAGTTAAAAAGTTGTAAAATTATAAAAAAAATATTTCGCATAATACAAAAGAGCAAGATGGTTGATACTGTCGATAGAACCCTCCCTTTAAGATATATTAAGCTGGATTGTTGTTCGTACAGAGCTTTCTGATGTTGGAATGTTGGTCCGGTTTACTGCTCACATTGACAAGATACAAGAAGAGCATGCTGGGAGTTATCATTGATAAGGAGAGAAGACCTTACTGCTATCAGACATATTCCATAGTGCAGCTAGCTCTGTCCAGATAAACCAGTTACCGGTAGTTGTAGCTGTAGTGCAGGCAGAGCATCATACTGATTTCATTAGGAGAAAAACACTTCTCTCAGAACATGCATAGGTGAAACATTTAGTAGAACTTTACTTAACATGAGGTTATTTCAGTGTACAAATTATATATGATTGTGAGACTGTAGGACTATGCTAGAAAACTGGTTCTCTCAGTGTATATCTTTGACAGAAGGACTTTTCTACAAACTGATTCTCTCAAACTTAATACATTGTTGACGTAACGGACTTAACTAGGAAATGGTTCTTTCGATCAGTATGTATCTTCAAATGACATAAGGACTCTTCCTGGAAAACTTGTTCTATCATTATAAATCCTTGATATTGAACTTTTCTAGAAAAATGTTCCCTCCATCAGTACATATCTTCAAATGACTGAAGGACTTTACTAGAAGACTTTACTAGCAGACTTTACTAGAAAATGGATCCCTCAGTATGCATCTTTGACAAATAGTAAATTTTCCCCTTGATCAGTACATATCTTCAAATGACTGAAGGACTTTACTAGAAGACTTTACTAGCAGACTTTACTAGAAAATGGATCCCTCAGTATGCATCTTTAACAAATAATCAAGTTTCCCCTTGATCAGTACATATCTTCAAATGACTGAAGGACTTTACTAGAAGACTTTACTAGCAGACTTTACTAGAAAATGGATCCCTCAGTATGCATCTTTGACAAATAGTAAATTTCCCCCTTGATCAGTACATATCTTCAAATGTCTGAAGGACTTTACTAGAAAATGGTTCTCTCAATCAGTATATCTTTGACGTATCGACTTGACTAGAAACAATTCTATCAGTATGTGCATCTTTCAAGTGGACATATTAGAAATAGAAGACTTACTTCTACTGACTGCTTTAATTACTTCTTTAGTTTGTAATGTAATATCCTTATTTGAAATATTGTCAGTTTCCAATAACAGAAACCTTTGTTCACTCATGGACTCTTGTTGTCATCAAATTGTTCCCTATTTTGACACATTAATGTTAAATGCATGATTAGCGATTAGTTCTGAAACTAATTTAGAAATAATCTCCTCACTGAATAATGATAATAAGTTTCAAAATATGTGTTTATATGATTGACAACAACTCTTTGAAAATTATAAATTTGATAACTCAGGTCATTAAAATGCTGACTAGTTTAACCAAAATAGAGAAAAGTCCCATACAGCCAATTACAACCCTTTCATCTGGGTAAACAGATAGCAGCAACTTTAAATAATTCTGCAGAGGCATACAAACTTTAATTGCTTCAGGCCTTTTTTAACTGGTGAATGTTTAACAAACATGATTAGGATTTTATTTCTTTTTAAAATGGGCAATTGATAAACAAAAATAGCAAATTATTGATTATTCTGAGCATATTGAAGCAGTTGTATAAGAAAGTAAGGCAATTCTTTGAGGTATGAAATAAGGTTTGGTATTACTGCATTATTTAATCTCAGCTAGTCTACCAGTGTTGTGAAATGCTTCATTAATAATGAATGGGACAATCATAAGCGTGTCACCTCAGCCAATTAGTGCCAGTAATTAACTTGTCACTTGATTAAGGAACCAGTAGCCAGGCTGAATAATTTGATAAATTAGATAAGTATAGAATATCTAAAACTGATTGTTCTTGTTGGATTGCAAGTTACACAGTAAGTGTAAAATGAAGATATATATAGTTAGATAAATATTATTGTATCATTATTATTATCCCCTGCCGCATGTTTAGCGGGAAGTGGGGGATATAGTGTTCGGCTGTGTCTGTCCTTAAGTTCGAAACGGAGTCACTCAAGTACTATTCCCTGGATTCTTTTCATATTTTGCATGTTGGTTGATCATAGGTGGAGTAATGTTCAGAGTTTTGTGACCTTCACCTTCATTTCAAGGTCACAAAGAGACTTAGTCAGTTTACCCTTGTCAGAGTGATGTCTCAAGAACCAATCACTGGATTCTCTTCATATCTTACACATAGCTTCTCCTATGGAAGGCAAAGGGTTGCTTACCTTTTGTTGACCTTGAAATTATTGTCAAGGTCACAGCGGAACTTTGAATTTTTCGACATGTTTATATGCATGTTAAGCTTGTCAGCGGGCTATCTCAAGAACTGTTTACTGGAATTTCATCATATCTTATACAAAGCACCTCCTTGGGAAGACAATGGGCTGAATAGATTTTGATGACCTTGACATTATTCTCAAGGTCTCAGCATAACTTTGAATATTTTGACATGTTAAGCTTGTCAGGGGATCGATATCATAATAACTTTTCATTGGATTCTCATCATCATCTTACCCAGGGCCAGGGCCCAGTCTATTTTGCTGATCTTGACATTATTTTTTAAGTATTAATTTGCGCTGGGGGATCATGCCACCTTAGTGACAACTGCTTGTTTATATAAGAATGTACTATGTACCACTGTGACTGGCTTTAGTGTATAAATGAACTTGAACTAGATTGAAATTGAAGATGTTGCTCAAAGAAATATTGTTGCAACATCTTATAAAGAAGAAACATAAATATTTTAAAGCTATTAAAAGTCTGAGCTAGAAGTTCATTAAGCTCATTAGACTATGACTTTTACTTTTTATTTCTTTTATTTTGACCATGTACCTGAGTGAGTATCCAAACATCACGATATCAGTTTCTTGTATCATTCCAATGATTGGTCTAAATCCAATCGCAACAGGTCAATGTTCTTGTGAGGGATTTCACAGTTCAGATTACCTGTTCAGAGATTTATTCATAAGGACTTGCACAATGTATAGTGACAACAGGATTGTTACGGGATTGGGCTTTGAGAGTTATGTCTTGATTAGTGATCAATCTGGTTCTGCCATTATTATGTTAGGAACACAGGTCACTGCTAATACCATGATAATATTAATCTGTAAAAAGTGCCTCAGGGTTAGATCAGAGTTTATCTCATTGACTTATATATCAAAATCATGTTCTACGTTTGTGAATCAATCACAGATTAGGATGGCCCCAGTTAAATGATTAAAGTGATGACAGGTGCTTGGTGGAATGATGAGGATGATGATGTATGAGGAATTAAAGTAACACTTTACGTGTTGTATCTTTTAATCCCATGTCAATGTTATCATGCATGTGAATTTGAATGTTTAAATAGTAGAATAATGTAAACAATAATTTGCTCAATGAATAATCAACAATAACTTGATGATTGCACAACATTTGAACACCTCTGAAACTGTATGTGCCACTTTCATCCAACTATAAATATACTGGTATGTTTACTTTATCTATTGATGTGACTTTTACTAATTTATTTTTATTTAATTTAGTGGGAAGTTTGGGAATGTGATCTTAGCTCGCTTCTACGCTTATTTGTGTATAGCAGGATGACGGGTAGGGGACAAGAGGAGGGGTTGAAGAATATACAAATGGAGCATGATTGTGTTTAGCTGGATGACGAGATCTATGAATGTATCTGATGTTGCCACTTCATTCTATGACTAGGAGTGTAAACACACGATCTGGGCAGCATCATCCATATGCTCTCTCTCCACCCTATAACCAGCCATCAGCTAAAATCTATTGAGTACACAACTGCCGTGTTGACCAAGAAGATAGGCTCCAAGTGGCGGACCTGAGTGAGAAGGAGTAAACTCACAAACTTGTTATTACCATATTAGGAAATAATACCTCAAATTTCTCCTAATTGCTTTTATTTGGATGTTAGTTGGTCTCCATGTCAGGGAGGGTTTTAGGGTTCGTTGTTTGTAGTTAGGATGATTTGATTGACTATTTGCAGATATCGTGCTTAGCTTTTAACCTTATTTTATGTTATTATGGAGTTACAGGTAATACATTTGCAAATACCAATTGGAAAATAATTGATTTTGATAACCACAAATGTGAAATTGGAATTTTCTTACGATTATTTGAGGCATTTCCTGTCTGTGAAATTCACATTAGAGTTACTTGCACACATTATTGTTGCATTTCATATTGATTTTCTAGAATTTGACATTTCAATTTCAAAACACAGTTGAAACAAGGAAACGTTGAGTAAATTATTAAGCGTAACAGAATGCCAGAGGTATTTTCACATTGTGTCATAGAATGTAAAAGTACAAATCCATATTTGTATGTATATCAACAGGAACTTATTATGCTCTTCTGTTAATTGTGAATTAGGATGTTCTGTGTGTGATCTAAGATGGTAAACATATCAAAATCAATTTACAAACTCAATCATTTCAAGATTAATTTTCCTCAAATACAAAATATTTACACTGAATATAATCATTCTCTCAATAAAAGATTTGTCTGAATCTGTGTCCTTCTCTGTGATTTGAATGTAATCATACATAAAGTGTACTTTTTCATAAGAATAAACAAAAAGCAAATCCTTGCATCAATTCTATCCACTTCCATGAATGTCTTTATTATGGTATCAGTGCACGAACTTCCTATTTTCTAAGATAGCAAATATTTGTACTTTGCAATCAGGTTGTCTACTTTTCTCCAATATTTGTTTTTATGATAGTAATTACATATATTTAACCAATACATAAACTCTTTTTGTTAGAAATAGATATTATGCATCCTATCCATCTGTTGCATAGCCTATTGGTCATAGAAGAGGTTGATCGAAACATTAAAATAGAGTTCATTTTACTGTATTTTTTAAAAACAAAAACTGATTTTGAGCTCTGCCTATCAAATCTTTGATTATTGATGAGGCCTGATCAATAAAAGAAGTTTATTTGTGAAAACAAAATTCCTTGTAAGTATTCATATGATAGAAAAATTTTCTTTATTGTGCATGAAATTCAAGATTTTTATAATTTTTAGCTCATTGATGAGACAATGTCATAACAAAGGTAAATATACAAATCAATACATGTATGAAGTATTTTTGTGATAATTATTTTCTGCATCAAATTCATGATTGATTCCCTCAAATTTTGGTCATTGATGAGACACTGTCATTACGATGGTAAATTTGTGACAAATCAATTCTTTTTTTGCATCAAATTCATATTGATTACTATATTAATGGTTTTCCGACAAATTGCATAGCCTTTTGGCCAATGATGAGACACTGTCATTATGGTGGTAAGTGTACGAGATCAATACATAAGTATATTTTTGAAGATGGAGGGCAATAAGAGGAGATATGTATCTCTAGATGGAGTGTGTACCAGCTGGCGGTGGCAACATCTGCCTCGTCGATACCAGACCTTGTGCTGCTGGCCGGGACAATCCGCATTTGTTTCTTGAATAATACACACAAACATTATTGATAATGATAATGATCATGCATTTGTAAAGTGCCTAATAATAGCAGACACAAGCTTGGTGATACTTTATTTGCTGTTGATCACTGGATGTCAATATCCCTTTGGATCATACATTTGGTGCTGCTGCTAGGTGCATCTTCATGTTGCTTGATTGTCGACACAAGGAGAGTCTGAGAGAGAGAGAAAAGACTAGAAACCAACTTGACTGGGTTACCTAGGCTCAGTATTTTGTCCAAGCCATCTGTATGCAGTGTACTGCCCCTGTAAATTTTTGCGAGGATCTATGAAGAGAGAGGTGGGTGTACCCGCCAAACATAAGGAATAGAAGGGTAACTGCTTCAAAGATTTCTTTTGTTATTTTTCGGGGAGCGTCTGATGAGGAGGAGAACCTGCTCCACGAAATGCAACTAAAATCCTTGGAGGAGTTACCCTTCTGTTCTTTATATTTGGCAGGTACACCCAACTCTCTCTTAGTTTACTAATGTTTCCCCACATTAGCCATAACAGCTTGTACCCCTTAGTGGATCCACATAATGAACTAACTCCATCAAGCCGCCCATGGACAAGCGCCGCCCCTTGTAAGGGTCTATGAAGACACTGTCATGAAAATGTTTGTGGTGTATTAGTATATGTACATGAAGACTTAAGCATTTGCGGTGTATTAGTCAACCATATACATGAAGACTTGCAAGCATTTGTAGTGTATTAGTCAACTGTATACATGAAGACTTGCAAGCATTTGTAGTGTATTAGTCAACTGTATACATGAAAACTTGCAAGCATTTGTGGTGTATTAGTCAACCGTGTACATGAAAACTTGCGAACATTTGTAGTGTATTAGTCAACCATGTACATGAAAACTTGCAAGCATTTGTGGTGTATTAGTCAACCGTGTACATGAAACTTGCAAACATTTGTAGTGTATTACGGTAGTCAACTGTGTACATGAAAACTTGCAAACATTTGTAGTGTATTACGGTAGTCAACTGTGTACATGAAAACTTGCAAACATTTGTAGTGTATTACGGTAGTCAACTGTGTACATGAAAACTTGCAAACATTTGTAGTGTATTACGGTAGTCAACTGTGTACATGAAAACTTGCAAACAGCTACAGTGTAAATAACTTCCTATCCCTTTCATAAACTCACAGTGGGAATAAAAAGTGCAAGTAGTTGGAAGCTGATACAGATGAAGCGCGATTATGATAAGCTGTATTTTATGTGCCAGGATTACGTCTTCTGTACACTAAGGGCTCTGACAACTGGCGGTCACTGACCTACCTTAAAGTTCACTCCATCTTGATATATATGGTTATTTGTCTGAGTGAGTTGAGGCCAATATGGTCATCTTCATTACATATGTGGAGCACAGTGGTGTAGTGGTTAGCTTGCTGGCCTCTCACAGCAACGACCCGGGTTCGAATCTTGGTGGAAGCACCTCAAATTTGTGACCTGGGTCTCTTTCTGTGTTGTGTCCTTGGGTAAGTCACTTCATCCACATTGCACTCAGTCCACCCAGCTGTACAATTGGGCATCTGACATAACGAGTGGTTTCGTGAAGCACCTATAGCTGCTCTGAAAATATAATTCTGTTAGGGTAATAATGTCAGTGCTTGAGAAATTTGAAAAAGCGCTATGTAAGATGACATATTATCATTATTAATATTATTAATATTATTAATATCATTATTATTATTTTTATTATTATATGTCATTGTATTGGTATTCTTCATTGATATCAAGTAATAGTGTGACCTTCCATTATTAAACCAGTGTATGTGATCCTTAATTGATATATCAATAATATGACTCCCAATTAGCTTTCTAGTCTCTCTTGACGTCGGTGAAAATGTCAATATGTTGACCCTCATTTACTAAACCAGTGGATGGTGATCCTTAATTAATATATTAATATGATGACCCACTAATTACTCTTCTAGTCTCTGCTGGACATCAGTGAATATATCAACATGGTGACTCCTATTTAAAATGCCAATATAGTGACCTTGCATTTATAAACCAAGATTTGTGGCTTTTAATAAATTGACACCAAAATGTTCATCACTTCACCAACCTTCAACATTCTAATGTAACTGTAACCCTCCAACATTTACCAATGCAGTGTGAGCATCAATCAGTATTTGAAAGTCTGTCGTTATTGATCTTATAGTACATGCAACAGGGATGTTCTTGACCTTGCTTGACAATAAATTATATGTTCCTGCTGGCACATAGAACAGTAGGTATACATGCTTGGATGTATCGGGTCAGATGAAAGCTGTGTCTTATTGTCCTGCATTCATCAGTGCTGTATATCTCACCGTTTTATGTTTGTCGGAAAGGTCAATCCCATGTGTGTTTGAGTCAATTGAAAATGTTTCCCATTGTTGCCCTTGTTCTCTGTGTTATAAATCTCTGTGTTTATGTTCAGTGGAGACTCTCAGTCAGGAATCAGTTTGTTTGTCCACGTTGTTTAGTCCAAATCTGGACACACTCGAGATACGAGATTACGTACCCTCAAGTAATCAGGTGATCAAATCGTTATTTGTTGCCGTTAGCAACCAATGTTTTTGTGAAAATTCATAAAAGGTGTTCTGGATGCATGAAATAAGAAACCTATTACAAGCATGTAAAATCGAAGAATTCCTTTCTTTTTTCAGTAGTTGCCTAAGAAACATGATTCTCGGTAAATTTGCGTTTATTTAAAAAAAACTCACATTTTTCTTGACATGTGTTATAAAGCATCGTGAGTTATCTGATTCGGTGTAGATTGATCTGAGTTTGAATGTATTATGTTTCTGCTGATGTGTTGGGAGACAAAGGCTTGTGTAACATCCATCTCTGTCTTGATCGTCATCATCTAGATAGATAGACCATTGACCACAAACATGTCCATTTGAGGAGCTGAATTACATGAAAAACACATGAAACTGAAGATCAATGTTGATCGCATGGACATCAGAATATTACTGTCTTTAAGAGAATGAAAATTTGAATAATGATGATTTTGTAGAATTATCATCATCTTGTACACAAGAAGATTATAAGTTGAAAATAAAGATCTCTATTCAATCATATTTCTCAAAAGGATACATAATTAATTGTGATTATATTTAATGTGATTGATTTCATGAACTCTAACAAGGTTATAGTATGTAGTACTTATAAGTACAAATGATAGGAAGGTCGGAAGAAAAATGAAGAATGAAGAACTGAAGAAGCACAAGTCTAGTCTGAATCAGTATAATTAAGACATTACATGAACAGACAATCAGCGAGGGTAGATGAGACATGATGAGACAATCAGTGCTCGTTACTCGAGTTAAGTTTGTCGTAGTCACCAAGAGTAAGTCCGGAGCACATTACGTTGTGACCAGTGGAACACGCTGTGACCAGTGGAACACGCTGATCAGTTACACTTGTATAGATGATCCACAATATGGTTCAGTGTACAGTATACACTCAAAGGATAAAGGCATTCCCGGCGTGTGTCCAACAACAAAATCATTGAACGGTGAAATCTGCTATTCAAGCCCAATAGAAGTCACCTTGCTCCTTTTCTTAATTGGCAGACACTGGATAGGTCTCTACCAGTGATCAGTTGTAAGAAGGTCTGCTAGCTGTGTGCATACAGGACGGACCTAGAGTAACGTGTGTACGTACAGTGCAGCAGGCAGGCAGGCTGGAGGCCGACTGACTAACTCTCAGCCTGACAACACAGTATAACAGAGGCAAGGCACCAACAGGCTTGTTCCCTCACTCACTCAGTCACTCACATACACTGAGCCAGGCTGGCCATACCATACTCCCTGTACACAGCTAGGAGCTGGAGGAATACAGGCAAGGTATTAACAGGATTGAGGCACTTTGAGAGAGAGAACACAACCATGATTCCTAGCTCTGGAGAGACGAGTGTGACAAGGAGAATAAGTTGACTGATTCCGACGACCGACCGTTCCGTTGAGATCCAGCATGGGTAGAGAGAATAGCAGAAGAAGCAGGAGGCCGGAGTGGAGTGGTTAGCCTCTCGTTAATGAATGTAGCAGCCCATGCTGCCGCCCGACAGTAGGATAGTTTAGTGCAGCAGTGGAAGTACCTTCCTTGTCTCCCACTGTACCCGACATTCTGACATCAACAGACTACAGAGCTTTCAGGATTCTGCCATTTGTAATTAACATGTTTGTGTTCCCCTGTGGTTCACTACATCAGCCAGGTTTTTGTTTGAGATCTTACCGACAACCTGACAGCTTGTGTGACACCTGAAGATCTCGGAGACTATATTTCTCTAGTTTTCTACTTAATTGACAGTGTTTTCTCGATGAACGCATGTTCCATCTGGTGGCTGTGTTGTGTTTAGAGAAGACCATATGGTTCTGGCTTGCACTCAGCTCCTGCTAGGCCCGGTACTCACAGAACATGTCACCTCCGGTGTGACATTCATACATCGTCAGGTGTTACAGGCCGTATCACACATCTCTGCTGCAACATACCAGCAAATTACAACTCGTATTAACAGTGTTTACTGTAAAGGTATTTTTTTACTGTGTGCTGTGTTTCACTGAAAATGGTACTGGCAATGTGACAAGTGTGGATATAGTCCCTGCCTTGGCCCTCACCAGCCCAGAATTCCGGTTCAGTCTCCAGCTTACCACCGGTCTGGGATAATTACAAACCAAAGGTTTCGGATGTATATTTTCGTAAGGATATAAGACAAACTAAAATGTCAGAAATGGATCTAAAACCCCGGCCTGATAGGCCTCGGATATACATGTCAAGTAAAACCCACAAAGTGGTTGTCGTCTTCCCAAATGGAGAAATTGTAGAAGGTAAGTGTTAATTTGTTGTAACCTCTGAGACTATTGCCGTGCAAGTGGCTTATCAGTGAGGCATTTCATTCATAACTGTGTTGACAGCATTAGATGCTGGAGTAATTGAGTGTTGAGTAATACATTGATTATCTGTAGAACTGAATATCATCTTCGAGTTGACCAACCTTGACATTTCCTCACAATGCTCAGTAATTGTTCTATTGTCATTTGAAAAATGTCTAATAATCCTTTTAGAGCAAAACTTTATTGAAATTATGATATCACAGATTAAAATCTGTTTTGTTATAATTTGTTTATCACATGTTATCTTGTTTACTATGTAAAAAATCAAAGTACACAAATTTTTTCTCAAAATAGGTTTGATTATTTTCATATATTTCATAAAAATGTTTGTTTATATGCTTTATGAGGATGTCATTTTTTCTCAAAATATTTATCATCGTATATATGAATTTAGAATAAATGAATTAGGTGGTGGCCCAGGCTGTTTTTGAAAGTATATTTGATGAAATGTTGTGTTGTAGATGCTAGAGCACTAAAAACTTATCATTGTTGTTCAGTAAAGTAGAAATATATATTGTGTACTCCATTCACTCACATTTTTCAGAATGATTGTGTTTTTTAGTCCAACATGTGCCCAATGTTATGGCATCATCATCTTCATCTTCATCTTCATCTTCATCTTCATCTTCATCTTCATCTTCATCTTCATCATAATCTTAATATTATATGTAGGCCAAAGGCCCCATATACATATTTCCAAGCACGTCACAAAAGACAATGTATATGTATATGTACATTTATGTATATGTATATGTATCATAGCACCATGAGCAGGTATCACTGCCTGGAGACAGGTGCCCCAAATATCTATATGAATATGATTGTTTTATATAACGTCTATGAAATATGAATTTGATATGTAATGACATTGCTAGAGTGGAAAAACAATTTTGATGTTTAAGAAAAATGTTCAACATCACCGCAAAAAAAAGATTAAAATGTTAAGTGTAATGTTCAAAACTACCTAGGAGACACAATTAACTTGGACAGTATATTCTTCAAATGCTCTTGTATCATATGTTCATGAAAAAAAGCAAAGGAATTATCAATAAATCTGATTTAAAACTGATTATTTTCACAATGCTCAGCATTTGTAGGGAGTTTTGTCAATGCAAATCACTGAGTTATTGCTGTAGGAATGGTTTAACGGGGAATGTCAGACTTGTTGTCAGCTGTGTACCTACAATTGTTAATCATGTTTTGCTGGACAAAAATCGTTCACAATCGCTACACCTGCCAACAACAAAAAATCCTGTGAATCATTTACAATTCTAATTTCATTCCATGTTATACAAGTATCCAGACTTAAAACCATGTGCTACAGCTGAGCTGAATAATTTATCATGTATTATGACGACAAAGCTACATGAAATTTGGTTTAAAACAAATCACACGCCCAACAGAAAACCATTTCTTGATCGATTTATGCATATGTTCAAAATAACAAAATTACAGGAAATTATTAGGTTGCGGCCTTAAAATAGATATCCAAAGGGATTTGTTCCTAAGGTGATCTCATTTATTTGTAATGTAAGGTATGATTTGCATCGAGTCCTTTTTTTCTAATTCATAATTGATCATAATGAGTAAAAGTCTAGCATTTTCAATGAATTATCCTGTTTAAAGAGAAACTGGATGTGATTAATTTTTGTCAAACTGAGTATTTCATCAATTGATTTTCTATCTTTGCATAATTCTAAGAAAAAAATGAAGGTATGCTTTAACATTCTGCAGATTCAACTGTTTTGTGAATGTCAGACTCAATTAATAAATGAATGCATCGGCGGATCAAGGAATTTTCAAAGGGGGGAAGTGGATGTGTGGGCAGCTGTGGGGGGGGGGGTCTCATATTGAAAGGGGGGAGGGGAGATCAAATATAGATAGCCTGTAATCAAGCACAACTAAGTGTTTAATCTCATTAAGTGATTAATTAGAAAATTTCATATTGTCATATATTTATATATTAGTATCTTATTAGATTGACATGATCACCTTTTTAATTTAGCTATGGATATTTTACACCATTCATGTCGTTTATATCAGTATCTGTTAGAAACAAACACAAATCATGTTTTTAGATTTTATTTCTACTTCAGGAATATATAGAATTTACATTAACAGCTAGTATCGCTAATGCTTGAAATGTTACAACATCGTATGGATTCCACCAGTGGTTGTCTATGCATGATCACCCACATGTTGCTGACTGACAGACAGTCAGTCCTGGAAACCAGGATATATCCGGGCTGGTCAAAAACAACCACCAAAAGGAAAACCAATCATATCTTTGGGCTTTTGGGCACTTTTTTGTAAAAAGGGCATCTTAGTTTTATCTAAGGATCTGAACATATATTAATCAACATAAGCTCTTGGAGAGAAATTGTTTTTATGATGAAATTTCATCATTACTATACCGATCAAGTCTTTGAAGAGCAATCAGAAGTCAAATACATAAGAAAGCAACATCTCTGGATATCAGATACATTTATAGTTTATGAAGTGAAAATGTGTGTGTATGTGTGTGTATGTATTTATACATGTAAAGAATAGACCAATTTTACACTATGTAGCGATCAACATGAGGTCTTTATGATGTTGCCATGCTTTAACGTCATACCTTCCGATTAACAGTGAAAGCATATGAGGACCTGAGTATTATTTCATACATGGCATCTTACCCGATTCCGGCGGGTTTACCCGATTTCAGGAGGCTTCACCCGCGTCCCCGATCGGGTATTGAAAAAACCCGATTTTGACATAATCTCCTAAAATATTCGCTTGAGAAAGTGTACTATACATTTTCAATATTATTTACAAAAACTTGTCCATCAACATTGCATTTAAAACAAATTTTGTCAAAGATACAATCGTTCGAGCGTGTGTGTGTGGCTTCAGTCTACCGGTGATTCACGAATTAGTTACAGTTTAATTTTTGCTCCATTAAATAGTTTAATCTCGACACATTAAATTATATCAGTCATAGCAAATAATACTGATAATATGATAGACCAACATAAATCAATAGCAAAGCTAAAATACAAGTTGTAAAATGCAAAACCGTATCAAAGACGAACAATTGGCTTTGAAATCTATAAAATTATCTCATAGGGCGCTATATGCAAACACCGTTTGCTAGCTCCAAACAGCGCGTGACCCTAGCTCCAGACAGCGAGCAATCGCTCCGTGATACGTGATCGTATTTTCTTGACGACAGACAGTAATAAGAATATGCTTATTACAAACTCCAAATTCTTTTCGGGTTTATTTTATTGCCAAATTATTTCGTAAAATGTTTATTTAACATCACTAAATATTCCTCTAAATAAAATATGAAAACAATGTAATTTAAATAAGTTAAATATCTGATAACACATATTGCTAGGAAATAAGTTGTAAGGTAACTAGTTGGACCACGTGTCTAACGAACTTCCTGTTTGTGTTTACGTAAATATTTGTTATAAAAAAAACGATTTAATTTCTAATTTCAAAATGCATATTTAGAAATAATATATACTTTGAAGGTTCAATAAATAATATATGATTAAAAATATCAGAAATTCCTTGTCTTTCTCGTAGCAAATTCGTTTGTTAACTCGCTCAAACTGGCAATGTTGAAATATCGCCGTTCGTCAACAATGGACTTTCTTATTGCAAGTAGATAATTTACGTGTCCTCTAATGGATTCACGAACAGTTAAATACGATCTTTATTTATTTTAGATGGAAGTATCTGTTTGATAAACTGTCACAGACATGCCATTTTCTGAATGACGTCATTACCAAATGAATATTTTTAATCATTTATTTTTCTTTTAAAATGTTGCTAAATTTTAACCTGTTAAAAAACGTACCCCAACTCAGTTTTTTTTTATCAGAACATGAAGTTATTTTTCAAACAATATATTTAAAATCTTCAATATTTCCATAGTGTGACAGGTGAAGTAAGTTTTCCATTTTCCATAAACATATATTATTAATCATTTGAAACATAGTATCATAATGAATTAATTAATTGAATTAATATTTTATATATTCAAAAGTTGTAATTATGTGTATGATAAACAATTAAAGAAGATAAGTATGTTAAATATATGATTTATATTGATTAGAAACGAAAAACAGCAAAGTGCTAAAAACCCTCTTTGGGAAGGAAAAACCCCCTTTTCAGACCCTAAAAACCCCCTTTGCCATTATCGGGTGATGCCATGTATGTTATTTAGGCAAAATTTTACCACTTGACAATTATACAAGATGATATGAGAGAGTCTAGCAGTTAGCCAAGTGTCACAGGCTGCTCAATTACTGTAATGATGGGTTCTGTAATGACTTCTTCTGCATGACTTCACCCCACCCTGCCTGTAAGACTTGTCTGTTTCCAATCAGGGAGGTCAATATGAAAGGAACTTAACTGTGAAAATTTGCGGTCAATGATCAAATACTGACCATTAGAGAAGGGTCAGTGGAGGTGTCCAGATAGGTGCTTGTAACTTACCCTGTGTCCACTCTCACACATGTATACCTATATTGAAGCAGTGGAGCGGTGGAGGTGTCCAGACAGGTGCTTGTAACATACCCTGTGTCCACTCTCACACGTGTATACTTTAATTGAAGCAGTGGCATCTATATTGTAGACATACCATTCTGGATTTTGTCTTTGTAAGCCCTTTTTTCGTGTGATAGT
Source organism: Gibbula magus (assembly GCA_936450465.1). Taxonomy (NCBI): domain Eukaryota; kingdom Metazoa; phylum Mollusca; class Gastropoda; order Trochida; family Trochidae; genus Gibbula; species Gibbula magus. Next base: position 30,729,031 of record OW388297.1, on the reverse strand, counting down.
TTTTCAATTGCCCTATACAGGTAAAATATGTTGCTGTAGAATAAGGAATACAATTTGATATTGTGATACCTTGATGTCTGAAGAAAACGCCTTTTTACTACAATGCATGTTACTATTTTAATTAAATGAGTTTATGATCTAGCTGATACTAAATCCTTCATAAATTTGATAAAATGTTATTTCACAGAAGCCAGATTTGTATTCTGGTTATTACTTGCCAACATAAATTGAGAGAAACCACCATCAATGTGATGACATTTAGTTCTATGATACTATCATCGTGGCAGACTATGTAGTTTGGTTATCATTAGTGTAATATTACCCTTAATTATTAGACACACACTCTGGTATCTTTCAAGCTAATGGGTAAAAGAAGCAATATACTTGTAACGATTATGTCGATAGCAGTGTTCGTATCTTTAAAAAAATATTAACTTGTTTCTCCTATTTGTCACACATATTATGTTACATTGATAAATTCTCATCAACCAGTTTCAGTATCAAAATGAGACCACCGTATATTACTGGGTATAAGTTAAAAATTTTACACCAGAAATTAGGGGGTCAACTGTCAATCATCTGGATTTGGGTGGTTGAAAAAGGGGGTTGAGTTATAAATATGTGTGGTCAACTTATACATGGGGTCGACTTATACGCGGGGTCGACTTATACCCAGTAATATACGGGGTGGACTTATACCCAGTAATATACAGTAACATTTTGCAGTGAGGAACTGTTGGTTAAAGTGTGGTATGTTTGTGGAGAAGAAAATAACCTTTGTGAATAAAGGAGCGTGACCATCCAACCTTTACAGCATTGTTGTGTTGCTCCTGTTGCCATTCATATTGTTTAAAGACAGGCAAAGAACACATAACATGGCTAAGTAGGTTCTAACCTTAGAGTAGCTTTATACCTAGATGGTATGTGTATAAGTATATAGGTGTGTATACGTAGGCTGATAGCTATATTTTTAGGTTGGTAGCTATAGATATATAGGAGTGTATTGCATAAATAGGTGTATATACATAGGCACATGGGAGCTCATATAATTATACATATAGATGTATATAGATGTGTATAAATTAATTATGGATATAATATATTTGGATTTGTAGGTGTGTTTTTATGTAGACATCTGAATAGGTAGCATGTTGCAGCCCTGTGTATCCAAACTTCAGATGAGTTATTTTTATACCCTGTTTATTGAGTTGAAGTTGTTTGGCGTCCTTAGTTGACATACAAATGATATGACAAACATCAAAGTCTATGAAGGACAAGAATTTGTTCAGAGACGATTGTTGGTTGGTAACAGTGATGCTACATCAGTGCATATATATATATGAAAGTAGACATTTCTTGCCTCAGAGTATAGGGCCTAGGTCATAAATGGTTGGTAGATCTTCCAGGATTCGAACCCGATCCTTTGGCGTGAGAGACCAGTACGCTAACCACTACTCCACAAAGATAGATGAAAGGCTTTCTGGCTGTGATAACCTATTTCTATATAACCTCCCACATATATATAAATGTATATATATATTGGAACAGATGTCACACTCAGTACTCTGCATTTACGCACACTGTAGTAATAAGTAGGGTGATTTCCACACAGACATGAAATGAAATATTCTATGCATATCTCAACACAGATGAATGCTTAATATTGATATTGGTGTTCCGTGGCTGTTCAAACACAAGGCCTACTGTTCACAATTCTATTGGAATGAAATTGTGATATATAAAATATGATAAATATTTAATATATGAATATATTAAAAGGTATAAATATATATATATATATCAATCAAGTTTTTTCTATGAGGCATATTTTCGAAATCGTTATTTCCCATCAAATGTATATTTATGAAATTTGTTCATCTTCTATGAACTTATGTATTTCAACGTTTTTATTTGTCTAATGATATTGAAGGAATTAATGCCAATATCTTTTATGTTGTGGCTGATGTTATCTTCAGTTAATACAGAACATATGGGACAGTTGTATATAAGAATACAACTGTGTGCATCGGAAAATGAGTGGGATTTCACATTGAGATTTGAGCAAGAGAAGAATTAGAAACAGTTACCATATTATGTTATTGTAGCTATGGTAAAACTAGGGAAATTTTAGTATCTGAATGTTAAAAAATAAAAAGTTAAATGTCTGAGCTCTTGTTATCGATCAGGAGTGTTGTGGACATGGGAACACTTCAAGGATCAAATGACAAACTCTTTTTTCAAATTGTTTAATTTAAAAAACAAAGGAATTACATAAACTTCGAGCTCTCTTATCTTTTCAAAGTGATATAGGCATGCTAACATTTATATTTTATTATAAGGTTGAAATTGGATTTTTTTTTCAAATTTAAAAAAAGAAATTAAGTATGTATGATAGTTAAATTCAATCATGTGCAAGAAGATTTTTAATTGAATCTCATTTGAGCATGCATTCTTGTTTGAAGTAGTTTTTTGTGACAAAATTGAATAATATTCTCGAATGAATTTATAAATCTAGCTAAGTATTGATTTCTTTAGGAGGATTCGTTGGAAACATTTTGTAAAGAGAGATTTACCAAGCTACATGCATTGGCATTTCACTGGTGGCCTGTTCTATATTGAATCAACTGGTCGGAATCATGACATTCTTTCTTTCTTCAAACCATTAAACACAACTATCACCCTGTGAAAAGTTGATGAGGAATTGATATCAGTGGTGATACAATTTTCGTATATCAATTGGAAAATTTGTTGTTACATCATACTTTATTTGGTCATTAGAATGGGAAACAAATACCTGTAAAAGTCTAAAATTGGACAGGATGTCTTTGACAATCTTGCATCCGCTTAAACCATTTTAGACATCATGGTTTTTCAATGGTAGTTTGCACGTAAACTATTACAGATCCATAATACTTTGATAGCCTGATATGTATGTACATTATCTATTTTGGACGTCACATTTCATGGAATGTCTTATGTAGACCAGTTAGGACGTCCAACCAGGTAGTTATATATGTATCCATGTTAACCATATTTGTCATCAAATTTCGACAGTCATGTATCTATGCAGGCTATTGTGGACGACGTAATCCTTAGATAGGTATAGGCACACACGAAGACCGTTCTTATAATCTTGTTTCATTGACAGATGTGTCTATAAGTAAGACGTATGTGTAATAACCACATGAAGTACCTTCACTTGATGTCAGAGATTTAGCAAAGCTTTTCACAGGGGTATAAAGTGCACGCTCAGGCTTTCACTCCCTTTGAATGAAGAATTGACTTTTATTGGTTACATGGAATAAGAGGTCATTGTCGACCCCCCTCTGACCTTGTGGGGACATGGTTTCTATGTACGCAGGGTGACATGTTCTCTCGTGTTTGTCATCTCCCCCGATACCATTGTGCCTGCCGAATACTCTTACAATTTGACAATAGAGTTGGATAAACTTATCTTGTGTAAAAAAAACTGTCTTGATCTGAACTGTATTTGGTAGTTGATCATACCATTATTCCTTGTGTATGCGACCTGCTTTGATATGCCATCATAATTCACAAACAGTCTTATAGACTGACATTAGATCATGAATAAAATTTTAAAAGATTTATTTCCTTATCACATGAAACCATTGTCCGTTTTGACTGACTTCAGATCATGGGTTAAAATTTGTAAACATTTATATATTCTCGCATACTACTATTGTAATTCAACAGTGGTACCATTTAAGCTCACTGTTTATTGCCTTTTGAAACACAATTATAATCTTGAACAGCTGTATCTACCTAACCTATCTGTTAGATACATTTTAGGCTATGAAGGCTTGGAATATTATATCTGTTTTATCCCATTAGTCGTTATGTCTTTAACATTTTTAGATGTCCTAATGTCTCCAGTAACATGAGATTTAAGTTATTTAGGTCTTGTTGAACCAATGTTTTCCAACCATTATAAGCAAGTAAGCATTTCAAATCATATGTTATACCTTATCATATTCACCAGGATAAAGTTTCATTAGATCACATATGATTTATATGCATCAGTATATGTTTGCTCTTATAGGTAATAACTGTCCTGCTTATCTGGCCTTCATCATCATATTGCCAGCATATTTTGAAGAAACCCAACTTTATTAAGTACTTCCTTTAAGAAACGTCGAACCTTATGCCCAAAGTAACATCTTTGGTAACTGACACTCCAATAAGCCTTTGGAACCTTATCAGCTATATGAGCCACTGATAAGAAATTTAGTACCTCCAGACATAAGCATGATCTGATTCTCATAAACTCCAAAATGAACTACCTATTTTTGGTGAATATATTGTAGCCTTTGTGTTATTGGAGCTACCATATCCATATTAAAGAGGCAGTTAAATAACTTTGTTTGTTCCCAACAAATATTATGTTGTTTACCTTCAAAGTGCCGTTCTGTATTTGAGCTTTTAAGAGAACTGAAACCTTTACATTCTTGTTATGAAGTGATTTTCAATTAAGCAGTGATTGCTGTATGAATGTTAGAATATAATTAAGTTGTTCAAACTAACTCTCTGGTTGCTAACTTCAATATTCTAGGGTTTAAACTCTAACAGTTATGGCTGTAGAGACTTTCAATTAAATGATGATTGTCATATTAATGTAAGTTCAGAATAGGCAATCTCAGTTTGTCCCTTAAGACTTGAAGTCAGATTCCTGGTCTGACTGAGAAAATAATCTATCGGAGAGCAAGCAGGAGCTATCTTTGATGTAAGCGCCTCGTATCTTTGGTCAGGACTGTTTTTAGCCAAAATCAAACTTATCATACTTGGCACCATGACTTGGAAATTCCTGAAAATTACCTCCAGTGTGATGTAAGTCATATCATACAGGTGTTCCTTTGGCCATTGGTCAGTCCACCAGCAGCTGGCTCAAACTGACCAGTCTTGATTACAGCCAACATGGCATCGTTAATGCCCCCATCTGACCACGGATGACCACTACTTGCTGAATTGCTTATCTTGTGTTCTGATTGGTAGACATTCCCAGGGAGACGTCTTGTAGACTATCAGATAGGCCGGGTAATTATAGAGAGAGCCAGGGCTTTGATGTGCGGATATAATGCTGCTATACCTCCCGTACATGTTTATCACATTTGCTCGGTAATTTCTGATCAGAAAATTCTTCCTCTTTGATTTGACTATTTAATGAATGCTGTCATAAATAGATGGAATACCACAACATAGGTAGGTATGAAAGTGTAGACATTTCTCAAGTGCTCTCTTATGAGAATGAATACACACAATTAAATACATACAATACTGTTAATTCAGGTTTTTAACAATGATGATTATTAACAGTGTCCACTGACCATCTCCATGATGAAATCTAAATGTATATATATTTCAATATAAATAAATCTATAGAGAAATATTATTTCTGGAGGAAGTGGACCATATGGCTTTTATGAAACGATGGGAAGTTTTGTAGTGCCTGAACGAAAGGGAGTGTTTGAGTGCATGATTTTCATAAAAGTCATATGGCACACATTCAAGTGTAATAATTGATATTATATGATTGCAGGTGAAATACCGGGATCTATCAATGAAAATAAACGTTGTTATCAGTCACTGGTGAAAATAACAATGGAACCTGTTACCAGTCACTAGTGACTGATATAACAATGACCTGACGTCATAAAACAATGCTCCGACGTCATGACACGTTCATGACGTCACATTGTTGCTGAGGCGACAGGCTCATTCTGGAGCCGACATAACGTAAATGCAAGTCTATTTCGGTGAATATGCACAGATTTGGTCGTCTCGTGAGGTAGAAAAGTTATATATTTTCACTCGTGGCTGCCCCACTCGTGAAAATATGACCTTTCTACCTTACTCGATGAGATAAACATGGTATTAGTCAAGAAAAGCCAAAAATCCTCTAAATATTACCCCTTCTGTTTCATTTGCACGATTCCCGTAAAAATAGCAAGTAAAGGCCAACTCCTTTTCTTACGACAAGCTACAGTGATGTCACAAAACATATTTTAACCCTTAACATGCGGGCGACGGAATTATCCGGGAGGCTCATAGAGAAAAATGTTAGAACCCTTGGCGAGACCCGTACGTTGGACTTAGTGCATTTACCGGGTCAGTAATAATTCTATTTGCCCCCCAGGCGAAATGCGAGACGAAGTGTGTCCGTATATCGCCACATGAAAACTTGTTTACATACATCTCGCAGATAGCCACGATAACAAGTCTGTGTGAATGTCCGGTCGAAATATCAAGTAAAATTCACACCAAATTGCGTGTGCATTGTTGACCCGTAACGCATTGATAATTAGCTTTACAAAAGGCCAATTTTGTCGGGCTTAGCCCCCGAAGCATTAATTCGCTTGAGGCTATTTTCACCCACGTGTTTGTATTGCCTCGGGTTTGCCTCGCCCGAGACTGCTATCTGCCTCGCATCTCGCGAGACGGGGGAAAAAATCGCTAACTCGCCTTACTACCGCACTTCATATCATGTGAGCGAATAGTTTGTTTTCAAAAAAAAATACGGCAAAATAAAGGGGAAACAATGGACTACATTCCCATATAAAATTAGAAAATCTCAAAAAAAAAATAAAGACACAGCAAGCGCCGTGAAAAAGGTCATGTTTACACTTCATAAATTTTGAAACAATCGGCGATTTTCACAACTTCTAAAACATTTATCACGGCTAAAATACTGAATGCATTTTCATAATTTTTATATCACAATAAACCGAAAAGAATAATCTTTTATTCTATATAAAATGCGCAGATTTATTCACAGAAATAAAGATACAATTTTACCTTTCTGAGAGGCATGTGAAACCAAACGGCACACAAACTAATCAACATATTTTCATCAGTTATGGTTCGAGGTTAGCGTTTATTTGAAAAGTCAAACAACATAACCATATTTGGGTTGACATGTGCTTATTTGTCAACTGGTTCGAGATTATGATTTCTTGGAAAAGTGCGATGAACGACCGTTTGCAATGCCGCATACATGTTGTAAGTATTGACGATTTTATAGGTGGAAATAAAGACAAGCTTTACATAGCTATAGAATTATAACCAAAGGTCGCATTCTAATAATTTTTATATCATTGTGAAGCTAGACATCTTGTCTTCAATTCCGTATATAAATGGAATTTTTTTCGTTTCGTATTCATGATGTTACGAGGCCCGAATTAAAGACAATCTTTCGAAAGTAATAGAATAAAAACGAAAAAACATAGAAAATTCATTCAAAGTTTCGGGTGTGAATTAGCCATTTGTGTACGGGTGTCGCTACTTGAATTTGTATTGAACGCCCGTATATAGTCCTTATTCGCCATGTAGATGCGGTATATTTCGTAAAAACGGTACCGGAATCGCCGCCTGGAAATTCCGCCAGCAGAGCTCGTTAGTGAATAAGCTCAAACTACTGCTGCGAGCTGCGAGCCTGTAAATTCCGCCACAGGGGCTAAAAATGGTAAAATATATATACGCAACGTAAGGGTTAAAGAAGTCACGTCATGCTGAAACAGTGGTTGCTAGACAAACGTGATAAGCGCTCTAATCAAAAATATTAACTCGGTTATTTTCAACCATATGGGTAATAAATTGAAGTACTTTACCAACCAATCAAAAGTGTTGCCTTACATAACCTACGAAGCTGTGCACTACCTGTCCATATACCTCATGTGTATCAAATGGAACAAATGGTGAGAATCGATTGACAGTAGGACAGCAGTAGACCAGCAGATAATCAGAGCTGAAGAGGATAGATGAAAGCTGGACGTTCTGGCCACCATTCTCAGCTAATCACCTAACTCTCCCAGTCAAGCAAATATGAAAATGTCCATATTAATAACCTAATTGGTGATGGGAGCCATCTTGTGAAGTGGACTGGTCAGTTGGCTGTTGTACAGGGGGGTCACTGGTTCAGAACAATGGTCAGTGTGGTAGACTGCTAGTTAGCTGTAGACTAACATTTAGTCTTAGAGAGAAGTTTTTCCTTTATCAACAACACTATTTTACAAACAATTTAAATAGTTATACAAAATGGAGTGATAAAGATGCCTGGATTTCTGAACTGAGTAATCTAGACTTGCTATATTTTTCTAGACTGGGCTGGTCATCAATTGAATATTCTGCTCTAGGGTCTGGATGTTAACCCCTTTCCTTCTGAACTAATCATTGACAAGCTTTCAGAGTTCTAGGTGGGTGAATGTTCTTAGATCTTGTTTGCACATTAAAATGTAAACTACTGATTTCTAACATTGGCATTGGTTTTAAATTTAATTTGCACTGAGAATGATTGATTAAAATTAAGTAATTAATCCTGATATTGGAAATTTAAATGTTCTTGCTTCAATTAGGAAACCAGAGTAAACAATCCAAGAAGTGAAAATGTGACATTTTGTAGATAAAAATATGGACATAACCCACGTGTGACGTCCAGGCTTCAATCAATCAGGAAGATGTTTATATTAAATCCAATTAAATCTGAATAATCTTTCCAGCCAAGTGCTTTTAGTTTATTTATACTTTTTGTAATCAATTTAATTATCATAATCCAACAGCTGTTGAATTCAGTGGGAGGATGAAAGTACAAGGCTACGAAGTGATGTTACTGTTCGTCACGGTACACAGTTCACTGATAGAGCCAAGCAATACAGTCAGTGATCAGAGACCTGCACATCTGGCAAAATTGGAGGTGGGCTTTACCTGGACATAACCCCAACCAGCACTACCCTCAGAAAAGTATGGCCTTACACCTACGAGAATATGGTAACATGAAGTCTAAAACATATTCACTGAAAGGGGAGCAGTTTATAAAACTAAAACATACCAGGATTCCATGCAATTCTCTTGTCTGAACAAGGGTCATCAGAAGATGACATATCCCACCGGTCTCACACAATTTGTATAATACATCTTTGAAAAGATAATTATAAAGTATCACTTCAGCAGATGGATAATTCATATGCAGATTATTTCAAGAAGATTTGATGAAGAGTTTTGGATTATTAAGTCCAAATTCAACATGTTTCGAAATGAAAAAAACATTTTCAAGAAATTTTAAGATATCAAAAGGCAACACTTCAGATAGTGGGTAATACATATTGAAAGTTGCAGAAAGATATGAACGGTTTTCAAGTTATGCTTAGGAATTCAAATGCTTAGACAGATGGAAAGGGCAAGGACTATATCCCACAGAATTACATACCAGTGGGAAAAAAGCAAACAATTAATCTTTATGAATCTATACATTTATGAAATGTAGATGATACTGAGATGAAACCAAAGTATTAAAGTTCCATGGCCAGAATCACCTTTGACCTGAAGATGTGGTATGCCTTGCCATACCGGATCAATCTCTTCGTCAACAAATTCGTGTTCTTCCAATCAGGAACTGTTTGGGCCTTTTAATTAATTCAGTAAGGAAATGAAGAAGACTCCAGGGCTGTAATGTTCTAAGCACTAAGATAGTAACATTGGCACTTAGTAAGCCTGACAAATGTCTGGCTCTTTCAACTATCTTACCACTAAAATCTTAGCACAAATCCAAATTGCTAAACTCAAATCCTGATAAAGTTGTGGAACATGTTACTAAAACGATTGTTAGCTCACCTTAGACAGCTAGCTACCTGTTGAGTGATACACGGTACAGCAACTGTATGGTGCTATCAGTTCATTGTTGTCCATATAGCACAACTGCTGGTTCAGTTAGCTTCAATATCTAACATGTGGCACAACTGTGAAGTCATTTAAGCCCATGCAATATGTACAGCTCAACTGTTTGATGGTTTACACTCAGTTACGCACATATACGTACATATATAACAACTTATTACCCACAAAACACAACTGTGGAGTCATTTATGATGATTAAACACTACTATTTGACCATTTAACCCTATTACTGCCATCATGTGCCACAATTGCTAATGCATTTATCTTCATGTAACAAATTACAACAAATGACAGTTATAGTACATATTTCCCAATGCTATGGTCATGAAGTACAGGTCATGAAGTACAATAAAGTGTTCATTCAGTATCAATATCACGCATGTTGAAGTGATTTCAGTACATCCAGAACATTTGGTTATCACATCAACACGAGTAGCATAAGTTTCACTGTGGATCAAACATACATAAAAACAATCTCCTACGGGTAATTCTTCAGAGATTCTTCACAATTTGTCATTTAAATTTATCAATAAACGCTTTTGGATACATGACTGTTTACAGCTTGTCTGATCAGTGGTGCTTCTTCTATGTTTACAGCTTGTAACATACGACTACATGTTGAACAAGTGTTAGTTCATTTAGCTCCGCCATGGCACATGTTGTCCAGATCGTGTACAGCTCTAATTATGTGGAGACATCTTGCACTGTCTGGAATGCCTATCATCTGCTGGTTGTGGTCTACAAGCACTATCATGAGGCCAGCTTTATTAGCTGTTTGGCACTCACCTCCTGTTTCTTCCCACTCTGTTTATTCTGATACCGACAATGAAAGTCATCTCACATGTATTTCTTTCCCCTGGATTGATTCCGTTGCTGTTTCACATACCAGTTGCTAGTGTAACATGTGCCTGTTTAACTAAGTGTTTCCTCCATAAACTACACTCCTTGTGATAAGTCTTCAATAGTTTCTTTCTCCAACTATGGATGCATGCTTTACTTTCTGTTTATTTCAAAAAGGTGTACATGGGTTGACTGCTTAATTGAGATATAGTTATTTATTTAATTTTAACTGTTTGAGAGGCATTCTAGAAGTTGGTGTGATGAAGAAGACATTGAATTTATGGATGACCAACCTCTTTATTTAACAATGGCAACGTTTCAGTATAGATCCAAATACTGTTGTCAAACATATGGATGAGATGACAAAACAGAAGATTATATACAAGTGCAAGATACATGTTGGTATGATAATGAGATAACAAAGACAACAAGATGAAATAACGATGACATGAACCTTATATAATTGTTGTATCTAATCATCAGCAAGTATCATTATTTGCTTTAAACGGTTTTCTTGCTCAGTCGTACTCAGCCAGTTTTATAGCTGGTCTGTCATCACAATCCTACAGTGGATATGGTGATATCAACATATCCAATCATACACAACTCTAATAATTTTTTATCATTTATTGTTTATAAGTTTATATTTTGATATTTATCCCTTTGATTAACAGAATTTTAAAATTTGTTATGCATTTCAAACGTAAATTGTAGAATGTTTGGTCAAATCCATTGACAATAATTTCCTGGTTATTTCAAAGTATCCCTCGACTGACCACCATGTGTTGTCTGGTTCTGAGACAACCACTCTGTCAGAAACAGCAGGAGCCAGCCTTACCCAACTGGGAGTCCGTCACTTTAATATCAATTTTTGAGTCTACTTGTAGCACAAATACTCATATAATGTCATACCGCAACACATTGTTTAACATTGTGCATGTAATAAAGACTTGTGTGCAACAATGTAGTGTGTTTGTTTCTGCTATATACATTTAATCATCAGAAATATGTATTACCTTTTTGTATGTGGTGGAACTTTAAAATTATGTGCAATAATATTCTCTGTATGTTGGCTTGTATCTGCTATATATACTAGTTATAATAGAAGTACAATGTTGCAATATTTAACTTTTTAGTGGGTGGGAAACACAATTACATTAGATGTACAATATAGAATGTAGTCTTTATCTGCTAGAGTATATACGAATAATGATACAATGTTCCAAAGTATAACCTTTTTGTTTCTTATTTCAAAATGTAAATGTAAAATAACAATACAATATTTAACCTTATTTATCTGGTATTGTGACACAATACAATATTTAACCCTTTTGGTATATCTTTCTAAAAACATTTAATTTTAAGACAATGCAATAATGATATTTAATAGTGACACAACAATTCAATATGTTATAACCTTTTAATCTACAACAGTTCTACAGTGTCACTAGAAATACACTGTAACCTTTCCATGTGTACACTTTGCAATACGAAGCCGTATTATTTAACCTTTGAGAAGCACTGGTTACACCACAGTACAAAGGGTTCACTCCAAATCTTGAGAGCTTACCGTTTACATGGTCAAGATTCTGTTCAAGACTTCAGGTGTCACGGGCAAGGTGTAGAAATATTTAAAAGGAACCCTGCGACCGAGCAGGATAAGATTAAAACAGTGTTTAAATGAGTAGGAAATCCTCACACTTTCTCTCCGCCAATAGCTTGTCTGGACGCTAATGAGAATTTAGTACCTGAGTAATTAGCGTAGGTATAGGCATATCGTTAGTGTTATCTGCGATGTGAAGCGGGTTATGCAGAGTTATAGCTGATTGTGATCAGACTCTTAGCGAGTTGTTAGTTCCCTCCTCAACCCAACTATTGGGCCAAATAGCTGCGTTAATTAGTCCTTAATCAGAGATTAGAAGCAGATTACGACACAAGCTTGTCTGCTTAGGCAAAAGAGATTATTGAAATGAACAGATAGAGTACTTCTTTATATTAATTTTATAAATTCTGGGTCATTTTGATTAACACTTTAACTCCTAATAGAAGAAAGTTTATGCAAGCATGTTAATGTGCTGTTAGCCAATGAATGATGTATGAGTTAGTTCTATGTACAGGTACAGTGTTGCATCCAGGCTGAGCTATGATGGATTTCTGCAAAAAGTGGTAATCAATGGGTGACCATTGCGCAATATTAATGTTTATTCTAGAAAATAAATAGTATTCTTGTGACCACATCAACATTTAAGTAAATACCTATCTTGAGCCAATATATGACATACAACCTAATCAAAGTTAACAGGCTTCAAAGTAATTCTTATCTGAAATGTTTTTGTGGGATTTCTCCCTCCACTATTACTAACCACCATGATATGTATGACATACTCTTGTAAGCAGTATTGAAGCCCAAGTCCCCTCCCTTTGTCTCTGCTTACTGAAGACTGCTGGAAGAGTATAAACACGGATAGGGTGAAGCAACTCGTAGGGATGCTACCACTGACGTAGAGCGGTGTTTGTAACCGATTATCCTGATTAAATAAATATGGGAAGTATCAGCTACAGAAGGTCCTGGCAAATCTCTTCCACATGACAGGTTGAGAAGAGTCTGACCTCAGGTCGCTCAGATTATGAATATTCCTTCAATCTCAGCCTCCAACATAACCTCACTCCGAGCTGTGGCTTCACTTCCGAGACCTCATAGGTGGAATTCGTTTAGCTAGTTTATATATACTTCTTATATCTTGTTTGTTTCTTGTTGAAATGACCCTACCCTTGGAACTCACAAGTGTTTGTTTACATACAGTTATGATAGAACTTTTATGTTTTTTCTTCCTTAGATATTTATAAGCAATGTTGTTGGTAGTATAATGCCTTTGACACTGACAGGTGTCTAGGTTTACACCTCATGTCTTCATTTATCAGGAAAACTACATACATTTTTAAAACATTTGATGTTGAAATTTAAATCCTCACTCAGAGTTGGCTTGCAGTGCTTCTGACTCTGATGTGGGTTGTGACTTCATATCTTTGATGTTGATATCTATGTTGATATTTTGTCAGTATGTAATGCTTTTTTTCTAGGATAAGGATTGCTTGTTGACATGAGCTTAAAGCTTTATAAACCCATTTTTTTTAATGGGACAAATTAATCCTGAACAAGTGTGAAATAAAACATTTGTTTTACCTGAGCAAGAATAATATTTATAGACAAATTTTAAGTTTCACAAAAGCTGGATGTCACATTTTAATAACATAATGTTTAGAACTTTGTCATAATCTCATAGTCAACTTTTACAATCTTTTTCGTGTTTCTCTGTTATATATATATATATTATAATATTTGTTCATTGAAACAGAGAACGCTTTGACCATGTTGACTTGATTACAGTGTCAACAATCACTTCAGAGTAATATTTATAAATATTTGATTACATTAAAGCTTTTCTCCTCCAAATTCCCCTTGGGGTAAATCACTGGCTATGTGTTTGCCCTTACAAGGAGATTGTTTAAATGATTGAAGCCAGGTATTTAGGTTCTGTGTCTCAGCCTGTAGGCAGACATTATAGCTTTACATAATGCTTTGTGGACTATGAAGTTGCTTGAATGATTACTCATGTAACAGTTTTGATGTCGTTTGACACTATAAATGCATCACAAATGTTGTCGATCTGTGTTAATAGTGCAACAATAACTTGTACTTCCAGAGGGGTTGAGGAAGTGCTGATTATTCCAGAAATCTCATTGGATTGGATTTGTTTCCGCTTTTCAAACCTGACTTCCATTCAATTGCTCCCAGTCTGAGACCAGCCCAATCTCTACCAGTGCGTTAAATAAGCCTCAACTGTTACCAGCCAGAAACTATGATTATGTCAATTTTGATGGTATAATAAGGGAAAAAACAAAAAGTTGCCAGCCCTGACCAAATGTAAGAAGCTTACAGGCTGCCGGACAGGCTTTAAGTGTTTTCTACATTGTTTACTGGGTGATAAAAAATGTGTTGACAGTTTTTATTTTAAATATGCAAATTCTATTTCAAATTCATGCAAGTTACAGACTAATCATAATGATAGCTGTAATTTGATTCTTCTTGCTGCAGTGGCATACCATACAATTAAATGCCAAATCTTGATCACCTTGCTCGCTAACGACTAAGCTAATTATTCAGCTAGGTATCCAGGTATTGCATTGACACTTCTCATACATAAACCACAGCTGTGTGCAAAGTCTGGCATTCTGCACTGCTGTTTAATTAGAGAGAGAGAGAAAAAAAGGTATTGTTTATTAGAGTGTCACATACTCAATTTACATTATAACACAGTGCAACAGATAAGAACTGACATAAAAAGTAGTGCTTTAGTGATATAATGCAGCATAGATGATACTTAATGTCTGACAGTAAACTTATTCATACATGTTTCTGTATCATGATACATGAAATGATTTGACTTGGTAGGAATTGAGTGTTGTTTCAAAATTGACATTGTAATTTCCTTACCATTTTTAAAGAAAATTACTGAAAATAGCATATTGCACCAAATCTAACTGTATAGTTAGATTTTATGATAATTATTGTACTGTGAATGATTTGTATTCTAGCTAAGAGACACTATAATCACTTGTATATGAACAAACTTTTTAAAAATGAGTGTTAATTCATCACCATGATGGCTATGAAACACTATTTGTATTTTTTAAGGAGCTAACAAACACAAATATAAAACATAAGATAGTCACTTAGACTATGAACAAATATTTATTCCTTTTCAATATTCAATAAAATGGTCATATTTTATAAAAAATTTACTATGTTCAGAGTCTGGGTGTAAGACTAGACATAAGAGAAAACTGCCTGACACTTCTCCTACACCTGAATTAGCTGTACACCTGTCCAGGGGTACCTGTATGCACAGAATGTAGCATGTAGGTACTAACTAGGTAGGTAATCTGTCACGTCAGCTGATTGTGTGTCAGCACACCTGAACAGGTAAATATTTATCTGCCAGGCTCAAGTGTCAGTCACAGTTACTCTGCGAGCTCCAACTTCAAATTACTTCAGAATTTTCAAAATCATAAAATTTTATGAAGCAAAGTCACTGTTGTTCTACCTCATTTCAACTAGAATTAAATCTTTGAAATACTTTTTTGTTAATAATGGAACACTTTCTCTTAATGTTCTATTTTGGTTTGAATGTTGAAACTAGACTTGCTGAATGAGAACCTAGACTGTATTAAAGGCTCTTATTGTACACAGTCAGGGGACTACCTTTCGTTATGCTATGTGTATTCTTCATTTGAATAATGTTAGTTACATTCTAGACATAAAGCAAATTCTTTCTGATTCATGTGATGTAAAAAGATCCTTATATGATAATGGGTTAAAGCTGATTGTTTTCCTTCAAACGGCACCCACTCGACCTTGTTATTTGGTGACTAGATTGTATCTGTGTGAGAACTTGTCGAAACAGAGTCAGGTAACGATCAGGGTCCCGGGGTAGCTAGCAGCATCATGAACATTCTATGAAAATACTCTACCTATCTCGAAATATTATTGTATTAACAGGTACTGTTCAACATTTTGGACTGAACTGACATCTTTTAACTGAAGAAGTAATTATTTCAAAAAGGCATTAAGATGGAAAAGTGAGTGAAAAGTGAGTTCAGATTTGTGGAAAAGCAAAAGAAAATAGATGGGCTTTTCAGGAGATCATTATGTTGGGGGCAAAGGTGAAATGAAAATAAAATTACATTTGGGGAAGTTGTTCTCAGAAATAGCTTTTTACCTGAGACATATTTCTTCTTTTTTTTGGTTATTAATATCCTATTCAGACAGCTCAACATGCAAAATGATACTCGATAGCATAGGATATGCAGTTATATGCCGAACATAACTAACATGTGTCAACAAATGCTGAGTTTTATGAATGAAAAAGACAACTGGGTTTTTCAATCTGAAACAGCCAAGACACTGAACAAAAGAAACTTGATCTAATGGAGGCCACAACTTAATGTTATGCTTGAGTTCACAGTAAACAAGAGTCGATATATTGTGACTGAATCTATCTGAAGAACCTGTAACAGTTTAAAGGTACATCCATTGTGTTGTTGGGGGTCAAATATGCCAAACGTTATAAATGGTCTTACTTTATCGGGAAGTACCAACTGTTACCGAAAACTACCATTTTGATGATACTCGGCTTAGTATATTGACGATATGAAGGTAAAAGTGTCGATTTCTGATCGAAAACCGGACAATGCACCGCGTGTGGCGCGCGCCAATGAGTCAAACGTAATTTTGGAATCTTTTTTAAACCAGATAAAATAACAAATTTGGGTTGATAATGTTAAATAGGTCATATAACTACTGTGCATGTGAATAGGACATGCACTTTCGGTTTTTGCACATGCATAATTGATGTTACTCGATTTTAATTGGAAACTAGTAATTATGATATATTTGGCGATTGGGGAAGAATATGCAAGCTGAGTGAATTTGTTTGTATTGTGAGCAGCACATTTGATGTGTTGGAACGTATTAAAGCCAAATAAAATTTTATGAAACACAATGGATGCACCTTTAATACTCTACCAACATATTCTGACACACAATAGCATAGTCAACATTATAAGAGTCTCTAGCACTTAACTTCAATGTAGTTAGAATAATATAATCATTTGGAGAGAAGGGGAGGGGGGATGGTTAAGGAGAGGGGGGAGACACTAAGTTATACAGATGGGCTTGTCATCTTTGTTTTTCACCATCTGTATATAAGGTGATGTGTTAAAGTTGAAATGTAGAGCAGCTATAAGATTATCTTTATGATGAAGAACATATACCATTTTTGGAAGAGGGGGGGAGTTTTAACGTACAGCAGTTATGAAACTGAAACCCTCTTTGTGATGAATGAAGTAAATGCTGAGTTCGGTAGGAATAATTATGTTAATTACGGTTCCCAGGCTGTCATGAAGGCCCCTAAAATGCTAACCAGTAATGGTCTCTCCACCCCCTTCCCCCTCCCCCTCCCCCTCCCCCTCCCCCTCCCCCTCCCTCTCTTCTTCCCTCTCACCCTACCCCCTTCCCCCACCCCCACCCCCACCCCACGTGCTCAAGCTGTAACCTTACCTGGGACACACTGATTAGTTAGATGTTTCCTCCTGTCTGAACCTGAATTCAACATGTTGAACAGGGATTAAGCTTTCTTGAGTAAATCATAATGATCAGGTTAAAGCACTGCTTGAGAGTTTATATCCTTTACCTACCAGTGCAGTGTCACTGCAGGTAATGTCCTAAGTCCAGGGAGTCGGCCTCTAGAGAAGGGTTCGGTGTTAATTGATTCAGTGGACTAAGGGTTAATTTGGTAATCAAACTCATTTAGGTGTAATATGTCTGTTGTGCCTCTTCTTTTTAGATCTTGATACTGAGACAAATGTATGTTTGGCAACATTTCTATTTTGGAGGGATTCTGAGTAACATTTTTTTTTCAAATTGGTCAAAATCATGGTAGGAAAATCTGTAAACCAACCAACTCAATATTTGTTTTTGACCTCATGATAAAAATGTACTTGTAGATCTTGTAGATCAAATTTATTGCAGATTAAGGTAAGCTTAAGACTGTTAAAAATCAATTAAACCTCTTGGGCTATATTTATTCAATCAATAGTTACAGTCTTTGAGGGGATACTAGAAGAGGAATATATAAGAAAACAAGATTTTCTGTATAGATACAAGACTTTTCGGAATATATGCTTACTTCTTCTTCATCCAACATCACCTCCTTTCTCAATGTTTAGGGGAGTTTATCATTGAACCCAGTCAGAGTGTCAGAGATAGTAGGTCATTTTTATGTTATTGATTTTTGTTCGATCAATTGCTCAGAGTTCTCCTTTTACCATTTAGTTTTCAAATGTCATTTCAACAAATTCATTTTAAAATTTTGATCTCCTACCACTTTAGTTGATGAAATTGAGATAAATATTGATTGTGTCATGAACAAATATATTTCACTGACCGGGAGAGTCTATAAAGTTAGATTAGGATCATGCTTTAAGATCTCTAAGTAACTTTTCGCCCAAAAAGAAGTTCATTCTTAAAGATTAATAAACCAAAATGATGAAAGGTCAATCTGCCCTTAAAGTTAAATAGTTAAGTAATCTGGCAAAGTAGGCCTTTAAAAGAGACCATTTTAACTTCATTCAAACACTGTCTTCCACAAACTCTTTGAGACATTTTGATTTTCTGTAAGATTGTATGATCAATTTCCCATCATATTGACAGACTTGGCGCCACTGGCATGGGTCATCTTGTTCTGCTATATCTTCAAGACATTAAAGTCCAATATTGCAGATCAAAGGCGCTAATATTCAATATCTGACCCTTTGTCCTTGAGAAATGTTCTTTGTTGGTTGGAGGTGCCAACGCTGCGATCATGTCTCTATATTTATAAACTAATTCTTGTGAAGCTTTAAGGAGTGGAATCGGCTGGTGGTCCCATGTGAAACGTTGTTTTGCTTTTTATGGCTCTTGCCTGACATTATCAATATTCTGACATTTAAGTTGAAAGTGTTCTTGCTTGCAGTGAAGATGAGGGACTCATGAAGTTTGACAGAGGCCTGTTGCTTTCAAATTATGATGGGCTGAAGCAATGGAAACATTGGAGGAGTGTCGTAGACTGGCACTTGATGTAATCTTGCTTCCTGCCATTGGGAAATGACTGCATATGCCAGGAGATAGAGTTGTCTGACTTGCTATTTTCAGGGGATATTTTATGATAAGCAATAGTTGAGGTCCTATATTTTTTTTTTTCAAGTTTAAAAATTATTGTTTTAGATGTTCAAATTGTTGAAGTAAGTTTATTCATCTTGATGCACTGCAAGAGTTTTGATGTTTAGAAGTAGTCAGAATGAAATCCTTTGTACCTGGATATAGTGAACTTACCTGTTGTACTTCACACATGTCAACACTTCAAAAAATACATAATCTAAGACCATATCAGTATCTTGCTACACAGAGGTTAACAGAGGATGCAAAGTCTTCAAAGAACATGAATTTTTGGCGTTTTGGAATAAGTTGGCTGTATTTGATGTTGCTGATGATTTCGACCGGGCTGTGAGATAATTGAAAGTTGAGGCGGTCTGTCATCCTCCATTACCCGAGAGTTCTCCTCCCACGGAGGGAAGCCTCTAGCTGAGGGGACTTCACTAGGTGGATGGAATCTTCTTGGGCAGAAAAAAATCTCATTTCGTTACAACATATTGAAGGCAAATTGTTGACAGATTGGAGAGACAATGAAAAGTGTCTGGGTACTGAGTGACTGAGCAAGTGCTTGGTACATCCTGGGAGGAACATATGGAACAGAAATTGAAATATTGTGAAACATATTTATTGAGGTTGATAGACATTTTGGTTTTGACCTTGTAGTATTTTTGTAAAAAATATCTGATATCAGATACGGTATAATATAATGTTTAGATTAATGCTTTCCTTTGGACTGGTTACCGTTGTCCAATCAAGTTCTAAAATATTCATGGTACCTGTGTTAGTTTTTAGTCCATTCTGATACTGTGAATTTTGCAGAACAACATCAACCCTTTGAAGTTACTAATCCAGTTTGATGCGGTCAAAGCAGTTCTTAAAAAATGGACTTGATGGACTTATTTAAAAAGTATAATTGTAAAGTTTACTCTAGTTAAAAAAATCAGAGCACATTTTGGTAGGTTTCTCCATACTCCTGGTGCTGAAACACTTCTTCTGTGTGCTGTCCAAAAATCTGTCGGTTGAGAAAACTACAAGAAAATCTTTGGGTCAACTAATCCAAAAATATATTAATGACCCTAGTTTCAGAGAATATTTTGAACTAACCAAGTTCCTGTGTTCTATCTCCATCTGTTGTTCCCTAAGGACTTTGTCAACCAGTTGGTTGTGTACCGCTCACTGGACCTCATATCTTACATGTCTGCCTTAATGCATTTAACTGTGGATGACCTTGAAAACTAGATGGTGATCCCCAGTTGAACTTGTCTTTTCTTGCTCCTGTATCCTTGGTCTATCTCCACAGTACTGTCGGGCCCAGCTGACTCTTTGCTTTGAGGTTACACAGACGTCTGGATTAATGAATTTGAATACTGGTGACCTTGGAAAATTGTTTTCGATACCCATTTGAACTTACAGTACACTTTTTTATGCAATGTTGTTTTCTCAATAGCAATCAGTACTGGAATAACTCTCTTCCCTCTCTGTGATAAATGTTGAGAAGCAAGAATAGCTTCAACGGAGGCATGTAAGATAAGGAAATTATTTAGCCTGCGGTATTTGAATCCTTCGAGGATTAAGTCATTAGTAACAGTGTCTTCACTCTTTCACACTCGATGAACAATGGTAGCTGTTAGGCATTGTGAACTTTGAAGGAAGGACATGTACTTCAGTTTTTCATTTCTTTGGGGTTTTTTTGGTGTTCATTTATCATTTCAATCATGAGCCTGCATATCTAATGATCTGAAAATGATTAGAAACATGTCATTCTCTTAGATCATATTTAGTAAAAAAGGAATTGAAAGAAAGAATGCAGTATTCATTGGACTTGTTTCATAGGTATACTCAAGGTGGACTAACACCAATAAAGCAACATCTTGTCCCCAAAACTGTTAGGCAATTAATAAGTCTACATATATTAATCCCCAGTTTCAAAATATAATTGTAATTAAATTGGCATGTGTTTAAAGATAACACAATCTTTTGCCTTTGACTATTGAACGAGAGCATTATCAACAAATTGTGGATGTCATTGATTCCATGTACAATCGATCTTGTCATAATGTCATGCAAGTGGTGTGCCTGATGAAAGTGACCATTTCTAACCCTAAATATACACACAGATATGTATGTTATCTACAAATTGGTATTCACTGAAGCAGCCCCTCTTCACAAGCAGGTGCTTGGTCTGATGGAAGTGACTGATGACCAGCGGCTACCCTCTGCTTCCTGTTCCTCCTTCAGGCTCCAGTCAGACATAAACACATCTTTATTGCAGCTTATGTGGCTGTTAATCAGTGGAGCTGCAGTCTAACAGATGAAGTAGACACCAGTAGCTTCTGGTCCCCTCACCCATGCTCTGACTCTGTGACTGTAGACTGCAGTGTAACTTTATGCTATGGCGTGTCAGTTGGCACTCAAGTGACATATGTTCTTGTCTTTGAATGTCTTTGCTGTAATGAGTTTTGTAGATTTGTGTTGTTTTCTGGTTTAATGGTTTATCTTGGATTTGGGAGATCTTCATTGATTTAGGAATGAGTTAAATTCTTGCTGATCCCTGTTCTAGACCTATATTGACTTTCAAGACATCCGTCTAGAAATGAACTACATGCAAGCAAACTGATCAGGACAGTATTTCTCATATATAATGTTAAAGAAACAATATGACCTTATATGTTTTAGGAAAGGAAATTGAAGGGGATAATTCACAAATGCATCTTTGCAATCATCCTAACAAGTTCAACCTAATCAACATGTTTCAAGTAGATTGTGTTTTAAGTGGACAATAAAAGCATAAATGCACAACAAAATGTTACTCAGTTTACTCATTACATGAAATGCTGTACACTGTGAATAGACTAGTTGTTCCATCAAGGTTTTACCTCCACCAATCCGTGAAATATGAAAGGTGATTTGACAAGCAGCTGACTCTGACATCAAAGTGCTCAGATAGTTAGAAGGTTTCCTGCAGAACGTATGATTGATTCCTACAGCATGACACGTTTCTG
Organism: Gibbula magus; assembly: GCA_936450465.1. NCBI lineage: Eukaryota > Metazoa > Mollusca > Gastropoda > Trochida > Trochidae > Gibbula > Gibbula magus. The sequence goes on along the minus strand of OW388297.1, from coordinate 30,706,753 downwards.
TCAATGTTCTCAAACTCTCTATCAGTTCCAAGATGGGAGATGAATATTCTACTGTAGATTCCATAAAATATGTCTGTTAATGATTTAGATGACTGCTGTACTAATCACTGAAAGTTACAATTTTCCAATAATGTCTGTATGAAAGATGGTGGCCTTTATGAACATTGTTGTTCCAACATTTTGATATATATGTGGTGTTCTATATAAGCATTGTTTTTCCAACAATCTCTTTATGAAATATGGTGTTTGAAAGATTTGTATGTGATATCTATGATACCATCCTTAGAGTAAGAAGACAAGAATTTTTTAGAATATCATCTTCTTTGTTTTAGCTATGGCAAAGTTTTGGTATAGATTCTTAAAAATTGGTGCAATTTTTTACTGAAGTGAATGTGGATTGATTCTATCTCCACTGTAACAACTCTACCAAAGTTTCTATTTAGAATCCCTCATGAAGAATGGTGCTCTATCAGACCAAGTTCTGAACAATGTTCTTCCATCAATCTCTATATGAAAGGCATGTATATGACAGCTCGTCCCACACATGAAGAGTTAGGTTTTCTTGAAGTGAGGGAGATTGAATGCTACAACTCTAGAGGGAGTTCTTCTCCTTGGCTGATGGTGTCAAGTACTCCCTCCATAACCTCATTCCCAATATTTATGTTAGCTGCACACACTTCGCACTCCATCTTCCTCAAATATAACCGAATCATCAATCCAGAAGGATAATGTTCGCAGCTTTATGACATTTCAGTTAAGTAGCGATTTATTAAATGTGGACTCTATCTTGAAGAGGAGTTCCCTTTGCCCATGCAGTAATCAATAATGATTATTGTTTCTTGTTACTAAAAACTGACAAGCATTTATCTTTTAAAAAGATGATTTAAGTTTCTTATCATTTTATTTGTACTTTTGTCTCTACATTGCATTGCATTGACCTGAGAAGGACAGAATAGCGTGTGGTGAGAAGTGCTGTGAACATAAGTATATTTCCCATGTGTAACTGCAACAAAATATCTATAACAAAATTATTATAAAACATTTAATAGCAATATAATTTAAGGAGTATATTTAAAAGAGGAATAGCTATAATGATGTGTAATCTTCAGGGGCATTTTTCACAATGCAAGCTATTTTGGAAAGTTTGTTTGAAGAAGGAAGCAGAAAATGTAGACATGTATTGGAAATACTGCCACTGATGGCATCTTGTCTCCCTCTGAGTGTTCCACTGTATACAATCCATGTACATGCTGAGTAGATATAGACCCATCTGCCTCTCTGTTTACAGTACATGGGCTCCAAGGTTCCCTTCTCTCCAGGGGGAACCATCAAACATGCATGAAGAATGGGATACATGTAACACCGAGATACACACAGATGTAGTCGATGTATCAGGCAGTTTATGGTACTGTTTTAGTATTATGATGCCATTTTGCCCATGAAATGATAGTATTTCGTTCAAATATGTTGCTGGTATCTTTCTTTAAGAGTATAAATATGCATCTAAAATATATACAATTATTTATGTCAAATAGATATGTGTTTGGTAAGAGAGAGAGAGAGAGACAGAGACAGAGACAGAGACAGAGAGAGGTGTTTGTGAGAACACCTCAGTTGTGACAACTCCCCATTGTAAATGTAGTAACAACAGGTTGAACAACACAAGTTGTTGCTACAAATGGTATAGTATGAATGGACCTCAAAAGGCACAGACTCCATCATGTAGATCAAGGACTCCAGCAGCCACTGACATAGAGTTCTACATTGATTTTCAAGATGTTCAGATGAGACCGATTAAGAGCTGTAAACTTGAAGAAATTATCGATTGTGTGAAGCACATGTGTGGACGATGCTTCATTGATATGACGGTCCTCTGCTACCTGTTGCTTTGATAGAGAGGAAGGAATTTATGAAGCTTTGTTGCAATTTTGAATGTCACGAGGTTGTGTGGATCTGTTGGAATCCTCGGATCAATATCCTGTTCCTAAAAGCCAGGTTACATCACCTGCCGCCCTTGAGGAAGTGTGAGTCCACTTCTAGAATAACTGACTTCTTCATCGCATTCTTACGTTCTCATTAAGCAGCTTGTTCCCTGCACCTGAAGTAACTTCTTTATTGCTAGTTCTGATGAAGCCCGCTAGTAAAGAAGCCAAACGATTCTGCTCCTTCTGATGTTCATTTGATGAGAGGTCTACCATATTGATTTGTTCAACTCAAGTGTTATTTGTAACCAAATTGTCTTACTTCTGATATCATCAATAATTCCACACATCTCTCTTCTGTCATCCTGTTCAATCAGCAATTCCCAGTTCAATCCAGACATCTTTTGATGATGCAACAAGGGAAGATAGTTGCAGACATGACACTTGTGTCCTCGGCGTTTCTTCTTTAGACTTCCAGTTTCTTCCCTCATATGTTGTCTCTATGTCTGTCCTCCAGAGGCATAAGATTCCTTTATACCATTTTTACCATTAAATATAATTATTTCTTAACCATTTATGTCAGTGTAAATTTAAAAAATAAAAAGTGAAGTGGTAAATGCTAACCTTTAGCTATAGTTATGTGTTTTTAAAAAACATAGATTTAATCATTAAATCTGCTTGTAAATTGTAAATCTTTAGGTTTTTTAGATGTGAATATGTTATCATCCATCAAATAGTTTCATCCTCTTATACTCTCTTTGCATTGACCTATTTTTTTCTGACCAAATATTTTTTTAGATCTCTGTTTTCCTCCACATAGAGAAGCCTTCGCGTTGTACATGCTCCATGTATTGGAAGATTCTCAGACGAGAGGACAGACGAAACTGGTGCTGAAGATCTGCTATTGTCTGTCGCATGTTATTGATCATCATGCACACTTTGCAAATATTGAAACTTGCTTCAGATCAGAATTTTTAGACATGCAAACAATGGGACAACGTGTCAGTGTCTGGGACGCAGCTTGGCTAGATTGAGTATGTGTGATTGTCAATACCTCCAGTCCTAGTCTTCCCTCATTGCCGGCCATTCCTGCAGGGATTGGGAGCAAGATTTTAGTCTTCCCTCTTCTCACATTGCCGGCCCTTCCTGCAGGGTCTTAGTCTTCCCTCTTCTCACATTGCCAGCCCTTCCTGCAGGGATTGGGAGCAACGTTTCAGTCTTCCATCTTTTCTCATTGCCGGCTCCTCCTGCAGGGTCTTAGTCTGCCCTCTTTCCCTCATTGCCCACCCTTCCTGCAGTACTGTACCAGGCCTTTCCATCATGTTTATTGCTGATATCATAAGAACAAAAGAATGAAAGTGATTTTATGGTTATAGACTCTTGTATTCTGAGAAAGGATGACTTTTCAAAATAGATACTAATGTTGTTGATGTATGTGATGAGAAAGACAAGCAAATCATTACTTGCTGGACAACATGTTTCATGTTCAAAAATTTTTTTTAGATTAAAAAGGTTGTATGTCCATAAAGATTGCCTTCATTATGCAGCACCTCCAAGTGTAGCATGATCATCGAAAAGTACATCCAATACATCATTAGGAATAATAATCTCGAACATCCAATTAGAACAATATCGTGTGTTAGCTAGTTTCAATTAGGAACATCTGACATCAGCATCTCTTTTTAAAAAAAACTTTACTGATACAACTTTTTCCAGTTTTAGAATCCATGTTCTTTGTGACACAGATGCAATATTTCCTTTGTAAACTACAGAAGAATGAAGATAGAGAAAACACATTTTCTGTAATTTGATTATTGAAATAAGTTGTTTAAGCACTTTATGTTTTGCCATGTGAGACCCTCTCACAACCTGACTATAGAATGTAGCTTCTGTACATTCTCTACATGTCTAATAGAATCTCCAACCACCTGCCTTCAAACAGTCCAAGTTCAATTGCCCTTAGCGTCTGATAATTTGTTTCCTTTATTTTTTATCACCTCAAGGACCAGCACTAACATTATGTTAATTTTTTCATGACAAAAATCTTTATAATCTTGTCAAGTGAAATTGCATTGGGATGTCTCAAAGGGATCAACTGAGCATAATTTGTTTTTAGCAGAAACATCCCTGCATCATTAAGCCTAACTAGACTTTTGTTGACATCCAAAAAGCAACTGTTCCTCGAGGAAAGGACAATTAAGCAAACAAGGCATGGCGAGAGGGGAAACTGAAGGGACTTTAATTATCAATGGTTTGCTGATGCACAAGGTCTTTGTTTTATCATTTCTCCTGATACATTAGCAAACATGAGAGCAACAGACAAAGGTCATTCTGTCAATTACGAAGATGGACCGATGTAGCTGCAATGCAAGGTGCCTCTGGCGAGGGATCAGAAGAGAGTTGGGAGAATTGACGGACGGACAAACAGATGGACAGATGGACAGACGGACATTCAGCTGGCCTCATTAGTTGGTTATATTGAGCCTTTTGTTGTATCTTGGGTTCCTCACGTGTGGTAGACTTACTGTATGATCATTCATAATGTTTGTCAATGGGGACTATATTCAGAATGGACAGGGACAGAAGAATGATGGATGGATGGAGGATGAGGACAAATAGAAGATGGAATGATGGTTGGCAGAATTATTGATGGATGCTAATTTTGATTCATTAACAGGCTATGCTTGGTCTGCTATTGTTTCTTTGTGTATATTGTAGACTTGATGTGTGATTGATCATAAGATAAATTTTGTCAATGGAATGAACTGAGAAAAGTTATGAACAGATCAATGAAAATGGACGACTTCCTAAGTGTTTGTTTTCAGTTTATCATTTTCTATATTTGTTCTTGGGGTTCTTAATGTATTTCAGACTTGCTGTATAAGTATGTATGCAAGATAATCCTTCCTTAGATTTACCAAGGATGTAAATCCTAATGAAGCATATAGTGTTTGTCTATATTACTGTTCATTCCTTGAGAAAATGTGTAGACTGACAAAATAGCGACCTATAGTATCTATGCCTGAAAGAAAATACAGATGCCAATGGTAAATTGAGCTGAATTGTAGGGAAAGGCAGTTTGCCTCCAAGATCTTTATAAAACGTAATCAATATTTCATGCCGACTTTTCTCTGAAACTTTGCACATTGTCTAGTTTCTGAAGAAATGCCATGATCTTGAAAACAAATGATCATCAATGTCCACTGTTCATCCCTTCGTTGTTGGTTCTTCCACATCACATAATTACCTTGTAACTTCATATGTATAATGTTTGAATTTGCAACTCAAGCAAGTGGAGAATGTTTCATCTTTACTAATATTGGTTGTAGAAGTAGTACCATTCACTAGTAGACTAGTAGATGTGTATTGTATGTGTTTCACATTTTCACATTTATCACATTTTCACCATGCACCATGTGTATGCAAAAGTTTTACAGCCTTGGCCACCAAACCTCCATGGGTAGTCATGGAATATTGTCATTGATATTAGTTTATTTCATTTGTGAAGAATAATATGTTATAAAATGTGTTCATTTTCTCTTTCTAGTGGATCAGTCAGGTAGGCATTTATAACTGATTCTACCAATAGTACACCCCAAGTGCATGGTAGATATGAATGTTTATTATGTATTTAACAACATGTCTGCATCCATGGCACTTTACCGTTATCTTGATTCACGTTGACTTCAAGGTACCCTGCCTCGTTATTACCTCTGAAATGTTTTTGTTCATTATGTGACAAGTTACTATTTTATCGTTTGTTAGTATCACTGAAACCATATAATGTTATTCTTCTAAAACGATTGTTGGCATAGACTTCAAGTATGTGTTTGATCATTTTACAGTTTTCAATTGGTCAAAAGTGGATGTATGAAATTCTTGTAAATTGCTATTTACCAATGTCTATATATGCTTCTTATAACTGTTGACACTTATTTAAACAAATCTCTCTCTCGGTATCACTTTATAGGTAAAAAATTATACTCTTGTCAAAAAAGAAGTGAAGAGTCTAGATTGGTTAGTATGAAATTTGGTCAATACAAACAAAAGTAACTGATGGAAGATGGGTAAAAGTGATTAGAAACGAGATATTCCAATGATCCATCTCATGTAATAATTGCTACATCAAGAACATCATGAACATTTCAGATATTTGGTTATATCATCCAAATCAAATATATGATGATTGATACAGAACAACAGTAGAAAAGTAACCTTTAAGTTTCTTCAAATGCCTATCAATTTGTCAAAAAATAACAAAATTTAAGAATAAAGTTAAACAATACTCAAGACTGATACTATCTCATAGCAAGTCAATATGATATCAAAACAGAGCTGATTCGATGTGAATAAGCCTAATAAGAAGGGAGAAAGCGGAGAGCCCTGTAGCAGAGCCTCTGTGAAATAACAAGACATTCCCCTGGCAATCTGCATGGTTATTTCTCTATCCTCCCGCCTACAGGGCCCCAATTAGGGGAACGCGATCTGTAAACAAGCTTGCGTTTTCAGATATTTAGCATGGTAATTACTCTCGCCGCGCTTTCATTCCCCAGTGTTTGTGAGCATCTAAGGATTCTCAGATTATGCAATATTATTGCACTCTTTTGACTTTGAATATTTTTTGTGACATAAGGTTATTGTTTTTATGAATGTTTTTTTACCTTTTCAGGAGAAATGATTGATGTTGTATTTGAACAATAGCTGATATGATAGTTTAGCTTCTATACCCCTGCTATGATGTAGTCAGGGGTATATAGCATTCCACGTCTCCTCCTTTCAGAAACAGTTTCTGCAGCATAACTCGAAAACTGTAAGATTAGAAACTTTCATTTGAAGATTCTATATGGTAGTATTGTGCCCAGGGTGCAAACATTTTTTATTTGTTTACCAAAAACAACAAAATTTTCTGACTTTGACTGTGAGAGCATAGCTAAAAATAGTATATGATTTATGGATGTCACCTGAGATGTTACAACTCCAGGGTGCCACAAAAACTTAGAAATTTTGCCCCAAAACAGCCAGATTTCCTAACTTTCCTAATTTCAAATCTGGTATGAAAGTTATCAATGTTAGGATATTGAAAGTTAGTGTCATTCATGGACATGAAGGATTGACTACATTTGCTTTCAAGTTAATTTATTTGAAGGCTGTCAAACTACAGGTGGCAGTATGTGTACTATCCTCACCTTGTTTAATTGACATTAGGTACATACATTAAAATTTGATAGAATATAATGCTTTGTTAGTGATAGTTATTACCTTGGCTAGCTACACACAGTTTTCAAGATGTAAGATGTTTCAATGTATTTGCATTCATTATTTGATGTATTATGAATACAGGATAGCGGATAGTTTTTAAACTTTTTTTAAAACTTGTTTAAAAATTTCCAAGATAACTTTTAATTCATCCATTGTCAAATTTTCTGAAGATGAGCTTTTAGTTAGGTCATATGAAGGATCCTGTACATTTAACGCATACATTATTATACTGTGTAACATGAACTTTGTTTAATTCCTACATGGACAATAGCATACCAGGGTTCATATTTTTCATATGATATTATATATTCAAAATATTACTTTGTCATAGTGATGTGATATGTCATTAACAACGATATGACATAATAATGTTAATTGTTTTGTATTAAAGCTAAATTTCTCTGAATCCAATAATAAATGGAACATTTTATTGGTGTCCTTGTCGTAGAGCATGTTATGTCAAGTTTACAACACGAGTGCCTAAATATTGTTATTCCCAAGCAAGAGCGAGTGTTATATTGATATTCATGCGAAAAACTAAATAAGACATATATAGTTGCATATGTAAGGATATATCATACACTATAATGAATCAGGTACTAAGTATCTGCTCTTAATGCTGGGATAATCCACTCTGTATTGTAAACAATTTAGGAAATATTTAAATCTAGCATTGGTGGTATTTTTATAGATTTATTGGAATCTTTATCATTATTGCATTTTCAGATAGTTTCATAACTATAAACTGAGCTTTTTTTATGTGTTATTCTTGGTTAAATTTGAAACACTTACTTTTCTGAAGTAACAACTGAATTTTTTGTATTTCAATCAAAATCATTGTATTATTGCAATTTTGATGAGATTAATTCAATTATGCATGATGTATCAGTGTCGGCAAGTAATTACAAGATCGTAAGCCAGAAGTTCCTTCCCGAGACATCCAGCTTTCCGGTAATGGATTTCTATAAGATTTCTGTTAGTCCAACTTCCGCACAGGAATCTCCTTGTAATTTTAAGGTTTTATTGACAAGAAAAAAATATATAGAAAGTAGAATTCAGTGAATTTGTGTTAAGTGTCTCCGCTAGTCAATGAGCATATTTGGTAATCTACAGATGTGTATATAGCTGTTTGCATAGTTACCAACCAGCGTTTGTTGCCGAGAAAGGAATGTTTGTGCAATCAATTCACATTGATTGGGAGCGGATCAGATAGCCTTGGAAATCTTGGCATAATACTAGAGGGTACAGTGGCATTAAATAGACGGATGAATAATTGATACTGAACAAGCGGTGGATGAAAGATGGTTACGTAGAGCAGGTGGAAGTGTCACTTATATGGTGTTGACACTGGACGAACGAGGCGGCTCCGCGTCTTGGATCATCCGCCCATCTAGATATTGACATGTAATATGTTCCGAGGAGAACACTTGTTCATTGAATTGCTAGGGTTATTGGCAACATGCCTCAGTCTCTTTCATGTCACTTTGTAATAAATCACACCTTCCTTCCATTTGGTAACAAAGTTTCAAGCCAGTTTTGTTAACTGTAACACTTTCTGAATCAGCACATTTGTTCTTTGAAGTCTTCTTTGTAGTTTAGGTGTAAAAGAAAATGATAAAAAGCTTTACAGATTCTGAATTTTGTATGCAAAATTGATGGAAAGATAGGAAATGGAAACAAGATGAGATTTATAAAGCAGCAATTATTAAGAGAAGGAAACTGTAACATAGCATAGGCCGACGTTGACATTTAAGAAAATATATTTGACACTTTTGTCTTATTGTTTTGGAAATGTAATTTTGAGGATGTTCATGTATCAGTATTGTGATTTTTTAGATGAAGGCATATCAGAAGGAAAGGCTTGTGGGGAAAGAACAAGTTTGGAAAATTATATAATAAAAATAACACACACGCATTAACATCTTGGTGTAAGGGCCAACAGCATTCCATTTTTATTCTCAACTCACTGGGTGAATGAAACCCAGCTGCCAATTAAGGTGCTTTTTAAGGTTATCTCTCACATTGCCTTCACTTTCATATCAGGTACCCAATTGTACTTCTAGGTGAAGATAGGCACACTTTGAATAAACTCACTTGGTATGGTAGTGTGAGGGAGAGAGTGATCGAATGGGGAGATCTGTTTGGGAAGATGTTATATGTTTCACATTCACTACTGATATAACCTGTCAGCCTTCATAGCAATTGACATGATCTCTCCATGTTATCTGCTTTTCTTGTCGAAAATAGAAGTTGGGAGAAAATTTGTTATTTGTTTTAAGAAGTCTTTGAGATCCAATTTGGATAGTGTTGATGTGGCTCTGATTTCTCTGAAAGAGTTTGCAAAACATTTTAAATTATTTTTTAAAGAGCTGATTTTTTTTCAAAATCTTTGTTTACAAATCACATCTCTGCAGTGTTTATTTTAGAGGAAATAAACAGAGAACAAGAAAAGAAATGAACAAGCTGATAAAGGGTAATATTTGTAATAGTACCTAAACAGAAAGTCTAAGCAACCCTTCAACTCCGGTGTAAATTATTTTCTCTGACTTTATTTTGATTTTTCTCTTCCAGTTAACAGCAACGAATACTACAAGGCACTTAGTTGAATTATACTTACATAGATGTTTTAAATAAGAATTAACAGAGATATGTGGATTTAATTTTACAGAGATATTTTCATTATCTTTACAGCCATATTTTGAAATATATTAACAGACATATGTCATGTAGTCTATTTTCACAGAGATATAAAGAATTATATTTACAGAGTTCTGTTTCAAGTGCATATTCAACATTCATGCTTTCAAAGCCATCTGGAAAAAGTGTTTAAGTATTCAAGAACAGATTTTTGAGAGAGAGAAAAAAACATTAATTACCTAAACATCCCAAATCATTTGGTAAAGATCATTAAAGTAAGTGTTGTTTAGTTGAAGAAGATGCCAAATTAAGACTTTACATCCTGTTACAACCTGCACTTCATCTGTTTAAGCTGGGGAATTACACTGGAACTCTCTCAGCCTCATAGATTCAGTCAGGAACATAGGTAACTTGTAGTGAAGTCTGCTTTCAGTAGGGTGCAATGGGGCTTAATTTGGTTAGACAATGGAGTTTTTTTCTTTTCAGAAAGCAAGGTTGAGATTTTTAGCTTAATATTATGGAAACATCTGTAGATATTTTAGACTTTTAGCCTTATTTACTTATTCTGTTTTTCATTTAAGAGACTGCTGGGAAAGGAGTTTGAGCTTTTTGTGTTTGTTAATTGAATATGAAGTTAGTTGATATTTCTTCTAAGAATGTAGTTTCTGTAACTATGAATACTTCAATCACGTTCTGTTCATTCCTGCAAGGTAAATGGATGTCAATAATGGTGCCTCCTCTGGAAGTCATCATTTCAGAAGCCAGAGTGTTCAGGTGTTAAAAACTAGCTTCGAGCAAATTGATGTAAAATTCAAATGATACCAGCTTGGCTAATGCTTACAGGGACCTTAACTTTGACATCGGAGATAGTAACTTCTTTAAAATGTGTCCCAACTGTTCTTGCAGTTTTATCTATGTATTGATATCAATAGAAATCAAATGTTTGCTGAGAAGTGGCGTGAGCACTGGGGTGGAACAACATGAAAACAACAGGTTAAACGAAGCTTGAACCAATGAGGGCTCAACTAGCAATCACCTCTCGTGTGTGGATTCCAGAGATATTGAAAAATGTGATGTTTTCTTGGAATTTACTCGAATTTACTTGAATGGTATCACTGTTCTCTTTAACTGCTAAATAAAGAAAAAACATGATTATACAATACAAACAAATTTTAGATAATAAATGTGTTACGGGCAGTGTCAAACTTAATCATTTTGTAAAAGAAAAAGATAATTGAATGAACACTTTTAGATTTTCGTGAGACTTTTCAAAACATGTTTTTGTAAAGCGTAACTGGCAACAAGATGGTCTTAGATGATCTTCCTTGGTACATGTTGTAGATTTCTGTCTTGAAGATACTATCTTGTTGTTACTGATACCTGCATTTCATGTCTTCTTGGTAATTGCTCTATGTTCTGCTTTGCTGTTATCACTTGTATTTTTCAGTCCTCTCATTGCCAGAATTTTTAAGTTTAGTGGAAACACTTTCTTTTCTCAGGGGTAAAAAGTGAGTTGTTTTGGAAAGCAGTCCCACTTGGCATGTGTATCCTCTATGTTATTAGTCACAGCTGGGTGGGAGCTCGCTAATGTATGTTAGTCAGTGTGAGCACCACATGACGCAAGTCGTACATCAAGGTGTTCCAACATACCAACACACTGCATAAATCTTCACTTTCAACTTCTTCAGGCATATATTGATAACATTTCTTGTCCATTTATATTTTGGGTATGAATAGAGAACAAATTTACAAAATTTCATTCATCCTGAGGACACTGGATTTTTTTGTTTTGAACTTGAACAATAATCTCTCCCAGTTTAGGTGTTTTTAGATGTTCCACAGAGACTTTGGAAAAGGACATTGTTTTTCATCATTTAACCCTTTTGAAATTTTGTTTCCACTAAAACCTTCTTGAAATACAAACCTAATCTGACGGAAGCAGATAGGGAAGGTTCTCATGCATGCATCATCTCGGCAGAAATAACTACGGAAAAGATCACTAACAGATTACGAGAGAGGTGGTATCCATTGCATTCATTTGAAATACACTCAAACTGTTGTATCAAGAATACCAGACTACCTTGAAATACACACAAACAGACTACCTTGCCTTTCAGCTTTTTAACTGATTTATGGAATAACCTTGGATGACATTGAAACCTATTGGAAGTTAAAAACAAAGAGATATTCTTTTATCGTTTTTGCCAGAAGCAAATATATCAAATCTATTGCTTATGACAAGACGGAATGATAAATGGCAACATGCTTTACTAATATGCTCACAAAATGATAAACAATTACAGTTTGTCTGTGTTCTCGACATGATGAACATTAGCACTTAAGCTGTGGAATGGTTAAGAGGCAGGTAATTCTGCTGAGTGGCCAATTTACAGGTATCAAAACTCAGAGAGAATCATCCAGGATTAGCCAATGACTATAGATGTCTCAGAGTATTCCAGAAACTGTTATTCAAATGGTTAACTCCCATTCATCATTAAATATTTTAAAAAACCTTTCAGAGGGTTGTATTTGTTCGGGTTATTCCTGCGTTAAAGTCCACCCCCAACTTTGCCATATATTCCATGGTCATACATTACATATATCTATAATAAGTTAAGTGTCAAAAACCTACATAAAACCTATTCTGTCTGACTGTCTCCGGTATGATTTTTCATCTGAGTTGGGGTCTCTCCCGTCTAAAAGCCCACCCCCATATTTTCAAGATGTTTGTTTGCTTTGCCTGGTCTTATACCCGAAATAATATGGTATACACATTCTTTAGAGCTTAAAAAATTAGTATAAGTATATAACAAGATATCAAATCATGACTCAGTCCAATTTGAGTTCTATAAAACTAAAGAAAGCAAAATTTTATATATGGTCCTTTTCTAAATGCTTTTCATGGGTTTCATACACAATCCGATCAGAGCTCCTTACATATTGGTTCCATTGCAAAAATTACATGGATGTTTTGAGCCCAATGAGAAGTGACATAGTTAGCAACAACCTGTCAGCTTCGTAGATCATTCCGCAATTAGCTCTGGTGATTTATTAAACATCAGAACCAATATGTTTCAGAATTCTGACTTGGTGCAGAGAGATGTGTTTTTGTGCATGCTTATGTCAGGTTGAATCTGCAGGTTGCAATGCGTTGCTGCCCTGACATGCACTGTTGAGAAACCTGTATGTAGAATACATATACACTGAGGGTGGTTGTGATTTTTCTGGCAGTAATATCCAAAACGTAAAGGACAAATGTACCATGTCTGAACTGAACTTTATTACAAGAACTCAGGCTGCAAACTGCAGCATAAGAGTTACATACATATTTACATACATACAGAAGAACAGAGAATATAAGGTCACAGCAATTAAATTAAAAGTACATAACCATCTAGAAACAAACAACATTTCAACTAATTAATATTAACGTAGAAGGTCACATACAGTAATTTGCATATGTGTTGGTGGACAACCTTAGTTTCCTAAACAGTGTCTCAACCCAAAGAAAGGTCACACACAGTAATTTGCATATGTGTTGGTGGACAACCTTAATCTTCTGAACAGTATCTCAACCCAAAGAAAGGTCATACAGTAAGTTGCATATGTGTTGGTGGACCATCTCGAACCTCTGAACAGTGTCACAACACATTGATGTCCTCTTGTAAAGCTGACAGCATTTGGATTAATAGATGAAACATGTAGTACTTACAGAGTTGTAAGAAACTCAGACTAACGTCACAATACATTATTGCACTATCCAGAAAGAAGTGCAGCCTATCATTCCTGCAGTGGTGTCCTAGACAGGTCCAATAATTCACACATTGGTGACAAGGCCACCGAGAGAATAGTGGTGATGAATTGCTGCACTTGAGTGCACATATGGTAACTATGTATTACACTTCCATTTTCTGGCACATCTTCCGTCATAGCATAAGATAAGAAACAGCCACTCGTATAGGAAAGGAGCAAAGGAGTTTGTATCTTCTTACCCTAACAAGTAACAAGTAACAAGTAACAAGTAACAAGTAACAAGTAAGTTGTATCTTCATTAATGTCTTTTGACATTTCGTGTAAGATTCAAACGCACTTGAACCATGTTCATTGATCTAAATACTACCGGGCAGAGGTCATGTAAGGTAACCTTCACTGTTACTTTTCTATTACAATATATTCAGCCAATCGGAGACCTTCTTAGATATGACATGGAATGTGATGTTTCGTATGTTAACTCAAGTTGGTCCAATGGCTTTCTAGCCTTGTCGCTGATTGGCTGGAGTGAAAGGTCACCTGGCATGACCTCTATTGAACAGTACTCAGTTCAGAAGGACATCTGTCAAGTAACACCGTAATCATTCACAATAGAAATACAATAGTTTCTGAAAGCCATTTTGGTTTTTTTTTGCAAAATAACAAGGACCAACAAATTTTGGGGGAGATCGTCAGCCTTTAGTTGGTCTGAATATGAAAAATTAAAACTAATAGGACGATGCAATGGCTTCCAATTGTTCAGGGTGCCGTGAACTCCTTAAATCACTTATAATTGATGGTAGCATTATAATCAATTATAACCTCTGTTAAAACAATGGGCTACAATAATGATCGTAACTCTACAAATGCTTTGTGGAACAGAGCCCTGATAAAGTAGGGTGGGCATATATGAGATCTAGGGCATTCACATTATGTCCTAAGTGATTTGTCAGTGGTTCAGGTGACAACCATTGAGCGTGGGTGGTTCCAGAATGGTGTTTCAGGATGTTCTTTAATTTTCCAATCTGTCCATGCATCCATCACAATCAAAAGAATACCATTCTCTTAATATTAGAAAAACTAATGAAACAGAAATCTGTAATTATTTAGTGTATCACGTTGTGTCAGTCTGATTGGTTTCCAAATGATTTCCTATAAGAAGCCTCTAGCTGCTTAAGTCGAGACACATCAATCAGAGAAACCGATAGGCAGACTTTAATTACTAGAAGTTAATAAATGTGATTATTCTAACGAGTGGTGTTGGGACTAGCCCTTTAACCTATAGCGGTTATCACAACCTGATGAACAATTCATGATGCAGATTTCACTAACGATTGGTGAAACCATTTTCTCTTGAAGGAACGATCGTTGGCCATGCACTGTTGCAGATTTCTTTTAAAACTTGGTATAACCGTCTCCCACCAAGCTTGTTGCCTACAATGTTGCAGATGTTTCTATAAATTGGTGTAACCATTTCCAATTGAACCACCAAGCTTGTTGCCTTCTGTAGTATTTGGATGTTTCTATAAATTTGAACAGCCCATTCCCACCAATCTTGTTGCATTCAATGTTTCAGATTTTTTTGGTGTCTTCTACATAAAGCTTTACAGGGATAATTAATGTTTCTCTTATCTTTTACCTGTCCTGATTTCTTTGACCTTCATATGGATGAATTGATCCTCATTGTACAAGCATAATGAAATGCTGTATATCTTATAGATGTGATGAACTGAAGGTCAGGTGTCCTTCTGTCATGATTCATCTTGGTAACAGAGTACCATATATTTTCTAGTTTTTATTATATAATACAATAAAATAAGTTTATAATTTATATTTTGTGTGATATTACTATGAACTGTATGTTATTAAAAAAAATATTGGTGTTATAAAATATTCGGATGATGATCGGGTACCACTTGATGAACAAGTGCTATAGTGACTTGGTAATAAATAAGATTCAGGACATTATTCTTTTCCAAAATAAGATAAAAATTTAGCAATTTATTGAAATTTCATTATTTTGTATCCTATCTCTTTAAACAAATAACCCTTCTCAAGCTGTATCATGGTGAAACATTGCACCATCCCACCCCTCTTTCTTGTTAATGAATCCCTACAGTGCAATGATATAATGTCAGGTTTATTTCTCTACTGATACACTATCTTTGCTGGTCTTCTCTCATAGCAAGGAGTGTCACTTTACTGTTCATGATAAGAGATTCTCACACCATTGCTAATGATTATTTGGAGTTTCTTAATTTGGGATCGGGGAGGCTTGAAATAGCAGCTGTATTGGTGTGAATATAAAGACTTTCCTCTTTTGGTTCTCCGGCTATCCCATTTTCACAGAGTAATGTTTTTCAGGGCAAACAGTTGTGTGTTTTGGTGTAAAAAGTTGTTTTGGTATATCCTTTTGCAATTAGAATGTTCCATAAAGTCGCTATTTTGGTGGCAGTAATTTTGTTCAGAATGTCTTCTTATGTAAGAGTGGATTGTTTTCCATCTTGTACCATTTTATGAATCTTAAGAGCAAAAATTGTGATGATTACCTTTCAAGTATGTCTGGTATATATTAGATTCCACTAAAACGTAGGATACATCATGTAAAAAGAACTTCTGGGGGAATAACCATTCCAGAAGATAATCATGTTATGCTTATGACATACAAGATATAGATCTGTATCATGTGAACCTTAACTGCCATACATCATGGTTTTAAAAGATTTGAAGAAATGAACATTCATGAAAATATTCATGTTATGCTTTTGACATACAATATATAGTCATGAATCATGTGGACCATAGATCACGGTTTTATATGATTTGAAGAAATAAATTAAGTTTTATTTTATTCAAATAGTATAATCCCCTGAGCCTTGGGTCATTATTCGGTGCCAGTTTCCGGTGCCAGTTTCCGATGAGAGTGGGAAGTTTAACAACTGACATCATGAAGGAAATAAATTCCTAGGTCTGTGTCACATACAAATGATGAGAAGGAGTAAGCATATCCCCCAAAACATCATGTATGTTTCACAATGAAGAAATTGTTCTCCAGAAAATCTTGCTTTTCTTATGTATCCCTTTCTAAATGCCTGCAAATACTTGATATTAGTCCTGCTCCGTGACTGTGTAAAAATAGGAGTCTTTAATACAGTCTAGATCTTTATGTAGCAAGTCCAGATAACTGAATATATAGAACTGGTAGTATTGAAAAATATATAACATGATAAGGATGAAGATACAATAATTTTTAAAATTCCATTTAAAAATATTAACAATGGACAACATGTTGCTGAAAGTAATGGCTGTCCTGTGTAATGAAATATGAGTCTTGTATCTCAAACCTTTACCAACATCAACTTCTTGAACTGCAAGTTTGTGTAGTGCGGTGTATTGGACTAAAAGGCTTCTGTGAGCCTCCCTCCACTGCCATTGATCAAGGTCTTCTAATGATGAGCGATTACTCCTTGTGTCCAACTTTACTGCCATCAAACTATTCACTACATGGGATCAAACTGCTGAGTATCATACTATCTGTACTCTTCTGAAGGCTGATCTTCAGACAGCACGACACGACACGGATAGTGTGGTAATAATTAGAAAGACATACATCTTTATCTTCTGCATAAATAATTCAGCGTAATCGTAACGGTGCGTTCAACGTGCCGACCCAAATTGTCTCCCTGCACGCAAGCAATCGTGATGGAAGTTGACTTATGATTCTGTTGATGCCAGTAGACTGCTTCACCAAGTTTTTAACATGTTCATGTGTTGATTTATTTGGGAAAAAAGTGACACTTAATTAGCATGACATTTAATTAGCATGAAGAAAACAATAATGATGATAAAACCATCTCGTGGGAGTCAACTCGTTTAGTAATTCGTTATTGTGCCGCTTGGAGATTACTATAGGAATTAGGTTTCTGAAAGACAGAATAAATACATGTTTCAGAAGCATTCTAAAAGTTTCTGGTACAGAAATGAGGAGTCTAACATGAAATAATTATTACATCTCTATGCTTAAATACACTGACTGAGCAATTTATTTTTCATGTGTGTCTCGCTTGCGAGATGATATGCATCTCTCTTCCATCTATAACAATCACTTTATTATAATCATAATATATCAGCTAACATTGACTTGAATAGATCAATTATGATTATAATTGTTCATTTCGTGCATGATTGAACAACACCAGTATATCGATGCATGTCATATGAGTCTCATTTTAATTATTTACATGTTGTATTATATTCTATGAGATATATTAACTCTTTGAATTTGTATACTTTTAATTTCCTACAAATTGTATCTGTAGTGGATGTGACATGGTTTATATTATCAAATGTTTAATTTGTAACATGATAGATTCTATTCATTGTTTGTATATGTATGGTAATATCATGACCATTTGACTACATATTTAAATTTTAATAATAATAACACTTTATTGTCCTCAATACATAGTAAATTGGAAATTTGTTTTGTGCATTTAACACCCAACAGCCACTGTGCAGCGCCAGTTCAAGTGTTGTTCTGTCCTTACAATTTACATAGAAGGTTTTATTTACAATATATTTCACAAAGTTTATAACATACAGTTTTAAGCTCATATTTCTTTCGTTCATGCAAAGACTGTTTAATGTAATTATTTCTTGCACAGAAATATTTGGAATAGAATACAAAAACCATATGGCTATACAGCAAAAGTAATTAACAGAGAGGAAGGGAAGGCACAACTTTTTGCAGATACAGATAATGTCATTAATGGCAATTAAGTGCTTTATCTTTTCCCGGTTAAAGAAGATGCAATATATTATAACAAGAACTATTCAGTTCCATTAAAATATCAGACAAAATCTACGAGGGTTTCTTGAAGACAGAGCCCTATTTGTTCTTCTAATTACGTCTAGTGTCATCCAGTACTGTGCTAGACTGTCTATAAGTCCCCTCAATTCTTTTAATATTTTTATATCTGATATTCTGTAAAAAAATTATTTATGTTAATGTCAAACAATACAAAGGAATCATTATAATATGCCAGTCAGCTTTTAAATTCTTACAGACCCCTCAATGTGTACCTCATGTGTATGAAACCAAGCACAATGTTGAACATCATGAGATACCTGGAGATAAGAGAGATTGTGAGTGAGTGCAGAAATCAGTGGAGATAAACTCCTGTGTGAGAGGATAAATGATCATGCTATGTTAATCAAGGGGTGAATATAGCTTTTTGTGAAGGAGGGGGGAGGAGGTTGAGACCATCTTGTTGGTGAGCAGCAGGATTCTGTATGACGCTATGTCAATCAAAATGTTCCAAATTTATGAAAGTATTGTATGTGGACCTTCTCTTTCTGAAACCGGGTGACTAAAGATTAAATTGCCATTTTTTAGATTTTTACATGAAAAAGGAAAGGGGGAGCACAGGACAGGAAAGCTGTACACTGTCTAGTGCACTTGCTACACTACAAGAGTTGTTTGTATTTGAAAATTGAGATATATATATAACTTTAAACATAATGAATGTCCATCATTATAAGACTTGTAATTATTTTGTAACTACTAAAATGTCTCTCAAACAAATAAGGACATGATTACTTTTAAATCCTGACTAGTGGAGAGTCTAGATGTGCCAGGTACTGCATCATCTGATTGAGAGGCTTGTCAGAGGCAAAGTGGATGAAGCATTAAAATTACGTGAAGCAGTTACAGGGAGGGAGCTAATAGAGACAGTTGAACAGGAAGCTCTGTATTTTCGTCTTCAGCATGGCCAATTAATGTAATTTAGTTATCAACAAGAGCAGGGAGTGATGGAGGAAGGGACGGGAGTGTATCTCCGTCAATCGCTTGATACAATCTCAGTAACCAGCTTTCTAAAGTGCTGCTCCAGTTGCCAGAGAGAGCTGCACTGCTGTATATGAGGGTTGGGACGGTGTGTTTAACACAAACAAGTCAGATGTTCCCTGATCTCTGCAGGTATACAGAAGATGGCTCATCACACTAATAGGCTAGCACCCAGGGAATGGAGACATCCATTTTAACATACTCTCTACCTGGACTGCTTCTTGAAGAAATGTTAAACTCGTTAAATTTCATTTTGTAGATTTCACTCTGAAATGTTCTTGCTGGATTATAGTCATTAAATATTGCTTCAAAACTGCTGTGAATAAATTCATATTCGCAGTTTATTCTTCAGAACTTATTTCCATACCCATAACTTGTGAGCTAATTATCACAACATATTTTCAAAATGATCCATATTTTCCTTTTCTATTATTTGTTGTGAAAATTTCATTATGCAAGATGTTTCACAATTGAATTATTGGATTGTGACAAATTTGGCGGCATGCCATCAATTGAAATGGAAAGATAAGAACATTATCAATTGTTCAAGATATTAAAGCCTTTGTTATTTTTATTGCCTGTGGGTTCACAAAATCAATTCTTGTGCAGCAAGCTGGTTGATGTAAGCAGTGATGCAACATGTCTTCGAGAATGTTAAAATGTGTACTTGGCTTAGATCACTGATATCATCATATGGTACGGCATTGTTTCTGAGTATCAACATGCAAAATCATTGCTTTTACAATTTCCAGTTAGAAATTGCATGGTTCTACATAGAGTAAGCAAAGACAGTGGATCCTGCTGGGAGGAAGGATGGCCTAGTGGGTGACCGCTTTCAACTGTAGTGGTACTCTGCAGACTGAAGGTTTTTGGGAATGTTTCAGGCTTATGTACCATCAGGTGAAGGGGTGGTCCAATGCAGTTAGATTGAAGCATTACAGCATTAAAGGGTTAACACTCTAATGGCTTAATCCATCAGTGAAGGACCTTTCTGATTGGCCAATTTGCAGGAATCACAACTTGTCAACTAAGAATAATCAGGGATTTGCTACTGTCCTACTATCCTGTAACATTCAAAGACCTGTTTGTAAAGGGTTATGAAGATGATGGAAATTGAAGCGGTCCATTGTGGTCTATCGATGAATGCATACACAAAGACTTTAATGAACCTACTTGATTTACCCCTCAGTATGTGCCATGTTTGATGGTTGAATTGATCTTTCAGCTGCCTTCATCACTGTGCTTGTAACTTTTTACCAATTAATTTTCCTTATGTTTTATACTTTCAACCCTTAAATTGTTTTCCGGGAATATTTCTTGTCTGATCTATCCAGAAAAATTCAGTTAAATATTAAGAAATGAGGAAATATATACAGATAAGTTTAAGGTAAATGTTTAAAGGGGCAAGCCAACTAGAGTATTTTTATTTATTAAGACTAACTCTGATGGCATTCCTTGTTAATGCATTTATGCAATTACAGCAAAGGTTCATTTGAAGCTTAAAGACTAAGATATGTTATTGGTGTGGTCATTGGTAGTATAAATGTACAAAGTTTTCCTGAAATGTCTTCTCAGCAAAGTACCATTGTCATACTGTCAATTTAAATTCATTCTGATTCATTTCCAATTTCCACTTTTGTTTTTTACCAGTAAATCTCTAAATCTGTAAATAATCAAGGTGACTCCTGTTTCAAATACAAACTAGCGGTATAGCGGAGATTAGATTTATTCCTGGTTGCAGTGGGACTTGCATTCCACTCTACGCTATTGTCAGAATGATAACAAGGTTCACTGATGAATATGTTCAAATTCTTACTCAAGGGCTTGTACCCTTCATCAGCATTAGAAGATATTTGAATCAATTCTTCACATTCTGGTAGAATCTCACCTTGTATTTTGTTGTTTTAAATTATTTGGTTCTATGTCACAAATGTACATAGATTTTTTCCATTATCTTTGATCTCAGAATGAACTCAGATTGATCTCAAATGTTCTCAGAATGTTCAGAATGTTCAGAATGATCTCAGAATGTTCAGAATATTCTCAGAATGTTCAAAATGATATCAGAATGTTCAAAATGATATCAGTATGATCAGAAAAAGGATATCAGAATTCCAGAATGATCTCAGTATGTTCACAATGATCGCAGAATTATTAGAATGTTCAGAATATTCAGAATGCTCAGGATGATGGGAATGATAAGAATTATTTCAGAATGTTCAAAAGGGCAACAATGTTCACCTGTCCAGATTTTGAATATGATCTTCTTATACTTGAATTTCAGTTGTTTAGAAAGTATTTTCCAATGTGATTAGCATTTCTGATGCTTCATCAGAATGGTGTCGTAGGTCTTGTATTATTTCAGAATGGCAAGGAAGTTCACAGCTGGATTTGCTCCAATTGCAATTTCTTTATGTGTCATTAAAATCATAAGAAAAGATTACATTAGTTTTCTAATATCTTGTTTATCTGAGCATCAGCTTTAGATTTAGTTTTGAATACAACACCATTGTGAATATGCAGCATTCAGCTGGAACTAGTGAACCGTTTGTGATACTGGGCTGAACTTCAGTGTAGCATTGTACAAACACTGAATGTTGAACTGTTTTCTACAGCAGACAGAGTTACCAAGGCCCTAGAGGAAAACCATGAATCTCTTGATTGGAAGCCGACATGCTAACCATTGCGCTATCCCTTCCCCTGTGACATATTTTTCCATGTCAGGACCATTCTATGAAGCAGTCTTCTAACAAACTACAACATTCAAGCATATGATTTCAGAGTTCAGTTGTTAAACCATGTCGCAAGAGTTGAAATACTCATACAGATTGGTGCCACAGATCTGTGATTGCTAATCAAATTTGGGAGCTGTCCTTGTAGCCTGATTTCTCCTCCGGTGAAGTGTTTGGAGAGAAAAGCAGCTAGATATTTAATCAATTTAAAGTATGAAAGTGGAAGCGGTGATTACACTCCAGCAGCAAGGTGCCCATCATACAGCCCCTTTCTTGAATAATCAAACTTTAATCGTTATTGTCGGACAATAAATTGATTTTTCAAACCAGAATTAACTTTAACCTTTTACATTCTAAAACAGTTAGTTATTAGCAATTAAAAACATTTGTCATTCATAACAGATAATTATCAGTAATTAGAGAAGTTTACTATTCTAAATAGTTGATTATTAGTAATTTGAGAAATTTGTTATTCTGAAACATTTTGATTTTCAGTAACAAGAGAAGTTGATCGGTTCTATTTTATGCAGAAATCAGCTAATGTTTTCTCACAACAGTGATTTTGCTTCAGGCAAATGGTGCTTTAATGGAACTCATTACCAGATCTTCCTCAATCTGTCTCCATCAATCTGCAATGTAACGTCATAATGAGCAATAATTTATTTCAGTATTTTGTAATATCATGCAACAGCATCATATAGAGATCTTCATGTTTTGAATCAGAGAGCGTGTCATAACACACTGTTCATCTGTCATGTTTGGTGATGCTGTTGACGTCAACAGTTCAATTGTTTTCAGAGCAAAATTCTTAGACTATTTGACCAATCTACACCAAGTTAAATTTGGTACACTGCCTATACATAATGTAGATGTCGCTTTTAGTGTTTATTCTGTTTTTCAGTTATATTTTTTTTCGGCTCCATGGCAACAATTTGGACTTCATTTTGAAGTAGTTTATGTTCGAAAACTACTTCACCAATCTTCACCACATTCTGTATACTTCATCCCAATACCAATAATAAGTAACTATCAACCATATGTTACCATAAAACACCTTGGAGTTGTTTGGGGGAATTGTCTAAGGTTACATCTGATGTTATGAGGGAAAAAATAAGTATGGTACTGAGATAATTTCTACTGGACATGATACAGCCCAAAGCACATGCATATGTAATAGAATATAGCCTAAGATGGGATGTAAATACACCATCATCCTGTTGATCTGTATGTGCACACATGCATGTGAGATGAGTTTCTTTGATGCTTATCTACTAGTCTGCCTTCTTATTAACCTCCGCTTGTGCACATGCATGTTGCATGTTGTGTTTCTACTAAACAATGTAAAATGTCATATCTCGTGGATGCATTCACATCCTATACATGTGTAACTGAAGAAATTTGTTTCACCAAATTTATTATGGCCCACCATGCATCAGTTCCAAACCAATGACAGCTGACGTATGCATACATCCAGTCACTGACCTCTTGCAGCGACCTGTTGAATGCATAGTGTCCAGAGTTGGTTCAGTTTAACCCTTACGTTGCGTATATATATTTTACCAATTTTAGCTCCTGTGGCGGAATTTACAGGCTCGCAGCTCACAGCAGTAGTTTGGGCTTTGGCACTAACTACGCTCTGCTGGCGGAATTTCCAGGCGGCGATTCCGGTACCGTTTTTACAAAATATACCGCATCTACATGGCGAATAAAGACTATATACGGGCGTTCAATACAAATTCAAGTAGCGACACCTGTACACAAATGGCTAATTCACACCCAAAACTTTGAATGAATTTTCTATGATTTTTCGTTTTTATTTTATTACTTTCGAAAGATTGTCTTTAATTCGGGCCTCGTAACATCATAAATACGAAACGAAAAAAAATCCATTTATATAAGGAATTGAAGACAAGATGTCTAGCTTCACAATGATATAAAAATTATTAGAATGCGACCTTTGGTTATAATTCTATAGCTATGTAAAGTTTGTCTTTATTTCCACCTATCAAATCGTAAATACTTACAACATATATGCGGCATTGCGAACGGTCGTTCATCGCACTTTTCCAAGAAATCATAATCTCGAACCAGTTGACAAATAAGCACATGTCAAACCCAAATATAGTTATGTTGTTTGACCTTTCAAATAAAAGCTAACCTCGAACCATAACTGATGAAAATATGTTGATTAGTTTGTGTGCCGTTTGGTTTCACATGCCTCTCAGAAAGGTAAAATTGTATCTTTATTTCTGTGAATAAATATGCGCATTTTATATAGAACAAAAGATTATTCTTTTCGGTTTATTGTGATATAAAAAATATGAAAATGCATTCAGTATTTTAGCCGTGATAAATGTGTAAGAAGTTGTGAAAATCGCCGATTGTTAAAGGGATTGTTGAAGTGTAAACATGACCTTTTTCACGGCGCTTGCTGTGTCTTTATTTTTTTTTGGACATTTTCTAATTTTATATGGGAATGTAGTCCATTCTTTTCCCTTTATTTTACCGTATTTGTTTTTGAAAACAAACAATTGGCTCACATGATATGAAGTGCGGGAGTAAGGCGACTGAGCGACTTTTTTCCCGTCTCGCTAGATGTGAGGCAGATAGCAGGCTCGGGCGGGGCAAACCCGACGCAATGCAAACACGTGGGTGAAAATAGCCTCAAGCGAAATTAGGCTTCGGGACGAAGCTCGACAAAATTGGCCTTTTGTAAAGCTAATTATCGATGCGTTATGGGTCAACAATGC
Source organism: Gibbula magus (assembly GCA_936450465.1). Lineage (NCBI taxonomy): Eukaryota > Metazoa > Mollusca > Gastropoda > Trochida > Trochidae > Gibbula > Gibbula magus. The sequence continues at coordinate 30,681,858 of OW388297.1, read as the reverse complement.
ACACACAAATTGATGTGAATTTTGCTGGACATTCCGACCAGACACTGATCAAAGCTTCATTGTCACGGCTAGCGGCGGAGCGTAAATACAGCCATTCTCATGGAGCGACTCAGGGACACAATCGACTCGGGACCCGGTGCCACGGCTTGTAAACTGAGAGTCTGCCGTGAATTATTTCTAAGTATTGGATCCGGGATCCGAAATGAGGTACCTCTGACTTGCTTATAGCCCTCCCGGATAATTCCGGGATTCGTAAGTTAAGGGTTAAGTTTGCATGGTCATTCAGTGGGTTCAAATAGGTTGGACATTATTTGTATATCTATGGATGGATTCAAGTTTGGTTATTCAATGAGTTCAAATTATTGGACTAATTGATGGACTAAATCTGAAGAAGACTGAAACTAAAAATCTGACAAAGATTATTGATGGTACTTATTTTTTTGCAGCAATTGCAGAATGATTTTAATTGTTTTTGACAGAATTTAGGAAGTCTGTAAGAATTACAGAAATGATAGTGTACAACAGACACTTGAAGTAGTTGTAAAGGATACTGCACACATATAAATGTATCACAAGTGAAGAAATGTAGATCAGATGCTTTGGAAAGCACTTCACAAATACAGAATTACTTCGATTATGCATGTATGTGATTTACAGAATTATGAGTAATCCTCTCCAAATTTCACAAGTACAGATTGAATTTACAGTATATGTAGACACATCACCGGACTAGTACATACATGATGCTTTGGAAGAATTTAGGAAACACAGAATTGCTCCAATTAGGCTAGTTACTGACAGTACAGATGGCAGAACAGATGTACCATAAGATTCTTCAGAATATTTTCCCAATTATAGATTCAATAATCTGATACTGGCAGAATAACACAAGTCCAGATCAATTCGACATTGTATGTAAACAAATGGAAGAAATCATGTTTTATGCTTTGGAAGAATTTCACAAACATAGAATCACTAAATTATGTATGTATGTATGTATATGTATGTATATACATAATCACATGCTGTTCTCATAACAACACAAACACAGATTGTAAATGTATCCATTATGTATAAACACAAATCATAGAATAGCTGTGAAATAGCTGAAGTAAACACTGGTCTACAATCCGCTATGAAAGTGCAACCTGATCTGTAGTCAATAAGATGAGTTTGATGTCTTCTCTGAAAGCCATCTTCAAAGACTGATCATATTCAGCAATCGCTGACCTTTCATAAGCTAGGAGATAAAACTAAAGATAGTTACTGGAATATTTCTTGTCTCCGCATTGGAAAAGATCACAGCAAGATTAATGAACGAATATTAAGCCCATTTCAAATTCATTATGATTCTTCTGCTAGAAAAACATGTTGTTGATAATAAAGATGTCCATTTGCTGCAAACAAGACTCAGATGAATCAATGACTGCAGAATGAAATGCTTCTTGGGCTTCCCAAAGGCATGAATCACATTTAATCAGATATCAATCCCAGTTTGATTCTGCAATAGACTGTGAGGTGATGTGAATTGTGGTTAACGCGGCTTTCAAGAGTATTTCACTTACATCACGGCTACTTGTATTATTGCTGTAAAATCCTCTGAAGTCTCTTGACTTCCCTGATGTGTTACGTGGCTCCTAAGTAGTCTTAATACAGACCAATTGTGTCAAAATACAAATATATTTATCTTAGTGCAATCGGTCATCAGTGAAACAATGCAATTTTTATTGCAAAGTAATATAATTCTATTTAATTGAATCTCTGTGTTCTACTTATACTGCTTTACTGTCAACTATTTGTCATCTGTTTGTAAACAAATTGTAATCACCTTAATATATACCAAGGAGAGGGTATTCTAATTGGGAGAACTTGTTCCTAATCCTTTTCTATTTTAAATGAAGAACAAATGCTTATAGATGGAGTTCTATTGCCCACTGACAGTCATCCCACATTACGTGAGTGGAAAAAATGCTGCATCTTCAATAATTTTAACTTGTTTGAATAATAAAACGTAATGATAGATTATTCACAAAGTAAGATATAATTTATCATTAAACTAATCAACAATGTCTTGTTGTGTTGCAGGAAAGCTTTCCACTTCTTGTTTTTATTTTTGACTGAATGTGCACTATCCTGTATCAAATTTTCAAACATAAAGTCATGAAGATATGACCGTTACTGCCTCTTCTCTAGCACCCCAACTGATTTAGCTTGGACTCTGCATACAATATCTCAAGGTTAATCTTTGAGGAACAGAATAAGTTATTCCAATCATTTTCCTAAAATATTGTTTTTCAGGAATCAAGAGTTTGTTGGATATGTCTATCTTTGAATGGCATTCTATATGATTTCATGTGCTTTTATTGGTTGAGGTTGATGCTTACTTTTGGTTGTTCAATACAAATCCACAAGAATAATTTTAATAGGTTTTGATATAGACTAACTCCACTAATGAAGTGGTTGGATATATGTATGACATGCCTAACTCCACTATTGAACTGGTTGGATATATATATATGTATCTGACATGCCTAACTCTATTGATGAACTGTTTGGCCATAGTTGTGTCAGATGAACTGACTATGATGTATCTGTTGGTGAGAACCTACACTGACCTCATCCATTAATCAGCCATTGCTGTGTCCTGACCGACAGCTACAGTTCATGTGTAAACAACAAACCCATGGGTCATCAGTGAGTAATCATCCACTGTCAGATCTCCCTGATACCCCTGTGCACATGCATGGGGTCTCCATCTCCCTGATACCCCTGTGCACATGCATGGGGGTCTCAATCTCCCTGATACCCCTGTGCACATCCATGGGGTCTCCATCTCCCTGATACCCCTGTGCACATCCATGGGGTCTTCATCTCCCTGATACTCTTGTGCACATCCATGGGTTTCATCTCCCTGATACCCCTGTGCACATGCATGGGGTCTCCATCTCCCTGATACTCTTGTGCACATCCATGGGGTCTCCATCTCCCTGATACTCTTGTGCACATCCAGGGGTTTCATCTCCCTGATACCCCTGTGCACATGCATGGGGTCTCCATCTCCCTGATACCCCTGTGCACATCCAGGGGTTTCATCTCCCTGATACCCCTGTGCACATCCAGGGGTTTCATCTCCCTGATACCCCTGTGCACATCCAGGGGTTTAATCTCCCTGATACCGCTGTGCACATCCATGGGTTTCATCTCCCTGATACCCCTGTGCACATCCATGGGGTCTTCATCTCCCTGAGACCCCTGTGCACATCCAAGGGTTTCATCTCCCTGATACCCCTGTGCACATCCATGGGGTCTTCATCTCCCTGAGACCCCTGTGCACATCCAAGGGTTTCATCTCCCTGATACTCTTGTGCACATACATGGAGTCTCCATCTCCCTAATACCCCTGTGCACATGCATGCATGGGGTCTTCATCTCCCTGATACCCCTGTGCACATCCATGGGGTCTTCATCTCCCTGATACTCTTGTGCACATGCATGCATTGGGTCTTCATCTCCCTGATACCCCTGTGCACATACATGGGGTCTCCATCTCCCTAATACCCCTGTGCACATCCAGGGGTTTCATCTCCCTGATACCCCTGTGCACATCCATGGGGTCTTCATCTCCCTGAGACCCCTGTGCACATCCAAGGGTTTCATCTCCCTGATACTCTTGTGCACATACATGGAGTCTCCATCTCCCTGAGACCCCTGTGCACATCCAAGGGTTTCATCTCCCTGATACTCTTGTGCACATCCATGGGGTCTTCATCTCCCTGATACCCCTGTGCACATCCATGGGGTCTTCATCTCCCTGATACTCTTGTGCACATACATGGAGTCTCCATCTCCCTAATACCCCTGTGCACATGCATGCATGGGGTCTTCCTCTCCCTGATACCCCTGTGCACATCCATGGGGTCTTCATCTCCCTGATACTCTTGTGCACATACATGGAGTCTCCATCTCCCTGATACTCTTGTGCACATACATGGGGTCTCCATCTCCCTGATACCACTGTGCACATGCATGCATGGGGTCTTCATCTCCCTGATACTCTTGTGCACATACATGGAGTCTCCATCTCCCTGATACTCTTGTGCACATACATGGGGTCTCCATCTCCCTGATACCACTGTGCACATGCATGCATGGGGTCTTCATCTCCCTGATACCCCTGTGCACATACATGGGGTCTTCATCTCCCTGATACCCCTGTGCACATACATGGGGTCTTCATCTCCCTGATACTCTTGTGCACATACATGGAGTCTCCATCTCCCTGATACTCTTGTGCACATACATGGAGTCTCCATCTCCCTGATACTCTTGTGCACATACATGGGGTCTCCATCTCCCTGATACCACTGTGCACATGCATGCATGGGGTCTTCATCTCCCTGATACCCCTGTTCACATACATGGGGTCTTCATCTCCCTGATACCCCTGTGCACATACATGGGGTCTTCATCTCCCTGATACTCTTGTGCACATGCATGGGGTTTCATCTCCCTGATACTCTTGTCCACATACATGGGGTCTCCATCTCCCTGATACCAATGTGCACATCCTTGGGGTCTTCATCTCCCTAATACCCTTGTGCACATGCATGCATGGGGGTCTTCATCTCTCTAATACACATGTGTACACTTCCTGTAGACATGCGTTAGTAATGATTCTTTGTGAATTATTTGTGATAAATTTGCCCAGTCCTCCTTGTGAAACATACGTCCAACAACCAGTTCACTGTTCTCAGTCTGTTTGCAGATGTATATATGCATTTGCTCAATGTCAATCAGTTTAATGTTTCAAGTTTCAAATTGTTCAAGTTTGCATCCCTTAAAATATGTTATGATTTCATTCTCTAAAGGAATTAACTTTTAATGTAAGACAACTGCTCTACAAATATCTCTCTGATAACAATTTCAACCGATGCTCAGATCCATAATATTTTCTGCCATAGTCAGTTGGGTTATTCTCATATCTAAGCAAACATGATATTTATCTCACAATCAACTTGGTAATTCATGGTTTTAGGAACATATGATGTTTTCTGTCAGAGGTTGATGGTGAATTGAGACAGCGTGCTGCACAGAAGCTACAACTGGTTTGGTCAGCACGATTGGTAATTCCCTTCATCTGCTACACTGTTACTTTCTCCTTGTTGTGCGGCCGAACGTGATCACTTGCTCCTTCACCGACTCAAGGAGCAAAATTCGATTATCAAATTGCTCATGCTTTTACTTTAGTTTGTTATTTAATTGTGTCCAATTTTTTAAATTGAAAATGTATTTAGTTTCCTCATAACCTTTCCAAAAATAACTTCAAAGTTAAAAGCATTTTACTGTTTAAATATCAAACCGGACATGTTTCATTCCGATATTTGTTCACTGCCAATATTCCCGGGCTGGACTCGGTTTACAGATTTATATGAAATGAATATTTCTGCCGTTTGTGTTAATTAGTGTGGAAGTGTAATGCAGTAAACTTGTCATAAACGTGAATAATTAATAAGGTGAGACCCTCTGGGCAGAGTCAACATGCTGAACAAGCACTCCAACACTGCAGTGTACATAATCCAATAGCTCGCCCATCAAACCAAGCCCTCTCCAAAGCAATAGATCCAGCACTGAAAACCCTAATGTATTATTTGAAGATCGGAGCATCGAATACTGAATGGTGACCAGCGCTGAAGCTTGTATTTGATTAACTCTTTCTTTATTCCATTTCAATAAACACTGCATCCTTCTGCTGGTTGCATGCCCTTATGTGAGATTGATATTGTAGCCCTTACTGCCAATAGCTAGCTGTAACAGAGAAACAAACAAATTGTTGAGCAATATTTGCATTCCAGTCAATAATAGTGAAATGTTGGACATGGTTATGGATCCCTGTGGATCTGTTAACCTTCTTTCCAAGGATGTTCTGCTTGGGATAAATCTTGGTGAATAGAAAGAACGGGAGATGTAGTTGGAAGCTGATGTTTCAGAGGTCAAAGGGCAGGGTCATGTTGTTCAGTGTTAACTCTTTACTTCTGGGGCCCTCGGAATATTGCTGCGTGTTGTAAGGAGTTGAAATCTCATGATGAATGGTACTGTAGCTTGGAAACCAGTTGTAATGGTTGGAGTTTCTTCAAGAGATAAAATGGTTGTATTCAAGATGTGACAAAACTGTGCTGTTTGGATTTATGGGGGGTTGGGGAATGAGGGGATTAGGGGATGGGGGGATCCTCTGGATCCACCGCTGAAATTCTTTAGTTTCACAAAAGCCACATCACCATTTCGATTAATAATGGATTTAGGTCTCCAACCACAACATAGCTATTGGGAAATTAAAGAAATTGATCATCCATCAAGTTTTGTCATCTGTCAACAATTAGCTTGCAATTGCCTCTAAAACATCTCTGTTCAAATTGTCTTCCCATTTTTCATACAACAAGTTATTTTGATCAACTTCCTTGAATGGTCCTGTTACAACAACATTATGCAACATTGTTATGTTTGTTAAATCATACTATCTGCAACAGCACAAATTATTTTACTTTACTTTACTTATGGAGTCCCTTTCAGGATTTGAACCCACATCATCAGAGTCAATACCAACAACTTACCCACTCAGCCACCAAGACCTCTACAAAATGAGATGCAACAACTGGTATTTCGGTTAATTTTAATTCAAGACCCCTTTGATAAATTGTTAAGTGACACAGCTCCCAAGGCTGAATGCATTAGAAACACATGTCATTTAGATACTCTGTTGAAATTGTTTCACATTAAAATCAAAAGAAGGTTGAAGAACTCTGGAAAGGCTGAAGGCAGTAGAAAGTAAGGATCTTCATTGAAGTGTTCTCTTTAACCTTCCACACTTCTCAGAGGACAGTGACATCTGGTGTGTAATAATTGGGTATTGATGGGCTGTATGTAAAGTAGACTAAAACAACTCACTTCTGTCGTTTGATCTACAACTCTTTCTTTACTCTCCTGTTAGGATTAATTAACTTTTTTGTTTGAAAAAGGGTAATCTATTAATATAGCAAAGTAATGAAAATGAAGGTATTTTGCCTGGTAGAAAATTTCCCCTTGATGCAGATTCCCCCAGCTGTGATTTTTCAAATTAAGCCTGGCTGGAGATTCCACCTATAAACCTGTTCCTGAATTAACCTAATTGTTTATCTTACCACCCTTGTAAATGAGCTACAAATAAGGCTCCTCTTCTTACTGAACCAAGGGCAATTTAACAGTGAGACCCTCCCTTCCTTCCTTACTGTTTATCTAGCAGTGGGCGGGAGGGATGGGGGGAGGCCATTTTGAAGGAAGGAAAATAAGGGAGGGGGATGGAGAAGGACAATAGGGGGAGGCGTCTCAGTGGTTTGTGGGTGGAGGTGATTATAAGTAATAGCACAACAGTGGGGGGTTAACGTTGATTTGTGCAACAGGAGTAGGGTTGATATGATCAAAGGAAGAAGTTGTTCAATCTTTGTTTCATACTGAAAGGCCACAGGCATGTAGTCGTTATAGATAGGAACAAATTTGGGATAGAGGTGTGGATGAGGTGATTTGGATTTTGGCAAAAACATTTCAAGATTCTTTCATTTATACCATGGCAGATAGTATTGCAGGGAAGTAGTTTGCAATGCAAGTTTGGCTATGCAGTGAAGTGAAACCTCTGAGCACCTGCTGGACTTAGCAAACTAGAGGTGGTGCTCCACAATGCAGCATTGTACACTGGCCTTACTGCAAATATGTTCTCCACAATGCAGCATTGTACACTGGCCTTACTGCAAATATGTTCTCCACAACACAGTTGAGTACATGACAGGATTTAATAAGTACAAGACCTTTTCTTCCAACGTCAAGCAGTCTAAGCACCCTGACCAGCTGGTATAAAAAGTTTTGAATTTCAGAGATACATCATCTTATCCTTATTAAAGAATCAGATAAATATTATTGGGTGGTGCTAGAGATGTGATGTTACACAAGAACTCTTCTTCCAAAGTCAAACAGTCTAAGCACCCTCTCCAGGTATCAGCTGATATAAAGAGTTTGAAATCTCAGGACAATTTAAGGTTAAGTGCATGATGTACGTGGGTGGAAAGCACAGTGTTTTCCTGACCTGGTTAGTGAACCAGAAGAATGGGTAGAGTTGTAGGGGTAGAGGTCTGGTGTTCATCTGAGGGCAAATGTACGCGGCTGATGTTGTGTAGTGGGTATTTCAGAAATGAGACGTCAATGAAGGGGGAGGGTAGTGAGGTTATTTTGGTTGTGGGAAGGTATGCCTGTACGTGGGAACTGTAAGAGTATCCCTGAATGAACGGGAAGATAAGGGAGTGTAAGGTTAGCCGGTCTTGTCACGTAGACATGTATATATAGGTCTAAACAATGAGCTTGTAATTAGCTATACCTGATCAGCCGGCACACCAAGGTGTAAATATAGTCCTAGACAAGGTATCAGATTGGATCATCAGATAGACCAGGCCAGTGTTGATATCAAGATACACGAAACTTGCCTCATTGAAGAGAACGATATCTATATGTTCTTATTGTCTTCTTTTGACAACTGTTTGTTAGTTTAGATTGTAGCTTTATTCGGTGTTTCTTCTTAATTAGTAAAACTATCGTGTTTTTCAACATATCTTGTCGTATATCTATATTGTGCAAGATGCCTGTGTCGTAGATCACATTTGGAGAGTCATAGTCTCAGTTTTGGAACATTACGTCCATGTAACCCATTCATGTATGTCATGGTGCCCCCATTTTTCGACAAAGAAACTTGATTATAAATGTTTTTATTCAAAAGATAATGCCTCTTTAAAAGGACAATCTTTTAAAATTACCTGTCATCAAAATGTAGAATTAAGTTCCAGCTGTTTCGAAATATTTACTTTTCTAATTCGTTAAAATTCTGCAGCATACAGTTACTATACCTCATATATAAGAAATGATTAATGATGTGCGCTTTATAAATATGCACTATTATTATTATTATGTGGTGAAATAAAACCAGTGCCATATATAATTACATATGTGCACAAGTCCCTGCACTAGTTGTCGTTATGTCTCCTCCCGAAGGGTCAAAGACTGCGTCAGCATTCCCTTCGTGCCTCTTGGGGGTTTTAACTTTTTACAATTTCTTTTTTTTCTGTTTCCATGGTAACAATTTGGACTTTATCTCTTTGAAGAGAAGTAACTCTAAATAATGAATTGTTGAGGTGAATTAGGGGAAGGGGAAGACATCTGTTCTCTTCTAGTTCATCTTTGTGTCACCATAAATTGGTGTGACGTCATTGGATCTGACCATTGCAAGAAGACTGGACTATTTCAACTAGTTTCATGTGGTTAGTATTTCAAACGATGACACAAAATGGGTAATAAAGATATAATTAAACCTGAAAATGGGTCATGGAACTTCTCTCACTCAGATAATAGCAAAATTGTTTTGTACACAAGCCCAGGAAGTAACCTCTATGTATTACTTCCACTCAGAAGCATTTGTAGAGATACATAAATGGACAAGCTATTGCTTTTAGTAGTTTCAAATGAGTATCATCAAAGTGGTTCACCAACATATCTTGATGAGCTTGACATTGTACAGGGATAGGAAAGTGCAGGGGATAGCACGTTTGGCTTTGGATCAAGACATCTGGGTTCGAATCCCGCCAGGGGTTTGGCAACTTTGTCTGCTGTGGAGAACTGTTCTACATGCATTAAGGTTTTGGTGCAATGCTACATTGAAATACAGTACAGTACCACCCATGGTTTGCTAGTTCAAGCCGATGCTCACAGGTTTCATCACAATGCATAACGACAATGGCGTTGTGGGCTATCTTCCTGTAATAATACAAGCAGCTGTGATGTAAGTGCAATACTTTTGAAAGTTACACCTCATCTCACCTTACCTCATGACATTATATCTAAAATTTAATCATTACTTTACCTTCATCCATGAGATTTCATTTCTTATGCTTTCAGTTCCATTTGTATTCAGTTTGTCTAGATTTCTGAATAAGGAATTACACTGTATTAAAGGCTCTTATTTTATCAACAGTCATGGGGCACGATTACATTATATCCTACCCATGTACAGAGATTCTAGAGTTGTCAATTGTCATCATAGACGTCAAATCAATTTTACTGTTATACACAACTTCTATTAGAAGAGTCATCATGCATGATCCAGCAATGTATTTTGGAGAGGACTACAACTGCAGCACACTACACCTCACCCACCCACTGCAGCCAGTATAGTAGACAGCTTCTAGAGGCAATTAGAGAGTATTGAATGGAAGATGTTGGCCGAGCGATTAGAGTACGCAAACAAATTAGCTTGATGTGAACAGCTGTGGGGTTTGTCCTGCGCCTTAAGATGTTGCCTCAGTTGACAAGAAGCATCAGCCGCCATGTTATCTGTGTTTCCTCTCCATTGATTCACATCAATTTACAAGTCAATTCTCCCCTAAATGTTTGCCGAGTTTGATTGTGCAAAGCTTCCAGATACAAATCTGTAATGGCTAATGCAAGAGGCAGAGCAGAGAGAAGGCAGCAGCAATTGGTCTCATAACATCAGCTGTCCTTCGTTATCAAATACTCATTTTTTAAAAATCAAATTCGAATGAAAATCCTAAAAACCTTTTATTTGAGGAGACTTTATTTCTCTTAAATTGTCAGCCCTTATAAACTATAAGCCTATTTGTATAATTTAAGATGCATCCATTCATTGTTGAAAAAAACATGAGGGATCATCACTTTGGGTTTGGTATAACTGTGAGCAGGAAGAGCCAATATTTCATTATTTGGTTCTTAAATAAGTTTTCTAAGAGATATTCGATAATGACACCTTTTATTATTAATGGTAAAAATATTTTTACCTAATAATGAAATTTTAAATTGAGCCAGTCATTATGATTCGTGTCAAGAGGCCCATGTATTAAGCCCTGAAAAGGATACAAGCATGCTATCTTTGGCGCTGCTTGGTGTCTACAAGGGACATGAAGCAAGTATATTTCTTGAGAGAGGAGGCAATCTTAGTGCTGCCCTGGAGTCTATAAGGGACTGGGGCAAGTCTATATCTTGAGAGAGGAGGCAATCTTCGACGCGCCCCGGTGTCTATTAGATATCTTATAGTGGTGTCATCAGCCACCGGACATCAACATTGTCCACTATCGGCCGCTATTGACCACCGACTGATTGAATAATTGTAGGGTCAATTCAGGTCATAAGAAGAACACTTTGGCATTTGGACGATGCCGTCAAGTTGAGATTCTATTTGGCGCCAACATTGGGGGAGGGTTTAGTATGCAGACCTCTTGTCGTCTCTTTGGTGGAGTATTTAGGCTTCTTGTAGTTTCTTCATGTTTGTAGACAACCCTTTTAGGGAATTTAGATATGGATGATAAGTTGAGGTGGGATATAGACATCGTTCAAGATTTATCAGCTTCCTGGCGTACATAGCAGGTTATTGATCGTGATTAATTCAAATGTCTTCAAGAATGAGGTGACATTGTATGTGCTCCTATTAATTAATTAAACAGTGACCATGCTTTAACAGTTGAACCAAATAACAAAAACGCTATTTTTTTTTTATGATTCATGCAAATAAGTAAATGTTGTATGTTATAATATGATTTGTTTCTTATCTGTAAGTAAGGAATTTTTGTCGATAACAGTGATGTAACTGAAAAAAATATCTTAAAAAGTAAAAACCATATCATCTCAAGTAGAAATCTGTTTAGTCAAGAGTAACATTGAATCATGTCAGCACACTGACAATATGGTACAATTTCATCTATAACTGCACGTCAATTCAAGGTTTTAGTTAAATCATTGTTAGATTTCAAGAGTATCAATATCAGTGTTAAGCAAATTAATATGAAAGCAAATTCAACATCAGACAGCTCTACATTTACTCCAGTCGTGCCGGTCGACTACATCAATCTATTGTAATTTCGGCAAATCTTGCCGGCCTTGTTTGATTTTGATTATGTATTAGTGAGTATTGACGCTGGAACCCATTTAGTAATGAGAAGTAGGGACGAGTGTCTATCTGAGCCGTGCTGTCGGCAGTTTGGGGTGGTCTAAAAGTTCTTTGTCAACTAACCGTTTTCTCTCATCGATGTTGCTCTACTTGATATTGGTCTCTTTAGTAATGAGGAAAGGATCCCAGTGTCGTTTCAAGGCAGTTGTCTTTTTGAGTGTCGGCAGTTGCATAAGGGCTGGTCTAAAAGTTCTATGTCTATTTCCAGTATTTGCTCTTATTCTCAGACACTTGACTAGAAGATATTTAAAGATAAGGGTCTCTCAAAGACATCAAAAGTGTAGTGGAATGTCAAATTGGCCAAAAATAAATACTGGGCTAAATTATTATTCCAAGACTTTATTGATAAAGTTTCAGAATGTATGTAGATTATAGTCCTTCATAATCCACTCTTTTGCGTAACTTTACTCCACAAGTCTCTCTTCATTTGATAAGTGTATTGCAATCAATGTGGTTCTGGTATGTAATATGACAAATGGGTTTGTTGTCTGTGTAGGGCTTAGAACTTTTTGACAACCTTGTATTTTTCAACCAATATTGACTCCGTGCTGCTACAGAGAGACAGGATCACAAAGAGAGCTGCAGATTTCTCTGCTTGTTTAATTAGAGAACACATTTTTAGAAGAGAGGAAAAAAATCACACGAAGTGTCTGTTGGATTGTTTAATCAGTGGAGTGGTGTCGGAGTGTATATTTCAGATTAATTATACATGTACATTGCTGTGAGTGTGCATGTTTAAACACCTCCCTTGGACAATAGCAGTGATCATTGTTGTGTTATTTTCCATGAATTTTTTATAGAACTTTTTTTTAAATTGATATTGATGACTTCAAATCTAAATTAGATACAACTGTCTGCCACATTTTCAATGACAATTCTAAATGAAATAATACTGAAATTTATATCATAATTTTTTATGTGATTAGAACTATTCTAAACAATAAATGAAGAGGATGAAATCTAATGTAAGAAAGAGTTAGTGGTCAAGTAGAGTTATAATGTTTGTTAACAAGTTGTTTTACCTGTAAATTTAGTCAAGCTAATGACACAATAATGACTTCAGCAGGTAAAGAGGGAACTATAGAACTTTAATGTATAGTGTATAGGATATAAGATCACAGTGAAACATGTAATATATATAGAGAGTGGAAGCATCGGTGAGATGGATGGAGAAGTGACCTGGTTTGAAAGATGAACAAAAATAGTATGATGGAGTGATTAAAGTTTTATGATTTGATGTGGAATAGTTAAAAATTGGTGATTTAATATGGAGCGATTAAAAATTGTTGATTTGATATGGAATGGTTAAAAATTGGTGATTTGATATGGAATGGTTAAAAAGTGTTGATATGATATGGAATGGTTAAAATTGGTGATCGATGAAGCAAACTCAAGATATTACAAGGAAGACAGATGTTTTTTTGTTGTGTTATTATTCTTTACAGGACTTTTATTTGTGTCTGACAAAAGAGGAAGGAGTATGACTTAATGTAATTTGAAAAAAAAGAAAAGTGTGTTATAGTTATTTCATGTTCAGTGTTAAAATTCAGGAATTAGAAAGACAATTTACTAAAAGTGATGCAAAATTTATCAATACACATTTGCTTTGTGCATTTCACATAGAAAAAATATGTATATAACCACTCAATCCAGGCCATGTTCTATGTTAAGAATAGATAAACTTTCTTGTCACAATCGAAGCAATTTGTTTCAAAGCTTCCTATAAATAATCTCTGTTGAAAGTTGAACTAAAGAAACACCATACGAATAGAAACATTTTGTTCAATGATAACTTATTTTGTTGCATAAATAGCTCCTGTTATCAAACCCTGCTTGCTGTTAGGTTTATTCCTGGATGCTGGTACCAAAATAACAAAGTAATTGCCATAATATCCGGCACAGCATATTTGTAACTTCCATGTGGTCATATAAGGTGTTAATGTTCGCATCATCTATATACATGTGCAATATAAACACATATCCCACAGATACTGGAACAAATAACGGAAAGGGTAATGCCAAAGTTCTTGGATATAAGGTGTCAGGAATAAATTTAATGTGTTGGTTAATATATTTTGCCTCATACTAAAGGCTGGTTGGGGATATCTTATACATTATGGAGTGTATGATCATCGGTCAGATATTTACGGCTTTTCATAATGTGTCTCTATATATCATCTTTTGAATCACATTTCATTTTTATGTATATATAAACACTTTTGCTGCTAAAGTATTAAATGTCTGACTATTTTGAATGGCAATTTCACAGAAAAGCAACTTGTTACCAAAGGAAATCATTTTGTTTGGCCATTGCCTTAGTTATAACTTTCCTACAATTGGATGCGTAGGTGAAGGGTAACCGACATAGCTGTATTTAGAGAAACTCTCATCAATTGAATTCAGAAGGGTAAACCTTGATTTATCTTTATGTATATTTTTAAGATATGAATGAGCAGTCAGTTAGAAGGGTAAACCTTGTATATTTACGTACATCTTTATGTATGTGATTAACATATTTTGAGATACGATGAGCAGTAGCATTCAGGGATTTGAACAATTCCAAAAAACATTTAAAAAAATGGTGAATATAAATGTTAAGAATCCCCTAGGTTAACCCTCCCTCCTAACCCCCATCCCCAAGCTTTTACAACATGCTAGTCTGTCATCCAGACCCTAGAGCAAAAATTAAATGGAGCCTTCATTAGTCTAAGAAATGTTGGCCAGCCAGTATTGTTCAGGTTTCCCATTTTTATTTCCTATCAAATATTGAAAAATAAAATATCAGTAACAAAAAAAATATTTCAGGATTATATGTTAGTCTAACAACAAAATTAAAAATTACCGGATCCCCTTCTGATGAGCATCTCAAAATCTTCAACAAAATCTTCAAACCAGATACAGTGAAACAAACAGGGTAGACTGATAAGACATACTGATACTTCGATTCTGGACGGAATCTTGGCGGAAGTTTCTCAGACAAACGCCACATGCAAATGCTCCATCATCCTCCATATCATTCATATTCATTACGCGACCCATTTGGTATCCACCTCTTTCTGTATACTGATCATCAACCTAGCCATTGTAATTATTACTTATGACCAAACTCCGCACACTGCTCCATAACCCTGATGGGAGTTTGTCCGACACAATCACTTGTGAGGGATCTTCCAGACGAAGCTATTTCCACAACAAAAAAATCATCTCCTCTTGATTGGTTGATTTGCGTCCAAAGTTCAAAGGTTGTCGTAAAGATTAGTTGAGATGTGTTGCATTTGTTAGCTTGTAGAGTTAGCTCCTTACAGGTGTGTCATGGAAACACACTGCAGTGGAGTCCGATGCAAAGTGTAAACAGTTGTTAAAATGAACTGAAACATTTTACTCCATTATTAAGTAGTTTATCCACCTTTCTCCTGAACATGTCGTGCAAAATTTATTCATCTGAGGCAAAATACTTTTCAAAGTTGTTGATTTTATAAAACAGATAAAAACTAAATTGAATTTTTAAATTGTAATCCTTTCTGATATGTATAAAAATGAGGTATTGAAAATTAAAATATTTATTTTTGTGATTCCTTCCTAAAGAACTTTGTTATGGCTTTAATTTACAGGAATTCTAATATGTTTATGAAATAAGTTATCAAGGGTTAGGAGCAGGTTAATAGTTAAAGTATCTTATACTTCATATCCATTCACATCTTCATATCAGATTAACTGTACATTCACGAAGTGCATTTACAATTTTATTCCAAGGAAGAAGGTAATACTATTTTATCATTTTTGCACTCATCACAAGCAATCAAATATCTCATACTGGTGATATGATTTGATTTTATTCCATTAGATTTAGTCTAGAAACATTCATTGTGTATTTACAATTATTTCCCAATGAAGAAAGGAATCATTTAACCTTGATTGCACTCATCACAAACAATCAAATATGAATTAAATGTTGCAGGATGCACAGAATAAACAAATATTAGCAACTTCTCTGGAACAAATTAGGTAAACGGAATCATTATCTATCAGATTTGTAACAGAAAAAGTAAGTTAATCTTGTAAGTGGCAATTTCTAGCAGTGATTTGAATTACAGTGCTCATCAAGAGGTGGAAAAGATTATTGCTTAATCAGCTGTATTTAACCAATTATCTGCACCTAACACCAATAGATTTGCCTTTCTTGAAATAGGAAGGTTGGAAAGCCATAATATAACAAAAATATTAATAAGTTACCAAGTGATTGCGATAAAATAATCTTGCTCATACTTTTCTTGCATTAAGTCAATAATGATTTAGAGATACGAGGGTATAAAACACTTTTAGCGAAAATGAGTCATTTTTATTCCAGCGATTCTGAAATTATATCTCTCATAATCTTGAGGATGTTTTTTCAAATTAAGTGTCATCGGCATCCTTCTTCCACTTGCTTGATCCCTTGGAGACTCCGTGTTATCAGAGACCACCAATCTTCAGCTCGCGCCAACATGCGCCAATCATATTAAAAACCAATTTCCTTGAAAAGTATCATTTTCTCCCAGCAAATTGCCTTTTGTATCTCAAAGGTTATTCCTGAAAATCTTATTTAGCTAAACACTTTTCTTGGTTACATGTCACGGAATCTGCCAATATCTGGATTGCCAACATAGTTTCACTTTCTTGCTTCTTGTGATATGAAGCAAATTCAAGGAGATATTTTTCGTCTGGTAGCTTGGACAGTCTCAAGATTGATAGACGGACGGACGGACAGACAGTTAGGTGGATACATAGATTGTTGCAGAGAGTTTCAAAACAGACACGATGAACAGATGAACAGGCGAACATGTTTTAAGTCGCATGGAAAGATAGATGGATGGCGACATACAATGTGAAGTCTAATAGATAGACAGACATGTGGATGTACGGACAATGACAACCTAAAGACAGACATGTGGATGTACGGACAATGACAACCTAAAGACAGACATGTCGATGTACGGACAATGACAACCTAAAGACAGACATGTCGATGTACGGACAATGACAACCTAAAGACAGACAGCTATTGAACATAGATGGACTCACCGATTGGTCAACAGAGAGGGACAATCTGAAGTCAGATGGATAGACAGACATGTGGATGTATGGACGGATCTACGAAGACCCTGAAGACAGCCATAATGGATATACTTATGGATGGACAAATGGATTGACAGTTGGACAGTTTGAAGTTAGAAAGATGGATAGAATGATATGGACAAATTAACAAACAGATATGGACAAATTAACAAACAGATAGTTAAAAATTAACAGAAAGATATGGACAAATTAACAGAAAGATATGGACAAATTAACAGATAGTTTGAAGACAGATGGACTGACAGACAGACAGACACAGAGAACAGAAATGAACAAGAAGAATAGATTGGTTAGCAGAATGAGAAACTGTTAAACACTTGTTTCTACATAGAAATACTATTAGACACACAGACACTGCGAAGGTTGAGTAGTTGATGTCCTAGGGGACTCCTTGACTTGATTCCAGAGTTTGGGTTTGATGGGATAGATTACATGTAGGTTAGGGTATCTATAGGTTCTCTATTCTTAGCATCATCTGGATATTGTGATTGTGTTACAGATAGCATTGGATATATTTGAACTTATGTATGTTTGAAATCATTGTGAGTATTGAGTATATTACATGTGTTACAGATAGCATTGAATATACATAATTATGTCGTAAAGGTGACCTCTGGATTGCATTGCCTCTCATTCAGTCACCTGTGACATATCACAGAAGAAAAAAAGAATAAACAAATAAAATAAATAAGATTAGTTACTGTTAGTGATAGCCTGTCACACGAGTTATCTCCCTTCCTCCCTCTCTTGTGAGGTATCGCCCCGTCCACTTCTTGTCCACCATTCAAACTTCATAATTTTTTTATTGAGTATATACATGTGTTACAGATAGCATTGAATATACGTTTTTGAATGTATGTATATTTGAAATTATCAATGGTATTGAGTATGTGTTACAGATAACATTGAATATACATATGTCATTGTCATACAGACAGATGTTGAAAATCATTCAACAAGGAGAACTAATCCATGAAATTTCCCAACAATATGTCGATTATTCACAGTAATCTCTGAAAGGACAAATGCGTCACAAGTTCCTGCTCATGAAGATTGAAAATGTTAATTATGTACTCTTTGTCATTTAAATGGATTACGTATTGAAGGATTAGTTTGCCTGATGTGTGAATAATTGAACCAATTTCATTTCCAAGAATTTTGTTGAATTCGAAAAATTGTGATGTGCATTAAGATTATCTGCACGATTTTAAGCTTTTATCTGTGAGGTTGAAAGTCATTGTCATATTTAGAAAACAAAATTTGCAAGAGATTCACCATAATCAGCCTTTTTAACGTTATCTTATTTAAATTAAAATCATTGACTATTTTTGTTTGTTCATGCAGCACCAGGAAGGCATTAATGTCATGAATATTAATGTATGCTAAATATGAAATTTGTACAAAAAGACTTTAGAATCTGTACAAATGTACCAGGTTGACACAAGCTGTGTTCACATGTTGCATGCATTTACACATATAGCGGTATCTCAACTGACACTGGTTACTGAAACAGATCCTTGTTCATCTTCAGATAAAATAAAAAATATTTTTGAATTAAAAATTGATTTTTGTAAGGTAAATATAATGAGAAGAACTATATCACTTGATTATATTGTTTTCATGAACAGCACCATGAAACATGATTAATTGTTTTTAAATTGCATGTATTTCATTTTAAATGTTTCTGATGATTTTCTTCTCTGTTTCAGGTAAGTTCAACATCCCGCCTCACTCCTTTTTGATTAAGGGTTTCCAGAAGTTTGGATTTTACCAAAAATAATAAGGGCAAGTTTGGAAATCAACAGGGTAAGGCAGATATTTGTATACTTACAGGCATCCCAGAAATATTGGAATATGGTATCATTGTGGAGTGACATTTAGATAAGCCATATAGGCTTGTTTGCCAATCCATTTCTTCTTCTTGAATAAAATATGTTTAAACCATATGGTATCATTAGTCAGATGGACCAAGAAGAGCTTGAATCTGGTACCATATTGGTCAGATGTTATCCAGGAGAGGTATTTGGTACCATATTGGTCAGATGTTATCCAGGAGAGGTATTTGGTACCATATTGGTCAGATGTTATCCAGGAGAGGTATCTGGTACCATATTGGTCAGATGTTATCCCGGAGAGGTATTTGGTACCATATTGGTCAGATGTTATCCAGGAGAGGTATCTGGTGCCATATTGGTCAGATGTTATCCAGGAGAGGTATCTGGTACCTTATTGGTCAGATGTTATCCAGGAGAGGAATCTGGTACCATATTGGTCAGATGTTATCCAGGAGAGTTATCTGGTACCATATTGGTCATATGTTATCCAGGAGAGGAATCTTGTACCATATTGGTCAGATGTTATCCAGGAGAGGAATCTGGTACCATATTGGTCAGATGTTATCAGGAGTTGTATCTGGTACCATATTGGTCAGATGTTATCCAGGAGAGGTATCTGGTACCATATTGGTCAGATGTTATCCAAGAGAGGAATATGGTACCATATTGGTCAGATGTTATCCAGGAGAGGAAACTGGTACCATATTGGTCAGATGTTATCCAGGAGAGGAATCTGGTACCATATTGGTCAGATGTTATCCAGGAGAGGAATCTGGTACCATATTGGTCAGATGTTATCAGGAGTTGTATCTGGTACCATATTGGTCAGATGTTATCCAGGAGAGGTATCTGGTACCATATTGGTCAGATGTTATCCAAGAGAGGAATCTGGTACCATA
This sequence comes from Gibbula magus, assembly GCA_936450465.1. Classification (NCBI taxonomy): domain Eukaryota; kingdom Metazoa; phylum Mollusca; class Gastropoda; order Trochida; family Trochidae; genus Gibbula; species Gibbula magus. The sequence goes on along the minus strand of OW388297.1, from coordinate 30,661,981 downwards.
TTGGTCAGATGTTATCCAGGAGAGGAATCTGGTACCATATTGGTCAGATGTTATCCAGGAGAGTTATCTGGTACAATATTGGTCAGAAGTTATCCAGGAGAGGTATCTTGTCAGATGTTATCCAGGAAAAATGAATTCTGTTAGACATGTCACATAACTAATAATGTCATAATATCAACACACAGCACAAAAAAAGACAACAACAGGGTTTTATTAGTTAAAAAACACAAATCACATCTTGTTTTTCAGAATACAAAATTCAAATATTAAATGTAACATTCAAAGCTATTATTAAGTTTCCATTTCTACTCATATAACAATGTTTATACAGTTATTAAAATGGATCATGACACTGCCAATTCATGTTAATACAAAGATATATAATACGTAAAATGACATTTAGGTTTTAGTTTGTTCACACCGCAACATCAAATATGATGATATTTTTAAAAATGGAAACTACCTAAGCTTATGAAAGTTTCATTACAAGCCATATTCCAAAGCTACCATTACGGAGTGTAAGAAGAAAGGGAGACAATAGTTATGGTAATAATTCCTCTGTATATATTTAGTCTTGACCTTTAGCTGTTGTTTGCTGTTTATCTTCATCACTGATATCTTCGCTTGTGAATCAATACTGACAGCGCATGAAACATAGGCTCTATATGCTGGCAGGATGCAGGACAGACAGAGGGACGGACATCGTTAGACTTGTGCTATTGGTTGATGCTTCTCTTGATGTCTGGAGATATCAGAGTCATAGCATAGATTAGGTCTGTCCAGCCATATTGGAGCCTCCGACCGTCAGTCTGTGTCTTGATACAGGGTGACACCTCCATTTGTTTTTGTCTCTGTGCTGGGGCTTGTTCTTCTGATTTGTACATGGTATTATAATACATTCCCAGCATTGAAATCTTTGTGAGGTCTTGAGCTAGTCCTCTATTTTATAGCGTATTTGGAAATCGATCTACATTCAAAATGATTCTTTGTGATGATCATAATGACAATTGTTAAAGAATTATGGTTTGTAGATTGATGTCTTCTACATTTTTAGCAGCTCCGACTAAGTCGGAGCTGGTATCAGTTTTTGCGCAGTTTCCATCGCCGCCGCCCGCGCGTTTTGTATTGACTATAACTTTTTTCCTAGAAGGTTTTAAGAACTCATATACATAACTTCTTACTTATACCCCTGGGGAATTTTTTTGACATGTTCACATTCACTTTCAAAGGTCAAGGTCACGAGTTCTGAAATCTCTAAAAAAATCCTTGTAAACACGATAACTTGAAAAATATTTGTGCTATCAGGCTCTTATTTGGTGTATATCAACTATGGAGAAAGGCCAAGATTTGAAAAGGTTTTCACTAACATCCATCAAAGGTCAAGGTCATAGCGAGGTCACAACTTAAGCATGCTTTTGCGAAAATGTCTTATTTCAACAATTAACACTTTGAATCATTACATGATTGTGATACACAATGAAAAGTGATCACTGATTGTGTGACCTTGAATTTTAAAGGTCAAGGTCACGAGATATGGTCATGCTGACCAGTTCTGAAATCACTAAGTAACTTTTTTCCATGAAGATATTAACACCTCATATAGATAATTTCTTACTTATGTCCCTGGGGAATTATTTTGACATGTTCATATTAAAGGTCAAAGGTCAAGGTCACAAGTTCTGAAATTTCTAAAAAAAATCCTTGTAAACACGATAACTTGAAAAATATTGGTGCTATCAGGCTCTTATTTGGTGTGTATCAACTGTGGAGAAAGGCCAAGATTTGAAAAGGTTTTTCGCTAACATCCATCAAAGGTCAAGGTCATAGCGAGGTCACAACTTAAGCATGCTTTTGCGAAAATGTCTTATTTCAACTATTAACACTTTGAATCATTACATGATTGTGATACACAATGAAAAGTGATCACTGATTGTGTGACCTTGAATTTTAAAGTTCTGAAATCACTAAGTAACTTTTTTCCATGAAGATATTAACACCTCATATAGATAGCTTAATTTCTTTCTTATACACCTGGTGAATGATTTTGACATGTTCACATTCAAGGTCAAAGGTCAAGGTCATGAGTTCTGAAATCACTACAACAATCCTTGTAAACATGATAACTTCAAACTTTTTGTTGTGCTATTAGGCTCTTATTTTTTATATATGAACTATGGAGAAAGACTAAGATTTAAAAACGTTTTCGCTAAAATCTGTCAAAGGTCAAGGTCACAGTGAGGTCAAAACTTAAGCATGCTTTTGTGAATATGCCGTATTTTAACTGTGAACACTTTGAGTCAATGCATGTTTGTTATACGCAATGAAAAGTGTTCATTGATGTTGTGACCTTCAAGGTCAAAGGTCAAGGTCATGAGATATTGGTTAAGGCCACGTTAATCCTTTGATCAAATTTTGAAAGAAGAAATAGGTTTTAAGAACAAACTTGTGAAAAGTGACCCCAGTGATGATTAGTAATAACTCGAATAATGAAAAATAATTTATAAAAAAATAATTCCCATTTTATTGATGCTGACGAGAAGGCGGAACAGGGAAAGGCGAGACCCTAAGTTTCGGAGCTGCTCTGCTTTTGCGGTGTCCCGCAAACGCTAATCTAGTTTATTAAGTTATAAGTAGAAAATCTTGAACAAAATTATGATTTCTTATATCCTTGCATAATCATCACCTGAGAAATTGTTATAATTTATCAATCTGAATGAATGCTCATGTAGGTTATCTTTAACTTCAAAGTAGGCGATAGGATGACGTGGCTTAGCAACTTTCTTTGCTGTAGAGAACTGTTCTACAGCCAATAACGTTTGGGTGCAATGCTACACTGGATTTCAGCAGAGTACCCACCCATGGTTCGCTAGTTCCAGTCGATGCTCATGGTGAAATGTATAGCGACAGTGGTGTTGCAGGACTTCTCCCTGCAATAATACTATCATTCGTGTAAATGAAATATCCTTGAAAGGGGTGTCAAGACTCAAAACACCTCACCTAACCTCACCTCAGGTTGGCCTGAACCAGAAGAGATGGGCCAGAACTGGTAGCCAACAGGGTGACCAGTTTCATGATATATTGCTGAAACCCCAAGTGGCCTGCGTGTAGGTGTAGGTCTCCTCAGTGTCAGGAGATGAGATTAGCCCATTGCTGATAATGGTGAACATGTCACTTACTGGTTGATATGTCTGACCTGTCTACTAAACCGCTATTATTGGAAATTAAATAAGCCCCTGGTTTGAAGCAGTGCAGAGAGTCGAGGCAGAGTGTGGAGCTACTGCTAAAGTATGCAGTCTGGTCCAGTGTTATTTTCGTATGAAATGTCACTTGATTCTGCTTCATTTAGATTTATCTGAAAACAGTTATTAGGCACCGCTTGCAGACCCAAAACAGACACTTCTCATTGCTTTGAGAGATTGCCATTTACGGAGAGGCGCTGTCCTCAACATGTGTTTAGTATAACGATAATTGCAAATGGATAATTCTTTTTCAGAAGGGATCCTCCTTGGGGTACTTATTGCATAAAATCCTAGATTTTAGATATATGACAGGTTGTAACTATATTTTCCACATAAAATTAGTTAAAAAACTAAAAAAACGTACTTTGGGTCACCCCTTTCGAGCCTCACCCCTTACGGTTGTCATGCAACCAAGGGCGGTAACTCTAACCTCACCACTTTCCAATCTGTCATTCTAGTTGACTGGTCGCACGAAGTTTTTTGCTCTCAAGTTTTCTGAGTTACGTCTTCCGATCTTGAAGAAAATGGCCCAAAAGCAATCTGTATGTGTGGTAACTTCTACCTTTTTACAGTAGGGTCGAATGGCTTCACGGTTTTAGTCGTAGATTTCGTGTATTTGTAACTTACTTTCGCGCACATGGCGGGAAAGTCGACCCAAGATGGCGGCCATTTTTTCTCGATCGATGTGTTTTGATCGTGGAATTTGGTTAGATCTGGGCTTTCCACGTTTATATATATATATTTTGGGGTTTCATATTCGATTTCTGTAAGTATTTCGAATAGCCCACTGGCCTGCATGCAATTTAGAAAATTACATGTTCTTTTTCTTCCAGTGATGTTTAGGGGTGTGGCCATGTTTGTTTACGTTTGTACAACTTCGCATTTGCCATTCGCCTCTGCTATTGTTTTTTACATGCATGTTACAAAACAATTACATCTCATTCCCCCATGTATTTGTATATATATTCTTTAAGAAATTATATATATACGCATGTTGCAAGGATCGGTCTTGAATGGCTATTTTGTTTCTAGCCTTTCAAGCCGTGTTCCCTGTGTAATGGACCTGTCTCCATAACGGACGGGCATGACGAGTGCTTGCGCTGTCTCGCACAGGATTTTCATCACCCTCTAAAGTGTGATATCTGCAAGGCTTTCACCCCTAAGGCCAGGGCCAGACGGGATGCTGACCTGGAGTTTTTTGCTAGTGCCTTGTTGCAGAGCAAGGACATAGCGAACCTCGACCCTCCATCTAAGGCTAAGAAGCTAGCTAAGGCTAAGCTTAGTGGTAAGAAAGGTAAAGGTAAGGCTTCGGCCTCCGCGACTGTGTCCTCGATCAAGCCGGTCCTCGATGGTTCTTCATCCGAGGCCGACTCAGTCGAGGACCAGCGGGGGGCCTCAGCCGGGGAACGTACCCACCCTCCCACCCCAACAACAACTAATGTAACATCTAACACTAACCTGTTTGATATGTCGCAATTCACTGCAACCATAACACAGCAGATGAAGGCTATGATCGACTCGGCGGTCTCGGGGCTCCGTACGGAGCTCCGGGCCCCGAGTCGGGAGCCCGATGCTACTCCGGCAAGGGGAGAACTCGATCTCGGCATAGTCCAAGGCACGCTTTCTCCCCGGGGTCCCCACCTCCCAGGTTCACCCCTGCGGAGCATGGAGCCCCACGCCAACACACAAACACACCAGCACTCCCAGACACCTGGCTCCGGGCAGGTCTCGTCTGGGGGACCGCTGGCCCCGCCTAACCTGGAACCACTCCTTGGTGTTGGTTCCCAGGTGACGGCTACCACCTCTACTCCAGGGTACGAGGCGCCTCCTGTGCTTCAGGATCAGCGTGCTCGGAACCCTGCCCCGTGCTCCGAGACCCCCGGCCTAGTGTCGGGGTCCTCCGGATCGCACGTGGGACCCAAGAGCATCCCCGGGACCCAGGTCTCGGGGAACCCACTCGAGCTCGGTCCTCGAGCTGGGGGCTCGGGACAGCCGGCGACAGCTGACGGGTTCTCTCGGGGCCTTGTCGACGCCCGTGACTCTTTCCTTGTGGACTCCGAGGTTGGCTCCGGCCTCTCGGAGCGAACGGGGATCGAGTTCATGGACGTCGATGAGGTTCGGGAGGACTCGGGTTCTTTACCAGCTGCCGCTGCCATCAGGAACCTCCGTGGCTTGATCGCGGAGGCTATCCCTGGTGTTGCTGCCCCGGTCCCCGAGCCCGAGGACATGGACTACCGCTTGTCGGGGGAGGCCTTCGCTAAGAGCAAGGCTCCCGTAGTGGGGCTCCGCGTGCTCCCTTCACTAATGGACGAGCTAGTCGATCCCCTCCTAGCTGGTGCCCGCTCTACCGCCGATCTAGGCTACTTATCTAGGCGGTATCAGCTGGGAGAGGAAGGCTTGTTCGATATTCCGTTGGTGGGGGACTGCGTGTTTACCGCGGTTTCTTTGCACCGGCCTAGGGTTACACCCTCGGTCGGTAGGCAAGGTCGGCGGCTGCCACCCTTCACTGTTGGAGCATCTGAGTTAAAGGTGGTGTATCGGTACTATGAAGATCAGTATTGTAACGCCGCCCAGCAACTCCAGATTGCGGTCCATCAGGCGTACCTGGCCTCCATGCAGGACCAGCTCGCTTCGAAGGTTGAGGTCTCGGGGAATTCTTCCTCTGAGCTCCTCGGGCAGCTTACCGCGGTCGGTGGCCATCTGGCGCGCGACTCTATCAAGTGTTCGGCTAACCAGATGGCATGCGCAGTGGTGGGAATGCGCAAGCTGTGGCTGTCAGCGTCAACTTGGATGCCGTCAACCCAGCAGTCCCTGCTGAATTTGCCTTTCCGGGTCGGCTCTACGCTCTTCCCGGGGGCTCAGCAGGTACTCCGGGACACCGCGGACGTCGTCACGACCTGCCGGGAGACCTCTAAGGTTCTCTCCGTGCAGGATCCAGACGCCAAGCGCGCACGCGTGTCCAACCCTCCCCCTGCTCGTTCCTCAGCGCCGACTGGGAAACCAGCTTGGATGTCAGCTAGTCTGAATCAAGCTGGGGGCAGGGGCAAGGGTCCCAAGAAGCGTGGCGGGAAACACCAGCAGCCATCGGGCAAGCAGGGGTTTCGGGGGCGCGGGAAGCCAAACCAGGGCTCCTAGCTCCTCCCGTACCGCTCGGGGTGTCCAAAGTTCCGGGAGCCGGAGTGCCGCCGGAGACGGACACCTTATGCTTATTGGGACACATCCCTGTTGGCGGCCGACTGTCGAGGTTCATAGACGCTTGGGCCAAGGCCACGTCAAACACCTGGGTCCTGTCCACACTCAGGGAAGGCCACATGCCACAGTGGAAGCGCGGTCCACCTTCATTTACCGGGGTGCGGCACACGAAGGTGCCCTCCGCGCCGGAGAAGGTGGACATCCTCCGCTCAGAAGTCAAAGCGTTGCTGAGCAAGGCTGCGATAGAGCTAGTGCCTGTGGGCCAGGAAGAGAGCGGATATTATTCCACATACTTCCTGGTGACCAAGAAGGGCGGAGGGTTCAGACCTATCCTAAATCTAAAGATCATGAACAAACTCATAGAGGTACCATCGTTCAAGATGGAGACTCTAAGGTCTGTGATTTCGTCAGTGCAGGTCGGGGAGTGGCTATCCTCCATAGACCTCAAAGACGCTTACCTTCACGTACCGATGCACCCAGACTTCAAGAAGTTTCTGCGGTTTGCATTCGACGGGAAGTGTTATCAGTTCAGGGTGTTACCCTTCGGAATCTCAACGGCTCCGAGGGTATTCACCAAGCTCATGCTGGTAGCTGCTCAGGTAGCCAGGTCTCAGGGCAGGTGTTGTCATCCCTACCTGGACGACTGGCTCCTCAGAGCGCTGTCTCAGCTACAGAACCACGAGTCCACCCAGGCCATTCTGCACACGTTGGTCTCGCTGGGGTGGATCGTGAATCTCAAAAAGTCGGAGCTAGCCCCATCACGGGACTTAGTCTTCCTGGGCTCCAGGTTCCGGACGGAGCCGGGGATCGTATCCCTGGCCCCGGACCGGGTCCCGAAGATCCTCGGGGCTGTGAACTCGTTTCTCAGCGCTCCAACCCACACGGCTCGGGTCTGGCTCCAGCTCCTCGGAGTCATGGCAGCGACCATAGACGTGGTTTGGAGGTCCCGGCTCCGCATGAGGCCCGTCCAACAAGCTTTGGCGGGTCTGTGGTCCCACTCGGAGTCTTACGAGAAGCTGCTCGTCACTCCGGGGTGGGTCTTACCACACCTCTCTTGGTGGACCAATGTCGATCACCTGACTCGGGGTTACCCCCTGCAGGCTCCGGCGCCGACCCTGACTGTTCAGACCGACGCCTCCCTCACGGGATGGGGCGGGGTTCTGGGATCTCGTACGGTCTCGGGCCTGTGGTCACAAGCCGAGTCTCAGATGCACATCAATGTGTTAGAACTCAGGGCGGCCAGGCTAGTCTTGCAACATCTGAGGGATCAGGTGAGGGGTCAGGTGGTCCGGCTTCAGCTGGACAACAGGACCGCCATGGCTTACATCCTCAATCAGGGCGGGACGGTTTCTCCGTCCCTCCTGGAGGAGACGTGGCAGTTCTTCCTTTGGTGCGACGAGGTCGACACCACGGTTCTGCCAGTGTACTTACCAGGGGTGGACAATATCCGAGCGGACGCTCTGTCTCGCCGGATTCTTGCCCCCCACGAGTGGCTACTGGATCGAGAGATATTCGAGACTATCTCCCAGTTATACGGGTCATTCCAGGTGGATCTGTTTGCGTCAGGGACGAACTTTCAGATACCCCAGTTTTGCTCCAGGATACCCGACACTCGGGCTCTCTCCCAGGATGCATTCGAACTGGACTGGACAGACAGAGTTCTGTGGGCTTTCCAAACCAGTGCCTCTGATCTCCAAGGTCCTTGCCCGTCTAGCCACTCATCCTCCGCGTCTGCTGGTGCTAATCACACCTCTGTGGGCAGCACAAACTTGGTTTCCACAGGTACTCAGGTCTCTGGCTATGCCACCTGTTCTGTTACCGTGTCGGCCGGGACTTCTGTCCCAGGACGGAGCCCCCCACCCCAACCCCAGGGTGCAGTGGGTGGCTTGGCCTCTGTCCGGAATCGCCTCCAAAGTAGCGGTATTCCTGCACGAGTTGCAGACACAATACTGGCTTCGAGGAGGGATTCAACGAACATTCAGTATGAAGATAGATGGGCCTGCTATTCGCGCTGGTGTGCAGATAGGGACGTACTCGATCCCTTTTCTGCAGATCTAGTGTTGGTCCTGGAGTTTCTGCAGTCTAGATTGGATGCGGGCTTGGCCGCATCGACTGTCAGAGGTTACTCCACGGCTATTTCAGCCTTTCATGTCCCGGTGGACGGCGCTCTTTTGGGTGCCCATCCATTGGTCCAGCGTTTTTTAGCAGGCGTGGACAGGATCCGGCCTCCTGTGAGGCGGATCAGCCCAGTGTGGGACCTTTCAATAGTCCTCGATTGGCTATCGGGGCCTAGGTTCAGGGATTTGTCTTCACTGTCTCTCCAGTGATTGACCTGGAAGGCAGCTTTTCTAGTGGCGGTGGCGTCTGGCAGACGGGTAGGCGACATACATGCTATGTCCGCCGATCCCGATCTCACAGTCTTCCACAGGGACAGAGTCAGTATCAGGCTGCCAGACTCCTACCGGCCAAAAGTGGCCCACTCCTTTCATGTGTCGGCCCCCATTGAATTGCCCGCGCTTAGACAGCCGGCAGCTTCGGGCTCTCAGGCCTCGCACGATCACATCCTAGATGTGCGTAGGACCTTGAGAGCATATGTTAAGAGAACAGCCTCTATCCGTAGGGATAGTCAGCTTTTCTGCTGTTACGGTGGAGGTAAACAAGGTTTGCCCGCCTCCAAACAGTCAATCTCGAGATGGATTGTCTCGGCAATATGCTTAGCGTATGTTCACAAGGGCCATGAGCCCCCAGGTGACCTCAAGGCTCATTCGGTTAGGGCAGTCGCGACGTCCAAGGCGTACGCAGCGGCCCTGCCTATCGAAGAGATCTGCTCCGCTGCTATCTGGAGCCAGCCTAGCACGTTCATTCGTCATTACCAACTCGACAGGCTCTCGGGCGAGCGTGCTCGGTTTGGTCAGACAGTTCTCTCCGGTGGGCAGAGTCGTCAACCCCCTAGCTGAATGAGCTGATGAGGGTTGGTCGATCTGTTGTTTTTAATTATTAACTAACGCCACTAATATCCGTTGATACTAAGGGCCCAAGTCCTTTATCCCACGGTTTTTTCCCCGGCTGAGGACTCCCGTGGGGTGATCTTTGCTATGGGATTTTTTGTCCTCATCTTCTCTCTTTCAAAAAAGGGGGGGGGGGGGGTGGGGTTTTCAGACCTGTAAGGCGACTGAGAGTGCGCCACGTAATCCCCAGGTCATTGAGGTTATAGCCCATGGTGGATCCATTTTTGTACTTTGGGTGAGTAATCTCTTGTACTTCGTTTTGCGCCTTCGGGTGCAGTCTGAATGCCACTGCCATTGATTTAATCTTTGGGAGTCTGTCTTATGCAATAAGTACCCCAAGGAGGATCCCTTCTGAAAAAGAATCGAACAAACCTGTATAGGTTCCAGATTCTTTGAAGAGGATCCTCCTTGGGGTAGGGCCACCCACCTCCCCTTCATTCAGCCTGCATGACTGGATTGGAAAGTGGTGAGGTTAGAGTTACCGCCCTTGGTTGCATGACAACCGTAAGGGGTGAGGCTCGAAAGGGGTGACCCAAAGTACGTTTTTTTAGTTTTTTAACTAATTTTATGTGGAAAATATAGTTACAACCTGTCATATATCTAAAATCTAGGATTTTATGCAATAAGTACCCCAAGGAGGATCCTCTTCAAAGAATCTGGAACCTATACAGGTTTGTTCGAATTTTTTAAATTAACCGTGATATTCTATTTTGATAATAACCATGATAATTTAAATGATATTCCAACATGTTTTGGGCCGACATCAAAGGTAGGGCCTTCCTGTATTTTGCAATAAGAGCCCATAACATGAGAGAACAATTATTTCATTACGTCACAAGATGTGTCCCTGATCGAGGATATTTCTGTTTATTTTGTAAAAATATTTTGAAAACAAGTTACAAGCGACAAGCTGGTAAAATGATAGAATAACCTCAACTATTATGTGTTTTGCAATAAAGTACAGTTTTTCCCTTAACTATTATACTCATACTTATACTATATATACACCTTGTGATAAATTAATATGCCGATCATAAACCCCTGGCCAAACTTGATATCAAACACTGAGAATAGTTTAGCATATATATATATATCACAAGAAATGTTATATAACTCTGTGATCACATATATAAAAAAGAAAGTGAAGTCGAAATAAGGTAACATTTTCAGTAGGTATACATTCAGTACCTATTTCTTCAGGCCATTGACTGCAGTCACTGGGGTATACTATATGACAGTACATACCATGGCAAGATTTAGATAATTTAGACAATAACTAATGAGTGATGGGGAATCTCATTTCTTTTTACATATATCGTTATTATATTTAAATTAAGAAAATCAATATTTTTGTTGTATAAACATCTCTTTGGAAAGATATCTTAAACCATATTTGCCATAAAAGAAAGCATTCTGATGCTGAATGACGACCATTTCAACGTATAGTTGAACTATGTATGTGTGATGTTATTGCACAATACAAACACATTCCGTTAGGGTGTTAATTTTATGAATCACAAAATATAATCTGGTTCTAGGGAGAGTTCTCTAGGAGTAAATTATTGAAAGGAAATTCAAGATGAATTCCTATTTTTACATATATATGTTATTAATACATGATTATAACCCACATCCAATTGAAACATGTTATTGAGGGTAATATCAAGGTTGCTTTAGATTTGACCAAAACTAGTCTACAGTCATTCAAAAACAAAACCAAAATCAATAAGTAAAGTACCGAAAGCTTTACTTTTGCATGACAAAACATTTTTAGTTAGTCTAATGAAAAATTGTTTGTAAAATTTATATCATATTTTATTGTTATTATGTAAAATAAGGAAAAATACAGCCATTTTTCTTCTTCACATAATGCAAAAAAACGCAAAATAAGCGTATTCCCTTGAACAGTCCCTTTTAAAAGATCTAGGTTCTGTTGACTGAATGTAAAAGTAAGGTAGTTTCCTCAAAGATCTGATCCAGCTCTGTAACCTTATCAATATCTATACTACTTTCCTTCCCTTCTTGTGTAATAGATTTATGTCTTGGAAGGACCTTTAGATCAAAGAAGGGTGGTCGTCAATGTGAATCAATATACAACAGTTCATGAAATGTCACTGTATTCTATCAGTTATATGATTTTATATTGGCACAATGCATTCATAGGAGTACACCAAAACTAAGGAGTTTCCTTGTACAGAGCAATGATAAAAGCATGAAGGGCTGGTATCAGGTCTGCAGGTATTAGCTATAATCTATTATCCTACCTCATGTAAGAATGTCGATCTATGATTGGTCCACGTGACCCTGAACAAATAACCATACTCACCCTCACCCAGGTGGATAAATGTCACCGAGGGTGATAAAAGCCTTATACCCCGCTACCGAAATAAAGCGTGCGTCCACGTCAGTCAGTCCATGTCACGTGATACAGTTTATTTTGACTCTGACCCAGATTTGTTGCTTCTTTGAATAAACGATGTTCGAGCATTTCTGTTTGTTTTTAATAATATTTTGAGACATTCGGTAGGATAAAAACGTTATAACATTCAGTGGAGGTTTACATCGTGAATTATAAGACCCTTATTATTTTTTATTCTACTCGCCTCCGGCTCGTAGAATAAAAAATAATGCGGGTCTTATAATTCACGATGTAAACCTCCACTGAATGTTATAACTTATAATGGATTTCTTCCTAGATTGACTTTCAAGAAGTTAAGGTGACGAAGATTGAGGACAGTTTTATGGATCTAAAACTTCTTTATTCTGTATAAGCGTCTTGAGTTGATACTAACGTCCTGTTTGCAGTGCTTGACAATGACATTATAATCTATTTTAAAAAGTCACCAAAACAGAATATAGAAGTTCTATGAAACTGTCCTCATTCTAAATGGATTTCTACATAAAAACAAATTGAAAATGTTAACTTCAAACATAAAGTAAGAAAAAAGTCTTGAAAATGTTCCAAATGCATTTATCTTCCAAAGGGAATTTGTGATAGATTCCTTAAGAAATTGAATTTATTATCAAACATTTTTCAATATTTTCAAATGCCGTATTAATCTAGTGATTCAACAGATGAGTGACATCTTTCATCAGATAAAAGATCTCAATCCTAAAGTAAGTAAGAAAACAGCAAGTGAGAAATCGCCGACTGTGAGTGTAAGAGAGTTGTGATGTGAAGGTATTGATTGGTGGAGATGTGAGGCAGATAGCTCCTCTGCTAGATGAAGCGGTGTCCAGGTTAACTCGCTGTGTAGGAGTCAACAGATCCTCGTCCAGCAAAAGATGGAGGGTAAGAGGAGAAAAAATAAAGGGAAAGTGAAAAGAGAGACATCTAGTCTTTTAAATGAAACATTAGAAAAAAATTCAATTTACAGAATTAAAAAACAATAAAAAGGGCCATATCGGCTCTCATAGGTTTTATATGAAACTTTCTTGACTTGGAGAAATATGATAAGGAAAGAGGAAGTGGGGAAGGGGATTTAGAGGAAAGAGATCAGAAAAACAGCAATAAAGAAAGAAAATGTTAGATAGAAGGAGACGGAATGAACAGAAGGACAGAAAGGGAGAAACAATATGGAAATAGAGGGGGTGAGAAGAAAAGGAGAAAAAGCATAGGCAAGTCCAGAGGGAGTTTGAGGGAGAGCGGGGAGGGGGAGTGTGTGTGTGTGACGAGGGCAAGGGGGCGGGGGACACATCAAATTCACAGGCTAAATTTTCAAAATATTTCAACAGACGTGACCGAATGTGAGAGGGAAAGTTATACATGGAAAGAAGGAGTGAGGAGAGAGAGGCTAAAGTAGGAAAGGGTAGAGAGTAAGCCAGATGGAAAGAAAAGAGAAGAAAGGGCGAGAGAGAGAGAGAGAGCAACAGGCAGTCAGCAAGAATGCACACGTCACCTTGTATTGATTTGCTGCTGGGACTCTGGAAAGGACAGTCGCCTTGCTGGCTTATACATATGCCTTGATAGGCAGGCCAGATTGCAAAAAGTGGGATATTTATGTTGTCAAAGCCAGGGCAGTCTTGTCACAACTCTTCATATTAGGAATGGGGTATCAATTTTGTGTAAATTGGGTAAATATGAACTGGCAACATGGGTTTGAAGAGAGAAATTTATGATGGGTACTTCTCTTGTGTTTAGCATATGGAAATGAGCTGTGCTTCAATGGTATCTTCTGTCTTGTTGTGTTTACCATATGGAAATAAGCTGACCTTCGTTGGTTTGCATTTCTTGGTTCAATACTGTTATTTCATAATTCAGGTTTTGATTCTTCTGAAACAAATATTCCAATTGTTTTGTTATAACTCTGTTGTTAAATTCTTTCAGCTATAAGTGTGTTGAGTTGACTTGAGGGCCTCCTTTCACAAATCACTTACGTGATCGTAAGTCACTTAGGTAACCTTAGTGCAATGCTAAAGAATGGGAGTTAAGGTTAACCTTAGTAAAGGTTGTTTTGTGAAAGGAGGCCCTGGTGTCTGACCTTAAGCAAGAGTTATAAGTATATGATAAAATCAAACTAAAATGAAGGTGACATCAGGCTGACAAAACACACACTCTGATACTATAAATCAAAACTATTTGCTTAAATCCTGGGGCAACAAGAGGTTTACAAATAATGTTTTTTTTAATTTACCAAATTTATTGATCTAATGTTCACAATAAATAAGGAATTTCATATTTTGTTTATTTCAAACCCTGATGTCATCAGTGAATTATTTTTCTATTGTGTGAATTACTACAATCAAATCTCCATTATAAATACTTGCTATTAGAAACTTGTACTTCAAATCTATATTATGAATACTGAATAAATTTGTACAGTAAATATATGTATGGAAGTAGTGTTGAATCTGCAACAGTACAAACTGTTACACCTTTTTTGGACATGTCTTTACATGATCCAAAGTCACACCCTGAGAGTGAGGAACCTACTTCCAGCACTGAATGTTCCAGCGAATTAACCACAAAACCACCTCATCTTCACAGCTGAATGTGACCCCAAATGTAACAATGTCGCATCTGCTCAGTATTGTACAGTAATTTGTCAAAATTGATTCAAATTCATGAGTTTTTCAGAGACTTAGTAACATCCTAATCTTTGAAGAGCTCTTATTCTGTTCCCTCAATGTGCCAGAGAAAGCTTGATCCATCTGGAGATGCAGTGGTACTGACAAGAAGCTCCGAGGATTACATCTAACCAAGTTATGAAGTCAGTGGAATTATACCAAATTGAGTATTGTTGTCAAGTGCTGGATGCAAGCAAATGGGCTAATTCAATGTGTCTGATGTTAGTTGAAGCTGTATGTCTGCTGTGGATATAGTATACAGGACGGACGTAACGCTGCTACAGTGTAGTCCTCACATGCTCCACTTATTAGATCATCTTCTATATGCATAACAAACCTGTCAGCTTCTTGAACAGAGCTCACAGAGACAGCCATCATCTTATATACTGGCAGTTTGATCTCCTTCAAATGGTTCTGGATTTGCAGGCTTTGTTTACCATTAGCCACAGTGACTAAAGCCATGAACGTACTATTTTCACAAACTTATTATTTTGTTTATTGTTTGTAATATAAGTTAATTCATTCATAAGAAATCCTAATATTCTGTGTCCATAAGGGTATATGCTGTAGTTATCAAAGACTATCATCTGTGATATATTCAATCCTATCTGTGGGTTATTGAATGTTTCAAGGTAGCCTTGCTTTAGCTAATGGCCAGTCCTAGATTTTCCCTTTACGAGGTGTGATTCCTGTGAATTGACCCCTCAGAATGTTTTGACATTAATGAAATCATTAACTAAAGTGTCAAAGGTCTGTTACATTTGTGATTTGTCTCTGAAAAACATCATGCATATAATAACAGTAATTAAAACATTTCAGAATGTTTCGAAATGTAGTTTTGATCTTAAGGCGATTGTGAACGTGCAGAATGTTTTGCCACCAATAAATTCAACAACCAAAGTGTTATGTGTCTGTTAAATTGTCTCGGATATCATAGAAATGTTATGGTATTGATTGTACGTGGAAGTGTAGACATAGTAATTGAATATTTCAGTATCTGTGCAAATTTAATTTTGATCTTAAAGAGAGTGCCACTTCAAAAACCAGGTTGAATAATAAAATTAGTTTGTTTATATAGCACATTTGAAGATAGACATTACATTCTCAAAGATCGACATACCTTACCCCGTGTTAACAAGTAGGGAACACTCAATCTGCACATTTCAGGCATTCATTGTTCAAATTCCTTTGTACCATACCATGTACCCAATTTACTGCTTGAGATCCATAGTCATACCATCACATTAAAATAAAATTTCCTATTGCTCTTCCATTCAAATTATACACTTTCACATCATTTTTTATTTCATTCTAACAAACTGTTCCAAATGAACTGAAAAATTTCCTGATATACATATTTGAAACTTACAGTTTAGAATTTTTCAGTTTTCAAGATATTTGAACCATTAAATCACTTGGGTTTAATTTAAGGTAGCTTAATCTGTTTATGAGAAAACCAATGGTGCTGTGTCCCACCAAAATATTCCAGCCAATTCTATCAAGTGGCTGGGCTCCAGGAACAGTAATGTCTTTGAGGAAGCGTTGGATAAAGGTCGTATCATAATCTGCAGGAATGGCTGATTATCACCTCCATTGTTGGATAACTAAGACAGGAAACAGAATTATAGTGGTATCCGGCGCTGGACAGAATTTTCTCAGCATGCGCTTACTTTGCTTGTAGGTCGACCATTACCGCCGAGAATGTGTTACACACAATGCCTTGTTGTTGTCAACCATTATCCAGGTACTAAAGCAAAACACGCTGGACATTGCTTCATAGAGGTGTAATTACAGTAGTTTAGTGTGACATGGCTTATGAATTTGGTCATATTGGCAGCAGTATACATTAACATGGGCTATCATTTAGGTATTGGCAATAGTGTAGAACAATGTGGGTATCAATTAGGTCATTGGTAATGGTGTAGAACAATATGGGTATCAATTAGGTTATTGGCAATAGTGTAGAACAATGTGGGTATCAATTAGGTCATTGGTAATGGTGTAGAACAATATGGGTATCAATTAGGTCATTGGTCATCATTTCAAACATTTAGTAGCAATCTATTTTGGTTATTGAGATGAGGTATAAGTTAGGTCATGTTGGTAAAAGTATGGAATAACATTAGGTGTGAATGAGGCTTAATCGGTTTTAATGAAGATCAACATGGTGTGTAAATGTGGTTATAAGGGCAAAAGTGAAGACCAACATGATGTATAGAGTGATAAACAGCCATCTTCCACAGCAGTTAGGTTATATTGGCAATGTTGTTGAACATTGTGTAAGAAGTAGAATTTGTTTTATACTGTTGCAGAACAAGTCAACAGAGTATATTATATGATACATACAGGTTCATGTAATACAAGTTTTGAAATGGTAAAAATTAAAAATATTGAACACATAGGTTATTAAGTCATTTTATCAGTTATCAAAAATCAAAATTCAAACTTCAAACGATAATGGAGATTCCTATAGTTTGCCGAAGAGTACAGTCCTCATCTATAATCGTAACGGTTCTATACCATTTGAGTTTTATTGAGTGTTTGCACAGAACCACTGACTTCATCCCATTGCAAACACATCACACTTGGGAAGTCAGTGTTCATTTCCAGTCAGAGTAGAATACATCGAGCTAACAGAGGTTTCAGATTCCGAAATGTCACCTCGAGGCTTCTGATACGTATTGTTTTCCGATAAGTGATGAATGGCTCCTGTTTGTCAGGAGTCATGTACTGACATTAATCCAGTCCTTCAGGAGAACCATCACATCCTGACACTGCTGCTGCAACCAGCCAATCATGTTTGGCAGTCAGTTCTTGTGGTTTGTTCATGTCTTGTTTTGTTTGGCCAGGAGATTCAGCAGTCGTTAGCATCTTCAACTTTGAGGCTTGAGGTCCAGGTTTTGAATCCCACCAGAGACTCAGCCATTTTGTCTGCTGTAAAAATTCTTGTAGGCTTCATTGTAATACCTAGCCACAATGACGTTTTATGCTCTCTCTCTCTCTCTCTCTCTCTCTCTCTCTCTCTCTCTCTCTCTCTCTCTCTCTCTCTCTCTCTCTCTCTCTCTCTCTCTCTCTCTCTCTCTCTCTCTCTCTCTCTCTCTCTCTCTCTCTCTCTCTCTCTCTCTCTCTCTCTCTCCCTCCCTCCCTCCCTCCCTCCCTCCCCCCCCTCCCTCCCTCTCTCTCTCTCTCTCTCTGCACCTCTCCTCAAAGGATCTAACCTTGTCTAACTTCGTCCAACTTTTTTCAATCATTCAATTTGGTATTCAATATTTGTGACCAAGTCACATTCTTAACACTGCAGATGCTGACTTAGTGTCAAATCCTCCTGAAGGGCCAATTTACAGGAATCACAAATTGTAACAAAAGGATATATCCAAGATTGGCCAGTGGCTAGAGATTAAAGGATATACCAGAATATTCCAGAGGCACAGGCAAAGAGTAAACATTTTTTATTAACAGTTAGTTTAGATTCATAAACTTCTATGTCAGTGTTCAATTCCAGTGAGTAAATAGTATAGTTTTTCCCTTTAAAACCATATGGAAACATTTATCAGATAGAAACGATTGGTTTGGATTCTATACTGTGAGGTACTATATCCATGTTTAAACAAGATCAAATTGATGATGTTTCAAGCGACATGTGTCATGAAAACCATCTGCAGAGTGTTAATGGTCTCTCGGTGAGCTCCACCCTCCATCTTTAAGTACTCAACAGATCGATCATTCAGCACTTCCTGCTCCAGGTTTTTCCATCCAGTGTCAGAGCTCAGTAATTATGTCTTGATGAACTTACAGATCTGTTCAAAGCCCTTGCTTTTAAAGGGAGATCATTTAAGTCTGTGATGGTTTGTGGTTGGTTTTTACATGTTCTTGTTGATTGGTGGCAGCTGATGGTGTATCTTCTTCTCTCTCTGTCTGATCTTCTTCTCTGTGGTTGTCTCTGGGTCAGACATTCATTAAACATGTCTTTAACCCTTCACATGTGGGTTCTTTGAGTGGTATTCTAGGAGTTAAGGTGTTAAATTTTTTTATGGATATAAAAATTCATAATTCTTTGGAGGGGATGTTTCAACATGTCATTGTTTATGATGTCATTGTGATCATTTGCTTGATAACGATATGATAGATAGAATGGATGTCGAAATGTCACCTCCAAAGAATAAAGAAGTTGTTTATCCATACAATTCTCTCCATTCTTCACCTGCGAGTGACCATTGACTGATCCTGGATTATTCGCTTCCTTATTAAAGAGATGTGCTTCTTTTGAATCGGCCACACAGAATGGTTTGTTACTTACTGATTAACTTTGTGTAAATGGTATTATCCCCTCAAATCTTATTTGTAGAAGACTATTTGGGATAAACGGATATTTTGTCTATTTCTACATGACTGACCAAGTTTTAAAATCTGTTTTGGCCTTCAAGCTAAGAATTTAATTAAATTAAAATCTGATGAGCTACGGAGCCAATGGCTTTATTTGTTTTATTTGTAGGTTTTAATTCTGATGACGATGCATATCGGTCAATGTTTTGAATTATTTCCCTTAAAGTGTTATCTAAATTAAGTTACAAAGTGATAATGTTAGGATCAGTTGAATTGTTAAGCATTGTCACATGTCCATAAGTTAAAGTTCAGTAAGTAGTCGCACCTTGTGATTATATATATCAGGTGCTGGATAGACGCAATTGTTTGTTAAGTGTCTTATATGTTTTTCTCTAGCTGGGACGAGGGTAACATTTATGTAGCGGTTCTTTGTTGGAGTTGACCTGATATTGATACCTCGCCATGCATGTTCAATTTAGCGAATAAAACATACCATTCACAGCATTCATATCGTGGTTTCTGTGACGTCTAGGAATAACTTGGTAGCAGGTCTTATTAAATAGTGTGAACATCTGTTACATTTGGGCTTACACATCATCAACAGTCTCATATTTACCCATTGACAATGGTCTCTCGCTTACATTTCATCAATAGTCTTGCTTATGTCTCATCAATAGTCTTGCTTACGTCTCATCAATAGTCTCTGGCTTACCTTTTGTCATCAGTCTCTGACTGACCTTATGTCATCAGTCTCTGACTGACCTTACGTCGTGTCATCAGTCTTTCACCTTCCTTACATCATAAACCTCTGACTGAAGTGACATCATAAGTCCCTGGCTTACCTAACATCATAAGTCTCAGACTTACCTTACATTATCATTCTTTGACTTACCTGATATCATCAGTCTCTGGCTTACCTTATGTCATCAGTCTCTGGCTTACCTTATGTCATCAGTCTTTCACTTACCTTATGTCATCAGTCTCTGACTGACCTTATGTCATCATTCTCTGGTTTACCTTATGTCATCAGTCTCTGGCTTACCTTATGTCATCAGTCTTTCACTTACCTGATATCATCAGTCTCTGGCTTACCTTATATCATCAGTCTCTGGCTTACCTTATATCATCAGTCTCTGGCTAACCTTACATTATCATTCTCTGGCTTACCATATGTCATCAGCCTCTGGCTTACCTTACATTATCATTCTCTGGCTTACCTTATGACATTATTATCGGGCTTACCTTATGTCATCAGTCTCTGACTGACCTTATGTCATCATTCTCTGGCTTACCTTACGTCATCAGTCTCTGACTGACCTTATGTCATCAGTCTCTGACTGACCTTATGTCATCAGTCTTTCACCTTCCTCACATCATAAGTCTCCGACTGACGTGACATCATAAGTCCCTGGCTTCCCTAACATCATAAGTCTCAGACTTACCTTATGTCATTAATCTCTGGCTTAACTTACATTATCATTCTCTGGCTTACCATATGTCATCAGTCTCTGGCTTACCTTACATTATCATTCTCTGGCTTACCTTATGACA
This sequence comes from Gibbula magus, assembly GCA_936450465.1. NCBI lineage: Eukaryota > Metazoa > Mollusca > Gastropoda > Trochida > Trochidae > Gibbula > Gibbula magus. The sequence continues at coordinate 30,641,601 of OW388297.1, read as the reverse complement.
TCATTATCTGGCTTACCTTATGTCATCATTTTCTGGCTTACCTTATGTCATCAGTCTCTGGCTTACATTATATCATCAGTCTCAGATTTACCTGATATCATCAGTCTCTGGCTTACCTTATGTCATCAGTCTCTGGCTTACCTTACATTATCATTCTCTGGCTTACCATATGTCATCAGTCTTTCACTTACCTGATATCATCAGTCTCTGGCTTACCTTATATCATCAGTCTCTGGCTTACCTTACCTGCTTACCTTTCATGAAAGGTCTCTTGCTTTTGTGCCATTTATAATGAGCAATACTAATAGATGGAAGAGTCGTTATTAAATGAAAAGCCTTGGTCACCTGGTCACCTGGTGGTATAAACATAGAGGTAACGGTCCTCACCCAGTGAATACTCTATCCTCACTTCTTTTGCTTTCCATTATATGCTTATAAAAGTAACGATTGTGGTCCTATGAATATCATGTCTTCACCTGTTGAAAGGCATTTGTCACCTCCATTGGCTTGTTGTACTGCCAGTGCAGTCGCTAGTCATTTCTCTGGGACAAAGAAGTATTGAGAAGTGTAAATAAACATGACAGAGGTGAAATCAACAGCTGAACCGTTCATAGTTGTCAAGAGAGCTGATCAGTCAAGTAAGGACATTATTCTCTATTTTGACGTTATTTATGAATTATTTATATAACTTTTTGTTGGTGTCATGGTATTTGCATATCATAAGATTGTTGTTTGTATGATCTTGGTAAAGCTGAGATTTGTAACAAATTTGACCTTCTGACAGTTATCAAAGATAGTCTTCTATGGTTTAGTGCAGTGAAACTGTTATTCTTCTAACCATTTTTTTCTTTTTACTTAAAAGAAGGATTATATCGGGGTATTTTTGTGGAAACGAAATTCAAGAAAATATTCCCGTTTACACATGCATGCTATTAATACATGATTAAAACAGAGGTAAAATGAAAGATATTAATGAAGTTAATATGTTGATAACTTAATTTGGTAAAGACAAGTGCAAACTTGTTGAAAAATAAAATCAATGAGAACTGAAGCCATTCATTGGCACTGCGAGTGGGAAAAACAACATATTGTTTATTGGAATTATTTTATGGTATGTGTTACTGTGTGAATATTCTATCAGTGTATGTCTTTAATTATCAAAAAGATGTAAATTTAGGTACAATATAGCATGTGTTTATTTCACACAATATCAAAAAATCAAGATGGTGATAGAACCCTCCCTTTAAATGGCTAATAAAGATATTAATGATATTTTGTTCAGGTTTCTTGTGTTTACAGAATTTGTCATTTGACCGTCAGTCACCTTAAAATGAGCAAGTAATAATTGTCTTAACAATAGATATTTATGTTGTGTAATCATGTTCATGATCATTTCATGTCGATGTGAAGCTGATATTGATATTGTTAGAGTTGCTAGTTTAATAGCTTTACTTTCCAATGTGATCAATGTATGAAGTGTGTACATCTGTTTCAGTGTAGACTATGGTCTTCAGTGAAAAGCTTATAGATTATACACATATGAGACTTGTATTGTTATAAAGAGAAATAGAGAATGACATCACTAGCACTGTATTATCAATTATATAGCAATTAACAAATGGAGAAAAGAATGGAGTTGAAAGAAAATACAAAATATTTATTTGTTGTCATTTTTTAAATTAATATCATATACACAGTTCAACTGAAGAGGGAGTAAGTATATATTTCGAATTTTCGCAATAAAGAAGTTGTTACTAGGAATCTTGATTTCTCATATTGATATAAACAGTGTTGTAAAATAGTTAGCTAGAATTTGAAATTATATAGTGTTATTTTGATTTTTGGGATGAACAGGGTCCAGGGAAGTCTACTAGGACCTCCTCAACATTTGATCTTTCTGTTTTGGTTCTCAAGGTTTTAAGAAAATCCTGGATCCGTCCCGGTATAAAGTCTGAAAATATACCCCCCCCCCCCCCCCCCCCCCCCTTCAAAGTATACCCGGGTAGATTCTGGGAGCTCTAATTATTATAAGCAAAACAGTGTGCTAACTATTGCACCCAAATAAGTTCATAAATACATGTAGGTATCGTGTATATTTAGCAACATTCTATCCCAATTCTGAATTAAAACATTACAATTGTGAAATTAAAACTACACACAGTGCTTCAGCTTCAAAAATACTAAAATATTAACACATAGTGCAGTAAGATTAATGGGAGATAATGTAATTTACATGCTGAGAAGGGGGTAGATTTCGGGAAGAGGGGGTAGATTCTGGGAAGACTCCAGTATCTACCCCGGGGTAGATTCTGGGAGCTCCCAAAATCTACCCGGGTATACTTTGAAGGGGGGTATAATCTGGGACCTTACACCGGGATGGTGAGGCACTTATATACAGTGCCAATCTTGCAGATCATCGAGTGAAACAACTGTTGACACTTATGCATAATGAGTAAGCTGCAAAGTGTTCTGCTTATTTGTATGGTAAATTGAAATTTTGGTTGTGCTGTTTGGGAATGGTTGAGTAAAACCAATGCTGTAATAACTGCAGCATGTTGCAAATAGGAGTTTTTGGTGTAATGTAACTATTAGCTCTGTTATTCATATCTAATGTTAGGTCTCCCATGTACTCTTCAGAAATATTCTGTAACATGCAAACGATTGTCCTCTTTATAACCTCATAATTACATTTTGTCATGAAAATTTACCAATTAAAAGAAATAACCACTATTTCTATTCAATACTTGTAATAGGAAAGTAAATACATAAAAACTTTGCAATTATTTGCTATATATCTAGTTAGAGTCTTCAAGTGTATATCGTTTGATATCATGGTTGGTATCAAATAAATAAATATGTAGGTCTTTTAAAAATTAAAAGTTTCCAATTTAATGTAAATGTATTGACATAATAATTTCATGGTTTCAAATTTGTGATGACGTATCAATGTTTCAAAGCTAAACATAGATTTCTACTCTAAAACTTCATTCTGTCTGTTTATGGTTTGCCATTGCTTGTGAAGGGACCACAAAAATCTTTAACGACTGGAGCTGAGTGTTGGAGTGTTTGAGAGAGAGAGAGAGAGGTATAGGCGTCGGATGCCTCGTAGAAACAACTCAGGAAGTGCAAAGAACTTAAAAGAACACATTTAATTTCACAAACGTGAGAGTGTGTAATGCTTTCTCCAGCCATTAATAAGGATAAGTGTAGGCAATGGATTCTCCATCTTACACCATCTATTGCAGTGGAGAGCGGTAAGGTTGTGATTATCAACTGACTTTAAATGTGATTCTCAATTAAGGGACTGAGTGTCAAAAACATGAAATTTGAGTACCTGACTCTTGGGTCAGGATGACTGGTTGTGATGACTACAAGTGATGACAATTTATGAACATGAACCTGGACAAAGTGCAATGAGACAGGCCCATGCATTATACATCAGATAATATTTTACATAAACATACATAAGAGCACGGTAAAACATGATGAGAATGGCGGTGTTATATGTTTGTGGTTAAAATGGTTGCAAGAAAGGTGAGGTTTTTTCATGTAAAAAAAAAGAATAATTGACAGGTATTAGAGAGAGTGCAGTTAGATATACATTTATATCTATCGTGACCCTGCATGACATTGTTTTACTAGGTGTGGTGCAGCCCCGGTTTATCCAAAATTCATTACTTTTTGTGAACTTGATCCCTGACTATCAAATTAACACTGTATGGTCAAAATTAAAAGTATGTTATTTCATGAGGATGGTGTAAAGAGAAGTTCCATGATTATATATATGTCTCTTGCGCCCTAAATATGAACCTGAGTGAGGGAACTCCTTTAATTATTTAACTTTGAAACAAGTAACAAAGTAATATTTCTAAACAAACTGAGGATTGAAAGCTCCAACGTTAACCCACCATAAAATCATTTTTTGTCTCTAAATCAAAGAACAATGGCCAGTATTCCATTCTGAAGAATTAGATAAATCGATCAGACAAAAACAGATCCAGGAATGTTCAGAGTCGGGTCGGGAATCAAATTTAAAGATATGGCAAAGGGGGGTTTAAAACTCTATGCACCCCTAGCTCCTCTTGATCTGCCAGTGTTAGAAGTCTTCACAACCATATGAGAAGTTTGGTGTTCGGTGATCACATGATAGGCCTATGTCAGGGAATATTCACTCTTACTCTTATTATCATGGCAATTGTCAGATAATTAGTACACTTTCTTCCTATAAAACTAAACCGAAAGTATGAGAGACTATTCTGTCAGTATATTGTTCTCGTACTGGCTAATGATGTTTGTTCCATTGAATTTCTTTGGAGTCAAGCAAAGAACAAGTGTTCACTTTGTGTAGAATGGATTAGAACTTATCAAATATTTCCATATGTGCTGATTTACGTGCACAAGACGAAGAGATTATTCAGTATCTTTTAAAACAACCCAATGAAAGATGATCTGCAATCTTTTCTGTGGTTTGAACTGATAGAATTATATTTTGAGGCTGGTGAATTTGCAAGCTTATTTTACACTCAACATTACTTGCCTCAGTTGGAGTACTGTAATGGAAAATGGTGTAAGGGAGGTAACTATGTAGCATTGGAAATGAAGCTCCCATAAAATAACTGGAGGTTTCCTGTGCTGACCATCACATGAAATCTATATTACAATTAATTACTTTATATTTGTGTTTGCTCAATTTACTCTTAATGAAATTAATTAAACAAACTTACCTGAATAGTAGATTTATATTTTTATCTAAAAGAAGAGTTTTGTCATGTTCTCAATCTTTTAAATAGATTCATTGTTGACCAATACAAATCTTAGCAGAACTTTATTAATGATTTTACAAATCAGTAAATCATGGAACCTATTTTGCTTGTTAACATATTTCTCTTCCGCTCTAATCATGAAATCAATAAGCACAGTGGTACAGTTATGTAAAGAAATCAATGTCACAAGAGGAATTGTCCAGCGTGGTGATACAGAATCCTTTATCCTGTCGTCCCATCATACATTGATCCTCCAGTAATTGATGTGACCTAATGATTCTCTATTACCAACAAAACACTCATCACATTAGAGAATTATATCCCGAATTACCCGGTTGGACAATTAACAGTCATATTCCTCCATGATTTGATGTTATAACAAGCAAATAGCAGGTTACATCACCTGGGATAATAGTCGTCATTATGCTCCATGCATCATCAGTAATACCCTATCAATAACACAGGCCCTTGAACAAAGCTCTTTGACGTTTGTGGATGATAATAGCATTCCTGGAGTGGACATTGCAGAAGGCACACTTGGTACTGTCACAGGATGATGGCAAATTTTGTATAATATAACGGCAAGACTGCACTTTCTGTAAGTTTTAGAGAGTTACATTTTATGGACGAGAACAGGATTTATTCTATGTCACACGATGATGATGCCAGATTTTGATTAGTGCAAGAGAATACATTGCTTCATTGTATATTTGATGATACAGGAATGGGACATGTACAACAACAAGACTTTCCATTGCCACATGGTGATGCCAGATTTTGATAAGTGCAACAGCACAATAGCTTCATAAGGTATTAGAGAATTCCCTTTAAAACTGGAACGGGACATGTACAATGACAGGACTTTCTAATGTCACATGGTGATTCAAGATTTGGATTATTGAAACAGGACAATTGCTGGTTCCATAAAGTGTTAGAGGATTTGGGACATTTACAATGACAGGACTTTCCAATGTCACACTGATGCCAGATTTTGATTAGTGCAACAGCACAATCGCAGGTACAGTAAAGTGTTCGAGGATTCATTGTACACTGGAACGGGACAATGAAAGAACTTTCCAATGTCACATGACGAGGCAGATTGAGTGTAGGAGAGGAGGATGATGAGGGGAGGATGTGTCTAGTGTTGAATGGTCTCCTGGTATGGATGGCACCCAGCAGGCTCTGTGGATAGAGTACGTCAGTAGCACCATGGGAGGGGCAATGTCGTCTTGTAAAGGGAACCGTAAGTCTTTTTTGTTCACTTGATGGAAGTTGAGGTTTTTAAATATACCTTAAATATATTTTCACTTTGTCTCATGAAAGATATTCAGAATAAAAGGTTAACAAATCTTTGAGGGGCAGAATAAAATGTTAAGGGCAGTAAATATATCTTTTAAATTTGTTAGAAGTGTGAATATTTCTTAATTCATTAGGGACTTTTTCATGTACTTATTCATTTCTTCAACGAAAAAGTCATTAAGTGTAAAATTATATTTACACATTGTGTAATAAACTTGAGTGCTGCAGATTGCAATATTTTATCTCTATATTAGCGCCACGGTCTGTGAGTTAGATTTAATGTCAGCACATCATGTACATCAACATTTGTTGATTAAAATAAACATTTGTGACTTCGATCCACTTGTGTAAATATACATGAATACTCTTGGGAGTGTCTCTATTCATATGGAAAGGTCCTGCATGTGTTCGCTGTAAATCAGGGACAGGTATTCTGGGTATAGGGACAGGTGCTTGTTCAGTCAGACTGCGTACCTATGCCAATATCCAAACCCAATGTCACTAAACATTAACTTGGTAATGTAGACAGTTATAGACTGGTGTTTTTATGGACTTGACAAACCAACATTAACAGAAGATGAAGTATCCATTTCAACAGGTGTTGACCGAAAATACCATTCCATAATTGTTTTGTAATGTCTTTACTATGAATACGAAAAGAAATAAAGTATTAACAGTTAAGAAAGGCATTTGGATTATGGTTACTATGAGCAAATGATGTCACAGGAATAATGGCATGGCATTACAAGGTAATAGTTTGCTGTCATTCAGAAACTCCAGTCAATAATGCTCTTAGGTAGACTCTAATTAGACGACAACTCTGGACAACCAAAACAGAAGAGTTACAGAATTGGTTTTTGTTCATAATCATAGTTTTTATTATCTTAGAATATTTTTGAATAGTGAACAGGCAATGTTTATAGATGTAACCAGTGTATAAAATAAGCTTGAAAAGTAGCCAGCACAAAAGTGTCAGTTTAAATGGCAAATTACAGTAAACCTAAAACTAAAAAATTGATGAGACAATAAACAAATTGTATGTTTATTCATAAAACCTTGTCTAAATGATATTGAATATTACAAAATAAGTTCAATTCCTCTCTTTTGTTCAAGCTCTGTTAAGTTTAAAACTGAAAGTCAACATTCTAAAATGGTTCAACTTTCGGCAACTGGCTCTTCCAATACCAGATCAGCCTGAAATTGGGCATATGAACTGAATGTACTTATATGTTTTGGATTATGAAACAGAGTTATTGGGACTTCTATTTGAAATCCTTAATGAAGTGAGGAATGGAGCGAGAAGGGAAGCTCATTTAACTGGATATTGATATGTCATTAAGCAGAGGGATTGATTACACCATGGACACGGACACTCACTGATGTACACCCCTTCCGTACTTTATCTTAGTCTGTCTGCCTCAGTTTCACGCTCGGAGCATGCACCGGCTCAATGAGTAAGTCAATACACATTTTTTGCTAATGGATTTCTCCAGTGAATGCGTCATTCTGAAATCTAATAGCAATGTCTGGAACAAAACAGTGGTAAGCAAACTCTAAAATCCTCTGCTGGGGTCTTAATTGCATTACTATGAAAAGATGAAGCGCTAGACAAAAGCGTAAAGAAGATCAAATGTAGCCTCCAATTGAGTAAAGTTCATGTGCTGAGAGTCTCATGTCTTCTCCACAACCAGTCGTGGACAATCATGGTCACTTTTCAAAGCTCTTGGTGCTTCTTACATTGGTTGACGTTCTCCTGTATGCATTATATTGCCGGCCCATGTTCTATTGGCCTTTCAGAAGCCTAAGTTTAGATTCTGTGCAGCAGATAAAAGTTAATACCGTTCCCTCTCTGATTGATCTGAGGCTTTGAAGACAACTCCTCCAAATGTCAGGCGCAAGTCACTTGTCTAATTGTTGTCAAATACGGAGCCACTATTCTGTGGAATCTGCGTTGCATATTCTCCGCGTCCAGATTGGTTGGAGCAAGAGGCCAGGCTTATTTCCATACAGGGTGGTGACTATCAGTCGTAATATCGCCAGTTGAGACGCCCAATCAGTCGTAACATCACTGCTTTAAACGTCCCATCGACAAAAGATAAAGATGAGCAGTGGTGCGTGAAGAAACTAAAAGTAGACCAAATTGGAGATTAGGAGGTCTTTGAGAATATGTAGGCTTCCATGAATACTCTACCTCTTAGCTTAGTGCTTGCTCGAAACCCTTCACATAGTCTAAGGAAGGAAATGGAAATTTGTTTAAAAGTATTATGCATTCATTCTGTTCTATTCTAAAAGTATTTTGTATGTAGATATTAATGGCAACTTCCATCCCCAAATCTTTTTTGAAGATTCATTCTTTGTGAAGCTGTAAATATGGTTAGCTCGTGAATACCACGTTGCAAATGAGTTTGTTTTCTTGTTTTAATGGTGCCATTATGAGCAACGAAATATCTATTATTCTATTTTTATTAGTCAATTGACAGTTGTCAGGTTTAATAGGTTTTTCTTTCTGCTATCTTGCATATTTGTATTAAAATAATTTTATTGAAATGGTAAAGTAATATTTTGTAAAGACATAGTTTGTAAAAATGGCATGTTCCAATTTTGCAAATAATATTTTGCAACTGGATAGGATTGCTTATTTTTAGGAACATTTTTCATTTAAAAATTAATAAAGATTGAGGTGTCATCATGGAATGGAGTAGCTAACCTGACTTTTAGTTAATCAATTGCTTGGAGGCATTGTGCAATTTTGAAAATAACATTTTGCAACTGGCTAGGTGTGCTTGTCTGTATAGGACATTTTTTATTTAAAAAATCATAAAGATTGAGATGTCAACATGGAATGGAATTAGTCAATTGTTTCGGGGCGTGTTCCGGTTGACTGGACAGAACCAATCAGCTGAGGTCAGGAAAGACACAATGATTGCTTCAACAAAGTTGCTTAGATTCCTTCATTTGAAACATGGCTCCAGGTCAACCAGAGCTTGCAGAGTATGGCTGAAGTCTGGTGTTGAGATTCATGTACTTGAAAAATATTTACAAATTGCTATGGATGGCAAAGCGTTTTAAAAAAATGATTGAATTTATTTTCTTGAATAATGCTTTTAAGTTATTGGTATTGATGGCAAAATTTTTTAAAAAGGAAGTTGACAGATGTATGTATGCGAAAAATTGGTGTTGATGGAAAGGTGTTTCAGGAAATAAGTGTTTGGAGCCCTTGCAGGAAAGGTGTTCTGAGAAAGATTTATATAGGTATATCTTGGTGGCAGACACTTGTGAGCAAAAGTGTTAAAACCTTTGCTCTTTGATGTTTAATGGATGCAGTTGTAGACCACTGGATGGGACCTGGAGGTGCTAATGGCAGTAGAAACCTGTTAGTAGTGAGTAACTTTACAGATTGGTCTCCTCCTAGAGTTCCACTTTACACCTAGGGGAATATAAGACTTCAGCATTATTCATGTCTAACTTTATCTTGAGAATATGCTCTTGATGAATTTGTCAGGTTAAAAATCATAAATCTCTAGCTGTTGCAAAATTTATTTTTAAAAAAGGACATTCATCTCTGAAAGATAAATCAAGATTGAGGGCTCTTTTATGAATTCAGAATGCTGAAAACCTGTTCTTGCATTTTTTTCAACTGCAAAACTCATCAATTAACTACCAAATTGTTTGGTTAATTAGGATTAGTATGATTCTTCGTTTATCAGGCCTATAAAATATGACACACATTCTTAGCTATTGTAAGTGCCATCTTCAACCGTATACAAAATAAACCATGCAATTATGTATTAGCTTTAGAGCTAAAGGCCTTTTTTACATTTGGGGTAAAAAAAAATGTCTGTTATAATACGTAGCTTCAAGAAAAACTAAAGCCAATCTTTTTATCAATTTAGTACAATTTATGAATTTATCCTACAAAACTTCTGAAATTATTTTCTGAGTTTCTATAATTGTCTGTTTTACCAGTTTATTGATGTATCCTGACTTAATTCCAGGTTTTTAATTTTTTTTATAATATTGTTTATGTCCCCTTTGGATACAATTAATCATTGAAAATTAAAATAATTTAAGCTTTATTTACTTAGACAGGCAATCAGGGATTCTACTGTACACTCTAGGCTAGTGTCAACAACAAGTCCGAGAATTATAGCGATATTACGCGACACAACCCGATCAGCCATTGCATGACAGGTCTGTAGTTGATTGGTGAACGCTGTCCTCGGAGCTTGGGGACTGGGCTGTAAGCAGACTATATCTTGTGATTATTGGGACCAAACCATATGAACGAGCAATGTGCGTGACAGAGATGAAAATATGCCTGGTCAATTTCTCAAGTGAGTGTACAGGCTCCTGAGGCAATCAGGGGAGATGAGGAGAGAGACAGATGTGTAGTCATGTCCGAGGGACACGGAGAATGGACAGATTGATGATGGACCACATTCATCGATGACCTGATAGGATTGAATAACCAAGAGTTACATAGGCAGGAATTGTTACATGGATGGATGGATGGCCATGTGTATATATGGATGGATGGATTGGTGGCCATGTGTATGGATGGATAGATGGATGGATTGGTGGCCATGTGTATGGATGGATAGATGGATGGATGGATGGATGGCCATATGGATGGATGGATGGATGGATGGCCATATGGATGGATTGATGGATGGCCATATGGATGGATGGATGGATGGCCATATGGATGGATTGATGGATGGATGGATGGATGGCCATATGGATGGATGGATGGATGGCCATATGGATGGATTGATGGATGGCCATATGGATGGATGGATGGATGGCCATATGGATGGATGGATGGATGGCCATATGGATGGATGGATGGATGGCCATATGGATGGATTGATGGATGGCCATATGGATGGATGGATGGATGGCCATATGGATGGATTGATGGATGGATAGATGGATGGATTGATGGATGGCCATATGGATGGATGGATGGATGGCCATATGGATGGATTGATGGATGGATGGATGGATGGATGGCCTTAAGCATGGATGTATTAATGGATAGATGACCATAAGGATGGATGGAAAGATGCATGGGTGACCATAACGATGGATGGATGGATGGATGGATGACCATAAGGATGGATGGATGACCATAAGGATGGAAGGATGGATGGATGGATGACCATAAGGATGGATGGAAAGATGCATGGGTGACCATAACGATGGATGGATGGATGGATGGATGGATGACCATAAGGATGGATGGATGACCATAAGGATGGAAGGATGGATGGATGGATGACCATAAGGATGGATGGATGGGTGACCATAAGGATGGATGGATGGATCGATGGTTGGATGACCATAAGGATGGATGGATGGATGACCATAAGGATGGAAGGATGGATGGATCGATGGATGGATGACCATAAGGATGGATGGTTGGATGACCATAAGGATGGATGGATGGATGACCCTAAGGAAGGAAGGATGGATGGATCGATGGATGGATGACCATAAGGATGGATGGATGGATGACCATAAGGATGGTTGGATGGATGTATGGATGAATGGATGGATAGATAGGTGGATGGATGGAGGGATGGATGGATAAGCAGATGGATGAATGGAGGGATAGATGGATGGCCATAAGGATGGATGGATGGATGGATGGATGAATAGATGGATGGATGGATGGATGGATGGATGAATGAGTGAATTGATGAATGGTTGAATGAATGGTTGAATGAATGGTTGATGATGGACCAGATACAAGGACACGCTGGTATGATTGGACGTAGTTGATCACAGATAAATTGACAGGTGAATGAATTGATATATTGGATGGACGATCAGATCAATAGTCATGATCATAAGATTGGACAAACTGAATGATTAGTGGACGCAAAGATTTGTTAATGGTCACAGCTAGATGGATGAATGGACAGCTGGTCTGGGGTCACTCTATGTACAAACACATAAAACACCCATGACCATTGCAGATACATATACATAAAACATATGGACTTATATAGACAGACAGGTGTGACAGAGAAGAAATACTAATAGAGTTAAGTATATGCAGTCACATGAACATAATTGATCGAATTAAAAAGTTTTGCAAGTGATTATTCTCTCAAAAGAGTCTGTTATGAGGCAGGTGGAAAAGTTGAGTTGCCTATTCACAGGTTTCAGTGAAAGCTTTCTCTACTTTCTCCACTTTCTCTACTTTCTGCAGCCCTATTACAGTGTTGACAAGAAGGGAATCAATAGCACTGCAATTATGAGTGCTGAGGCGTCCATTACGAGGCTCGTATTGAAACCAGAGGAGCGTGACATCTGTCATGATGATTTCGAGGAAATGTTGCCGATAATTGAGCAATTTGCCTGTTTTCAGACATTAATGCCAGACACTTATGTTAATCGATGCAGTCTCTATTTGTTATGATTTTATAAAGATCAAATAAACAATTGGATGTTGTCAAACATCAGATTCACAATTCAGGAAGTAATTTTTCCATATTTTTTTCCAAGTAGAAAAGCAATTTTCTTTATGATTGCCTCTTGTGCAAGAAGGAGAAGACTTAAATTGCTCTTGATATTCTTAGGCATCCTTAAACTGCACTTGCCGTGAGTGAAGATGTTGATGTAGGGTGATTGTTGAGTTGTTCAATCGTACTACAGTTGTTAGGGTTCCTAGTTTATCTGAAAACCTTATTTTATAAAAAAAACAGTGATTTTAATCAATGTTTAAAAAGGCAAATTAAGAGGATGAAGAGTTTTAGAATTCAATGAAAGCCAATCCCCCTTCATGCAAATTTGATGAAACTCCCATTAACAATATTATGTGAAATCCTCCACCTTTTAAAATTCTGCAATCCATCTATGCTTTGATGTTATTTCTGTTTATTTACATTCATCAGAGAAAATCATAGGAATACTTGATGAAAAAAGAACATGCGTGAATCAAGGCATCAGTCGATGTCCTGGTGATAATTATTTGATGGATACTAGACACTATATAAGTCAATGAGTATTTATTATTTATAAAATATTCAGGAAACTATTAAAGAAAATGCTCTTCCAACCAATGTGCTGGTAAATAAAATACTTTGCTCAACTTAACCTAACTCACAATCAACACAAGCACTGAGCCACTTAAGGGTTCAACTGCTTGGACAAAATTTACTGTGAAAGGAAATCATTCTGAAATAGCTTTTACTAAGGAACTCCTAGAATGACTGAGTATGCAAGATTGGTATGAGCAGAGTTCTAAAGTAGCTTTCACTAAGAAAGTCCTAGAAAGACTGAGTTTACAATATTGGATTTGAAAAGACATCTAATGTAGCTTTCACTAAGAAAGTCCTAGAAAGACTGAGTTTACAAGATTGGTATGGGAACAGACATCTAATGTAGCTTTCATTGTAAAAGTCCTAGAAGGACTGAGTTTACAAGATTGGTACGGGAACAGACTTCTAATGTAGCTTTCACTGTAAAAGTCCTAGAAGGACTGAGTTTACAAGATTGTTACGGGAACAGACTTCTAAAGTAGCCTTCACTGTAAAAGTCCTAGAAGGACTGAGTTTACAAGATTGGTACGGGAACAGACTTCTAATGTAGCTTTCACTGTAAAAGTCCTAGAAGGACTGAGTTTACAAGATTGGTACGGAAACAGACTTCTAAAGTAGCTTTCACTGTAAAAGTCCTAGAAGGACTGAGTTTACAAGATTGGTATGGGACAGACTTCTAAAGTAGCTTTCACTGTAAAAGCCCAAGAAGGACTGAGTTTACAAGATTGGTACGGGAACAGACTTCTAATGTAGCTTTCACTGTAAAAGTCCTAGAAGGACTGAGTTTACAAGATTGTAACGGGAACAGACTTCTAAAGTAGCCTTCACTGTAAAAGTCCTAGAAGGACTGAGTTTACAAGATTGGTACGGGAACAGACTTCTAATGTAGCTTTCACTGTAAAAGTCCTAGAAGGACTGAGTTTACAAGATTGGTACGGGAACAGACTTCTAAAGTAGCTTTCACTGTAAAAGTCCTAGAAGGACTGAGTTTACAAGATTGGTATGGGACAGACTTCTAAAGTAGCTTTCACTGTAAAAGCCCAAGAAGGACTGAGTTTACAAGATTGGTACAGGAACAGACTTCTAATGTAGCTTTCACTGTAAAAGTCCTAGAAGGACTGAGTTTACAAGATTGGTATGGGACAGACTTCTAAAGTAGCTTTCACTGTAAAAGCCCAAGAAGGACTGAGTTTACAAGATTGGTACGGGAACAGACTTCTAATGTAGCTTTCACTGTAAAAGTCCTAGAAGGACTGAGTTTACAAGATTGTTACGGGAACAGACTTCTAAAGTAGCCTTCACTGTAAAAGTCCTAGAAGGACTGAGTTTACAAGATTGGTACGGGAACAGACTTCTAAAGTAGCTTTCACTGTAAAAGTCCTAGAAGGACTGAGTTTACAAGATTGGTATGGGACAGACTTCTAAAGTAGCTTTCACTGTAAAAGTCCTAGAAGGACTGAGTTTACAAGATTGGTATGGGACAGACTTCTAAAGTAGCTTTCACTGTAAAAGTCCTAGAAGGACTGAGTTTACAAGATTGGTATGGGACAGACTTCTAAAGTAGCTTTCACTGTAAAAGCCCAAGAAGGACTGAGTTTACAAGATTGGTATGGGACAGACTTCTAAAGTAGCTGTCACTGTAAAAGTCTTAGAAGGACTGAGTTTACAAGATTGGTATGGGACAGACTTCTAAAGTAGCTTTCACTGTAAAAGTCCTAGAAGGACTGAGTTTACAAGATTGGTATGGGACAGACTTCTAAAGTAGCTTTCACTGTAAAAGTCCTCGAAGGACTGAGTTAACAAGATTGGTATGGGACAGACTTCTAAAGTAGCTTTCACTGTAAAAGTCCTAGAAGGACTGAGTTTACAAGATTGGTATGGGACAGACTTCTAATGTAGCTTTCACTGTAAAAGTCCTAGAAGGACTGAGTTTACAAGATTGGTATGGGACAGACTTCTAAAGTAGCTTTTACTGTAAAAGTCCTAGAAGGACTGAGTTTACAAGATTGGTATGGGACAGACTTCTAAAGAAGCTTTCACTGTAAAAGTCCTAGAAGGACTGAGTTTACAAGATTGGTATGGGACAGACTTCTAAAGTAGCTTTCATTGTAAAAGTCCTAGAAGGACTGAGTTAACAAGATTGGTATGGGACAGACTTCTAAAGTAGCTTTCACTGTAAAAGTCCTAGAAGGACTGAGTTTACAAGATTGGTATGGGACAGACTTCTAAAGTAGCTTTCACTGTAAAAGTCCTAGAAGGACTGAGTTAACAAGATTGGTATGGGACAGACTTCTAAAGTAGCCTTTATTTTAAAGGCTTGAGTATGCAATTGCAAGATTAATTTGGTATTGGACAGACTACTGAAGTAGCTGGTAGAACTTCAAGAGTCTGTGTGCTTGCTGCTAACCAGACTATTCTGGGACATAATAACTGTAACATTCATGCTTTGTGTTGACATTAGGCCACGGTAAATGATAAAATTTGGGAGCGGCAGTTTGGCATGCTGTGTTGCTTGAAGCTATTTGGTGGGACGCTAGTACTTATGAGTCTGGCTTGTTCTGTCCTCCAGACGTTCAGATACCAGGAGCACAAGGCTTGTTGTGTAATAGCTGTCTGTCAACTAAACATGGCCGGGTTGTGTGGAGAATAATCTTCGTAATGAAGAGTTGTGTATTGGTGCTGACTTTTTCAAAGCCGTATGGTGCTTAGATATATAGTTTTAAAATATTTTTATTCTCAAAGAATCTGTTTCAAACAAGCAAATTCGGTATATCTTTAGATACATCTACATTTGAATTTAAAAATTAGATTTCGTCGAAGTTATAGAATTAACAATTATCTACATTTATTAGTTTTGAAGTAAAACTTACTTTGATCTGATTGGTTTGTTTTAAAAATGTTTTCTTGACAGGAGAGCAAAGAAAAAGTTTTCCAATTTATTAAAGTGCAACAGCATTTCCTATTTGAGAAAATAGGTAAATCTATATAATAATATAGAATTCATAACTTTGACACAGTTAAAACAAATTGCTTACAGCTTGAAAACCTTTTTATATTAATGTATTATTCAGACATATAAAATATTTATATAATTCTAGAAACTGACATTTACACATTTAGAAATTCAAGTTGAAGATAAGGTATGGAATATCAAACATGCTTGGCAGCCTGTAAACCTGTATAGTCGGTGAGCATGCACCATACAGCTCTGTGAGCAAGATCCATTTCATCTGGCGAAGCGCTCACAGCCAATTGATTCCTGCCGTACCTCTTGCATCCTGGGATGGAAAAAATCCACGCCTTTTCCTCGTCATTACGGAATTGGCGCTAACTCCCACAGGACGGTGGTCGGAAAAAGTCTGAAAGGGCTGAGATTATAACAGGGGACTCGTTGGAATGGGAATTGGACAATCTTGTCCTCAGTCCTCTATACAAAGGCAAACAGAGACTTGTTAACAGTTACCGGTTGGCTATGGATCGAATTGACGCTACCCGCAGTCGGAGAATCAAGTCTCCCCGTGAGTAGCAATACTATGAGTTTGCCAATCTGTTTTGAGTTTATTAATTTTGAGTGCTTCGTTGTTAGTTGTCACCGGTAACTTGAAGCATATTGAATTATCATGTCAGCTCAGTATATTTGTATTTAAACTTGGGAGTAATATAGAAGTTAGAGGTGTATCAATCAATATACAAATGTCATCTCCAAGTTAGGGCGTTTTGTATATGCATAAATTAGCCTGATGTTAGTAAAATTAGATGACATTTCAAGAGAAATTTGATCTGAAAGATAACAGTAGATATTTAGCTATATTCAGTTTTTTATTCTGAGGGTTATCTTGTTTAATTGCATAATCAAAGTTGCATAAGAAAGTTGTTCGCCATTTTGCTGTACTTTTTTATCATCATCTCTTCAATTCATAATTTGGAACTTTTTTGGATGAGTCTATCAATTTTGAGAAATAAGTAAGAAAATAGTTCCCTCACCATTGTTTTGTTTGCTATATAAATGTATTCCATTTTGTTATTTCCTTACATTCCACCTAATGGAAGAGTGTATTTTCACATTAAAGAAGTGGTTATCCAGAAAATCTTAATGTTCTCAAGTTTCTCTTATCTTAGTGGTCTCAAGCAAAATGAATTTACTTAGGAAATTGTATTAACATTTATGTGTGACTTGTGTATCATCTGCTTGACGGCGGTATCAGTATGTTCAATGAAACATCACATTCATTGCAAGAAAAACTACCCCTGTTGCAATATTCATTACATACAACAAGCTGTTTTATCCTTGTTCATCCTATACTTTTGCATAGTGAGTTGGTCATAATTGATAAGAGAAATAAAATCTGCTTGCTATTAAATCTTCTTGCTATGCGTCTATTTTCCTAATAAGGATGGTTGATTACCACATGTATTTGATGGTTCTCAAAATTGAAAAGTTTACATTGCAGTGTTTTTATAAAGTTTGGAAGAAATCAATTTTGAGATCTGGATTGTTTTGTATTGAATTTAAAAGCTTCCCTTTGAAAATTCATAGGCGTTTTTTCAAGTTTCAACTACTTTCATTTTCAAATACCTCATCAGAGATTGTAAATTCTTACTCAAACTTTTCAGTGCTATGCTTTCGTATTAGGATTTTAACATACTAAATATACATTTTTTTTTAAAGAAATGATTTTGACAGCTTCTCAACTTTTACTTTTAATTATACTTTATTAGTGTTATCAATGAAGAAAAGGAGCAAGTGCATGATGAATAAAAATTCGAAATTGACAATATTAATTGACTCTTTGTAATCCCACAATTGAATTGTAAAGCGGTTCTCTATATAAGGATGTACAGTTGAGCCGCGATAACCCGGCCACCGATAATCCGAATCTCGCAGTTTCCAAACGGTAGGAAGATGTAACCAAACTAATCTCTATAGTAGTCCTCAGTACTCAGTAGTCCGAACATTTCACTATCTGAACGTTTTTGATGAAAAACGGAAGCGTTCGGAGTATCGAGGCCTGACTGTATACTACAAGATTACACTAACAGCTGGTGGATATATATGATATGAGTGTCTATGTCATACTTTGTTTTGACACAAGTGTCTGAATATTGATATTTCCTGAGCGTGAGCAAGAGATATACCAATATTCAAGCACGATTGTCATAAACAAATGACATAGACACCAATATAAATATGATGATGTATGTATGTACCAGTATTAACAAAGCTATGAAATTGAGGGAAATACATCAAAATCGACTTTCAATCATAGACTGGCTTTACTCCATTTCCACATTTAGAATGAAACCATGTCACCATTACAAAGTGAAAGTTTGCCCTAGGGCAGCGTATGAAAAATATGAACCGCCATATGATTTCTCTTGTAGGTTATAAATCTCTCTGAGATTTGATTATGAATCACTTTATAAGAGCACTTATTATTATTATTATGAATAGTCTCTCCGGAATGAAGTGACACTTATAGTTTTCAGCAGTTAAAGGGTTAAAGGATGAAGTGATGACGAGCTACACGTCTTGTCACCTTGTGTTTCCCTCTTCATTTGTATCGGCTATAATCTGATCAGATTTGCGGAAGCCATTTTGCCTTATTAAACGCCATGTTTGGAGAAACCTTAGAGAAGGTCATCACATGGAAACTGATTTGACAGTGGTAGGCCGGTCAAACACTTCACTGACGACGTAAAGAGGAGTCTTGTGATGTTTTCTTTCCCTTTAATTGAAAAAAATATTATTTTTACATGAAGTATTTTTTAACAAATCTGTCTGTATTTTTGGTCTCTTAAGTGCAATATGTAATTGTTTGATTTTTAAGATGAGTTTTAGGTTTGAAGAGATTTAAGCTTGGAAAAGATTCAAGATTGGAGAAATTCAAGGTTTGAAATAATTCAAGATTTTGAGTGATTCAAGGTTTAGAAACATTCAAGGTTTGGGAGAAATTCAAGGTTCGGTAGAGATTCAAGGTTTGGAGGGATTTAAGGTTCGGTAGAGATTCAAGGTTTGGAGGGATTTAAGGTTCGGTAGAGATTCAAGGTTTGGAGGGATTTAAGGTTCGGGAGAGATTCAAGGTTTGGAGGGATTTAAGGTTCGGTAGAGATTCAAGGTTTGGAGAGATTTAAGGTTTGGGAGAGATTCAAGGTTTGGAGGAATTTAAGGTTGGGTAGAGATTCAAGGTTCGGAGGGATTTAAGGTTGGGTAGAGATTCAAGGTTTGGAGGGATTTAAGGTTCGGGAGAGATTCAAGGTTTGGAGGGATTTAAGGTTCGGTAGAGATTCAAGGTTTGGAGGGATTTAAGGTTCGGTAGAGATTCAAGGTTTGGAGAGATTTAAGGTTCGGTAGAGATTCAAGGTTCGGAGGGATTTAACGTTCGGTAGAGATTCAAGGTTTGGAGGGATTTAAGGTTCGGGAGAGATTCAAGGTTTGGAGGGATTTAAGGTTCGGTAGAGATTCAAGGTTTGGAGGGATTTAAGGTTCGGGAGAGATTCAAGGTTTGGAGGGATTTAAGGTTCGGTAGAGATTCAAGGTTTGGAGAGATTTAAGGTTCGGTAGAGATTCAAGGTTCGGAGGGATTTAAGGTTCGGTAGAGATTCAAGGTTCGGAGGGATTTAAGGTTCGGTAGAGATTCAAGGTTTGGAGGGATTTAAGGTTCGGGAGAGATTCAAGGTTTGGAGGGATTTAAGGTTCGGTAGAGATTCAAGGTTTGGAGGGATTTAAGGTTCGGGAGAGATTCAAGGTTTGGAGGGATTTAAGGTTCGGTAGAGATTCAAGGTTTGGAGAGATTTAAGGTTTGGAGAGATTTAAGGTTTTGGAGGGATTTAAGGTTCGGGAGAGATTCAAGGTTTGGAGGGATTTAAGGTTCGGTAGAGATTCAAGGTTTGGAGAGATTTAAGGTTTGGAGAGATTTAAGGTTTTGGAGAGATTCAAGGTTTGGAGGGATTTAAGGTTTGGTAGAGATTCAAGGTTTGGAGGGATTTAAGGTTTGGGAGAGATTCAAGGTTTGGAGGGATTTAAGGTTCAGGAGAGATTCAAGGTTTGGAGAGATTTAAGGTTTGGAGAGATTCAAGGTTTTAAACCCTTTTTCTGTTGATTCTGGTCTCTTTTTTAAAAATATTGATTTTAAAGGAAAGGAAACAAAAACAATTCATAAAATTGAGAATTCATCATTGTTATTTGCAAATATCTAAATATTTCACCTCGGTTTGTAAGAACTGCCAAATTCTAAATTCAATTAAGTCAGTATACAGCTTAAATTTGCTTAAATTAAGAAAGAATTATGCAGTTTGGTTGAAGTGAGAAACGATGTATTAAATTTTAAATGGACATGAATTTGATAAGAGATGATGGAATGGCACTTTCACTTTAAATTATTATTCATTTATTTGGATTTAATTTGATTGTGTTCCCATAATAAAGCATAACGAAATTTTGATCAACAGACAATTGAATTATCTACATGATAAATGTCATTTGTATATTTCACTGACGCCACTCAGAGTGTACACGCGTCATATTTGTCCAATTACTGATGTCCGTTTCGGCAAATTTAATTTTGAAAAAATGTGTTTAATTGTTATTTCATGTAAATATCAAAGGTTTGAAATCAAATATTTCAAAAATGTTTTTTTCTTGTCCTCAAGATAACTCAAAACTACAGTAGTTTAACCATATAATGGCATAACAAATAATGCTTGATGATTTAAATGATGGGTACTATAAAGATGAATATCCTGCCATATTTAACATGACATCAGCTTAAAGTTGTGATATTTATTACATACAAGGGCAATCGAATATGCAGATTTGCAAGTAGTGCTTTCTCATGATGACTTAACATCATAAAACATGTTCTTACATCATGTTGTGTCCAGGACATTGCATTTTAATGCAGCATTCATCATTTGTTTGATAATGATATTAGAATCAACAAAATGTCGCACTTTTGCAATAAAGAAGTTGTTTATCCATAGAACTCGTTCTCCTTCATCTAACCAACTTCTAAATGCCATT
The DNA here is from genome assembly GCA_936450465.1 of Gibbula magus. Classification (NCBI taxonomy): domain Eukaryota; kingdom Metazoa; phylum Mollusca; class Gastropoda; order Trochida; family Trochidae; genus Gibbula; species Gibbula magus. Next base: position 30,620,470 of record OW388297.1, on the reverse strand, counting down.
GAAAGAAGTAATGCAGCAACATTGGGTGGCCAGGTTATGCTTGAAGGTAGATTTTTGTGTAATTTCCTCAATTTGATGAATTCTGTAGTAAATAAGGCCTTTGTTCTATCAAATTATTAAATGTTTGTAATGTATATATATATATGAATTTATTCTTGAATCAAATATGGTTTTATCTTGATAAATGATACAAATAAGACCTTTTGGGGTATTTCTTTTATCAGATTATAATCATTTCAATTTCAATATTATAGAAGTGTTCTATTATGGTTTTATGGTAAGTATAGTTTTATATGTTATCAAAATATGGCGAATATTACTATCAAAATAAGAACTTGTTTATTTTCAACTGTAGAACCATGTCTATCGATTCCCCACTGTCTTTACCTTTTGACAAACTAATTGCGACTAATCTGTTAAGAATGATTTGCACCTGGTTACACCTGATGCAATTCTGTTAACGAAGTCTGCATTTACCGGTGATGTAGGTTGTCCAAGAAAATCTTTAGATAATTGTTCCTTTTTAGAGTAAGGTTGCAAGCTCCATGTGGTTGTGGGCTTTGTTTGAGAATCATTGTGGAAGTTGTGATGCCAATAACATACATGATTTAAATGATTTTCTTTTGATTTAATCCCATCCTGCTATGATTTAAAAATGTTTTCAATATTGTATACCAAACCAATGCAGTAAATAAAGAAATTAAATTTCTGTAAAATCTTGTACTTTGTGGCTTTTTAGTATGTCATTTGGTATTCTGTGTATTAAATTGAGTCAAATTTATGAATGAAGTACATATCATCTGTATTCAAGTTGTGTCTCCAAGTTGTGTATTCAAGTTGTGTATTCAATACCATATGGTCATGTCTTTACTGGGTCATGTGTTTTACTGTTTAAAGAAGTTTAAAGGTTGTGTATTAGATATCATGTGTATTCAAATTGTGTCTCCAAGTTGTGTATTCAAGTTGTGTATTCAATACCATATGGTCATGTCTTTACTGAGTTATGTGTTTACTGAGTTATTGTGGCTAGTGAAGGATATTTTTTGTCTTATGTTGTATGTTTTTCTATGTATATGGGCAAGTATTTATTAAAATACCATATATAAGAAGAAAACAATATTTTCTGGATAACGTCTTTATTGTGACAAAATACATTGGTCATAAGGTGCGTGCAGTTGGCTCAATAATCTTTATTATTATTATTAATTGCTATTTCTTCAGGTGGAAGAATTGTGTCTTTAACTTGTTTATAGAACCCAAAGATTTAAGAACTAAGGACACAGGAGAACGTTTGCAAGAAAAGGACCAGGGATGGTCGAATGATTTATGAGCATATAACACAACATAACACTTTCTGTAATCTAGTCTCCTTAGAACCTCTTTCAAGGACCATCAACAAATAAACCATCTTCTTTCAGGGATGGTTGGTTTGAATGCATGTTGTTGATGTAATGGTGTAGGGAGCTGTGAGGTTGGAGTTTACTTTTACAGGACGTGTATGTAGGAGGATATTTCTGGCATGAGATGAGATGAGATGATCATGTTTCTTATTGGAAATGGATCAGGAACAGAAATACTGTTACAATGTCACAACATAGTCAGTGTTGACATGAAATCAATGGTGAATTATAATCCTGTATGGAAATAGGACCAAACTGTTCTATACGTACTTTATTCACAGACAAGAACCCTCATCATACAATATTGACACAAGTGACCAGAATAGTCCTTCATAATATATTTACAACAGTCGCCAGAATAGTCTTTCACTAATGATTTCACTACACGGACATACAATATTCAGGTAACAGAATCAAACTGTCGATCCTCTATACAAAATTCTCAGAACAGACCACAACTGTCCTCTATACAAAATTCTCAGAACAGAATCAAACTGTTGATCCTACATACAAAATTCTCAGAAAAGACCACAACTGTCCTCTATACAAAATTCACAGCACAGACCAGAACATTCCCGTTTACAATATTCACATCTCCGACTTGAACGGTCCTTACTTATTAACAGACCAAAGACTAGACTCACAGAGCCCCCACAGAGAAGGGAGATATACGAGAGTTATTTCCCTTTGAGAGCCCTCTATATTCCATCTCAACTCCCTGTCAGGCGGCTATTATCGCCCCATCAGTAATTACAGAGACTTAGTTGCTGTGATGATGGGAGTGATGGGAATGACAACGGATTGATAACAGTAATTACTATGTCCTGCAGTTTCTTTAATAGGGTTACCTAGGAATGCCTCCTCAAAGCTTGTAAATGTCATAAGGAATAGTTATTAGAGTCAGAATAAAGCTTTATATCAGAAAGCAAAATGTTTCTGGATTTATTTTTTAAATTCATAAATCTTCTAGAAATGACATTGGAATTGGATGCAACAGGTTGTTCATTCCTAGTCTGTATTCATGGAGGTTTTATCATGATCGATTGCCCCAACGCTTGGATGGCATAAACCCTGACCAAAAATGTCATTTTGGAAAATGAGAGTTTAGGTGTGCTTGAATAACCATGAAACCATCAATGTACTTCATCTACAACTTAAGATCTCGTTGTGCAATGATTATGATCATAACTACCAATATCTTTCTTTATGTAATGATTGTGATCATAACTTCCAAAATCTATCTTTCTAGAATGTTTGTGATTGTAACCTTCAATATCTATCTTTCTGTAATGGTTGTGATCGCAAATTCCAATACCTACCCTTCTGTAAAGGTTGTTATGACTTACTGTTTCACAAAAAAAACACAGATTTCAAATTCAAGTTTTCCGTTTGTGCGCTGTTGTGCCAACTGGAATCTCAATGGTAATTGTACATTTTATCATTATGCAATGCTAGATCTGTGACGGAAAGTCCTGGTTGCATTAGCTGATTAGGCACTAGTGAAAAGATGGGTTTTTCGGCAACAGCGTGAAACTATTTTATTAATTCAAAATTCAATTTTAAACCATTTGATGAAAAATTCAATTTGATGCAAGAATGTGATTAAAATGAAAAAATTAATCATTCAATTTCCCTAATCCAACAGTTGACAGATTTATAGTGCCCCCTTCCCAAAAAGCTAAGAAACTCAATAAATCTAAATCTGCTGTCCTTCTTGTTGAGAGGTTTCTTGAATTTCAGCCTTGACTACATCATCCTATATCCTCAAGAATCTTGTGAAAAATTCCTCATTTTATAGCAAGTATGCAAGGGAAATATGTATGATAAATATAAGTGCTCAATTGACTGATTGAGGTATGTGTCTCTGATAAATGAATGTGTTCTCTGGACTGATTGAGGTATGTGTCTCTGATAAATGTATGTGTTCTCTTGACTGATTGAGGTATGTGTCTCTGATAAATGTATGTGTTCTCTTGACTGATTGAGGTATGTGTCTCTGATAAATGAATGTGTTCTCTTGACTGATTGAGGTATGTGTCTCTGATAAATGTATGTGTTCTCTTGACTGATTGAGGTATGTGTCTCTGATAAATGAATGTGTTCTCTTGACTGATTTAGATATATGTCTGTGCTGACTGGTACGGACATTCCTGAAAGCACGGCCGGAAATTAATTTCTGAATTGACTTTTTCATCTTGTAATACCTTGTTAGCAACTGGAAATTTTTTTATTTATTAGAAGTCTGTGATTCTTTGATACAGAGACATACTCATCAATGGACAGATATGAATCACTTACTGCCTCTTATTGCAACAGGGAGCGGAACTCTCTGGCAGCTGAGGAGAAAAAGGGGAACATTTTGTGAAATTTTGAGCAGATGTATTGTTGATAAATTTATTTTCACTTGTTTAATGGTTTATCTTAATGAGAGTTGCTATGAAGAAAAACCAGTCCCAGACACACATGCACTAATTGCTTTCTGCTGGACATTGTTAGGATGTGAAACTCTTCAGTTTTAGGAGGAACATTCACAACTTTCAAAGCTTTGTCTGAAAATATGACTTTTCTGTGGGGTTTTTTCATACAGGAATTGCTTTTGATAGATAGGCTCTACCTGGAATTTATAAATGAATGCTTAGAAAAATTACAAAGATGAGAAGTACAAAAAATGAGAACATGAAGATTTTCTGGATAACAACTTCTTTAATGTGAGAATACAAGACGTTTTGGAGTACATACTCACTCCTTCATCAGGTGGAATGTAAGGAAATAATGATGAATAATGATTTTATTTCCTTACATTCCACCTGATGAGGGAGTGAGTATGTACTCCGAAACGTTGTGTATTCTCACATTAAAGAAGTTGTTATCCAGAAAATCTTCATGTTCTTATGTATACCAATTCTAAATGCCCTTCAAAGACCTACAAAAAATTATATTTTAAAAGTGAGAAAGAATTATTAAGTACCACGGTAATCAACTTCTATCGCAAGTCATAGCTCGCACCTATCTCTATCACTGGCTAATTTAAGTATTGCTGCAATTTCATTAGCCTTTCTGTGCCAGAGATGTCTGATTATCAAGTCCAGGTGCAGCATGCTATGCTGGCACAGAAAAACTGACAAAATGCAGCAAGACCTGAATTAGCCAGTGATAGAGACTGACACGAGTTATGCCTTGCAAGGGAAATTGATTATGAGTTCTATATTAGAAATGGATATGGATAGATAGAATTAAGGCTTTAGTTTTGGTAATTAAATTTTGAATGGTTCAGTCATGTTTGTCAGTCCAGTACTGGACTATTCTGGTTTCACTTTTCTACATTTATATAAATTAAACATTTATGAACATTTATAAAGTTGTAGGTTTGTATATTTAAGCAAGTTAATAAGGACATTTGGATATTGTCAGGCAGTGTTAGTGTATCTATCTCAAGGCACAAACATTGAGACCTCAAATCTTGGGAGTTAGATTCATGAGCTTGAACTATTCAGCATCGCCTCTGTTTGTGATTTGTATCAGGGTCCTTCAGACATTTGATTAGAATAAATCATTGCTGATTAGACCGACTGACTTCCCTGTTAAACCAATCAAATACAGGCACTTTGCTTGATCAGCGATGACTTCTATCACCATGGAAACACAAACTGGATGTTTGTAATTAAGTTCAGGGCTATTGACATAAGCAATTAGATAAAGGGGACTAGTTCTGAATGATACAATTGCATTGATTATTTGGGGGTTATCAGCTGCTGCAATCAAGTTATGACATCTGGTATCAGTGTGGTGTTTGTACAGGTATCCAATATTCATGTACAATTCCTTGCCTTCAGGCTTGAGGCTTAGACTTCACTTAATTGGTCCAACAAATATCATGCACTTATTCCATATACATATATTAAAAAAACAAATATATTTTAGTGCTGAACTTGAATCTTTTGGGTAATGGTTATTTCAAGTATTTTGTAAACTTATATTTTAACAGAAATGAATAAGTATTCTAATCCTTTACTTGTAGGTTCTTGAACACTCTATCTTAATCTTCAGCTAGTGGTCAATCATTGTGTATTCACATTTTGAGGGGAGAGGGGGAGGTTGAGGGGGAAGGGGAGGTTGGTGGGGGTAGAGGGAGAGAGAGGAGAAGAGGGGGTAGTTGTGGGGGTGGGGGGGGGAGGTTGGTGGGGATAGAGGGAAAGAGGAGGAGAGGGGGGTAGGACTACTCTTAATCTCCCACTGACTTAGTTTTTCACCATTCCAAAGGTAGTTTAGAGTTGACAGACATTGAAAATATTGCAACTAATTGATGGTTTCTGACGCAAGCATTACCAGAAGCAAGGTTTGATATGTGCAATTACAGGAGCGTCATGAGTTGCACAAGTTCTATAACATGTCAATGTCCATGTCCTAGACATTTTGAGTCAAGGGGATGGAAAGCAACTGGCCATCTAATCAACCAGGAAACTGGACATTGTTTACATTTCATCTCCTCCAGTGGTACCAAATCAGTTTAGATGTATGTTTGGCATTTTCAGCATAGGTATGAAAAGTATTTAGATTACAAAACCCCTAGTTACAGCATGTTTTAAACGTAGACCAATGTGAGCGCCATCATCTGTTCTCAGATTCAGCATGTTAAGCACAGTCAGCTCCTGACTGAGTCTGACAATAAGTGGCTGGTTAATTAGGTGAGGATACGATTCCCCAGTGTCTGCTCCCTCTCCCATTCCCAATCTCCATCCTTTCTCTCTTCTATTCAACGTTTCTCCCTTTCTCATCTCATTCTATCGACAAAGCTTTCTTTTACTACCTCCCTTCTCCCCCTCTGAACATGTCATTCTCTTATCCTTTCTCACCCTGTATCCCATCTCCTCTAAACACTTTTGCTAACCCTCTCCCTTCCAACCACAACCTATCCTCAGCCATTTACTACCCAAACCTCTCCTTCTCAGCCATTTCCTACCCCAACCTCTCCTTCTCAGCCATTTCCTACGACAACCTCTCCTTCTCAGCCATTTCCTACCCGAACCTCTCCTTCTCAGCCATTTCCTACCCCAACCTCTCCTTCTCAGCAATTTCCTACCCGAACCTCTCCTTCTCAGCCATTTCCTACCCGAACCTCTCCTTCTCAGCCATTTCTCAGCCATTTCCTACGACAACCTCTCCTTCTCAGCCATTTCCTATCAGCCATTTCCTTCTCCTTCTCAGCCATTTCCTACGACAACCTCTCCTTCTCAGCAATTTCCTACCCCAACCTCTCCTCCTCAGCCATTTCCTACCCCAACCTCTCCTGCTCAGCCATTTCCTATCAGCCATTTCCTACCACAACCTTCTTTCTCAGCCATTTCCTACCACAACCTCTCCTTCTCAGCCATTTCCTCTCCATCCTCCTCCCTCTCTAAACAATTTCCTCTTCCCCATGTTCATCTCCTCTTGTAATTTCTTTTCTCCTTGTTGTTCTCTCCCTCATCCTCTTTGCCCAATTTTCTTCATCCAATACTCACATGACTCAGGGACAAAGTAATTTTCTCCTCTTGCTCAAGGACTTTCATCAGATTATTGCAGCAATAGGTCCCAACGCTTCTTCCTTTACATATTTTAATGAGGCTCCTACTACCCTGGGTAGGAGACCCAACATGTAACAGGGACTTCTGAAATAAAATAGGTCCCAATCAAAATATAGAGTCAACCCTGATCTCTGATTTCAGTGCCCTTTCTTTCATTCCCTTTATTTTCACAGTAGCTCGGGAACTCGGTCTGCTGTAGAGAACTCTTCTATGTTAAACCCCATATCACCTCACCTATGTTCACAGTGAAGGTTTTTTTATAACAACATTTGTTTCTTGCTTGGTCTGCATATATTGTAGGATCAATAATCAAGATACCTTGACAATGATTATGTTGATACTTGTTTCTGTATGATGAATCAATAAAAGTATAATACAGGTTATTTTGTCCATCCGTCCGAAATAGTCAAATACTCAAACAATATAAGTTAAAAACTTCAAATTTATTATGGAGGTAACCTATATGGTTGTGTTGTGCTTTTTGGGGTTTCAACTTCAAGTTGCAAATAATATTTGAAATGTTTGTTTTGTTGTTTGTTCATGCAAATTAATTGCTTGTTTCATGTTATAGAATGATAGAGAGATACATTCAAGGAAATTAATTGTTTGTTCTCATAATTATGTGGTGGGCTGGTCAGATAAGTGTATACATGCAATGTATTGTTAGTTCTCCTGTTTCAAATGTAAGCCTAGAAAGCATGACTATGCCAGTTCTTGATGGAAGATTGATGTTTGTTACATTTTTTTCAAATATCTGTTCAAGATCATGTTAAACGAATAAAAGTAACACAGATTCGTGTCCTTGAAGTACAGAGAAACTAAGTACAATCTGTGGTTGGCTCGATCAGTCCCACGCAGCTGCCGGCTACAGCTTACCACTGGAATCTGCAGACAGGAATACGTTCAGTCCAATTTCTTTGCACCCTGCTCCAAGCTATAAGCTCATTCATTGGCTGATTGTCTCCTCTCCACAAAGTGCCGAGAGCTAAGTTTGGGAGTATCTAGGGCCAAGGACGTACCCTATCTGCCTTCGTCTGATTAGGTCCGAGTTCGCCTCTTGGTTACTGCAAATAAGACCGGACACCTAAACACATCATGGAGTCTGTAGAGGGGCTGCGTCCAAGACCGTGGCTAATTTACTGTTCTAAACTGAATTAGCTGCACAATCAAGAGCAGCACACAATGAGATGAATGCGGGTGTTGTGTGTTCTTCTGAGACAAGGCGTTAGGTCTTCAATATGGCTGCTGATTGGAGCAGACCTCGATTAGATTTCGTCTCGGTTATCACTCTCGTTTTCTCATTGTTTTTTTCAAATAGGTTGTCAGTGGAAGTGGATATTTATAGAATCTCAACTCAATGTCATTGTAGTTTAATTTATAAGATGATCACAAAGTGTTCACAAAGAAATACAATTATGACTATGCTTTTAAGAGATAAGTTAATATGTAAGTATAATGAAGTAGAGTATAAAACACAACTATTTAAAATTAAACAGTATTTTTATGGAACTATATGAGACATTCTTTCAAGAGATGTCAGTGATTCTTTGTGTGTAAAGTGCCAAAGTAATTTACTTGGATCTTGATTATGTTTGGAAACTTTGTTTGATGTTGTCAGATACCGAGATTGCGTCTACTATTTCATTGCCTTGGATGCTCAAGGTCACATCAACTTTGCCAAAATGCAACCTTTGACCCTTAAAGTCTTTATTAGAGGAGTCTAAGATCCTAAGTTCAGACTACTCTTTAATTTGTGTTGATCCACAACAAGAATAGAAAGAAAATTACAACTATTTGCACGCAACAGAGGTCTTAGTTTAAGGAGGAATGGCGTCACCCTGGCACCTTTGTTCACATTTCACAACAAACACAGACTTCATCACAATAACAGCGTTAAAACTGCAGACAGAGGTTCAGTGAACCAACTTGATGCAGTCACAAAACTGCTGCATTTACAGTTCAACACCTAACTTAGGTAGTCCAGAGAAAAAATAGCGGAAAATCGGCACTGATTTAAGATGCATTACACGTCAATTGTCTGCTGCTGTTTATAGATGAAAGAACTTGGTGTTGCGGCTATGGGTTGACAGGTAGCGATCTATATGTCTGTGAGAAATGTTAATGTGAAACAGAGGGTGGACAGTTTGGTGATGAGTGGACAGTTTGATGGTGAATGGAGAGATAGGTGATGAGTGAACAGGTTGGTGATGAGTGGACAGGTTGGTGGTGAGTGGACAGGTTGGTGAAGAGTGGACAGGTTGGTGATGAGTGGACAGGTTGGTGATGGGTGGACAGATTGGTGATGAGTGGACAGGTTGATGATGAGCGGACAGGTTGGTGATGAGTGGACAGGTTGGTGATGAGTGGAGAGATTGGTGATGAGTGGATACATAACAAGAGGACATTAGTAACTTAGTATGGCACAGCCATTGGTTGGGCAATGACATTAGTGAGTTAAGGATATAAGTAAGGCAAGGGTATTGGTACCTAAGGACTGTAACTATTACTTTAGCTAAGGACATAAGAGTAATAAGGACATAATGGCATTCTGTTATTAAGAGTATGATGTACACGTTCACTGCTGTTGATGTCCAAATGCATAAGATAAGACGTACAACTCATTACCCTACAAAATTCCAACATTATTAAAGTGTGAAGTCCACTTGTTGGTGGCATGCAGTGCATCAGACTAAGATACATTCAAAGGAGGGTTCTATCAAGAGGATATATATATAACTGTTTACGCATATATGCTGTTAATACATGATTAAAACACAGTCAGGTTGAAAGATATAATAAAGGTAATATTTTGATGACTTTACATTTCACAACTTGATAAAGGCAAGCGCACATTTGTTGATAAATAAAAACAATTAGAACTGAAGCCACTCATCGGCACAGTGAGTGGGGAAAACTTTGTACAGCATAACAGCAAATAGTTTATTAGTTTTATGACATGTTATGTGCTACTATGTGAATACTATATCAGTGTATGTTTTTTATTAAAAAGTTGTAAAATTAAGTACAATATAGGGTGTTTTCATTTCATGTAACGCAAAAAATCCAAGATGGCGACAGAACCCCCCCTTTAACGGCAAACCAGAGACGTTGAGGCATCTATGATAGTCACTAGATACCTGCCATATGGCAGCTTCTTCTGATGAAACGTTTCAAGACAAACATTACAGTACATTTGATTATTTCCAGTGATGAAGTCAGGAATAATAAGTGATTTTACCAGAATAAATTGTCTACTGCTGTCGCTAGTCAGATGTCTTAATCATTCCCCGTTTGTGTTTCAGTGGCAAACCCGCCTGACAAGTCGAAGGATGACAGCAGTGTGGGGTCCGTATCAGCCACCGCCGCCGCCACCAGTGCAACCACTGCCACCGCTCGCAACGGACAGCTCTCTCGTACGTTTTGCTATACTTATTTGACTCATTGATGATCATATGTATTGTAACACTCCACAAAGTCCTTCAGCAACTGTGCCAATACAGAAAATAGATCAAACTTACCCTGGGCGTGGCAGCTGTACAACTGGTGAAAGAGTATTTCAGTTCTTGTGACATAATGTCAGTTGAAATATAGAATATTGTATGATTGTCACCCGCAGCTATGCAGAGCGACTATGTATTAAGCGAAATCCGTCCGTACATCTCAGTCTTGTTGACATGATATCTCATCAACCATAGCACCCAATGCATTCAAATTTGATGACGTTCTATATTGATGGATTGCAAAGACACATGCTCACATTTGTGACCTTGACCTTAGTTTCACGGTCACAACAACACTTTGACTATTTTCTTTGTTAATGCTATGTCATATACAGCACCCGATGTTTTCTTCAAATTCTTCAATTTCTTCAAAGAACCACCTTTAAACCAAATGATAAATCTAGAATATGTGTCTTACTTCTCTCAATGTTAGCAGCGGGGGACAGTGCCGTGGCAGTGACAACTGCAAAAAACAACCATCTTCTGTGGGCAAATAAACCTAAAATGTTATTAAGGCCACACATGATTAATCACTCATAGATGGATTGTGGGGAGCAAAAGGCAAGAGGGAAAAACAAACGACGTACACAGGTCTCTGTTCATATGTAAATGAGCAGGGTCTTGAAAATAATTTTTTCCAAGTGATCATACATTATAGGCACAAAGCCAAGAAAAACAAACTTAATAATCATTTTTTAAAATGTCAAAAGCAGCAATACATTTAAAAGTCTTCCTCCTTTAGCTCATGTTGTTTATTAGGTATGATGGGCTTATAACATGGCTCGTTGTTCAGCTTTTTAAAACTTTTCGCATTTGACTTCTGTTCCAGAACTGCTGCATGAAAGTTTTTGTGACTGTTTGGTTGTTTTCAAAGTCAGAGTAAGACTTGGTGCATTGTCTGTAGAACGATTTAGTTCAACCTATAACTTCAATAATGGTAGCCGTTGTGACACAAGTGATTTCAGTGTATAACAATATGTGATGTAGGTATCCATATCATTATTATTATCTACCGCCATGAAGTGGAAGGTGGATATAGGTTTGAGTTCTATCCATACATCCACTGTGCATGTGTCTGTGTGTCCATCCAGCTGGAGATCCTTTCCTTCAGAAAGAGCAAATACTATTTAATCTGGATAAATGTAAACGCAGGTCATGTATTCAATCGAAATAGAAGTAAAATCGATAAAACTGTGCTTGTTTTCTAGTCTGGAAACACATGTTTAAGAACCAATGAACAATAACACTATAATAAGATCATGAAATTGATTTCAACTTGAGAGCTGACTGATTCAACTGCAGAATGGTATTCCTGTTCTGATATTAGAATGTTATAAATCATGTTTATTGCACCCAGCATCTGCTTGTCAGCCATTGACGTCATGTTTTAGTTTGTATAAATCCCAACCAAGCGGGAGATATTGAGGTCAAGTGTCGGAGGTCATGTGATTGCCGCTGATATGCGTCGATTCCAAGTTCCTTTCATTTGCTTCATTGTGGGCATGTCAGATATGAGCGTAAATTGCTGTCACTTTGCAGTATATTTGCTGTAAGGTTAATTGACTGACATTTACGTTAATAAATTCCATGTAAAGACGTTATAAAATAGAGAAGAAATTAGCTGTACAGCCCTTGTGACGTTACCAATTTCAGTAATTGCCAAGTTATTTAGTGAATTATTGAGAGAGGCTGAATCCAGAGCTCAACTGACAAATCTTCACAGCTGAGGATTTCTTAAATGTCCCCTTTGAATGAGAAGAAAATATGAATTATCTGTTTGAGAGGCATTCTAGAAGTTGTGGGATGCAGGAGACAGGAATATTTATTGATGGTCAACTTCTTTATTTAACAATTTCGATGTTTTGTATAGATCCTTACACCGTTATCAAGCATGCTTAATTTAACCAAAATCCAATGTTTTAATGATGATGTACAACAAAAGGGCTGGTGAAAAATGCCTACCTGGGTAGGCTACCCTACCTCCTATAACCCTATCCTACCTGTTTTGTTCATCACTGATTTCAAATTTGAAAGATTTTGTAATAATTTCTTGTTGGCTTAAGTATGGAGTAATATATCTATATTTAAAGCTATATAGTTATTTGAATAAACAAATTCCTAATGTTGACTTGGAATCTTCAAATACATTGCAATCTTCTAATTACTGTAAGAAAGTTACAAATTTTATTTAATTTTATATTTAGTCACACGCTAACAGGTGCGGGTAATGTGATAGTTGGCCCGGTCCTAAACAGTACCCACCCGTTTTGTCCCGGATATCCGGGCTACCCATCCCAGCCCTGGCAAGCATATCTATCTAACCTCGGAGGGCCAATTTTATATTTTCCTTTTAAACGCCCCCTTCAAATGTGATTCCTTTGCGTATATATGATGAGCGCCCTTGCTGCTTATAGAAAAGTTGCTGTATTTGTTATTACCTGATCTGCAATTAAATTTCCCCACGTTGAGGGAGGGTTTAGCATTAAAAACCCAGCTGATAAATGGTTGAGGTTCTCTGATAGTACTGTTAAGCACAAAGAATAAGATATTTCTGTCTCCACTGAAGGTATTTCTCTCTCTAGGGACGGGTTCTCTCACGGTATTGCGGCGGACGAACTCTCGGAAGACAGGAAGCAGTAGTAGCCGGGCCTCCAGTATCAGCATCGACAGTGTGGACTCGTACGCTTCCATGGATGTTGGTGTCGACAAACTGCCCAGTGCCGACGCCCCGGAAGCCTCGCACGCATGCTCTGTCAGGTATCTGTCCTGAACCTCTATTTTAGGAAACCAGAAATATATTTTTAACTTTGATATGTTAATTGTAATTATGAAGATTCAATCCGTACTCTTCTTCTACATCCATGGACGTCAAGGTACGTATACTAACTGCCGTGGTCCACACTACACAGGGGTGGATGCAGAGGAGGGTGCAGGGGTGTGACGATTAAAACTGTACCGTATATTACCGGGTATAAGTCGAGAATTTGATACCAAAAATTAGGGGGTCAAGGAGGGGGGTCGACTTATACACGGGGTCTATGTTTCAGCCCCAAAAATCTAGAGGCCAGGTAAGTATCTGCCAGCCCAGCAAGTCGAACGGACGATGTTTACACCGGAAACAATTCACAAACATCGATGTCCAGTCAATATTAAAATCATTGAATAAAAAACATATACTTTATTGTTGTCTTTTTAAAATACAAATATAGCGTGATATATGAATAAAAAATAACATTTCAATCACGAAAGTTCATTAAAGTTTATATTATAATCTTCACTATTACCTGACAAACATCGATCGATATCTAGCCTTGATGTAAGTCGAGTGACCCGATAAGGTCACGTGGACCAATGAGATTCTACATAGAAGCCGGTGACATGTGAGATAGATACTCATGAAAAAATAATCAAGTGTTTACGCAGTGAGAAGTGCAAATTACTGGTACGAGTAGACGTATAATTTCTGATATGTTCTAACATAATAGCATATATTCAAAAATATTTAGAGAAATGTTAATTGCCGATTGTCATTGTATTGTTACTGAGATGTTCACTATTCATTTTGTATAATAGTGTATATTCAATACTTGTTAATAGACAGACGTACGTGTGATTAAGGTTGTGAATAGATTTGTTAATTGCCAGTCAGGGTAGTGATTCATTAGCGCATCCGGTAATTATCTAAGCTTTGATGTTTAATTAACATTAATTGATAGTAATTAACAGTAATTAAAGCCTGTCACTTCTCATCTCAAAAGTAAAAGCAATGTCTTTTTCTACTAGGTAACAATTTAACTATTCACCGGTTATCTAATAAAGTTTTGTCAACATGTTGGCCGTAGTTTATTCGGCTTGATGAGAGGAAAATGTAATTTGATTGAAACAAATAATAACAGACACCGTGAGTCACAAGTTGTATTTTTTTATTGGTTGTTTACAACGTCTGAAAAATAAATTATCATTTAATAATATTTAGGGCAAAACAATTGATAAGTCGATCGACATCACTGCTTTACAATCGCCGCTGTGTTGACTATTTGTGCATGTCGACTTGTCACTCGGTGTCAGTCAGCACGTGGTAAAAGGGGGGTCGACTTATACATGAGATATAGGGTTTTGACCAGTATTTGGGTAGTTGAGAAAGGGGGTCGACTTATACGCGGGGTCGACTTATACCCGGTAATATACGGTAGTCATTTATATGATGCACCCCTCATTTCAGAGAGAGAGGGTGCACATACACCATACAAATACTGAAGCATTGTACTCTTTGTGTTATTCAGCATCCTTCCACTCAATAAACAAGATCATCACTAAACCTCCTGCCACTGAGAGCATTTTGAGTTCTTGAAAAGTGCACCCCCCCCTTTCTCGAAATACTGTATCGGCCCCTGATTCAGCAGGCCTCATTCATACTTGCTCTGTCATGGCCTAGATGGTTCAATGGAGGAACTTATTTTTATGTTATGTGATGGCCAATTATATTGATAGCAATACATATATTTATATTAGAATGTTTTCTTTATTTCCAGATTACGGCAGCTTATGCGGAGGTTAGAGAAGGATGATTTAACCAAAGAAGATTTAAAATCTAACTTGGAATATGCAGCTTCAGTGCTAGAGTCAGTGTACATAGATGAATCTAGGTGAGTCCATGCTAGAATCGGTGTACATAGATGAATCTAGGTGAGTTGGTGCTAGAATCGGTGTACATAGATGAATCTAGGTGAGTCGGTGCTGGAGTCGGTGTACATAGGTGAATCTAGGTGAGTCGGTGCTAGAATGGGTGTACATAGATGAACCTAGGTGAGTCGGTGCTGGGAGTCAGTGTACATAGATGAATCTAGGTGAGTCGGTGCTGGGAGTCGGTGTACATAGATGAATGTAGGTGAGTCGGTGCTAGAATCGGTGCACATAGATGAATCTAGGTGAGTCGGTGCTGGGAGTCGGTGTACATAGATGAATCTAGGTGAGTCGGTGCTAGAATCGGTGTACATAGATGAATCTAGGTGAGTCGGTGCTAGAATCGGTGTACATAGATGAATCTAGGTGAGTCGGTGCTGGGAGTCGGTGTACATAGATGAATCTAGGTGAGTCGGTGCTAGAATCGGTTTACATAGATGAATCTAGGTGAGTCGGTGCTGGGAGTCGGTGTACATAGATGAATGTAGGTGAGTTGGTGCTAGAATCGGTTTACATAGATGAATCTAGGTGAGTCGGTGCTGGGTGTCTGTGTACATTGATGAATGTAGGTGAGTCGGTGCTGGGAGTCGGTGTACATAGATGAATCTAGGTGAGTCGGTACTAGAATCGGTGTACATAGATGAATCTAGGTGAGTCGGTGCTGGAATCCGTGTACTAGATGAACCTAGGTGAATCTGTGCTGGAGTCAGTGTACATAGATGAATAGGGGTGAGTTGGTGGCTCATACAAATATGATTAATTGTTTCAACTTATTGATAGTCATGATAATAATTTTATTATTTTGGACATCATTTATTTTATTTCAAATCTTATCTCTAGTTATTTTTCTCCTTTGAGCTTTACAATTTATAACTATTTTTGTTAATTTGAAGTTTTTTGTCGGCTATTTTCGGTTAATGAAAAGTATCTGAATTGAATTTTTTTAGGAGAAATATTCTGAAGTGGTTATCAAAGTTAATCATTATATTTCTCTTTGAATATATGCTGAAATGTTAAAATGATACATGATATAAATGATATAAATGATTTATCAGCTAGGAATTTATGAGTTCCGGACATTATTTAATCAAACAGAAATCCCCAAAATAATTGGAAACATCAAGGTCTCATTAGCTTATAAAAAACGATTTTTATTTTATTTGAGATGGTCCCCATATGAGCCCTTGTGTTGTTGCCATGGGGACGCCATTATGACATCATCAGTTTTGGGGTTTACATCACAGCTTTTGATATCATGAACTACTTCCTGTTTTGAAAATGGAGCTTGATTGCTAAGTCAATGACAGTTCAAGAAACAAGGGATTATACCTATATTTAGTGTAGAAATGCTGTAGATTGACTTAAAATAGCATCATAATGGGGATCAAGCTATCATGTGGTCCAGTTTTACAAAAGATTAGATCAAACAAAAATGAGAAAAAAGGTGATGGAATTGATATTCCTTGGTGAGTAGAATGTTTTGCTTGGAAGATTTTGAATGCACACCAAATATTATGACTCTATTTTATTTAATTTATTCATTTCATATGTTATTTTACAGTTTGTAGAGGAATAATATATATCTAATAGTCTTAATAAAACATTTTGGGAAACAGAAATTATAGTAGTCACTCTACAACCAGATTCAGTTTCCAATCAGTCAAAGCATCAAAATTCATTATCATAAATTCAATCTTATAGAATTGATTTGTACCAAATAACCTAGCAATTGAGAATGACTTTCCTCAACCCAAAACTGGACGCCTAGTATTAGTCCAAGTAGGTCAACAAGGCCGATTCAAATATTCAGTCTATCATCCCCAGGAGAATATCTCATAATAAAGCCTTCATGATTCCAGTGTATGTACTATTGAATGGACATCATGCAATTAATGACAGCTGAATTCTCCATAGACTTCCAAACTGCCTAATTGTTCAGATGTGTTGCTCGTAATTAATGGCAGTATTGAAGAGTTCTGTTGTGGTATCAGATTGTTAAGAGTTGTCCATGAGAGGAGAATATATATATAATTATAGTCATACCAATAGTTTCGTCTTCAGTTGACAAGTTCCAGTTATTGTTTGAAAACGTTATTAATGGGAAATCAACTACAAGAATAATATCTCAATGTTACCTGTTTTCAAGAGTCACAATTACAGGTGCCATGATCTTTATATATAAACTTGAATATACTTTGTTTGAAACACCTAACCAAAAACATTGTTATCATTATGAAATGAATATTGATAAACATTTATGCTTCATATTCTTACGTGACTGGCTATTACTTCATGTTTAGGTGACATTTTGACAAGTATGACAATCAAACTCAAATGTTGACTTACTATTATTGGAATATAAATATGTAGTACCATCATTAAAATTTGTTATATCATCATGTTTTTAGAAAGTTTGCATTGAGAGATTTCGGAGTTGATTATTATGACTGTTGTTAGTTGTTTCGCAGTGAAGTTTAAATGTGAAATTTATTTGATGTTTCAATTTGCTACAGACCAGAGACCTTGGAAAGGTATGTGATATTGTAAACCTCTGCACATAGACTGCACCTAGTTGAACCTGGTAGATAGATTGTTGCATATAGTCTTGGAACATCAGTTTTTACTTTTTAGTATTTAAATATTTTTACTTCATCCTTAAACTTTTTAAACAATGTATTTCTGAATCTAATCAGAAATTTAACTCACCCCAAATTGTGCCATTTAAAAGTTTTTAATGGAAAATCTTTCCATGGAACTGGAAGTAGCAAAAGCTTTTATGGTTGAGTTTATTCAGCTTGATTTTCATGTGAATTTGTTTCTTTTAAAAACTAGGGTATGTATTTAGTAATTGGGTGATTGGGATATATCTGATGTTTCAATGTCTATAGCCAGTATGAGAGCATGCTCTTTACACTCCTTTAGTTTGCTCTAGAGGTTCCCCATCATATATGTTGTCAATTCACCGACACATTAGAAACATCAGTGTGAGATTACCACCCTGAGATGTTTGTGTGTTTAGTAACTATTGTACAGTATTTGTTATTGAGATGTTCTCTCTCATGATCTCTGTAATCCTTTAACTTCTGAATGCTGAAGATTTTGGTTGTCATTAACCACGTGTGTGTCAACATTCACTAACAAGTATTTCTATTATTTGTGCATTGTATGCTATAAAAATAGCAAAACACTAACACTGGCAAATATTATCATGAATGTTAATAAATGGATATATGTGGATTTGTATTAGCTATTTTTATTTGAACTCATTGTACATTTGTTAAATTAGCTGCATGTTTTAGTTAGAGAATGCAGCTGATTTGTTTGGGATTAACTTTCATATCTGCACTTGTTATTTCAAGGACTCCATTGGTCAACTGTCCATGATGGTATTATTATTTTCAAGGATAGATATCCATTCAATTGTAGTTTTAAAGCTATAAACATACAAAGAATTGATGAGACCAGTTAAAGTACTTTTTTTCTGAATTCAGAATTTTATATTTTTTTTATTACAAAACTATAGGAATAATTTAGAAGAAGGATTATTTTTTTAAACAAGTGCAGAGGTGAATGACATGCGTTATAAGTGGTAGAAGTATGAGGACAATGTTATCAAGCTAGAGTATGCATGTCCAGTTGGAGTTGAGCACAAGCTGGTGACTATATGGCTTGGAATATACGTAACTATACAGTTGCACACTTTGAGTTAATGTCATGTCACTTTATGACAACATTGGGTTTTGTATTTACTCTTATTTTGCTGTGTGTTATATCATTTTTGTCACAGCAAGAAAAGCATATAAATACTGCATGCTTATATTTTTCACACAAACCTTTACTGTTCATATAAAACAATAATTTATTGCAAATAACAGAAGAAAATATATTTGAAATTCCAATACATTTTCCTTATTTTCTCTTTTAGGGAGTTTTATACTATTGTTAGATATTACAAATATCAAGAAATTAAATTGAGCTTTAATTCTTTTGAACCTTTTTTTAGCTCATAAAGGCCATACGTCATCCGTCCGCCGTCTGTAAATTTATCATATTTTCGACTCCCCTCCAGAACTACTCAGTGCTGCATCCCTAAAGCTGAAATTGTGTGGGGTGCCTTGCACCTAGCTAGCTAGGGGATCAAAGTTTGTTCATTTGGTCCTCACCCCACCTCTCAAATATATGCATGGCAAGTATGCCATGGCAAACCTTAAATGCCTTATCTGAAACCAGTTGACAATCTGAAAATTTCGGAATGACTTCTTTATTACATGGAGACTTAATTTGACCGTTTGGTCTTGATTCCCTCTCAAATAACGGCTTGGCAGGGGACTCAGGCTTACATCTTTTAACATTTTCTTCCTGAGAACCAGTAATGTTAGAAAGGTCAAAGTTTGGGAATATGATCTATAATGGATGAAGGCTAAGATTTGTGAATTTCATGACCCTACGCCCCAAAACAAACACAATGCAGGGGTGCAATTTAAAGTAGGGGTGATAAGACTGGTTAAAAGCTTGTGGGAGAGGTAGATTAAATGGATAAAAAGTTATTTGTTAATCTAAGATGATTTCAACTGTTTATAAGTTGTTGCCTGCTTGCTTTTGAATTGTATTTGGTATTTCACAAGATAAAAGATTTGAGAGTATGTTGTATCTAGCACAATGTGCGAGTGAATCAGATAACTCCTTAAAAGCTGTTTTATTTTACTTCTAGAGAAAAAGCATCAGAATCCTAAATTTGTTTGTGAACATACTTTGACCAGGATATTATAATTTCATGTTTGGTGACTATTCACTGCATATTATAGACCTGATATTCTATACATTAAGTCTACATCATAAGATGACAAAATCATGCAAGGACTGATGAGCTATAGAGCTAATGACTCTGTTTTGTTTAGTTTCTCTCTATTTTAAGGTCCAATCCAAAGCATGCACACAAGTAGACAACAATCATGTTTTAATAAAACTTACCTTTGAAAGCTAGGCATGCGATCAAAGTCAAAATAAAAACTGATGATTTCACACAATGAATTGGTTCCAAGAATTTTCATCACTTTTGTGAATGACACTGATTAGTCCAGTTCTTATTGTTCAAAGGATTAATTTTTTTCCACAGCAAAAAGAAGGCATCTCCTTCAGTCCGGTAATTTTGAGTTTCTTATGAATGAACAATTCCTTCCTCAATCACCTAATACTGTATCTATTTAACCAGTCTTCTTCACATTAACATTAACATTAACTGTCAATGTGTGGAACAAGTTGACGTGTGTGCATTGACCCTAGGATAGGTCATAGATATTTTAATATGTATGTTTCCATAGGTAAAGACTTTGAAATAAAGCCAACTCTAATGCCAAAATTCTAAACCTGACAAGAAATATTTTGTGCTTGGCCACTTTGAGTTGGCTGTCTTTCAAACTTTAAACACTGCCTTTTATAATCATTAACTTAGCATTAGAATGTTAAGAACACTTGTTGTTGAAGTGTAGACTGTATAAACGTCTAACCCCAAGTATATCAGCACCATCACATAATCACACTACCACACATTAATATATAGCTTTTCACTTTTCATTCATTTCATATCTTCAATCAGTTAGGTAATTAGGAAGTGACTGTGTCATACAGTTGTGATTTTAGTTTAGCTTTCTTTATTGTACCAATAACCATGTATGTTGTCATTGATAATATAAATAAAGGTTTTTAACATGGAACCACAATAGATTCAATCACTAATGCCATATTTCAATTTATAACACATTTATGTCATTTATGATTTATGTTAAAAAGTGTGAAGAAATTGTTAGGATAAATAAATACACTAATTTGAAGTTTATTTAGAACTATTGCATTTTATTGAATTGATGAATGATGATAGATGAGTTCTTATGGTCTTCAATCAAAGAATTGTTTTGTTTGTTTTGTATGATATGGAAGAATTTTGTTGTGTTGGTCTTGAAGATATGATGATCCTACATCAATGGTTATCAGTTTGATTTGTAAAATTTATAAGATTTTAAAAATAAAATTATACTGAGTTTACTTTCTGCAGGAAAAAGAAACCACCGCCTGTTCGGTAAATCATGATATTTTGTCTTAATTGTTAACAGACAATTAACAAACCTAAGATTATCAAGTTGTAAATAGGAATATATTTTGTCTTTATGCAGCATTAGTTATTTTTGTTTTGCTTCATAGAAGTTTTCTTTAATTGGTTCTGATTTCCTAAAATTTCTCATAGTTTGATTAATATTCATATCAGGTGTATATTTTTTTTGGGACTTATCAATGAACAATTTCTCTTGAATTAACATGAATCATCGAGGTGCCCTTGCTGTATTCTGAGAAACAAATATATTCCTATCTCAATGCATTAGAGCTATTTTTGTCTATGATATTACTACTTTACATGTGTTATTACTAAAAACAAACAAACAAACAAACCAATATTATATTTCAAATGTTCAAAATAACAAGTTTAAATAGAATTCAGTAATTTTTTGTATTAAGTTTTACAGAAATATCAAAATGCAGTTGAAATCTGTACCAATATAATAATTTACTGTTTTTGAAAAATTGCCTGATATTTGTCAGGTAACCAAAACAGGCATAGATTGATTAAAACTTTATTTTTAGTTCAGTGGTACATTTGGGGACATTTTTTATTGGGAGGAATTTTGTCGAAATGGTGTTAGGAGAGATAAAATTACTTTTCGTATATTCTTTACTCCATGATTGATATATTTTTATTTCTAACACTAACAACTCTTTTTTGAAAATTAATGTAGTAGTTGGGATACTCCTGGGGTCATTCTCGTGAAAGACTGCTTTATCAAACTGTGATAATAGGTTATTACATTATTGATTGAAGCACCCCTAAAATATCTCCCAAACTTGACCCATAAGCATGAAATGTTTCAACTAACACACGACTTACCATTTTGCCCTGAAGAGTAGTGTTTATAGGGCATAATGAGAATTTGCTAAGATTGAGCCTACTTCATTATGAACCTGGGTAATTAAGATTGTTGTGTTATATGATATCCCAAAAGGTTATACACAGGGCTCAAAATAATTATTTTGATTCAGGGAAATATTTCACTCATCAATTTTTAAATTGAGGGGTAAAATAACAAATAAAAACGAATTGGGAGTATTTTATTATGTTCAATATTTTATTTGTGAGACAATTTACTCTTAGAACATTAGAATGTCATCATATTAACAATGTTTTAGAGCTTGCTGTAAAAGAAAGTGTCCCCTGAACATGGATAATCATTTTAACGATTAATTATTCAGAAATAATTGAAAATCTTCTCTTCAATACAGATAGCAATGTCATTGAAGATGAAAAGATCGCCTCTGTAGAACTGAAATAAATTCAAACAATATTTGACAATTACGTTCACGCATGTAAATAAAATCGAACTTGTATCCCAAGGAAGCTTTGCGTATCTGTCACTCATTGATTTAATTTGTTTAAGACATTTATATATATATAATATATACACAAAGAGATCAGATATTATATTTACAGATATAAAGTTTTGTAAATTAATAAGGAGGTTCAGCTTAGATTTGAAGCATTTTGTCTGACATAATTTAGTTATTTTTTCAATTGAGTGAATGCTATTGAGTAAAGAGATTTACAAACTGATCAAGATGATTCTTGTCAATGATCTACCACTAATTTATTCAACTCATAACAACTCATTCAACACATAAAGCATGAAATTGTCAGTTAAACCAAGGCTAAGTACAAACTAACAATATCAATACATCTTTTCTTTTGAATTTAGCTTTTTTAGAATTGTTTGCTCGAAAGCCATGTATTATTACTAACCATAGTGTGTGAATAATTAGTTGTAAAGTAATTAGCACATTAGTTAGCTGTGACAGTACAAAGAGTTAAATTGATATAACTGCATATAAATGTCATATCATTTCTATTTAAAAAAAAAGTAAATATGTGACATTTTACAAAACTGTTCTTCAAATTGCAAACAACTACCACAAATATAAATATGCATTGCAACTCACTTTTAAATATAAATAATGAAATAAATAAAAAAAGCTGCCATGTTGAAAGTAACCACAACACACATGATAATTTTGTTTGCAAGTACTTCTTGCCTCTCAGTGTGTGTGTGTGTCAGTGAAGCGGCTTCTAGATGATCGTTGTCATGTTGAGCATCTGAATGTTTTACGCCTTCAGCGATGCAGCCAATTCAACCAAGGACAAAGGTCGGGGAGGACAGCCAAGGGAAGTAACTCTCCATTTAAATCAAGAATCATGGAGAGATTTTATGAGGGTTTTTGCATCATATGATTTTGATAATGGCAACCAAATCTTCTCTCTTTCTAGATATTTGTGTTTGTTATTTTTGATATTTTGGGTGTGAATGTTTAGTGTTTTACATGTATGGAATGGTTAATGAATTTATGTCATCATTTCCTTGATAACAGTTTTCATCACTTACGTTTTTGATTTTCATCATAATTATTATTTGTTTTCATGGTTTTTTTTGCATATAAAATGGTTTTATAGTGGTCTTTTTTTCAGGTGTTGATTTGACTTTCAGTTTGTTAGCTTGGATTAGACAAGCAGGTATTCAGTGTTGATATATTATACTGGTGTTTCCAGCACGGTTCACTCTGCACTCTTTCTCTCTCAATCTGCAGATTTTCTGCAACATGCACAAAAACCTTTCAAAATATTGTTGTGAAGACAACCAGTACACCCACACATCGTCAGTGTCCTTATGTGAAACACTAATGTCTTGGTGCAACTTTAGATGAGACAGAATGTAGTATTTGAGTTGGAAAGGTTGGAATGGAGAGATTTGTTTCTACTTTATTCAGAACACGAGTATTAGTATAACTTATCAAGTATTTCGTGGATGTTTCTATAAACAATATTTCCAAACATTCACACTAACCCTTTTTGGAAAATAATGACAAAGGGGCAAACAAAAATTATTCAGACAATCAAGTTTGCTGAAATTGTTATCCAAATTTTAAAATGTTCAGAACATAAAGAGAAGAATTCCAAATGAATTTATGTAACTGCAAAGATTAGAAGTTGGCTCCTTAGCCCAGTGATGAATCATAGATGAAATGATCGAACTATCTATATCATATGCTATCATGAAAGGGAGGCACTAGATCCAGTGTCTCAGTGCAGAAAGTCAACTGGTCTGTATGGTGATGAAGTTACGTAGCAACTGTGTGTGTGACTTTTAGGCGTCTGTGTGACGAGGATGATGAGTTGAGTGAGGTGGAGCCGGATGCCGTCCCGAGCGAGGTGCGAGACTGGCTGGCCTTGACCTTCACCCGCTCCATGAGCAATATGAAGAGGAAGGGGGAAGAGAAGCCCAAGTTCCGCAGCGTGGCGCATGCAATCAGGGCTGGCATCATGGTCGACAGGTACGCACTGGAGGCAGCTCCCAGAATCTCGAAATGTTTTCAGCTTACGCAGTCTTAAACAGTCCAAAGAATCCAAATGCGAATCCAAAAGAGAGCTTTTATTATAAAATCACAGAAACTGTTCTAAGCTATTAATATAGTCTTAAACCTAATGATTGTGTTGTACAGAAAGTATCAAAACACTTTGAAAGATTTGAAAATCTCAGATATGTTCTTGTAGCATTCAGTATGTCCTTGATTAAATGTTTACCACCCTCCTGGCCTGTTCCAGATATTTCAGCATAATATAAATCTAATGCTATTAAATTAATGAGTATGAACAAACGATGCATTAATGTTTTTGTTTCTAAGTGTTAAGTTTAAATATATAATATGTGAGATCTATAGATATATTCTTTATGTGAATATTTGTGATTCTGCTGCCAGGATATACCGGAGATTGTCTAGTTCTGTGGGAATCCATGTCCCGTCACCTGTCCTCTTACAACTAAAGGTACGTACTCACACCGGTGTGAACTTAAAATCAGTGATTCAGTCTCGCAATTATTTACATATTTCTAAAATTTATATTTTTTATCCATATTAATTTGAATTCAGGGTGGGCAGTTTTAGAAGAAAATGTTGAGTGTTCACAGAGTGGTGTAAAGAGAATGGAAGATGAGAGATTTTTATAAATATAAAACACGTACATGTGCAGATATTCTTATAAGACATGCTTTCAAGTGAAAAAACTTGGTAATCATACATCTCCAGCAATTGTACATTTCTTGGTTTACTTCTCATATCCTTTACTTTTCCATGCTCAAATAGCAGATAGCTGAAACTAAATTAGATAATGGGCTCTGATTTGCTGGCCCAGAAATCTTAAGGGAATGATGTAAAGCTTAAATTAGCCAGTGATGGTTTTGCCATGAGATTTACTCACCCACATGAATGTTTCAGCATCTCGACGACTGGTCTTTCAATGTGTTTGCTGTAAATGATGCCTCCGATGGACATGCTCTCAAGTTTGTAGGGTTCACATTGCTCCAGAAGTATGATCTAATAACAAAGTTCAAGATCAACACGCAAGTTCTTGAGAGTTTCCTCTACGCCCTCGAGACGGGATACAGCAAATATCGCAACCCCTACCACAACCTCCTCCACGGCGCGGATGTTGCCCAAACTGTCCACTATGTCCTCTCACAGAGCAAACTCGCAGTAAGTCACAGTCACAGCTAAGTTGCTAGAAGTCGTCAAACATCAAACTTAATGTGTACAGTTTCTTATTTGACTTTACAACATTCGTATATTGTGAGGTGGAGAGTGATGTTGGGTATTTGAATTTGGGTCAGTGGCGGATCCAGGGATTTGCATAGGGTAGTGTGGGTTCACTCTTGAAGTTCATCAAATTTACATGCCAAATTTTTTAAAAGGGGCTAGGTTCAAATCCCTGAATCCACCACTGTGATTGATTTTGTTGAGATCCTAACTCTTGATGTACTTATTTGAATGTTTCAGCACTGGTTGACAGACTTAGAAATATTGGCAACAATAGTAGCAGCTTTGATACATGATTTTGAGCATACAGGGACAACAAACAACTTCCATATCAATACAGGGTGAGTTCAATACACAGTTCATAGATCCTTACAGGCAAAGGGAGGTAATCACAGACAACCAAAACTACCATCTTTGTAATGCCTTTTGGAAACAAATCTCTGACGTTGACACTCCAGAAAACACAAAGGGAGATAATTCCGGATTCGAGTACTTTCAGATGTTGATCAGTCATATGAATTGCCATAGTTTAGTGTTGCACTGTGTGTACATCTAGACTCTGTAGATTTCACTCAAATGGAGATGATCACAGGTTTGAGAATTATTATGTTTTAAAGGTTTGAAAAAATGAAAACTAAGTTTCAAACAGGAATGTACTTATTTCAAGATGTGTTTATGGATTTAACATTAACATTGCTTGGTTTGCATTCTCATTTACTTCGAATTTTTAATATATATGTTTATGAAAAGGATAGTTTTGTTTGCTGATTAAAAGCCCAATTTTTCACTAATCAATGAGTATAGTGAAGCTCAAAGAATAAATGCTACATTGTGCTGACCATGTACAGGTCAGAGGTTGCGATGTTGTACAATGACCGGGCGGTGCTAGAGAATCACCACATCAGTGCAGCCTTCAGACTCATGAAGGAGGAGGAGTGTGGCATTCTAACCAACCTCAGCAAAGAGGAGTATCGGTACGTTCCATCAGCTACTTTGAGAACATTAGTGAAAATCTTGACTTCTGCTCTTTCAGCTAGCAATCGGGGAGGCGTTAACCACGTTAACAATACATGAATACGGTTATGTGTTACATATGTGGATCAAATAAATGATTCACGATGGCAAAAGAGAAGTAATAGGCTTGAGGAGGGTATCCGTCAAAACACAAATGTAACACAACAATAGAATTCATAGATTTAATGTTATTTTTCACCACCCATTAGGCGGCTTTATCAGACCTTCTGCTCTTTCAGTCCGTGAGGAAACAAACACTACGGAAGCAAAACAAAATCAAAACCTCTATCATAATGTACTTTAAGTTGGGCAGAACTGAACATCTTGAAGGTAGAAATATTATCTTCTGTTCACATTCTCTTTAAGAATATTCCAAGAATAAGTATAGTTATGTTGTCAGTCGAATGATTATACAATGATGTTAATGTGTTATTTTCACTGATATGTTGCAGGGAGTTTCGGACACTTGTGATAGACATGGTGTTAGCAACAGATATGTCCTTCCACTTCCAGCAGATAAAAAACATGAAAAATCTTCTCACCGTGCCAGAAAAGTGAGTACAAAATGCACGTCAAATATCTATGATTACGATTTAGTTTGAAAATTAGTAAGAGAAACGTAATTACGAACTAGTTTTAGAAACAAGAGTGCTGAATAATCACACTTCAAGTTATCTCATTTGACAACATGTTGTGTGTCTCTTAATTTTAAATGCAGTCAAATGCATTTCTGTATAAAAGCACTCAGCTTGTTACAGAATGATTTGCAACTGTTTTCCAGTGAGCACCTCTTGTACATGTTTCAGTATTGACAAATCTAAAGCTGTGTCGTTAGTACTGCACTGTGCTGACATCAGTCATCCGGCCAAGGACTGGGGACTTCACAAGCGCTGGACAGATCTTCTCTTGGAGGAGTTCTTCCGTCAGGTACCAAACAAAGTAGACAATATAAGAGAAGAATAAGAACTTAAGAAATATTTTTTTTTGACATACTTATATGCTAGCCTTTGTGTTGATATCTCCTTGACAAATACCATGCTTTAGAAATACTTTAGATAGTGAACAAATATAACATGGTTATTTTTGGGACAACACTACCTTCAATAGTACAAATTCTTGTTTGAATGCCGCATGGGACTTGGCCCGAAAAAGTACAATAATGGTCGAAACAGTTGTGTGGTAAGCTGTTGGTACAGTCAATACTGGCGATAGTTGCCTTACTCTGAGGGCGTGGGTTCGAATCCTGCATGGGACTCTACCTGAAAAACTACAAGAATTTGTACTATTGAAGGTAGTGTTATCCTAAATATAACCCATGTTAAATATTATGCTATCTCATCGAGTGAGGGAGAAAAGTAGATGTTTCATGAGTGGTACAGTAAGCGCCCAGCATGATGTCATAACAATATCCTAATGACGTCAGGGAGTGACAATAAACTCGAACCTTGTAGGGGTTATATTTCACTGATAGAATGGAGTATTTCACTTTCAATTATATAACTAAATGAGTATGTTCTTTGTTCCAGGGTGACCGAGAACAGGAACTGGGTTTGCCCTTCTCACCTCTCTGTGATAGAAAGAATACACTTGTGGCCGAGTCACAAATAGGTAACTCAACATTTTGCATATAGGTATTTGTTCAGTTTGCATTCACACTTCATGGAGAAATGTTCAAAGTTTTTGTAAGATCTTACTGTCAGCAGAATAAAATAATAGATATAAATTTTTGGTTAGGTTATAGTTATTTTATAACACAAAGATATAATTAATGGGAGAAGAGTACAATTTAGAAGGCACCTCTAATTGTTTGCTTTGGTTTCTGTTTCCTCGATAGACTTCATCTTAGCAAGTAAGCATATCTTCCTTTTGTGAGATCAAGCGATATGTCTTAAAAGAGGTAATTTTGATAGTAGATTTGGCACAATATTCTAACATCGTCAACTCCATGACATCCATGAATTTGATGGACCCCCAAGGTAACACCCAACACCCACTGCCCCACCCCCACCCACTTTGAAAATTTCTGGCTTTGCTACTCATATTGTAATTTGAGAGGACACATGGGTGAGTGAGATTGTCTATGTACCTCTTGTTTGATGCTTACTTGTAGGTTTCATCGACTTCATCGTGGACCCCAGCTTCCAGGTGATGGGCGACATGCTGGAGAAGGTGCTGAGTCCACTGCACAAACAGGAACAGTCTGCACGCAACATCGACGAGGCCATCTCGGAGGAAGTGTTCGAGGATAAAGTGAACAGAACACCGAGTGTGTCCAGTTTGAGTAGCCGACCCAGTACGCCCAGAACACCTCTCTCGCCGGGTAGTCTAGATAGACGGTGCTCGGACCCTTGCCGTACTAGGTTGCATTCAATCTTAGCAAAACATAAAACAGACTATGGATATTATTCAAAATATAGAAATCAAAAGTCTCTTAGCTATTTACCTGCTGGCTAGGAAGTAGTGTAGGTTTCCCAAATCGTTTGCATAAAATTCTCTTGTGGAAAATATACTCAGATAGACTAGTGGGAAGAGTCCAAGAAATTAACATGCTGGATTGACCTTCTTCCAGTATCCATGTTTATGTCTCCTATCAAACAATCTCTTAATAAGATATGGATTTTGAAATTAAGCTATTCATGAATTTGTTGGCACCAAGTGTTTCAGCATGACATGAAATATTGAGACCTTGTATCTTCTAGCTGGAGATTAGCTTACATGGTCAAGATTGTTACATACATATTACATACTTATTTATTTTCTTTGGCAGATGTAAATGCATCAATTGTAAAAATAAAAGTAAAATTATTGCAGATTGATTTTGTAGTTCAGCAGGTAAACAGTTGATGTGATCTGAAGCTTTTGGCCGGTGATTGGCTGCATCATAGATGAGATATCCACCAAATTTTTGAAAACTTTTGAAGTGTATTCTCAAATTTCAAAGAATATTCAATCTAGATTGGCTTTTTGTGATCACATTTATAAAGCTTGGGCGACAATCATGCAGAAAATAGATGTGTGTTGATTAGAGATTGGTGTTGCCACTTGCACTTGAGAATCATATTGTTCTCATAATACCTTGCAGAATTACAAGTCAGCGATTTTACTTTAAAATGTTTAGAATTGTTTTTTGGTGTAATTCAAATCTGTAAATGTAAGAAATTAATTCAAACTAAAATAACAAGTGATTTGCAAATTCTGCAAAGTTTAACTGTTACACTTGCAATCCATATGCAGCCAGGAAATGTACAGTGATTATTTAGATGACCAAATGCAGCCTAGTAGGCAAGGGCCGTCACTGATACTAACACTCAACTTATAATGAACTGATATTCATAAAACTCTTACAGGCTTATAAAGTCTGAACGAGTATGAAAAGATAAAAACATAAAGTAAATAAGCTATTGAAATGTATCCCCTTTCTGTGCACCTATTCTACTGAGAGCACGAACCAACTCTGAAATCTGAAACTATCTTCTGCAATTAGCACTTCCAACAATTCGCTCACTGCTTATCTTGCTTCCTAGTAGAAACATCTCTCTGATAGCTATTCTGGACTATTAGAAGCTGAGCTCTCGATCATTGCTGGAATTTTCTCAAATCCTTCGAGCTACTGTCTCCCCTTTTCTATGGACCCATGTGGTCCACTACTAGCTGTGTTCATTGTAAGTTGTCTTAGAGGCGTGTGTGATCTACTAACTTTGCATATCACCGTATCTCTCTCCTTCACATCCTGTTTTGTTTTAATGAAAAGTCACTGTCAGTTGATAATCGTAGCTTCAACAGCTACCCAAAAGTAAAATTTTAAGATTAAAATTGGATATATTTTTTTATTTCCAGGTTAAAAAGTTGGTGAATTATGTATGCAGCCAAAGGTGTAAATTATGTTTGATTGAGTGTAATTAAAAGATTTGAACCAATTCTCTCATACAACATCTGACACAATACATTTTCATCTGGCACAAGCAAGATAACCATACTGAGCATGGTTTCATAGGTATTATAGGTATAGGTATTATAAGTAACCATTTGTCTGTGGGGTTGATATTTATTATGTGGTCGCGTTGAATAATAAAGGAGAACAATGTTGAGTTTGACATTTACCTCTGTCACATGATAAGTCCCCACTCTCATTGAGTTTGACATTTACCTCTGTCACATGCAGGGATGACAATTTTCCTCGTATCCGAGGAATTCCTCGGTTTTTGTTTTCATTTAGAGTTGGTTTAACAACTGTAAAATGCTCAATTACACTGTAAAATGCTCAAATACTCTAATTTCCTCTGAAATATCATTTTGCTGTTGTCATCCCTGCTCATGACAAGTCCCCACTCTGATTGAGTTTGACATTTACCTCTGTCACATGACAAGTCCCCACTCTGATTGAGTTTGACATTTACCTCTGTCACATGATAAGTCCCCACTCTGATTGAGTTTGACATTTACCTCTGTAACATAAGTCCCCACTCTCAGATACATGTATAAACACTCTCCCAAGTACCAATTCGCCACCAACACCTTGTTGTATTGCAAACACTTGGAGCATGAAATTTCCCAAACTCAAAAGAAATAGATTTTATGTCATGACAATTGTACATTCTAGTTGTACTATGCGATGTTCTGTGCTTTCTTTGGACCATTTTCAAATTAATAAGATTATGTTTTGAATATAAGGAACACATGTTCAAAAAGCTTTTTTAGTGTGTAAATATGAACAAGCAGTGAACAGTGAAGGTGTTCAATGATATCAAGCAGGATGTAGGCAGAGAGAGACGGGCGACTGTTCAGTTCATGTTTGCATGCTTCATCCTCATCTCGTCCACTGCATCATGGGAACTCTGTTCTGCATCCACAGTGAGGGAAGAACATCATAGACTTCGGATTTCAATATATTGTTTTCAGAAAACTGTGAAACTCTTTTCTTAGTATGGAAGTTACAATTATAAGACTATTTAAATCGTGAAAAAAAAATATTTGCTTAAAACTGTGAAAATGATTTCTGAATATAGACGTTATGATTATAATAAAATAAACAAGTGTTTGCCACTAACATGACAGTGTCCCCCGGCCCTGCCGGTAACATTGAGTTTAATAAGACACATCATTTGGTAAAAATGAGCTACTTCATATATTGCATTATTGGTAAAAAGTATCATGATGATCAGAAAATTTGAAGACTTTGGGTGCTTGGTCAAAGTGTCAAGGTCACCTTGAAAATAAGGTCATTGCAAGGTCACCAAAATTGACTAGTGTCTGGGTAATCCGCTAAAATAGGCTGTTAGAAAATGTTAAGACATTATGTCCAACCAGTCATGAGATATTGCGTTAACAAGAGATAATAAAGTGTTTGAAGTGTTGTGGTGACCTTGAAAATAAGGTCAAGGTCATCAAAATCGACTAGTTATCCCCCAATGTAGCATGGCGCCAAATTTGAAGACTTTGGGTACATCCGGTCATGATATATCCTGTTAACAAGAGTTTGAAAAGTGGTCAAAGTGTTGCGGTGACCTTGAAAATACAAAGAAGTGGGTCAACTTGTACTCTGTGTCTATGGTTTTATATCTGAAACAGCTGAACTGACAATCTTTACGGTTCTTCTTGATAGCTTTGTTTTAAGACTCGTTATGAATATTTGAATGAACCAACAAATTAAATGTGAATTTGAAGAAGTATTTGAATAAAATATTTGAGTAAATCTTCAATTATGTTTAAATTGTGATGAAAGACATTTTAGTTAGTTATACTGAGACCAAACACATACCTTGACTGTCAAACAAACGGTATAAGAACCAGGATGTTTGTCACTGAACACAGTTCCCATGGTGTGCCCTCGTGGCTGTGGATCTCATCTGCCATCTTGTTTTGCAAACATATCGCTCATGTTTATATCTACTTTTATATTTCAGAAGTTTGATTTTTCACTTTGTTTCAGTTGACCAATTTGAAGATGAATTGTTTGGAACTTCTTGAGCAACAAAATATGTGGAAAACATTTCACTTTTATCATTTCTAAATGTTTTCCATATAGTTTGTCTCTTTGACGATACAAGTAGGTTTCTTGTAGCCTAGATTAGAAATAAATATAAATATGCCTTTATTGATTTTTTTGGGATAAGTTTGTAGCTTAGTATTATCTACATATCATAAATGTGCATGCTATGTTCATACCAGATAAAACAATTAAATGAAAAATATTTTATTGATGTAGATGTGTCGAACAGCCTTCAAAAAGACCATTAAGCAATAAGTCAGCAAAGACCAATAGTCAAAGGAAAGTAGCTGATGAAAGGGGCTGATGAATGTTAATCACTTGGACCTGGAATAAAGCTGTACACAATTTGTGCCAAAAATTAGAAATAACCAACTTCTGTCAATTCTGTCAGCAATTGATATGTTTTGAAAGTATTGAGCTTCTGTTGTCTGACCCTACCTTAAAGTCTGAATTCTACGTTCTGTTGACTACTGAGAGAACTTTTTGAAAGCTGCTGAGGAATGATGAGGATAAGTTAACAGGTGGCTTGAAACTAACTTTCTTGTTTGTTTTACTGCAGAAGGCCGATATGAGTTGAAGAGGCCGTGGACAGAATGTCTAGGACACAATAAAGTCAACTGGAAAGAAAAAGCTTTAAAAGGTTTCATTTCTAACTTTGTATCACACATACCGGTACATTATAACAATTGTTTTTTTCATGTTTGAGGAGTTCGTAAGAGTATTATTGATTAGCTCATCAGTTCAATAGGTTTGTCTGAAACTGCATGACT
The DNA here is from genome assembly GCA_936450465.1 of Gibbula magus. Taxonomy (NCBI): domain Eukaryota; kingdom Metazoa; phylum Mollusca; class Gastropoda; order Trochida; family Trochidae; genus Gibbula; species Gibbula magus. Next base: position 30,586,864 of record OW388297.1, on the reverse strand, counting down.
ATACAGAAATGCTGAGAACCGTATGTTATTTAATGGTCATTTAGTTGATTTGATTTGATTTGATTTGTATTTCAACTCTTTGCCACATTCACTGGTTCACTTTCTGCCATGAGTTAAAGAAACACTTATGTCCTTGAAAGGTTATCGAAAATCAATCCTCTTGTTGTGTGTTGTGTAGATGCAGAGGAGCGTCAGCTGGCAGCAGCAAGAGCCAATGCAAACGAGTCTGCGAGTAGATCCAAGTCAGAAGACGGGGAAGAGACAGAGAACAAACAGGCCAAGGAGGCCAAGCCAGAGAATGAGACAAAAGACAGTGTATCTGAGTCTGATAAGCAATCTGTGAATGCGGTGAACTCAGACCCTATCAGTATTAGGCCGCTAGTGAAAGGTAAGAACTAAGCGAGGCCCTGTTGTGCCCTAACTAGCGTGTAGCGTGCGTGGAGTCTGGCGTGGCGTGGCATAGTCCGTGACTCTTTGTGACTTATCTTAGCCATGTGACCTCGCTCTTCAACTCTGCAAGCATGCGTGCATACAGGCACACCTCCTCCATGGACAATGTACAGACAAGTGTGCTCCGTATGTACGTGTGTTCCTGCTCCTTCCCCTACCCTCCCACCTCCCTCTTCTTGCTGTCTTAAAGCTTCTCTCCTGGAGTCCCTTGACCAGCTGCAACTGCTGGGTGTGATCGACCCATCTGAGTTCCCGCTACTGTGATCCAATCGTGTACATCCCCTGCTCACCCATCTTCACTTCACCTGACACAACCACCCCCTCTCTCTCTCTCCTCTCTCTCTGTCTCTCTCAGTGTGAGGCATCTCATGAAGCTGTGTTCAACTCGCCAACTCTCAAATCTACTTGAAGCTACCTTGAGCTCATCTCAGGACATATACTGGAAATGTGGGCTGTCTGTGCTTGCTTCTCTGTTTGTCAGCATAACTGGTTAACTCCTCTCTCTTGTCCCTCTTATCTTCCTATATTTGACATTGCGCTCCTCTCTGGAGCTGACTGACCGATCATCTTGTTCTTCTAAATCAAACCAAACGCAACCTTGTTGGCAGATAAACATCCACACAGCATGTGTTCAAGGATCAACTCTTTATATGATACCGTCTCCTATACAACTGTTTCCACTGAACATCAAACATGACACCGTCGTCCTGAGAACTGTTTGTACTGTATGTATATTCCTGCATCTGTAAATAGACCTAACATTCATTTGTACTGGATCACTGGTTGGAACAACTGCTCCAGTTAGCCCTTGTAGACTCGACTCGACTCGACTTGTCATGTCAAGGATGGAAGGAAGGAAGGATTGATGGACAGATAAACGGAAGGAAGGAATGTCAAAGCAAGAGAAATAAAGTCTAATAAATGGCAAGAGGAAAGCTGGGCTTCTTCACTATGCACTCTTAAGAGCCCTATATATATATGTATATATATATATCCCTATATATATATGTATGTGTATATATATATATATATATATATGTTTGTAGCAAAAAGTATATATATAATTCATCAATTCATTCATTCACCTTTGGAGCCATGCTTTTCCACGACTAAACTTGCCAAATTTCTATACACTTGAATTGTGACCAAAGGGTTACATTTGTTATTTATGCATTTCTGTTTTTCTCAATCAGATGTAAAGAATATGTGATATTGCTGTCTAAACCCGTTTATTGCTTTTGATGCTTATTAATCTTATGTATTGCTTATTAATTGTAGACTGTTAATCAACGGATAGTTAATTAGTTTTTATTTGTGACCTAACATCACCGATGAGATATTCTAGTTCCTCATGATTTGTTGGGGATGTTTTTTCAAGACTTTTTCTTTATGGGAATGTTGCATAATAATTATATGATATGATATTTTTTAAAAACACATTCCTAAGCAAAAGCTCAAAATGCTATCAAATTATGTTGGTAAATATATGAAATTATACCAAGAAGTGTGGTGATACAGACCTGCTTCCAGTCTCTCCTCTAGTGATGTAGCATACAAAGTACAAAACAAACTTTGTTTCCTGAGAGAGCAAAAATCAATTAATTCATTTTAATCTACATTACAATTGTAATATTTTCTTCATTTCTTTGCATTTGGGACTAAACAGCAAGTTTGTTTTTATCATTGACGTACATATTTTTACCAGAGTTTTATTGCCACTGTTACTGCTAGATGTACAGATATTTATCTCCTATCAGTTTCCCAGGTTTGGGATATTCATTGTGTAGTGATATTTTACTAATATTTCATTCATGATTGACATAATAGTCGAGTGTACTGCAATGTTGAGTTCATGTTGACTATTTGCGTTACATTTTTTACAGTACCTTGTGTGTGCACCAATTTCAACCATTATCTCTTTCAATATTGATAATAAAGATGACAAACAATGACAAATGGCCTGCTATAAGACGGTTTTATAAAGTTTTGTTAAACAAAAGCCCTCATGCAGAAAAAAAATGCATCATTTTATCAGTAAAATTAGTTTGTTGTTTGTAGTGAAGATTTACCAAATTAATAATTCAAGTGCCAAATGAGTATTTCATACTGTTTGATTGCAACAGAGCATCATGTTCATTATATCATGATTGATACACACACACATGTGTAGTTAGAGCACAAGGCTAACATCACCACTACGGTAAGGGTTCAACCTGTCGAGAAGTTCGCACAGCCTTGCTACAGCTTGATGCAGAATAGTGATAATGAGATTATATGGAAGAAGAGTAGGTCACAATTAAGGTAAATATCTGGTCTCCAACTTGAGGGAGGGAACTGTACCAATAGTCTACAGCTGTACATAGACCGAGGATGGTAGACTAGTAGTTCCTGTTGAGAGGAGGCCTATCCATCTATTGTTATCCGCAGAAGCCTCGGTCATCTGTTGATCTGTGGGACTGGGCATGTATATATACAAGTTTCAAGTTATTTCATATGTGATATATCCCTTGCATCTGCTACTTGACTGGTTTCTAGTTAAGTATATTTTCCATTCATCTAGTTTAGAGAGTCACTCACAATGCTAGTTTACATAGCCTGTAATTGGGACATCAGTTTAAGAATCTAGTGTAGCGGTTCCTGTAGTCATGCCTTAACTCTTGATTCATGCTGAGAAATTATCACTGGCACCCTTTAGCAGTGCTCATATCAGGCTAGGTAGTGTTTGAAATACTAAACCTAAATTTAATCTGAACAAATATCTATTTCAAATTCATTAATATATGTTTAGATCATTTTAGTCTACATAAATATACTAACACAAATATTAATACAACACATGTAGATAAGCACTAGTTGACTTGAGTAACAATGACAAAGACCATATGACCCTCTGTAGTTGTTCTGATGAACTCTCTCAACTGTCTTTTTAATATATTAGTTACGCAAAGCAACTAATAACTTCTTTCTTGGGACAGAGGAGAATTTACTGTGTATTACACATGAGATTAGTAATATTTCTGATCAATCCAGGATCTTACATCCACAACAAAATGTTAAGGTTTCATAAAAAAAAGTATCTTCCATCCCATTCCAGCATTAATGAGTAAAAAGTAGAGCAGCACTGCAAACTAACCAACCTGCACAAACTGATGGATGGTTTTCCTTGTTTCAGTACACCGATCTGTTATACGAAAATCTCAGAACATCCGCAAGTGAGACATCATTTGCCAGCCAAGGAGATGCATTAGATAGAGACAATATAGACAATTAAATATGACGAGAGTGTAATGCCAATGTCAACTTCAGTCTCAGAAAGAGCCTTTAAAAACAAGTGACCATAACACACCTCAGGATTTAATTATTTCAGCTGCCACTCAAAGGCATCAGAGACCATATAGTCCTTTAATCTCAGGAGATAACTTCATCTGTTGCTCTCCCAGGAAGGGATTATAGTACAAATACATCTCAGGGTGCCAACCAGCTTTCTGTGCAAAACAAGATGTCTTTTGAAGACAAACTGTCAGGGAAGATATATTATGTTTATCGATTTCAAATTAAAACTTACATAATTCAATTCAGTCACATTACAGATGCTAATAATTCAGTATATGTTAACTCTAGAAGTTAGTACTTTTAGAAGAAAACATGTTTCTCTTTAGGACCTGATAATTTCTCACATGCTCAAGAGTCAAGGCTGTTTTATTTACTTACTTCTGTGTCCCCTTTCTGTAGAAATACACAAATATACAAATACAAATTAGTTTGTCTTTGCCCACTGAGCTGTCTAACACCTAGCTTGTACCTAAAAAGTAATTTATGCAAGATGGATTGTAAAAGGTCCAAATCAGTTCACATTTGTTTCTTCAACATTCCTTGCTCAATGGTAATCAAATTCATTTAACAATCCAAAGCAAACAACATGTAGAATTGCTTCCAAACACAACAGAATGAGTAAGCTTTTCGAATTTCAGAAGTAAACAGAGAATTTGGAAATACAAAACTCACTTCAGGAACCTGGAAGGATGTTTCTTGTTTTTAATTCAGGAAATTCTTTATGATTGTGTATTTCTACAGAAAGGAAAACATTACCTGTACAAGAGTAGATCTGTGTTGGACTGCAGGTGTGCTATGTGAGGCCAGGACATGGGATGGTCATGCAGGGACACTAACATACACACCTAGGGAACATTATGCAAGTTCTGATGCTGTTCTGTCTATTGGTGATTATCTGGCAGACAGACAACCTGTTTCTCAGTATGGAACTTCACGAAGTACTAGGCTGAGATACTATGGTTATAACTACTGTACATGGCACTGTTATAAGACTGTTATATTTGCTTCCAATACTGGTAAGGAAACTGTGTGGTATGACACAACTTGTTTAAACTAAGTATGGTTCCATACAACAAGCAGGTAGAACTGAATGGTATGAGGCAAACTGGTAGATAGATGATGTATGGTACCATAAGACAGAATGTTTAGAGAACTGTTCACTATTCAACTACACTGTGATGACCTGTACATGATAACTGTACCCATTTTGTTGAATCTCTTGTTAATACTATTACTGATCCATATTCATCTGATTAAAGAGTATGCACAATGCCGTGGTTTGTTCTCCTTCCAGACGATTGTCCTACCTTCCAAGTAGGTTATCAATATACCAATCACAAATTACAAAAGACAATTTCAACTCTTTTATTATATAATTATTGAGGCTTCTCTTTATGACGTATGAAACAAATAATGTGATTACTTCAAACAGAAGAACGAGATTTGTGGATAATGAATACTTGTAAATAGTAATAGGTAATCACTTTATGTAAAAAAAAATAAAAAAATTTACGATTAAATTAACCTCTATTACCGGTATGACGTTTCCAGTGTATTTTCACACACTAAGTTAGAACATTAATGTACTTCGGTAGTTTATCAAAGAAAATCATTTCACAAGAGAGGCATAGTTTGACGAATCTGGAATGAACAACGTGTTATTTAACAAATCAGGATCAGGCCAAGAGAGATTAGTTTATATGAGAAGTACAATGTAATAGCACACTTTTTTTTAAAGGTGAACAAACGTTTTTGTTTGTTTTTTTGTTTTTTTAAAATTGATGGGGAAAATTAGAAGTCCGACACTTCAATTCAGTAAAAAGAAATGATATAAAACTACGTTGAACATGGACTACTAATATCTTTATTGCTTAAGGATTATAAATGGATCTTGTGGAGTCAATCAAGAGACGGCTGGTATTTGTTCTGATTTTAGATTGCGATTATTTTAAAGAAGTGGACACAGCACTTGGCATTTGGTATCACAAAGCTATATTGAAAATATATTTAATAATTAAATTAATTAATTAAATTAATAATTTCGACTTAATAATATACTCAATAAGAAAAACAATAGAAATAAATGTAGGTTGATTGTACTTGACATACGGTTGTCCTTATCTAATATATATATATATATATATATATATATATATATATATATATATATATATATATATATACCTGGAAATTGATTAAGCAACACCCTAGTCTGTAAACTGAAATTTGGTGCTCTGGGAATTTCCTTTTTTTAAAACAATAATTGAGAAAATAGCCTACAACCATTGCATCTGTGAATGGATTTGCAGTTATTTGAGTTCAATATGTTAATTAAACCCTTGTTTCGCTGTAGATAAGCCAGTACCGTTAATATTGACCCTATTTCTTCATTAAAGCAATTTTGTTGAATTTGACAATGTTTAGGATTAACTTGTTTAAAAGTCAGTAAAGTGTCATCACTTGAAAGAATGACTCTAATCACATTACAGCAACAAATATTGACTTTCATTATCCATTATAACGGAACTTCGATTTTGACCCCAAAATACCAAGCTATTGTAAAAGCCGTTATCTTAGATCAGTTTACCGTTAGTTGAGTGAACTTTCGTTTCAACACTGCTACATGATTGTTCTACCTAATATCACTAATTGTTTTCCTGACACGTTGTCTTCTTTCTTATTAGATCGATTTTGCTGTAAATAAACTGTGTGTTGCTTAATTAATTTCCAAATGTATACCATGGGTCTTCACCGACGTCTTCGTTTTTCAAGACATCAATGTTCTGATTTCAGGCAATGTAAACAATACTAGGTATTTACTTTCTATTCTAAAAAAAGTTCATATGATAGTTTTGTGTCGTTTACACTGTCTTGCTGTCAAAAGAGATTCCATTGATACTACAATGCACGTGGGATTCAATTTCCCACAAGCACGACTTCCAATATATTCCTGTTATCCAACGATGTCAATAATCCGATTTCTGTTACACGATTGAATGTTGAACTCAAGACTTCCAACTGACCAACATATATTCACATTACATAACAATACTCTGGTAAACCAGTTGCTACACCATACACGACTGCCAACTGGTTGACCTCTCTTGACCAGTTAAATGCTGAAGTTTTGGTAAGTATCTTTCCTGTGCATGCTTCCTTCCTCTGTCTCCCTGCATGCTCAGTTTATGCTCAGCCTCTTCATGAGCTTACTTCACTCTGCCCTAGTCGTTCTTGTGTAGATTTATAAACAACGTCTTACAGTGTAGATTATCTATACTAGGCAGAAATAATAGGGATATTTGAAATTGTATAATGATCAATTTATTCATTGATTAGCTGATGAAATATCAATAATAGAAATTCGAATATCCCTAAGTTATTTTGTCCAGTATACATTTACCTAAAAATCGGATTCGACTTTGAACTCTGTCCAAACTGATATATGTATAATGGAGAATCTCCCCAAAGTTAGGCGGATATAGAGTGTCAATATGAGATACGAATATCCCAGGTATGTATGATGTATGACAAAGAAAATTACACCCTTGTGTTTTCTGATGTCAACAATTTGTTCACACATAAACCTCGAATATTCGTTTTACTGTTATCTTATGTTGTATACAAAATGAGGATTTATTTCAACATATTTCTTAAAGGCATGTTGAGCAATGATCTATATGCAAACTAGTTTGGGATGATTATCACAAGTCCCAGGTGTAATCATTAATCGGCGACCCCTCAGACCCGCACATAAGGGTGTCTGTTGATCTGACGTAGTGCTCCATCATAAGATGCCATGGGTGCCGAATGCAGATCTATTTTTTTTCTTAGATTCCGATTTACACATTTCCTCAAGAACATTTAGACAAAATGTACTTTAGTGTCCGCATGTGTACTAAAAGATTGGTGCGAAAGCTAATGTCTATTTAATCTCATCTTAAACTTTGCATCTGAGAGCACAATTAGAACCTTCTATAGAAAGTCATTTCAATTTTTAAAAATCGTGTGGCACATGCTCTTCATACAGCTGTATAAGTAGGCCTACCCTTCTATTTATGTCCGCATCTATTCTTTTCAAATCCTCAAAATCATGGAACAAATTATGACGGGTAACAGCCAGGCGTGCCATCGGAAGAGTTCCCATGCTATTTTCTGAAAGTAAATGTAATGTTAATTGTGAGCTATACCATTGTGACATCATACCATGGTGGCATCTTGACATGTTGACGGCATTGTGAATCATGTTCTTGATGATCTTAAAGCACTTCAGGGCTCTGTTCAATAACAGCGAGCGCTTAAATTGCTCATTGATCGCTCAATGTAGCGCTCAAGTAGCGCTCTTTCTCTCTTGAACGACGCAGTGCAAATCCCTCGAAGTTTGCTCGCCTTGCTACGTAGCGCTACATTGAGCAATCGCGTTCAAGAGAGGTTTAATGTAGCGCTCAATGAGCGATTATTTAGCACCCGCTGTTATGGATGTTATGGAACAGAGCCCAGTTGATGATAGGCCTTCATTGCGCAAAAAATACCGACTTCAATATCTGCAAATATATAGCTTCATCGCAAATAGGCAATTTCTTCTGTTAAAGAGCCTTTTTACGACAGCGACTCATGATACAACTTTACAGCCAGTGTACCTATGTTAAAAACTATATTTCCTTAAAATTGACATTGTGAATTTTTTTTATATAAATATTTAAAAAAAAGAAGTGATATGCAAAAGTTTAAAGATGTCGCTTGTAAATATACTTAATTTAACATTAACATCGCACCTTTGAATTTAATATCTAGTTTGCAGTGTTGTAACAACGCCTTTTGGGGTATGCTTGATTTTGCAAGTTATTTGCACACTAATGCAATTGTCTGTTTAATGATTACACCACTCATTTACTAACACCATTTACGCACGCTGTTAAACATGAGCAGCGTCATAATTATCACACGAGCACCAGTGCAAAATTCAAATTCGCCCATTAACCATTGCCTTTGCAAGAGTTCCAATATATATGTTATCGCTAGAGTTCAACAAAGCTACACCCGTTTCATGTTTTGTGAAAAGACTTACTCTGTTATACGACCTTTATATCAGTTGTTTCGTTTATGAACATGCCGAAATATCCATTTAAAGTCTGATATTGAAAATACATATTTTTAAATGTTTCCATTTGTAGACTGTTACTGCTATACATTTACTAACTTCAGCTTTGGATTTGTTAAAATTGGGTTAACAAAATAAATCGGCAAAATATAATTACAAAGTAATAATTTTCGTTTAAAAGTCTTAGTTCGCAGACTGATTATAATGAAATATGAAGTGTCACATCGTACGCAACATATGCACGTGACTAATTGTAGAATGTAGATTGCTCGTTGATTAATTTATAACACTTAAAGGAAAAATATTATATTTTCCCTAAAATTTGGAACTTCATTTTCAGAACAATATATTTGCAAAGGAAGGTTTAACTGTGAAAAATTCTTATTTTACTCATATGAATTTTACACATGTATGCTAATCGCCGCTAATGGTTGCAATATTGTCCAAGTGGCGTTAAAAATAACTCACTCATGTATGCTAAATTAAATGTATTGAGTAAAACTTATTTGACACGCGTTTTGTATTTTTGTCATTCAGCAATTTCAATTTGATACATTTAATCCCAAGTACCGTCAAGGCCAACAACATGAAATAATGTTGGGTATGCATGTACATCATGTTTAACAAGGTATACTGAAGGAGTATTCTCACTGATTGCAGGTATAAGCCGGAAGACGTCCACTACAGATTTGCTGACGACGTCCGTGTCAAGGTCGACGTTCAGGAGTCACGAGGGAAGGTCGGAGACGATTCATTCGGAAGATAGCTCAGAACCGGAAATGATAGACTCGGGTTGCGGCACCGACGACCTTTCACCTTCCCAGAAGTCCCCACGTGGATCGCTGACCGGGAAAGGTCGCCATCTTCCGCAAGTTTACGAGTCTAGAAATTATGAACAGTCCACAACGGAATCAGACGGAGAAGCGTCCCCCAGCAGCTAGCGCAGCGGCGCTGCTAGGGACAACCAGTTTAATTATTCGTTTCTTCCTTCACAGGTATATTACCCATTCCACTGTCCATAGAACATTCAAGTGATGTTCTCACTATGCCATTGTCGTCTTGTATCTTCACACTACACAAGAAGACCACCGGAGCGTGGTTGTTATTTATTTGTTATTTATCAATCAATATCTGATCACCTTCAACAATTCACGAGGACTCAGTCCGTCTAACAGGTGCCCTGATGCTCGTGTCCCGTGTTCTGTGATTGCATATTCAGGGAAGTAACACTGGACCGCAAATAGTGGCTGTGGCACTGTTGCTTAGGCGACTCTAGGAGACTTCGACATACTGTAGGTCCTTCGTGTTGCCATGGAAACGAAACTACGCTCTTTGGGGCGAAGGAACAACTGTGACAGTTACAAAGACCAGGGCGCCGTTCCATAACAGCGAGCGCTTATAATCGCTCATTAATTGCTCAATGTAGCGCTCAAGTAGCGCTCATTCTCTCCTGAACGACACGGTGCAAAACCTCAAAGTTCGCTCGCTTTGCTACGTAGCGCTACATTGAGCAATCGCGTTCAAGAGAGATTTAAAAGTAATCGTTAACTGAGCGATTACTTTGAAACCTCTCTTGAACACGGCCATGGTTTCGTGTGAGGTGACTGTCGTAATTCGCCATCATTTTCATTTTCATTTTCATTTCAATAGGGCCTAATGGTAAACAGGCTCCGGCAGGAAATAACTGCTCGAGAAATTGTAGGAAGCAGATGTTGTGTCATGATCCCGAAACTGACTGAGTGTTTACTATAAATAAGTTTAAGGGTTCGAACCAAATAAAATAATCTTGAATCATATGTTAATGTTAAAAGGATTCAACCAATAGATAGACTTGCAAGGTATTGGGTCTGTCATGTGGAGATATGTTGGAGACAATATTATAACACGTCAATCTTGCCGTATATCTGCTGAATAATTCAACGTTCTGGATGTCAATCAACATGATGTAAAATACGCCGACAGGAGGTCGAGGTCTTTACAACTTTCAACAATTGTGGATGGTCTTCGTTGATCAAAAACGTAGCGAGATAGGAGTGTTACGTTATAGGTGATTACAATGAGATTGACTTTGAGGCAGAGTTGAATGAGTGTTGACACTATGAAACTGCATTGTCAGAATAAATCGACAGACACGAACTTGAGTACCACACGCCCAACGACGGCGTAAGATATAATGTGTATTGTCCTTCTAACATTTTAGAAATACTAACTTACCAGATTTGCATTTACTATTTATTATAATGCGTCTGCTGAATTCGATGAAACGAAAGCTTGATTTACATAGACCTTCAACCATTGAACTCGGCTTGTCTGTTAAAGATACATCCATTGTGTTTCATACTATTTTATTTCGCTTTAATAAGTGCCCACATACCATACCATATGTGCTGATTTCAATCCAAATAATTTCATTTAACTTGAAGATTCATCCCCAATCGCCAAATATATCATAATTACCAGTTTTCAATTAAATTCGAGGAAAAACGTTATACATGAAAAAAAACGGAAACTACACGTCCAAGTTACATGCTCAGTAATTAAATGACCCATTAAACATTATCAACCCAAATTTGTCTTTTTTTTGTTGAAAATATGTTTCCAAAATTACGTTTGACAAATTGATTCGCGTCAAATTGATGCATTGTCCTGTTTTCGACCAGAAATCACTGCTTTATCTTTATATCGTCACTATAAAGAGTCCACTATTCGTTAAAATGGTATTTTTTAGCATCAGCCAGCACTTTTTGATAAAATAACACCATTTATAACGTTTGGCATATGTGAACCCCAACAACACAATGGATGCACCTTTACATCAGATCGAACTTAACCCCCGTACATCCCAAACTGTACAAGGTAGACCTTCAACCATTGAAATCGGCTTGTCTACTAAGAGTCGTTAAGTTTTACAGTTTTCTGGGGTGACGTTCATTTATGGAGTAATGGGGCATTATCCGTTACTTAAAGTCGCCATTACGGAGCAGATAAATGAAAAATATTTAATTTCCTAGTAAAAAAAAACCGTTTTACACAATTTAAGGTTTTTTTAAAAATAGAAATAACGAGTTTCTCACAGACAATAAAGGGTTGTTGTAGTAATAATATATATCGAATATCTGTTTCAGGCCAACTCCAGCGGTAAAGGCGATAGTCTGATTTTAATGGCGAAATACATTTGTACGAAAATACAAGAAGTTTGGGAGTAGCATTACGATAAATACTTAATCGTTAAATCTGAATATTTTATGAGATTTTACCTAAAATTATTTAGTACCGCATTTATGATAAAAACCCAACTCCCTAGTAATCACTGGGTGTTTGACACACATGTACGATGTAGATAAACATACAAACTATTGATAATCAAACCTATATTAACTCACTTCATGTTATCATTGAAATGTCTTTCATGTTCAAATGATATGTTCTTGTTTTCATACACCACCCAGTTACAAAAGGTCAAGTTTATTATTACAAACCTCCATTGTCCCTGAAGTTCAATTTCACATGTTTTTTTGTTTTCAGTGATATTTAACCAGGCATGTGATCGACCATTTGGATATTATGTATTATGCATTTCCTAGCTTCGGGTTATCCGATGTTATGCGATACAATAATGACTACATCCCGTGTACATATCCCTCCCACAGTTGTACAGTAAAACATTCATCAGTTCCCGTACATATAAAGTACGAGAAACAATTCCCGTTATTTAATTCATATGTAAACTGATTTTAAAAAGAAGTAAAATCTTTCAGATCTCATGTCTCGTCTTTTGTAATTTATTTCGAGGTCAAGGTCATAGAGGGAAAAATACTCTGCACATACAATTTGACAATTTAATTTATTCAGGACTTCAACATCGCAACATCGTTTTACAAATAAATGGATACAATAGTTCAATGTTTCAAGATTTATTGCTGCAAAATAACTACATGTTTTGCTTGGACAGCAAAGGATTTGGTCTCATGTTTTGAAGAAATATTCAATAGGTTGTTTTCAAGGCAAGTTCATCCATAATACAATACGTTAACTATACATGAAAATGGTACATGCATGCATATTCAATAAATTCTCCACGTATATGAAACATGTTGAAAACACCATGAAGATATACATTTTTTTATTCATGTTGGAATTTTTAAAAAATACGACTGAATGGACTGACTTTCATTCATCAAAACATTTATTATTAAACAAACAAATCAGAAAATAACTGGATCTCGAAATTTCTTCCCCCTTTTCAAGTCTTGTTCGGCACAGTCATTTGATTTTTCTTAAGATGTTATTAGAAATCTATAAACCTTTCACTTTGCTGTATCGATATATGACCAAACCCATATGTGAATAATAAGATCCCTAACGTCATGCAAATGACATGCTTATGAACCAAGGACAATATATCTAAACTAATTCCTATGTAGAGATGTGGGCGACAAATAAAACCTGACATTTAAAAAAATGAGGAAGAAATATTTGGTTCTATTTGAGTTCAGCGGCATTACCGCGACCTTCAGATTTTGCTTCTCGTGGCATTGCAAGTTGCACTCAGTTTAGTAAACTGCAGTTACACACCCTGAATGGAGGCTGGTAAAACATGGCTGATTGTAGGTTTTCTTTTCATCAATTTCACATATATACTCGTTTACTTTCCTGTAGTATCAGTAATTACGAAATTGTTACAGTGGACTCGCGTTTCTTTTGCTGTTCAGTATATATGCACTAAACTGTGGGAGTTAGACAAGGAGAACGTTTCTTATTTAACTGTGAATCGATGGATTCCATGCTAGACTTACGTTTCAGCTTACTATTACTGATTGTGAAGCATGTTGCAATACATGAGAATTGACAATAAACGTAAACCGTATGTTCGTTTATTGGGTTTTTTTTATGTTTTCATTATCACAGACTGTGGCATACTCAATACATTAAGTCAAGTTGATCTAGTTAGAGGGCAAATTCCATTTGACCAAAGGGTATCTGACTGTTGTTGCTTTAGCTAACCCTTCATTTACTGTATGACCAGTGGGACGTATGACTAATGGGACATGGTCGTTAAGCTTTAGACAGTGTGTAAATACAACACAATTGGTAAATGAAAAATTGAAGCTGGAAAAGGGTAACTGATTTCATGGGAAAGGGTAATCTGTTGAGAGATACAAGGATTGAAAATAAGTTTACTATTTTTAAGGCGATAGAACAATATTGTAATATACCATTTATACTTGCCGTGAGAATTCGTTTAATCTTTTTAAGAAAAATATTTTTTGTTCGTTTAAACACATATATGGAAATGTGTATTATTATTTGCAAGTGAGGTGTTTGATAAAACAATTCCCTGAGTTTCTGCGTTACTTTTCATAATTTGGCGTCACTGCTTATTGCAGGAAATACTGTAAAAGTAGAAGGTACTGTAAAGACGTGCAATCAATGGATCACCCCATGGTCCTCTTAGTTACCCTTCTAACATATTTAATTTACGCTTATAATATTATAAAATATTTCTCTAGTTACCCTTCTCCAGCACCCTTCTTCAAACACAGATTTTGATGTATTTACACGCTAAAATTGAATGTCAACATGACATTTTCATATTCCTTGGCGAATGCCCAAGTCATATGCACTAATAATATGCAGGAAAGTGTCCGAGTATATATGTGAAGTTGACTAAAATAAAACCATCAGTCAGCCATGTTTTGACCAGTTACCATTTTCGGAGTGGGTAACTGCAGTTACCCTACTCAGTGTAGTACAATGTAGCGGTGAGTTTGCTTGTAATGAAAATGTACGACATTTAATGCCAGTTGGAATTTTAAATACACATCTATCATCTGAATGAAGTTGTGTTTATCACGGTTGAAATATATTACATAAATATTTTACTATTAAATATAAGACAAGAGTGATCTGAGAGCAGAAGAACCCCCGGGTTCCTTATCATAATACAAAGCAACTTAAATGTAAGGGTAATTTACTAGATCTTATTTAATGGTCTTATGTACAAAGAAAACACATATATCAATTTTCAAAGACATATCAAAAGTTTGAACCTCGCTAAGTTAAAGTTTAACCCCCAGTCAGAAAGCCGAGTGCTCTAAGTCAATGGTCATAACTCTCTGAATATTAATCCAATCGGTCCCTAAAAGGTACATGCGTATCGCCGATGTATATCGAAAGCATGTGTACAGTTTCAGAAAGATTGGTCTAAAACTGCAGGAGGAGTTGATTTAAGAATCCAAGTACCGTTTCCGGGACGGACAGACGGACGGATGGACAGACTGGCTGCGCAACGACAATAATTCCCTTGGGTTTCACCCGGCGGTTAAAAAGGTGAGAAAAGGAGTACTCATTTTGACCATTCATCATAATGAAGTTGAAAGAACAACAATAAAAATCACAACACCAGTAACTACAACCCCGCCTGCAATAATTGCAGTTATTTTAGAGCATTCGCATCGGCAAATCCTAGACCAAAGACAACTCAAAAACCAGAGACAAGTCATCGACCAAAGGCGACTCATAGACCAGCGCATCTGCAAAAAAAATGGTGTCATGGTAAGATAATATAAGAGATAAGATAAGATAATATGTATTGTCAAAAAGGGGAAATTTGTTGTGTATTATTACATTCTCTAGCATACAAAACATACAAATATCATTCAAAACAATACATATCAACACAGTTTACAGAGACTAGAATATGATATACATGAAAGTGTTTATCGTGCAACATTGCACTTATCAGAATTTATTTCTTTAATGTTGCAAGGAATGAATTATTGGCGAAACCCGTTTCTTCTAAAAGTCGGTATTCGCAGTCTACGTCCAGAAGGTAGTATTGAATATTCCGAAGAAAGAGGATGGTAGAATCACCTAAAATTTTGTTTGCTTTTTTTGATAACTGCGGCTCATAACAACTGCCGAAAGTTTCAATAGGAAGCCCGATGATTTTAGAAGCCGTATTAACGATTTTTGCCAATTTGTTTTTGTTTTGAACAGACAGGTTTCCGTACCAACTGAAAAAGTTAAACGCTATGACATTTTGAATGAAGGTTCTGTAAAATAACATCATGATGGTTTAATCAATTTTGAAGTGTTTTAGTTTCCACTAACAATGAAAACGTTGCTGTCCCTTCTTATATTTTTTCTGGTTATACATGTGTTTGCCTAAATAAAATTTGACAAAATTACGTACTATAACGAAATATCGTCATGCTTTCCCCTTAACGAACAGTGTTTTTATGAAACAATATCATTATATTATGTATAAACGATAAATACAACTCCGAGGTTCTGTATCAAAAGTAGAGAAGTCGGTCTGAGCATATTAAACAGCTATTGTGGTTATAGTTGAACTAGGGAAATTCAAGTGAGAAGGATGCAAGTGTTAGTGGATGATATAATGATAAAAAGATATATGATACAATAGAACTTTCATCTTTAACAAGTTTAAAAACAAGTTATTGACGACAAATACATCAACATTTAACTAACTGTTTGACTGAATAAGCTTGAACCCCTCACTTTTGAAAATGTAAAGTTGATGGAAAGGCGTAATTATTGGCGTAAACATTCCCTCTGGGTTGTGCTGTGCCTGTTCTCCCTTTCCAGGTGAAAGTACTACAGTAAGAAGATTAAAAAATAAAACGAAATTGTGTGTGGACTCATATTTACCATAAGTGGTCTACAGCTCTCTCGTTGAATTAACTCCCTTGAGTCCCCTGGTGGTCCTGTGACGTCATATTTCTTCCTGTAGGACCATGTGCGAACATCTGCAGTAAGAAGGCTCTCTACATTTTCTTCTACATGTGCCTTTTCTTTCTTGGATCAAGTTTCTGGTTAGTAATACCGACATTGGTCTATTGACAATCTTTTTGTTTTGTGTGACCTTGTGACTATTGTGTGTGACTTATTCTTCTTTTGTTTGCTTCGCGTTTTTCATCGTTGGATATTATGTCTTCACAACGTAAGTGCGTCAGCTGTCAGAAGTTTATGTCCGATAGGGACCCCCATTCTCTATGCATTGTGTGTGATACGGGTTTCAATTGCCAAATAAACCCACGCTGTTTACTGTGCCAAGATTTGGGGGAGACCGAGTGGAACAGTATGTTTGATATAAGGTGTAAGACCAAGCGGAGGTCGATGTCTTCTCTCGACCCCTCCTCCATTAAATTGGATAAGAATTCCGACTTTCCTAAGGCTTCTCCTAAGATGCCTCCCCCTCCTGGGGGGGTCAGTGCTTCTGATTTTGTTTCGGCCATCGCCTCTCTCAAATCTGACATTGCTTCTTCTTTAGCTTCTTCTATCAAGGCTCTCGAGGATAAGAACGAGGCTAAAATTAAAGATCTTAAGAAATCAATTTCGCGATCTTCTTCCCGTTCTGGGGACCGTGTTGACTCCTCTTCCCGCCAGGGGAAAGAGTCCCGTTCCGTTGTTAAGGGGTCCTCTGACAAACAAGTTGTCAAGACCAAGTCTGGTAAGCGAGCTGCCGATCCCAACGGTGGAGATACGGCGATGTTGGACGGTTCTAACGGCGTGGAATCTAAATCCAAACGGCAATGTTTATCTGTCAAGGGCTTGCCGTCTGTTTCGGGTCAGGGTGACCCACAATGTTTTGACTCCCGTAACCTGACTGCCTCCTCTTCTGGATCAGTACAGAACGGGCAGCACGCTGTTTTACCCGATAACCTCGCCCGTTCCTACTCTGGATCGGTGCAGGCCGGGTTGCACGTGCAGGGCAAGAAGCCCGTACACGGTAGCCGTCACTCAGTAACTGGGTCAGCCCATGCTGTTACTGTAACGGCTAGCACGTGCAACTCGCGGTCGGCTCCGTCCTCAGGCAACCCTGACATGGACGGCACGGGAAACCCGTCGGGATCAGGTCACGGCGATTTTGATCAACAAGAGATAGACTTTGTTGACGTTTTTAATCCTCCAATTATTCCGTTGTCGGCCAACTTGGATGGAGATGTGAATTGTGTCTACCCTGTCGATGCCAAGCTGGATGTTCATGAAGGATTAATTACTATTCCATCGGCTAATTTGGAAGGCCCAGATCTTGTACCTGACTGGTCTTTTTCCGAGAAAATTGAACTTCTACACAGTCTGAAACCGTGTACTTTGCCCTCCAATACTGAACAAGAGACAGTCCAGGATTTACCGGATGAACTAGGCTCCACAGGAGTTTTACCACCTCCTCGTACTCTTAAACGCACCTTGCCTCATTCGTCAGTTGTTAAATCAGCCTTAAACACTGTTAATGAGAACTTTGCTAAAGCTAAGGATGCTGCCTCTTTGCCTAAGATCCCCCTCAAGCAAGCTTATGCAATCCATGACAGAATGCTGCCGGCGTTTGCACCCGATTTAGATCGTGATTTCTCCCGTCTGGATTCGAGATTTCAGAGGAATACTCCTAACAAATTGTTTGTTAACCAGAAAGACTTGAAAGAACTTGATTCTGCTGCGCGTTCGTCCGTGGACATTCTGTCCTATATCAATTGGTTCGCTTCTGGTGTAAGACAGCTCCTTCCTCCCACCTTTCAGGATAATACTGGAATCAAACCCGATACGATGGTTGCCATGCAGGCGCAAGAGGTAGCGCTGGCCCATTCGTTTTTAGATGTTGTTTATCTTGCTGTAAGTGATGCTACTCAAGCTCAGGTTGGTTCTATCGGTCGTCTCACAGCCTTGCAACGCAATCATCTTCTAGGTGGAGTTAGGAATCTTCCTCAGGACTCTAAAGAGGATCTCTTTAAACAACCTTTGAATTCTGACAGCATGTTCAACGGCCAGTGTCAAAATGCTATTGCTACTCAGGAAGCTCAGTCCTAAAAAAATCTCAACCAGCAGTTGGCAGCAGTCTTAATTGCACAGAACAGGAACAGAGCTAATCCTCGTGGCAGAAGAGGGGCTCCTCCTTCCTCTCCCCGCCCCCCTCTTCAACGATCCGCCTTTGATCGTTCAGCCTCATCCAGCTACGGTGCCAGGAATCGCTCTTCTGCATTTGTGCCTAGGAATTCCTTTGTTAACACCCCACCTCCGCCTCCCAGAGACTCCTTTCGAGGCAGAGGTGCACGTGGCTCCAGAGGTGCTTCATCCTCCAATAGGAGACGTTGACTTAGGAGAAGTCCACACTCCAAACTATCTTCCTTACGACTTGGAAACGCCCAAGGACTCGAATTTGGATTACGATTTCATCCATCCAGTCGTCCCTTCCCCAGTGGGGGGACGTCTACAACGATTCGCTCGGAATTGGGAACAGATAACGGAGGACAGGTGGATTCGTTCAGTCATTTCCATAGGCTACCAGCTCCAGTTCCACACCCGACCACCTCTTGCGATTCTTCCAGTTGGGAGAAGGTACCATCTCCAGGGCCCACGCTTGAAAGCGGCCCTGGTCGCTATAGATCAGCTTTTGCTGAAGGAGGCAATTATAGAGCTATCCCCTCAGGACACATCCCTCGGTTTCTACTCTCCAGTGTTCCTAGTGCCCAAGAGATGCGAATGATAATAGACCTAAAGATTCTCAACAAGGAATTTCTTTGCAAACCACCCAAATTCAAAATGGAATCTCTAACAAATGTCAGGAAGTTGATTCGACCCTTCTCAAAGTTCATAAGTTTGGATCTCCGGGACGCCTATCTTCACGTACCTATCCACGTTCTTTCTCAGAGATACCTAAGGTTTGCAGTGAATGGCAGACGCTTTCAGTTCAGAGTCCTGCCATTCGGAGTATCAATCGCCCCTTGGCTCTTTACAACAGTCATGAACCCAGTTTTACATTTCCTACATCTCAGGAGCATAGCGATTCACGGTTACCTGGACGATTTCTTAGGCAGGCATGTGTGCTCCAAAACTCTGAGTCTTCATACAGACTTCGTGATCCACGTGTTTACTCATCTGGGTTGGATCATCCATCCAGACAAATCAGAACTGACACCAGTTTCCAAGATCAAATTCCTGGGTGCCATGTTAAACGCAGGGAACAGTCTCATTCTACCGATCTTAGATCGTTGGTTATCAATCAAGGATCTTATTCTATCTCTACTAAACCGCCAGTCAGCTACTCTGAGGACATGGATGTCTATAACAGGATCTCTGACATCAATCCAATCATTTACGTACAGAGGTCGATTGAACCTACGCCACACTCAAGTCTGGCTCAATACCAACAGACACCTGCCTTTGGATCATCACATCTCGTGTCCCAGCCATGTGCAACAGGAACTGTTATGGTGGACACAGGAACACAATGTGCTCTCAGGGACAACTTTCAGAGATCCTCCGCCGACTCAAACAATCTTCACAGATGCGTCATTGGAAGGCTGGGGCGCCCATCTGGGGTCTCGGTTAGCTCAGGGGGCGTGGTCCCACCAAGAGTCAGAATTACACATCAATTCACTGGAGATGTTGGCTATTATCAGAGCAATCAACACGTGGTGGCAAATCCTTTACAACTCCAGCGTGATGTTGGCCACAGACAACTCCACAGTAGTCTCTTATGTCAACAAACAGGGAGGCACTCGCTCGACAGCACTCATGAACCTGACTCGGAAGTTATACCTTCTAGCGGATCAATACAAGATCTTTATAAAGGCGAGACACATTCCCGGCAAGCGAAATGTCTTAGCGGACTCTCTGTCGAGACGCAACCAAGTAGTGCCAACCGAGTGGACACTACACAAGGAAGCATTTCTACTCATTGCGGACAAATGGGAGATGCCGACTATAGACTTGTTTGCAACAAGCAGGAACTTTCGTCTACCAACATTCATCAGCCCAGTACTCGATCCTCTAGCGTGGGGGGTAGATTCCCTATCTCTTCCATGGGAGGGAATGGTTGCCTACGCGTTCCCCCCATTCAAACTAATCCCGGACGTGCTGGCCAAGATCTTCCTTCACAACTGCTTAGTGTATCTCATAGCTCCGGCTTGGCCAACCAGGTCTTGGTTCTCATCGCTCATGGACCTGTTAACAGACGTTCCACTGAAGCTCCCTCAGTGGTGGAACCTGATCACTCAACCCCAGTCGACCATAGCCCACGCAAACCTGGCAATGCTCAACCTTCACGTGTGGAGGTTATCAAGAAATCGCTCCACGAACAAGGTTTCACAGTTGAGACTACAGAGGCTATTTCACGTGCAATCAGACCTTCTACCTCCAAACTATATGACGCCAAGTGGAGAGTATTCAACAGATGGAGAGACCAGCGACAGCTCTTAGACAATGATATTACAATTCCTTTAATTGCAGATTTCCTCTTGTTCTTGAGATCTGATAAGAATCTTAAGCATGGTACAATTGAGGGATATCTTTCAGCCATTGCTTCAGTATGTGACATTCAAGGCATGACAATTGGTTCGAATTCATCACTTCATAAATTGATCAGGTCTTTTCAGATTCAGGACATAACATCTTCATCTATTTTTCCCAAGTGGGATCTGTGCCTAGTGCTACAATCATTGCTTTAAGCTCCTTATGAACCACTTCAAGATGCATCTCTGAAGCATCTTTCTTTTAAAACTGCCTTTCTATTCGCATTCGCATCAGCAGCAAGAGTGTCGGAACTGCATGCTATTGACAATACATCCATCAGGTTTTCAGAAAACTATGAGGAGGTATCTTGCCGTGCTTTACCAGAATTCCTTGCCAAGAATCAATCTTCATCATCTGGTCCTTTAGGAGCAAGGATTTACAAGATTCCAGCGCTACCAGCAACTTCGCGCTCGGATAAGTCCAGGCTCCTCTGCCCAGTTAGAGCTCTCCGCTGGTACTTACAAAGAACATCATCCTTCAGACGCAAGAGGAGAAGGTTGTTTCTTTCATGCAAGACTTCTGTCGAGACGGAAATATCCAAAAACACTATTTCATCCTGGTTAAGGAAGACCATAGCTATGGCTTACCAGGATACGGACCAAGAGACTGTGAATTTAAGGTTTTCTCCTCATGAAATCAGAGCCTTGGCCTCCTCATTATCAGCCTGGAAGTCAGTGTCCATAGATCAGCTTGTGTCAGCATGCCAATGGAAAGGTTCAAATACATTCATCAATTGCTATTTACGGGACATAACCCCAGCGCTGAAAGGACTCAGTTCCCTGGGACCTTTGGTTGCGGCTCAACACATATCTGCTTGACCCCCTTATAGGAAAAAAAGGGGGGGGGGGGGGGGGGGGGGGGGGACGGACTGTGTTGTCAAGTGAAATCAGAATGGAGGCAACAAGTCCTACCATTGAAGGGTGAGAGTCTCCAATTACTGATTGAGGTGGTGGATTAAGTTGATACATTCTAATGAGTTCAAACTATCACTCTTTGTGGATTGGTATTCCCACCAAATCTCAGCACGTTACTTAACACTCTAGAATATGACGTCATGGGTACCCGAACAGTGCTCCTTGTCGGCTAATCCTTACGAAATGACACGTGACGTCACATGAACCGAAAGTGACGACACTAGAACCGATAGTGATGTCAATTTGACCGAAAATAGAGTTTTCATTGACTAAATAGGTGGTTAAAAGGGAGAAATAGAGTGATTTTAGCCGAAAGGACGTCAAATTCTAACAAATAACCCAAATTGGGGTGTTACTATTGAACTAATTCCCTTGTTCCTGGTGGTGGTAATAAGCTGGAACTCCTCTAATGCATTTAGTGTTACTGTTTATCCACATAATGCATATAATGTATATCATGGAATTACATCTATTCTCTGGTAAACAGTTTATTATTTGGTATATGTAAGATTGAAATACCGTATATTTTAGAGTAACATGTAATGATTGGTGTAAACATTCCCTCCTGGTTTCCCCCCACCTTATGTGGGATTCAGACACAGCACAACCCAGAGGGAATGTTTACGCCAATAATTATAAACAATTACATGTATTGTTAGTAATTATTAGTAAACTTACCTCTGGGTTGTGCGAAATACTCCCACCCATGTGAAATTCACTAATACCTCCCCTCATCATGTTACAGGAGGGTGTTTGAAGAAATATGACGTCACAGGACCACCAGGGGACTCAAGGGAGTTAATTCAACGAGAGAGCTGTAGACCACTAATGGTAAATATGACTCCACACACAATTTCGTTTTATTTTTTAATCTTCTTACTGTAGTACTTTCACCTGGAAAGGGAGAACAGGCACAGCACAACCCAGAGGTAAGTTTACTAATAATTACTAACAATACATGTAATTGTTTATTTATACCTTCAAACGAATAACCAGATGAAGAATACACTTTTTCAGGCAATGATAAATCGAAAGTTACTCCTCAGCAACAATAAATAGAACAATCGATAGACCACATATCTACCGATAAATATTGAATAAAGCATCTATACATCTATCCTTAAGCTGGGATTCTATGTTTACATATTCTTGTATGGGCGATTTTTACTTGGGTTTGTATATAAAAATATGACTCCCAGGATTGGTGTATTTTTAAAGGCCATTCCCATTTCAGTGTATTTTCTTCTATTACCCTTCCCCAACATCCATATATAAAACTTGACATTGGTCATCTGAATATTTATTTATATTCGATTCTGCATTTATTTGTTGTTTTTTTTAGATATTTTTCAGTTCAAAGTTCTTTGTTTACAAGTTATTTCCATACATTCAAGTCTTGCAATCATTCATCATTTTTACATATTTGAACATGTAGACTGGGATCTTTGAAATTGCATAACTACTGAAGCATATCGTTCACCATTGGTCTCCATTTTTGCTCAAATATATAGCCTTTGTTGCAATATCTTTCTCTATTTTCATTATCTCTGTCAAAGATTTGTTAGCGTTTTTAAATGCTGGGACTTTCCTTTTTATGCTCATGTTATGTATTTGTTTCTTGGCTAAGAGAATGTTATGATTTTTAAGATGATCTAAATTTTGGGAACCAAAAAAGAATTAACTTAGTTAAGGCAAAATCCGGTATTGTGTCTTTTAAATAGCCTTTCTAAGCGAGACCAAGAGTTATTGATATGCTTACAATAGTAATACACATGTTCCACATTTTCTTTTTCTAAAGAACATATATCATCATCAACTCTTTTCAAGTATAATAACTCACTTTTGGCGTAGATTTTCTTTTGAATAAATCTGTATTGGAAGTCAATCAGTTTAACATCTTTTGTACATTTTCTAAATTTGGTGAATACAGTTTTCCAGTTCATATCTTCTGGAAATTGGGTTTTCCATTTAGTACAGACCTGGGGTAGATTATCTTTCTTTATCAAAATGTCCACCTGTCAATCTTTATCAACCTATAGAACTTTTCAACACATTTCTTAAGGGTTCTGAAATATTAATATTTTCCTTAATGAAGTATTCGTCTTCGATAGATTTTCTCCATTGCAGAGGAATATTTAATATCATTTTATTGTAATGCAGTATAGAACAATTTAAATCATATTTTTTTAATTGTGCGAAAGATAATATACCTTCACATATATCAAATATATCTCTAATCGTATAAATTCCTTTCGAAAACCACGACTTGATTATAAAGTTTGGATAATATATTGATATTGAGGTTCAGCTATTTCCTCTATTTTGTTTCCATCACATTTATGGAGCCTATAATAGATGTTCCAAGCTTCTGCATTTAACATTATTTCCTTAGTATTTTAAAAAAAGTTTTTTTAAAACAACAATTAATATCATGTTGAAAACATGTACATTTAAATATTAAATTATGGGCTTAACGTGATGTGTAACATATTGCGTGAAAAGTATCTGTAAAAACAGAGCAATTGGCTCTGTAGCTCATCAGGTATACATTATTCAACATATCTCTCTGAAGTTTCAAATTTATAATCCAGATTGCTCCAGGTATAGGTATGTATGCCTGTGTATCATAGACCTTTACATTGTTAGAAGGAAGTAATAAGTACATTTTAATGTTCACTATTTTCCTGATAAAGGGGCAAGGAAAATCAGAAAGCTTTCTAAATAAAGAAGAAATTGAGATTCATTGTAATTTGCCTTATACATACATCTACAATCTAAAGGTGTGACCTCTATTGCTTTGTCTGTATTAGAAGTACAAAAGTATAGCACTGGCAACTGAACCATGGTCACACTAAGGTCAGCTCTTATTACGTAATACCAGGGTAGTTTAAGTGAGAGGACTATTTCTGGACACTGGAAAGGAGAAAGAATAAGATATATTTTGTTTATCTTTTGGTACTCAGATATAACCTTGGGTATGTTTTAAAAGTCATAAACAGCCCTTCAACATTTTATCTTGGCACAAGTTTATTTTGGAGGACAGCTGGAACAAGCATTAGTTTTTAATATTAAGCAGTATTGTTAGGAAGTCCTCAACCTCTCAAAGCAAAACATATTTTTGATGTTATTTCTTTTATCAAATACTTTACTTAAACTAGATTTTACAGACGCTCTTCGATTGACATTCCGCAACCATTTGTATTTCTTTTCAAGACCCTCCCGTCGTAATAAATGATCGGTCCCTTGAAGGACTTTCTTTTACCTTTTTAAATTGTCTTTATTATACAGTAATTACAAAGAAGGTAGGTTTATTAGAGCACCCGTATAAGAAGTACAATTCTTTCGCAGAAAGTTGGGTGAAAAGACTCATCAATTTCGGATAGCCATTCTCAATTAAAGAAACTTTTACATATAAATATATCCCCAGCAGTGATTAAATTTCTAGCAATACAGCGCAGAAACAATTATGAAACATGTTTGTAATCCAAGGACTTTTTTTAATTTAGGAAAGACGTTTTTAAAGCATGGGATGCTTATTACACAAAGGGGAAAACTGTAATGACTCAATCTGACAACCTATTTCAGTCGATATGGAATAATGACAATGTTAAAGTTATCAATAAAGTAATACATTACAATTAAATGTCAAATTCGGTGTTTGTATTGCTACACAGAACAGATGTAGAAGCGAGCTTAGCCCACATATCCCCCTTCTCGAGTAATTCAAATAATTTTTATATTAGTTAAGGTCACATGTACATCAATGCATATTAGCATATATGTTAGGTTGGATTAAAGGGGTACATACAGTTTCTAGAAGTGTTTCAATGTGGTGCACTGTTCAAGTTATGGTTGATATCTTTATTGAGCAAATTATTGTTTACATAATTCTAATACATAAACATTCAAATCCAAAATGCAAGACAACATTGTTTTTAGACATAATTAACATGGAAACTATAGCGAAATATATATAGGGTCGCCATCATGTCCTCTCGACTTTGCCATTGAGCCAATGTTAAAGTCAGAAATTTCCACGGAATCCTGAAAAAATGGAACTCCAAAAAGCAAATCTAGGGGTCATGATTCATTCATGTAAGTGTACCAATTTTAGAGAAGGTAGCACGTATAGTTTGGGAAATATATGCTCCGTACAAAATGACTTCCTCATATAGCAACTGTGTAAGTCACGTTTAAATTGCAAAAGAAATAAAGTCACAAAAACGTTTTAAGCCTCAAAAGGCACATTTAAGGATCATGGTTGACATGTATACGATGATGAATGGTGATCCAAAGGATAGTTTTGGAGATATGCTCTAGACAAAGTGACTTCATAAGAAGTAACTGATTAAGTTCTGTTTCCATGGAAACCGCAAAAATAAAATTCACAGGATATTTTTACTTCAAAAGGCACTTCTAGGGATCATGGTTAACATGTATACAAAGTGTGGTGGTGATCTCATGTATAGCTTTAGAGTTATGATCTGGACAACATTTCGAGAAGGACGGACAGACGGAAGGGGTATATTTAAGTCACAGGTACTCATGCAAAATTTCTTGAATATGCTGGTATCATTAATACAATAAAATCATATTCAGTTAACTCAAACATTAGGGAGAGAAAAAAACTGGATATGCCACTAATAACATATTTTATTGAAAATATTACCACTAACAAAACAGATTGTGGTATATTTTATTATATATAATAGTATGCACAAACACAGAACTAAATTGGAACGAAATTTAGAATGTCCAGTCATCGAAACTGAATAGAAACACATAAATAAATCTCAAAAAGGAACATACATGCACTGTCGGCCAAAAGAAACGCCTACTTGATTTTCCTTAAAATGAATGATGCAATAATTTATTAAATATAATTAATGGTGGTCTCCATGTTCTTCTGTAGCAATAACCAATATGAAAGTCCATTAAAATCGTTGAAAACTGTGATTCGAGTCAATAACTTTTATGAAATCCACGCCCAATGAAGACGGCTATTTTCGGTTAATTCACTTGCGCACCGTAACCACGTACACCTGTAGCATCATCACCACTTTAATGCGAATGCGTGTCTATATTG
Source organism: Gibbula magus (assembly GCA_936450465.1). Lineage (NCBI taxonomy): Eukaryota > Metazoa > Mollusca > Gastropoda > Trochida > Trochidae > Gibbula > Gibbula magus. The sequence goes on along the minus strand of OW388297.1, from coordinate 30,559,668 downwards.
TTGCTCGTGGTTGTATGAAAATATTTAAAAAATATTTTTCTGACCAAGCACTGATCGAAAACTGAACAATTATTGTTTTCTTATTTCAACAATCGCCGTTCTTTCGTGACATGAACTTCTGAAATTCAAATATATTATGCAGAAATGGTGCAACTTCATTATGCTATAATATTGCTAAGCTGTTCATTATAGTTTTTATGATATCTGATAAGATGTCAAGTAGGCGTTTCTTTTGACCGACAGTGTAGTACTGAACAAGACAGTCACAACTGTTAAGTACACCATATTCAAAACAAACAGGACTAAAAACCACATAACAATGACACCAGGGAAGCTTACAATAATGACAAATATTTACAATACATACTCAACTTGCAACTATGCCAAATTTAATCCTTTCCGTTTTCAACAAGAGGTAATAAAACTATTTTTTGAAAATAAAGAAAAGTAGAATAAGAAAACATAATTGAGGATTCAGACACTCTTTAGGGTGTTCAGGGAAGCAAGTATTAAGCGCTACGCATCATCATTACCGGCCGGCAACAACCACATTAACGGCAACACGGGTAACACCGGTAACACCAGCAAATCATAGACCAAATACGACTCATAAACCAAAGGCAAGTCATCGACCAAAGGCGACTCATAGACCAACGCATCTGCAAAAAGAAAGATAATGTCATTGATTCTAGTTATACACGTGTGTTGCCTAAAGAATTATTTGACTAAATTACGTAATATAAAGTAAACAAGATGTTTAACACGGATGCCCCCGGATATACCAAAGTTATGGGCAAGGTTAAAGTTTTCTGAATATTGTCCACTGACATAGGTCAAGGTCACAATGATGACCTCATCTGAAAGGTCTCATCACAAGGTATGCACATGCCAAGTATGAAAGCCGTAGCTCTGAGCAATCCAAAGTTATGGCCAAGGAAAAAGTTTACTGAAGATGTCCACTGCGGCAACGTCAAGGTCAAGGTCACATGGTCAAATATGATGACCTCATCTGAAGGTCTCATCACAAGGTATGCACATGCCAAGTATGAAAGCTGTAACTCTTAACAATCAAAAGTTATGGCCAAGGTTAAAGTTTTCTGAAAATTTCCATTGCGGCAAGGTCAAGGTCACAAGGTAAAATATGATGACCTCATCTGAATGGTCTCATCACAGGGTATGCACATGCCAAGTATGAAAGCCGTAGCTCTGAGCAATCTAAAGTTATGGCCAAGGTTAAAGTTTTCTGAAAATGTCGATTGCGGCAAGGTCAAGGTCACAAGGTCAAATATGATGTCCTCAACTGAAAGGTCTCATCACAAGGTATGCACATGCCAAGTATGAAAGCCCTAGCTCTGAGCAATCCAAAGTTATGGCCAAGGTTAAAGTTTTTGTGGACAAACACACAGACAGACGGACGGACAGACGGACAGACGGACAGGTGAAAAACAATATACCCCCGGAATCTCCGATTCGGGGGCATAAAAATGTCATGGCTACATGCACTATCAATGTGCTTTACCCTTGATGAACAGTGGTTTTTTTTAATCGATGAACAAATATCATTACACTATTAAACTATATAAACGATAAATACAACTGCGGGGTTCTGTATCAAAAGTCGAAAAGTCGGTGTGAGCAGATTACAGACAGTCTGAGGTATTGTGGTTCTAATTGAACTTGGGAAATCCGAGTGACAAGGATGCAAGTGCCAGTGGATGATATAATGATATAATGATATATGATACATGATACTATAAAACTTTAAAAACAAACCATTGACTTATTGACGGCAGAGACATCAACATTTAAATAATAAATAAAGCTTCTGCATTTAACATTATTTCCTTAGTATTTTAAAAAAAGTTTTTTTAAAACAACAATTAATATCATGTTGAAAACATGTACATTTAAATATTAAATTATGGGCTTAACGTGATGTGTAACATATTGCGTGAAAAGTATCTGTAAAAACAGAGCAATTGGCTCTGTAGCTCATCAGGTATACATTATTCAACATATCTCTCTGAAGTTTCAAATTTATAATCCAGATTGCTCCAGGTATAGGTATGTATGCCTGTGTATCATAGACCTTTACATTGTTAGAAGGAAGTAATAAGTACATTTTAATGTTCACTATTTTCCTGATAAAGGGGCAAGGAAAATCAGAAAGCTTTCTAAATAAAGAAGAAATTGAGATTCATTGTAATTTGCCTTATACATACATCTACAATCTAAAGGTGTGACCTCTATTGCTTTGTCTGTATTAGAAGTACAAAAGTATAGCACTGGCAACTGAACCATGGTCACACTAAGGTCAGCTCTTATTACGTAATACCAGGGTAGTTTAAGTGAGAGGACTATTTCTGGACACTGGAAAGGAGAAAGAATAAGATATATTTTGTTTATCTTTTGGTACTCAGATATAACCTTGGGTATGTTTTAAAAGTCATAAACAGCCCTTCAACATTTTATCTTGGCACAAGTTTATTTTGGAGGACAGCTGGAACAAGCATTAGTTTTTAATATTAAGCAGTATTGTTAGGAAGTCCTCAACCTCTCAAAGCAAAACATATTTTTGATGTTATTTCTTTTATCAAATACTTTACTTAAACTAGATTTTACAGACGCTCTTCGATTGACATTCCGCAACCATTTGTATTTCTTTTCAAGACCCTCCCGTCGTAATAAATGATCGGTCCCTTGAAGGACTTTCTTTTACCTTTTTAAATTGTCTTTATTATACAGTAATTACAAAGAAGGTAGGTTTATTAGAGCACCCGTATAAGAAGTACAATTCTTTCGCAGAAAGTTGGGTGAAAAGACTCATCAATTTCGGATAGCCATTCTCAATTAAAGAAACTTTTACATATAAATATATCCCCAGCAGTGATTAAATTTCTAGCAATACAGCGCAGAAACAATTATGAAACATGTTTGTAATCCAAGGACTTTTTTTAATTTAGGAAAGACGTTTTTAAAGCATGGGATGCTTATTACACAAAGGGGAAAACTGTAATGACTCAATCTGACAACCTATTTCAGTCGATATGGAATAATGACAATGTTAAAGTTATCAATAAAGTAATACATTACAATTAAATGTCAAATTCGGTGTTTGTATTGCTACACAGAACAGATGTAGAAGCGAGCTTAGCCCACATATCCCCCTTCTCGAGTAATTCAAATAATTTTTATATTAGTTAAGGTCACATGTACATCAATGCATATTAGCATATATGTTAGGTTGGATTAAAGGGGTACATACAGTTTCTAGAAGTGTTTCAATGTGGTGCACTGTTCAAGTTATGGTTGATATCTTTATTGAGCAAATTATTGTTTACATAATTCTAATACATAAACATTCAAATCCAAAATGCAAGACAACATTGTTTTTAGACATAATTAACATGGAAACTATAGCGAAATATATATAGGGTCGCCATCATGTCCTCTCGACTTTGCCATTGAGCCAATGTTAAAGTCAGAAATTTCCACGGAATCCTGAAAAAATGGAACTCCAAAAAGCAAATCTAGGGGTCATGATTCATTCATGTAAGTGTACCAATTTTAGAGAAGGTAGCACGTATAGTTTGGGAAATATATGCTCCGTACAAAATGACTTCCTCATATAGCAACTGTGTAAGTCACGTTTAAATTGCAAAAGAAATAAAGTCACAAAAACGTTTTAAGCCTCAAAAGGCACATTTAAGGATCATGGTTGACATGTATACGATGATGAATGGTGATCCAAAGGATAGTTTTGGAGATATGCTCTAGACAAAGTGACTTCATAAGAAGTAACTGATTAAGTTCTGTTTCCATGGAAACCGCAAAAATAAAATTCACAGGATATTTTTACTTCAAAAGGCACTTCTAGGGATCATGGTTAACATGTATACAAAGTGTGGTGGTGATCTCATGTATAGCTTTAGAGTTATGATCTGGACAACATTTCGAGAAGGACGGACAGACGGAAGGGGTATATTTAAGTCACAGGTACTCATGCAAAATTTCTTGAATATGCTGGTATCATTAATACAATAAAATCATATTCAGTTAACTCAAACATTAGGGAGAGAAAAAAACTGGATATGCCACTAATAACATATTTTATTGAAAATATTACCACTAACAAAACAGATTGTGGTATATTTTATTATATATAATAGTATGCACAAACACAGAACTAAATTGGAACGAAATTTAGAATGTCCAGTCATCGAAACTGAATAGAAACACATAAATAAATCTCAAAAAGGAACATACATGCACTGTCGGCCAAAAGAAACGCCTACTTGATTTTCCTTAAAATGAATGATGCAATAATTTATTAAATATAATTAATGGTGGTCTCCATGTTCTTCTGTAGCAATAACCAATATGAAAGTCCATTAAAATCGTTGAAAACTGTGATTCGAGTCAATAACTTTTATGAAATCCACGCCCAATGAAGACGGCTATTTTCGGTTAATTCACTTGCGCACCGTAACCACGTACACCTGTAGCATCATCACCACTTTAATGCGAATGCGTGTCTATATTGTTGCTCGTGGTTGTATGAAAATATTTAAAAAATATTTTTCTGACCAAGCACTGATCGAAAACTGAACAATTATTGTTTTCTTATTTCAACAATCGCCGTTCTTTCGTGACATGAACTTCTGAAATTCAAATATATTATGCAGAAATGGTGCAACTTCATTATGCTATAATATTGCTAAGCTGTTCATTATAGTTTTTATGATATCTGATAAGATGTCAAGTAGGCGTTTCTTTTGACCGACAGTGTAGTACTGAACAAGACAGTCACAACTGTTAAGTACACCATATTCAAAACAAACAGGACTAAAAACCACATAACAATGACACCAGGGAAGCTTACAATAATGACAAATATTTACAATACATACTCAACTTGCAACTATGCCAAATTTAATCCTTTCCGTTTTCAACAAGAGGTAATAAAACTATTTTTTGAAAATAAAGAAAAGTAGAATAAGAAAACATAATTGAGGATTCAGACACTCTTTAGGGTGTTCAGGGAAGCAAGTATTAAGCGCTACGCATCATCATTACCGGCCGGCAACAACCACATTAACGGCAACACGGGTAACACCGGTAACACCAGCAAATCATAGACCAAATACGACTCATAAACCAAAGGCAAGTCATCGACCAAAGGCGACTCATAGACCAACGCATCTGCAAAAAGAAAGATAATGTCATTGATTCTAGTTATACACGTGTGTTGCCTAAAGAATTATTTGACTAAATTACGTAATATAAAGTAAACAAGATGTTTAACACGGATGCCCCCGGATATACCAAAGTTATGGGCAAGGTTAAAGTTTTCTGAATATTGTCCACTGACATAGGTCAAGGTCACAATGATGACCTCATCTGAAAGGTCTCATCACAAGGTATGCACATGCCAAGTATGAAAGCCGTAGCTCTGAGCAATCCAAAGTTATGGCCAAGGAAAAAGTTTACTGAAGATGTCCACTGCGGCAACGTCAAGGTCAAGGTCACATGGTCAAATATGATGACCTCATCTGAAGGTCTCATCACAAGGTATGCACATGCCAAGTATGAAAGCTGTAACTCTTAACAATCAAAAGTTATGGCCAAGGTTAAAGTTTTCTGAAAATTTCCATTGCGGCAAGGTCAAGGTCACAAGGTAAAATATGATGACCTCATCTGAATGGTCTCATCACATGGTATGCACATGCCAAGTATGAAAGCCGTAGCTCTGAGCAATCTAAAGTTATGGCCAAGGTTAAAGTTTTCTGAAAATGTCGATTGCGGCAAGGTCAAGGTCACAAGGTCAAATATGATGTCCTCAACTGAAAGGTCTCATCACAAGGTATGCACATGCCAAGTATGAAAGCCCTAGCTCTGAGCAATCCAAAGTTATGGCCAAGGTTAAAGTTTTTGTGGACAAACACACAGACAGACGGACGGACAGACGGACAGACGGACAGGTGAAAAACAATATACCCCCGGAATCTCCGATTCGGGGGCATAAAAATGTCATGGCTACATGCACTATCAATGTGCTTTACCCTTGATGAACAGTGGTTTTTTTTAATCGATGAACAAATATCATTACACTATTAAACTATATAAACGATAAATACAACTGCGGGGTTCTGTATCAAAAGTCGAAAAGTCGGTGTGAGCAGATTACAGACAGTCTGAGGTATTGTGGTTCTAATTGAACTTGGGAAATCCGAGTGACAAGGATGCAAGTGCCAGTGGATGATATAATGATATAATGATATATGATACATGATACTATAAAACTTTAAAAACAAACCATTGACTTATTGACGGCAGAGACATCAACATTTAAATAAATGTTTGACTGAATAAGCTTGAACCCCTCATCCCCTCAATATTGAAGATGTCTGCATGTAAATTTATAATAAAAATAAAGTCGCAGTAAAATGTAATAAAGATGAGTGCGGTAAATTGTAATAGGGGGTGCGGTAAAATGTTCAGATCAAATGTGCGGTAAATTGTAATACGATGTGCGGTAAATTGTAATAACATTGATGAAGAGGTTCCTGTTAATATAAATAGATATACTCGTGTAGGGGGCTTGTGAGTAGCATTTGCCAAATAAGACAAACTGATTTCGATGATTTATTGACTAAGTATTTTATTTCAATGCGATTCTATATCAGTGTTTTTTGTATAATCCACACATATGGCATTTTCAAAATTAGTTTTTATGTTATTTATACCACTTTAACCACTACGCCGGGGTTGTAGCTTGGTACAGTGTCCGCTCATCATCTGAGTTCAATTCCCGGTCGCGCCATTCCAAAATATGTTAAAAGATGGGAGATGTTGTTTCCTTGCTGATAGTATACAACTACAGAAAGACGCTTGAACTAGCGCTGTACTGTAGCTGCTGGGGACAAATGCACAAAACAAACTTCCTATGTACATATGTATTGCAGACAATAAAGAGTTATAATCATTAATTGATTAATTTCTGTTATCAATTCATTTTCACTTAATTTCTGGCGTTGATTAAGTGTTACTGATTTGGTACTCAATACGTTCATGTGCTTCTCAAGTTTCTCCAATTATCTGTTCACCTGACCTTGAATTCACAATTAGGACTCATCACAAGACGACTTATCACCAGTATACTTGACGTATAACTATTACAACACGTTGTCACCAATGTAAAAACATACTCTACTTAAGACACATTTCAACATTTAATTGATCTTGTATAGGTGAGTTTACAATCTCATTGTGATATATTCCGTTTAACTGCAAATTGCTTAACGTTATTACCGGTATATATACATGTGCTCTATTGTCCAATATTCAAAATACAAAAGTGTCATGTTTTAAACGGAGCCCCTATCCTACCCTACACTATCAATTGAAAACAATGAATTGCTGACAGGGTTATTTGTTTTCATCCTGCTATAGTTGTGGTGTTTTAAACTATGTAATTGTCTTTTCTCTGGTAGTATTTACCACATCAGAATGACATTTTCATAGCTTTCAACTCATTTGTCTACACGTCAATGAGTGACTTGAATGTCCTCATGGTGTATAACTGACATTTTTGATACGCGGTTCAGTCTTAGTTTCAGATAGGTGCTTAACTGATACATTTATTAACAAGAAAAAAGTATAAGTACATACCCCGCCATCCGCTATCCGTCCATTGAGAATTATAGATGTGAAGGTTACTATGTTTATAAAACAGCTTCAAGCATCATAATATTGTCCAAAATAATTTTAGGAACTGACTGTTGTAACACAATTTCATTCACCCAGATGTAATATTTTTCAGGTAACTTAATATTTCCCATTAGAGCATCACACCTGGACTACCTACATGTAAAATTACATTCACCTAGATGTAATAGTTGCCGAAAAAACTTGTCCCAATTGGTGCATCACAGCTCTTTTGGTACAAAGTTCAATTTCGGATTCAAGGGCCATAACTCCGTAAAAAATAATATTTCGGAACTGGTTTTCGAACTCGATGAAGAGTATCATCTGGACTACCTCCATATTAAATGTCATTCACCTAGATGTAATAGTTTCCGAGAAAACTTGTCCCCATTGGTGCATCACAGCTTTTTTGGTACAAAGTTCAATTTCGGATTCAAGGGCCATAACTCCTCAATAAATAATATTACGGAACTGGTTTTCGAACTCGTTGAAGAGTATCATCTGGACTATCTCCATATTAAATTTCATTCACCTAGATGAAATAGTTTCCGAGAAACTTGTCCCCATTGGAGCATCACAGATCTTTTGGTACTAAGTTCAATTTCGGATTCAAGGGCCATAACTCCGTAAAAAATAATATTTCGGAACTGGTTTTCGAACTCGATGACGAGTATCATCTGGACTACCTCCATATTCAATTTCATTCACCTAGATGTAATAGTTTCCGAGAAAACTTGTTCCCATTGGAGCATCACAGTTCTTTTGGTACTAAGTTAAATTTCGGATTCAAGGGCAATATCTCCGTAAAAAATAATATTTCGGAACTGATTTTCGAACTCGAGAAAGAGTATGGTCATGAGTACTCACAACCAAAATTTCATTCACCTAGGTTGAACGGTATCCGAGAAAACTTGTCCCCACTGAACACAATAAAACTAAGTCCAAAAAGTGACGTTTCCATTGAAACGACAAAAAATATAAGTCTCAGAAAATTGAAATTGTGGTTAACAACTGTACAAAGTTTGGTTGATGTACCTTTGACGGTTTTTGAGAAAATTGACCGGACGGAAGGACGGACGGACGGACGGAATGACCGCTATATACCCCCGCTTACTTCGTAGCGGGGGTATTATTATATCTTTTTGCCCCTTATTATTGTTTCAAATGTCGCACAAATCCTAATTCATATGAATGACCATATTCCAAAACACATCACAACGTTTGAAGTATTAGTGCATACTGATGTACTCAGATGAAGTATGTACGAAATACATTAGACAAAAGAAAAGAGGATAGTTTTTGCAGTAAGTATGACAATCGCTCTAGCATATGAACATTATTTTCTTTTGATAAAGGGAGATGAAGATTTTAGCCTGACATATCTGACTAAGCCTATCTATTTGTAATACATTAGTCGTTATGCCTTGAGGGGTATGAGGCCACTTCAGCCCATGTATTTTCAATGGGGCTTTCCGAGGCTCTTTTGAGATGGGAGGCTCGTATGGATGTGTATTAATAGATTATCGATTGTAGTAATATTACGGGAAATCCCCATCTATATATAGTAACTGATGTCATCTTCCTAAGACAAGTCTGGACATGTTGAACTATCATTCATGTGATTGTTTTTTGTTTTTGAGGCTGTCGAGTACGTAATGGAGAATGCATGCTCCGAATGCATTCTCCATTTTAATCCATGTATGACGTCACAAAACATGTATATGTGATTATTTTACATTTGAAACAATACATTTCAATTATGGAACATCAAAATCAATTATTTTGCAAATTTCAGTGCTCATTCATCGGATATGGTACAAGTAGCTGCGACCTTCATGAAATGGATTCTTCCACGCACGTGAAGCGATGTGATTGACAGCTATAACTCTGACTTTCCATGCCTACCGTGCGTTAAAAGTCTTGAATAGAAAGTCTTGAAAATAATCCTAAGGTTTCTAAGAGCTTCTTGTGGCCTAATAGCTAGAAGCGCTGACTACCAAGCAAAGGGTTGCATGTTCGAATCCAGGTTCATGCATTAGAAAAAATAATTTGTCTAGTGGAGAGATATTTTAAGATCCTATTCAGAAACACCAGAACAAAATACACCAGTCTCGAAAAAATATTTGATTAACCATAACTGATAATGTCTATAAAACCTAATACCCCTCCTGACTGGGAAAGTCAATGACCAGTTGATTCCTAAATAATAATCAACTGATGACACAATAGAGTGACGTCATGACCATGGATTAATTGGTAATAACATTTTCTTTTATATACAACAAGATTATAAATTTCTATTTACATTTTATTACCCCCGTACATACAAGTGCATACAGGTCGGGGGATCATCCTCGTGCACCTTTACATAGTATTTATTTTCAGTGTCTGGACATTAGAAGCTTTGACTCAAGAATTGAATTTCTTAGGCCAATGAAGCCATTAAACGTAATGCTGTTTATTAGACCCTTTTCCTCTGGTCTTCACTACCGTCTCTACTTTCCGTACATTTGTACATTGTCATTTCGTACGTCCACCTTTTGAAGTTCGGATTGATAGAATGTGCCTTGGATCCCTCATAGTCCTTGACCCTTTACAGATGCAGTCCATCCCGTAGTATTTTCTGGGAGATGGTGAATATTTCCCCTGTCCATTCTCATCGAATTCCCGACGAGATCCGGAGATGAGTGAATCTAACTTTCTCTCCTTGTTTGAATTGGAAAGGCTTCTTCATCATTTGCTTGGTACTAGTTTTCTTGGGCCAATACATACATGTACGCCACCAGATATTAGTTTCCTTGCTTTTGGTCATTTTAGACGGAACCAAACCAATCATTCAATGATAAGTTCCATTGTAACTATCTGTAGTTGGTTCAGATATCTATAGGACTGTTTGTGTGTGAAATAACAATAAAATCGAGTCTTGATGGTTTTCAGCACATGTTCAGCCACTGACGCTGTGGTTTCATTGTTTGTGAGAAGATGTTTAATAGCTCTCTTCTTCAGGAGTGACTGAACGTCTTTAGCACGAATCTCCTGACCTCGATCTGTTCTTATTCTTGTAGGTTGTCTCCCTTTCTCAAATATGATATCAAGGGCTTTGGCAACAGTGCGACCTTTCTTATCATCCAAGGGTCTCAGCCAGAGATATTTAGAGAACACGTCAATGACCACTAGTACATAGACTGCTCCATCGTTGTACTTAGAAAATTTGACCATATCCATGAGATCAGCTGACCATTGATCGTCTATCCCAGTAACCATGATTTTGTTTCTTGAAAAAGTTCTTCTAACTGGACGTTGAAGACTGTAAGATTCTTGCCTCTGAAGCCACTTTGTGATCTTGTATTTGCTCAATACATACTTTCCAGCTCTTCTAATATATCTATACAACTTATCAGGTCCTGAAAAGCTAACAGGATGTGAAGGATCGTAGTAGATCTTCTTTAAATATGTTTCCCAGGTCATGTTAACTCGCTGACTGTCTACTCTCAAATGGGAAAGACTATATACAGTATTTCCTTATATATACATTTAATTCATCAGATATCTCCCCTTCTTCCTCATTCCTCCTCATGATCAGAATTTATTAAATCCATATCCATATGAGATAAGATGCAGTCCGACCGTTGTTGTTGTTGTTGTTGTTGTTGTTGTTGTTGTTGTTGTTGTTGTTGTTGTTGTTGTTGTTGTTGTTGTTGTTGTTGTTGTTGTTGTTGTTGTTGTTGTTGTTGTTGTTGTTGTGGTGGTGGTGGTGGTGGTGGTGGTGGTGGTGGTGGTGGTGGTGGTGGTTTATTTAAATGACATTTCATGTTGGAAGGTTTTGAAAAGTTCTTTAATTTTTTAACAGTTGACCAATCCTCCAGTGTCCATAAGCCAAGCTGGTGATTCCATCTTCCAGCAGGTATCGCTTGTCATCAAAGGGACTTAATCCTAGCTTGTTGAGCTGGATGTTGTAGAGCTCATGTCCATAGGTTTTCTTCTCCACCAATGATATTTTACCTGTCTTTCTATCCTTCACTTCATGGACGAGAGAATACATTTTTGACTTTAGACCCACAAATTTGTAGATCGGCAGACCACAAGTCTCGTCCTTCATTTCCCCCAAAACCGTCTTGTTCTCCAAGCTGTACAGAGTTTGGTCAGAAGGGTAATTCGATGTATCAAACAGATCTTGATCATTTGCCATATCATCATAGATGTTCTCAGTTTTGATACAGTAACACAGAGAGTCAGTTTCGGTGAATAACAGACAGGCTTCAGCACCATAGGTTGACTTGATGTGGTTGTAATGGAAATTGTGCATCAAAATCTTAGAGATGTCCGATATGGAAAATCCCACATAGATTGGCCTTTTGAGGTAGAGGCGTTGCTTCAGCATGTGGATGGCGACCAAATCCTCATTAAAGATGCTGGTTCCTTTGGGTTTGAGCTCTTCTAAGAGCTTGGTGGCATAGGGTGAAAACATGTCCTCCTTAACCATCAACTTCTCCGGGGCTAGGGGGTATTCGTTTTGGCTATCATGAAGCTCCCCGGGATACTCTAAGTCCATTTCTAAAATATTTCCCTCAGGGCATCATCTGCTAGTTGGTTGCGATCGAGGTTTTGTATTTCTTTCATCAATTTGAAGCCAGAGACGGGAAGCGTTTGCGACATGGCCCATCCATGAAGGTTATTGGCATATAAATACATGATGTGCTTGTTTGCCTGGTTCGGATTAAAATCAGGAACTCCAGGATGATTAGCTTTGGCATAACAGTGTGTAATCAACGAAATACCAACCAGCAGTCCTTGCTCGATGAACAGATGAAAGTCAATATCTGTGAGAAGTTCGAGTTGAATGCCAGTCATTTCGAGAGCAGCCTGCCAGGCCAGTCCTGGGCTAGTGTAAAACTGGGCTGGGTCCAATTGATAAGCTTCCAAACAGATATTTCGAAAATTTTCAAAAACTTCTGCTAGTGCTAATACATCAGTTAAGACGGACAGGTCATGATATTGACCTAAGTTCTCTATTCCAAAGGTCTCCCATACTAATTCTGCATGTTGATAGTCTTCTAAGGAGATATGTTTGCCAGACAGTGTACTGTAGAAGGCTTCTACTGGGGGGGAGATGAGTTTCTGAAAACCTTGCTGTAGAGTCAAAGTACTCGTATGGGTATACCTGTTTCTTCAACAGGAAGAGGAGTCTGTCTTGTCGAAACTGCTGCAACATGTAATGAAATTTGGAAGAACCCTCTGTGACTAGATTGATGACCAACTTTTCGAGGGAGGAGGGCATAAACTGAAATGAGACGATAAAGTCCATGCACCCTAAGGAGAAGGCAATGTATTTCTCCATGTTGTTAGGGATGCAGTTTAGTGTTTTGTTCTTGACTTTACCAATGGCTTGCATAATTATATGCGAATCATAGTTCCTGGTATTGTGCAGTATGACCGATATTCTGCCCGTGAATTTATAGTTATTATTGCAAGAACTGTGTGCTGCTCCACGACAGTTAATGGTCACATGACAATGGTCACGAACTCGATGCTGGCATAAGGGTTGGAAACAATTATGACAGTGTGTAGCTGTTTTGTAGGTTTGCCAGTCCCGCCCAGTCATGGTTAATGGTTTTATTTCTTTGAATTTCTTCTCAATCTCTTCTTGTTCTTGGACCATTGCCTCGACAAACTTGTCTGCTGCATCTTCACCACGGTATACCACTGGTCTAGTGTGTCACCCCCTACTTGGTTTGGCTTATGGACATATTCATATGATGCTGCCAGTTATCCCTTCTGGCGAGATATGATTGTTCATATGAAGAATTATGTCCCTTTATTTAATACTTCAGTTAGTTGCTATTGTAATTTATTAAATATTTACATAGTGTTGGTTTTTAATAACAAAGCATGAGGTTAGTGAAAATATTTTTCAACTATTATCAACATGAATCTTGTTTCTATCTGCATATCCTAACACTCAGAATGTGGTTGAATGGTCGAGGTGAGGGGTTCTTAAAATAGACATGTAAACAGACGGCATCGATAATTCGACCAAGGGAGATAACTCTTTCCATGAGATATATTTAAGGATTCAGCCATAAGGCTGAATCCTTATTGTTATTGGCGTGTTTTTTTTTTAGGTCTTCAAGACGAATGTCTGAAGACCTATTGTTTTTATCCTGATTATTAGGTCTTCAAGACGTATGTCTCGAAGACGTATTGTTATTATCCGGATTATTTTTATTAGGTCTTCAAGACATAGTCGTGAAGACGTATTGTTATTATCCTGATTATTAGGTCTTCAAGACGAATGTCTGAAGACCTATTGTTGTTATCGTGTTTTTCCTTATTATTAGGTCTTCAAGACTACGTCTGGAAGACCTATTGTTATTATCCGAATTTTCCTTATTATTATTATTATTATTATTATTTGTACTATTTTGTTCCAAGTTTTCCCACGTAACGGCTGGTTCGATCTACATGAAATTTTCAGGGATGGTAGCCCGTGTCCTAACTTAGATTTGTACGTCGCCCGAATTTTGAATTTCGACCTGGTTCTTGAGTTATCTCCCCTTGAAGTTGAAACTTCAATCCTCAATATCTCGAAAACTTATCAAGATATTTTCATAAAACTTTCACCAAAATGTGGGCAACAACATTCCCCATCGATTTAGCCTATAGCGGTTTTCGGCCGTAATAATAGATTTTTTGCTATTTCGAAAAAACTGAAAATTTGGTGAACTTTCGCGATTTTGAGGGTACGCGTCTTCAAAAATCTTCTCCTAAATAACGGCAATACATACAGCTATGTGTGATAGCTCATTTTAAAGCTGAATAGCCACTGTGTAAACGATACCTAAAACCAAAACTGTATTGATAACGGTTATCAGAATACAGCGATTTGAAAAATGGACTTTTTTAAAATTGAATTTTTTGGACTCGCATTCAAAGGAACATAACTATGTTATAAATGAAGTTATGTCAAACTTACTGACTTCAATCTCTTCCTAATAACTAGATTAACAATTCCATAACACGTCATTATCATATAAAAGTTGATGGTTTCGGCGTAATTTGAGCATATTCCCAAAACAGTGGAATATTTTGGTTTTGAGACTTTTTGAGGTGTTTATCCTTTGGGGAATTATTGATCATGAACCATTGAAGATAGGAAGACTTTAAATAGATTCTGGTGATGTAGAAACGTCATTTATTAAGGACAATATTTTTCAAGCTCGTATCTGTCTTAGTTTTTTTGTGACAAGTCATAGAAGTTTGTCATTTTTTAAAAATCGCCATTTTCAACAAAGTTGATAGGTTCATAACTGCTTAACGTTTCATGCTATTGAAAGTTTATAGACACCTACGTATGCACAATTTCAAGAAGAACAACCTTTATGTTGACCGCTTTCATCAAAAAGTTGATAGTTAAGCCTCAAACATCGCAAG